>CAWUFW010000416.1:3600000-4200000 GCA_963921515.1 Calotriton arnoldi | reverse complement strand
AGCTTAAGGGGAGACCAATACACCCTGTGAACACAAAAGATGTGATTCCTTCTTAAATTTGCAGGTTGTACTGTAGTGTACAAGATGTCATGAGATACTTGCCATATATCTTCAAGATGACAGCCGGGCATGCTCTCTCCCCACAGCCCCGTCGGTAGTTTAAACTCTCCTTCCTCCAGGTCCAGCATTAACCAGTAAAAAGTTGTTACCTCTTTCTTTTTTCAATTTTTCTCCTAAGTACATTTTCTAGTTCATTGGACAAGCCCACTTCAGTCCCGATACTTTGATACCAACTTTTTATTTGCCAGTACTTGAATTTGGAAAGCCGGTTGTTTGTAAGTGAATTCAGCTCGTCCCAGGATAGCAGAGACCTTTCCGATATTATCTGTTCCCAATGCAAAATTCCTGCCTCTATCAGAGGAGTTGACAGAGAATCTCTAGTCCACCCTGGCGATCCTGGAGCATTCCAGATAGGAGCAAGAGCACTAAAGTAGTTAATCTTCAAAGTTTTCTTAATCTTGGCCCAAGTACCAGCAAAACCGCTTAGTATTTTTAAGCGAACTTTCTTGAAGAATCTCGGGTCTCCGTATTTGTATAGAAAGCCCTGACTCCCACTCTCAACGGTGGACAGTCAAAATATCGATTTTTAAATATCGAAGCACAGTTATATCGAGTTTTAAATATCGTAGGGACAAAATATCGAAGTCAAGAATATCTACAACCAGAATATCGAAGTTAAGGTAAGAAATATCGATGTTGCAAATATCGATGTTAGTAATATCAACAGTTAAATTATCGATGTTAATAATATCTATATTTATATGAGTGTTATGTATTTAATATGTATGTGTTCTATATTTTTTGTTAAGTATTGTACTGTTTTTTTAAATATATGTATACATTTTTTAGAAATTAGTAATTTTTTTAAAAGTAAATTTTGCGTTTTAGTACCGTAGCGGGTTGTGGGATTATAGGGGAATAGGGTGGGAAGTAATTTAATTATAGTAAATTAAATAATAATTTTTAGGAATTATTAATTGATTTTAATTAAATTTTGTGTTTTATTTCTGTAGCGGGTTGTGGGTTTATGGGGGAATAGGGTGGGAAGTAATTTAATTTTAATTAAGCAATTATTAATTTTTAATTATTGTTATTAATAATTAATTTATTGTTAATTAGTTATTAATTGGTAATTATTATTAATTGATAATTATTTTATTTGCATTAATTTATTATTGGAGTGGGTTGTGTGTTTTTAGGGGAATAGGGTGGTAAGTAATGTATTTGTAATTAAGGGGCACATTACGATACCCGGCGTAAATAAATCCGCCAGGCATGGAAGCGGCAAAAATCCGCCCGCACACACCGCCTGAACACCGACCACGCCATTATGAGTACACAAACTGAAAACCGCCATCGGCGGAAAAATCATACAAAATACCGCCCGCCATCGTCCGAGTCGGAGTCAAACCGCCCGCCACGGACGGAAACACGCACGACAACACAAAACCGCCCGCCCACACGGCCGACACACCGCACGTGAAATTACGATCGCACCGCCATGAGCGCGGAAAAACAACAAAAATACCGCCCGCCAGCGCAAACAACGCCGATGAGAATCGACACGGCAGAAGCCATGGCGCCCACGTACCTGCACAGAAACCATCCGCACACAAAACCAATAGCACACAACATGGCCAACAAGTCCACACAGCAAGGCACGCACAAATACACAAGCACAGGACACATCCCGAAAACACCCCCCCGGACAAACAAAAAATACAAAGGCCAGAACCCCAGACACAACACACCTGAAAACAACAGACCATGAGGACACACCCACATAGGTGAGTACAAAAGCAGCACTCCCACAGACCACAACCCCTTGCTACATTGCAAACCAGAGAGGAGAGGAGAGGACACAGTGACACAGCAAGGACAGCAGCACACCACAGAAACGCACACATCACTACCACCACCACCACCACCACCACACCCCGGCACCACAAACCCCCTGCACATTACACAACACACACCGCACCAGCACCACAAACACCATGGCACCACAAAGGATGCCCAAGTTCACGCCCATGGAGCTGACGGTCATGGTCGACGAGATCATCAAGGTGTACCCACAAATCTATGGGAACATGGTCCAGCACACACCACTAGCCACCAGAAACAGAATGTGGACCCGGATCGTAGACCAGGTCAATGCAGTCGGGACCCTGCCCAGGAACAGAACCGAGATAAACAAACGTTGGAATGACGTAAAGAGCCTGGTCAAGAAGAAGGAGGGCAAAAACAGAGAGCTGGCTGCCGTCACTGGCGGAGGGAATCCCGCGCTCTTTAAGACCTTCAAAGCGTGGGAGGAGAAGGTGCGAGTCGTAATACATCCGGAGATCCTCGCCGGATTAGCAGGGGGAGTGGAGGCTGGTAAGTACAAACTAATGTATACCAGCACACCGCTATGTACACACATGCGCAACCACCATGCCACAGCTCCCAGGGACAAACACCCCCATGTCCAGCACACAATACACAACACATCACACGCACATGCAACAGACACTACCACACACAGGCCAAACAGAACAACTGTAAGATGCGTGGGGACATGTGTACACTAAGCCAGCCACGTAACCACCAACAGGTCCACAAATATGCCAGAAGCGCCACAACGAGCACCCACCACACCCATGTGTCCGCCACAGCTGCACCAACTGACAAGTAACAGGTAAGTGGCAGGAACACAAAGTGCAGTGGGTCGGAGGGGGACAGCTGAAGTACAACACCCACCAGGCCCCCACTCCCACAGACCAGCAAGGTGGAGCACTCCCCACACCCATGTGTCAGGCACAGCTGCACCAACCGACAAGTAACAGGTAAGTGGCAGGAACACAAAGTGCAGTGGGTCGGAGGGGGACAGCTGAAGTACAACACCCACCAGGCCCCCACTCCCACAGACCAGCAAGGTGGAGCACTCCCCACACCCATGTGTCAGGCACAGCTGCACCAACCGACAAGTAACAGGTAAGTGGCAGGAACACAAAGTGCAGTGGGTGGGACGGTGGACAGCCCAAGTACAACACACACCAGGCCCCAGTCCCACAGCACAGCAAGGAGGAGCATCCCCCACACCCCACAGCCACGTGTCAGCCACCGCAGTGCACAACGACAGCCGAAAGGCAGACATCACGGTCCACAGCAATCGGTGTCAGTGGGTGTACAGCCACCCCCACGACCCACTACACCCCCCCACCCCCACAGACCTGCAACATGGAGCACCCCCGCTAAGAGCCATGTGGCATCCAGTACAGTGCACGCACGAACAACTTGCAGGTGGGAAACTGGACAGGGCTGGATTACTGGAGGCATGAGGACCATAACACCACCAACACATGGGACATGTCACGTAGCACACGAACACGCAGCACCGCCCACCGTCACGAACAAGTGAACAATGTGCACACGGACATGAACAGCAGACTCACACCCCACATGACCCATCACAGACATAGCAACACCCAAGGAGCCACGTCTGCATGCACAAGCCACACTGAATATAGTCCCACACGGCAGCCACTGTGCAACTCATCACACACAACCGAAACACCATTGAAGTCCTGTCCATGTAGCCCCTACTGCCTGTCAACCACACACCCCACAACTACGCCTATGTAAGACAAACAACACTAGACGCAACAGAGCGGAACAACAGAAATGCACACGAACACCACTGAACCCATCAAACACACAGACACACCATGCACATACAACATACCATCCATCCCATCCGTCAGCCCCAGTCTCATGAAAGGCATGTCATCCGCACAGCTGCCACACATACAGCAGTCACGCTAAGACACATGCCCATGACCAACCATGTGCCAGAAGTCAATTAAGCGCACGACACACTGTGAGCAACAACACACAACATGGGCCACACCCCCCCGAGCACTGCAGTGATGCACATGGCACAGGGCAGCACGCACACCAAGGAGATGGGACAACTGCAATACGTTGGCTGGCACACAACTATCACTCACTCATAACGATGCGTCCAATGCCATGTCCAGTAACCACAACAGACAGCAAATATGCAGGGCATGTCAGGCATGCACACACCTCAGACCATGCACTGTCATGCTGCCACAACACATGTCACGTTCGGCACCCATGGCTCACAGCATGTACCCCAAAAGCATATACCCTCCCAAATGCGAATCTGGGGCATGGCCCCCATGTTGCCATATGCGTTCCTAAGCGTTCCATTTGAACCCCAAAAGCATATTCCCTCCCAAATGCGAATCTGGGGCATGGCCCCCATGTTGCCATATGCGTTCCTAAGCGTTCCATTTGAACCCCAAAAGCATATTCCCTCCCAAATGCGAATCTGGGGCATGGCCCCCATGTTGCCATATGCGTTCCTAAGCGTTCCATTTGAACCCCAAAAGCATATTCCCTCCCAAATGCGAATCTGGGGCATGGCCCCCATGTTGCCATATGCGTTCCTAAGCGTTCCATTTGAACCCCAAAAGCATATTCCCTCCCAAATGCGAATCTGGGGCATGGCCCCCATGTTGCCATATGCGTTCCTAAGCGTTCCATTTGAACTCCAAAAGCAAAGTACAAACCAGACCCAGGATGGGCCAGGAGCCCGCATACACCAGAGTCACAATGAGTAGGGGCAAAGCAACACACCCATCGGCATGGCCAATCCGTCCCATGCCACATGTGCACAGCACACAGTCCCATTGCCTAGCACACACACCTACAGATGCCACAGCCACACACTCGCCTCCGGGAAACCCATGTACGAGATTGCACGAACTGCCAATGTCAGACGACTAATACATACTTCGCCAGGTGCAACACAGTAACAAATCTCATTCTCTCCACAGGTGATGAACTGCTGGACGATGGGGATGGAGACAGCAGCCAGCACAGCCAGCCTACAAGCCCCCAACGAGGACACACGGATCTGGAGGATCTGTCCACCTCTTCGGACACGGACCACCAAGCTGGCCCATCTGGCGTGGCAGGGCCCAGCCGCTCCCCAGGACCCCTCCTACCCACCAACCCATCATCCAGGGATGCTGAACAGTCCCAGTCCCCTGCTGCCACTGTCGTTGCGGCCACACCCACGGTCATTGCGGCCACTACCACTGCCGCAACCGCCACCATCGCCGCACCGACCACCACCGCCTCCACCACCACCACGTCTTCGCTGGCACCAGCCCCAGCGCAGGTGGTGGCCCGGCCGACTGGATCCACCCTGGGAGCCACAGCGAGGACCGTGGTGAGCAATGTGGCTAGTGGGCAGGCCGGTGGCAGCAGGACTGGTAGGAGGAGCAGGGTCAGGGAAACGCCAGCCTCCCCTGGGAGCCATGCCCTGCCTCAAATGGCCAGAGTCCTTGGGGCCTATGAAGAGGCCCAAGGACAATGGGCCAGGTCTGCTACTGACACGCGGGAGGTGCTGGGGGTGCTGAGGTCCATGGACGCCCATATGGGCCAATTCGTGTCCCGTATGGACCAACTCGTGGACCTCATGGGCCAGCTGGTGGTGGCGGTGGGGTCACAGGCAAGGCCAGCAACACCACCTCCGCCACCACCTGCTAGGGCGCAGGCTCGGGCAGCAGTGTCCACTTCCCCTGCGTCCACAGCCAGTGAGCACACCTCACCCACCACCAGCAGGTCGCCACCACACACCCCCCTCCCAAACGTGGAAGGGGCCGTCCGAAGAGGAAACAGATCTCCCGGGAGGACTTCGCACGCTCCAGTCGCAAGTGAGGCAGCCAGCCAGCCTTCCGCCAGCCTTCCTTGACCAGCCACTGCATTGACTTGCTCTACGATCCCACTCCACACAGCCAGCTGGATGGCATGTGTGTGTTGGACTATGGACATAGAACCAGTGGGTACACCCTGATCATCACGCAGCCATGACCGACAGCTCATTGTCACTGCACGCACCACTTTTGTCATCACCTTACACACAATCACATGTCACAGTTTGTAATAAATGCACCTTTTTCACTAACTGCTGTTTGTGCCCTGTGTCTTTATTGTACGGAATACAACGGCCACCTTGGGCGGAAAGGCACCTGATGCGTGGCATGGAAATGGAATCCGGAGGGCCTGTAGGGACCTAGGGGTGGGAGACAGAACAGGAGCACATTCAATGAGTGTGTCACACACCCATCACACAGTACATGTCAACAACTACAAGCAATGTACACACATCGCACAGAGCAATAGGGCACAATACCACAGCCACCAACAGTGGCATACTACCCTGGCCATGGAGCGTTGACACACTGCACGCAGTGAACATACGGCCACCCTGACACAGCACACACACACCTGCATAGATACAGACACATCATCCGTCGTACATGGACACTCACCGTCAAGTGAAGTAGCGGGCGATGAGCTGCTGGCGCACATTCCCAGCTTCCTCCTCTCCGCTGTCCACCTCACTCGAGCTGTCCTGGTCTGCGGGCTGGGGCCTTGGTTGATCTCCGTCATCCACAATGAGGGGGATCTGCTTCCGAATGGCCAGATTGTGCAGCATGCAGCACGCCACCACTATCTGGCACACCTTCTGTGGGGAGTACGCCAGTGCACCCTCGGTGCGGTCCAGGCACCTGAACCTGGACTTGAGGAGGCCAAAGGTACGCTCGACCACACGTCTGGTCCTCCCATGTGCCTCATTGTATCGATCGTCTGCTGGGGTGCGAGGATTCCTCAATGGACTGAGCAGCCATGCCCCATTCGGATACGCAGAGTCACCTGGGTGTGAGGGACACAGAGAACCGTTGCTATTCCAACTGGACAGGGGACAGCATCGCACAACCAGCACGCTACACCACTCCACATACTCACCGACAATACAGCCACGATCCTGTTGCAGATTGGACATCAGTCGTGGCAAGATGCTGTTGCGCATTATGTGTGCGTCATGGGCCGAGCCTGGAAACTTTGCACACACGTGGGTGATCACCATGTCCGCAAGGCACACCACTTGCACATTCAGGGAGTGCGTGTGCTTCCTGTTGCGGTACAGGTGCTCAGTGGCCTGTGGTGGAACAAGGCCAACATGAGTGCAGTCAATGGCTCCCACGACGTGTGGGATTCTGCCAAGGGCATAGAATGCACCCTTCACTGCCGCCAATTCACGAGCCCTGGGGAATCTGATGTACCTGTTCCGGTACAGCATCATGGCTGCCAGTACATCCCTCAGCACCTTGCTGAACATGGGCTGGGACATCCCTCCTCCACTGCCCACTGTGTGCTGGAATGACCCAGTGGCGAAGAAATGCATGGCGGCCATCACCTTAGCCGTGGGGGTGACAGCAGTCGGATACACCCTGCGGGGACGGAGATGGGGCTCTAACATGGCACACAGTCGATGCAGAGTTGGCCTGTCCAGCCGAAACTTCCTAATAACCTCTGTATCGTCCATGTCCGCCAGCAATTGGTATGGGCGGTCAATGTTCGGTCTCCGCCTGGGTTAAATGGCAGAGGACACATGTCAAAGCAACACGGCACATAGCAATTTCGCATACACATCACTGACATGACTGAGCAAGCACATGAGCCACAGCCCAGCTGTCAAGCTGGGACGGCACGGCCACAATACACTTACACAGGTCTCCCAACAATGGCAATGGCAAGTGAGACATACCACTGCCATGTGCATGCACATGGGGATCTAGGCCCCAATGACTTGCGGGGCGTGCTGATGGGGACTGACTGCATATTCGTCAAGCGGCAACGCCACGGCAACATGAGTGTCTGCTGAGCATGGTACTGCTTCCGAGGCTGGATGAGTATGGCACACGACGACGACGATGTGGGCACGGGCTGAGCGGCCAATACAAGTGGGACCTGTGGCACGAGGGGATATGAGACAGTAGTAGGTGTCAGCACTGCACCCTATGTACAGCACTGTACGGATCACAGCTCCCGAAACATTGACTGGTGTCCACATTGACAGCCCCATGCCAAGACGGCTGTGTGCTTGCAGTCACACGTCACAGGTGAGAGGTTACATTGCACGTGCCAGGTGGCAGTCGTACATAGTGGGAGCTGGCATGTGTGTGCATGTGTCTCCTGTTCAGGATCCACCAGATGGGCGCTGACTCTGTACTGACCATTGGACACAGCATGTTCCGTGGAAGGCTTGTGTGTGTGGGATGGTGGCACTGGATGTGCCTCCGTTGGGTGGGGGGCCATGCACAGGGCGGGTACGTCGATGATTGCGCATTGTTGGTCACGGTGGGTGCACCAGCTAAGATGTGTTGCCCTGTGTTCAATTCCTATGTCCGCATGATGATGGACTGTGGATGTGGGCAGACTACACATTGGTCGATGTGCTGTCTATATGCATGTGCCTTCACACCAGGCACAGCTGCCCCTGCACATGTGACCCCTGCTGGACTCGCTGCTGGGTCTGTGGAGCTGATGCACCTTCTGCGCGTGGGGCGGACAGCTCTCCTCACTTCCCTCATTGCGCATGTCATGTCTTTGCCGCAGGTGACATGGATCATGGAGGGCCCACATGTACGCGTGGGTAGGCTACACATGATTGTTCACTGGTCGCCACCCCCAGTCAGTGTTTCGAATGGGAAGGTTGTCGTGCTGGTGGTATGTTCGATGTGGCGGATGGGCGGGCCTAGGTGCGGGCTTACATTCCGGACATGGGGGTAGTTGGATTGGCGACTAGTTGCAGTACACACGGGACACGTCTCTTCCTTTCCACATCTGGGTCATCCCTTGTACTAACTGACAGTGATACAGTCATCTTCGCCCCAGCCCTCATGTCCTCCCCTCGCCCCCCAATATGCATGCTCACCTGCGAGGCTAGCGCTTGCACAGGCAGCCCCAAGCTCGCACCAGAGAGGGCAAGGAGTGTATGTGTGGGTCCAGTTGCACGAGTGGGCTGTCTCAGGGTATGATGTGTGGCGGGACACCGTCCACCTGCGTGGTGCCCCAAATGGAGACCCGGCCTGCATGGACTATGCATCACAGTCTTCGCCTTCCGGATCCGCCACCTGCGACACCCAGTGGCTGTGGCTGCCCTTGCGGCCATGCCGCGTCCGTCTGTGGCTGATGGCCCACACATTCACTCTTTGGCCTCTCTGGGGAGGGCTCAGGGGTGGTGGCGCACGCGCTTGCACTTAGTCGCAATGGCATGTGGCGTGGTTGGTATGATGGGCAATGGATGGGATGGTGCGAGCCACCTCCCGTGACGTCAGTGCTGCTCGTGCTGTGGTGCGTCCCCCTACACTTCCATTTGACTTTTTGCCATGCTGGACGTTGAGGTTCTATTGCCTGCGTGATATGAGCAGGAGGAGCGCGAGGAGACCTCTCACACACCATGCTCCACTGCCATCCCGTGCCCTGTATCGCCTGTGCGGATTGACTATGTTGGGGTTACACCTGGTCGACTGGGGCTGTGTGTGCCTTGTCAAGGGGCATGGCGGGCGCACAACAGGATCCAGCTCGTCCACAGAGGGTGGGCTGAGGTGCACCTGGTACCGCTTTGTACGTGTGCCCGGCTGCTGTGCACACACGTGTTCACTCCCCCCGACAGGTGTCCTCTCACAATGCCCAGGGAAGCGGTGGTGTACTGTTCATGAGCCCTCCCAACACGGCGTGCTCCAACTTGGCATGTGCGCATCTACCCGTCGCACCCACCCACCTGAGCACTGCGTCCATACGACTTCACACGACACATGTGTGTCTTCCACAGTAGTGCTACTCATTTGCGTTGACATCCAATACCAGTGGACTACATGGTCATGTCACGACTGCCGTGTACTTCACATACTCTCATCCTCTCTCATTCGTACTTGTGAAATGAGTCAGCGGAGACAGTTCTGGTTTCAAACATTATATTGAGTCTTCTGTCCTCTGTGATGCAGTATAGTGGACACTACTGGCAGCGGAATACATATTGAGGATATACTGAGCATGATGACAAATGGGATAGGGTGTGGGGTTACATCTGCTTGGCCAAGGCTGTGCTAATGTACATTTACGTATAGCTGCGGAGCTGCGGACTTTGACACAGACGGTATACATGTAGCCTACCAGACCGCTCGGCATCATGGGCACAGTCCATCTCAGTTCCATGTGACAGGTTTGCTGCGGTTGTTCCTCATGCACGCGTGCATGTGAGATGACATCAGGGCATGTGCTTGCGTGCATGCAGCGGCGTGCCACTTGTTGTTGCACTGTGGTGGTTACTGGACATGTCACAGTCACTGGGGTCGTGTTGTTGTTGTATGCACTTGTCGTCCATGCAAAGGTCCTGGTATGGGATTCCCGGGGCGGGGGTGGGAGGGGTGCAGCACCCACAGACTCCAGGCGACCTATTCATGTCCACTGAGCGGTGTGTGTGTCCATGTGCGCTGGATCCATGTCGTGTCCTGGTTGTTCGTGCAGTTCCGTCCATGTGGGTGCGATGCACAGAGCCCATGCCACTGCCTCCCACGATGCATGCGGTGTTCCTGGATGTGATGGGGAACAGTGTGCATGTCCCGGTCATATCCGATGTCATGGCGATGTCGTTGATGGTGTGGTTACAGTTGCCGGTCGTTTGGTATGGCTGTTGTGGTGGTGACTGGCCAGTCCGTGCGGAAGCTGAGCATGGGTGCGGGGTTGGACTTCATAGGTCACTCGGGGAACCTGCGTTGTGGTCCGACGTATTTACAGGTTGTCAGGTATGCGATGCCGTCCAGCAGGGCTTCCATGTCATTGGTGGTGTACATGTTTGCCAGCCAATGAAGCGGATGGTGGCTGTCAAGGTGTTGTTCGTAGGTTGTCCCTTGGAGGACCATGATGGGGCATGCTGGGTGACATTCGATGTAGCTGTTCTCGATGATCCGTCGTGTGGAGGCACAGTGGTTCCATTTCAGTGCGCGTGCGATGTTGGCCACATACGCCATGCCCCCATAGGCAGAGCAGGCCCTGTCGTGTGCGTCCAGAGGGAGGAGTAGTGGTAGCAGGTCCGCCTTCAGACATGCCGGGTTGGAGAGGCATATCTCGACGGGATGCTGGTAGGGACACCTCCGACAGTAGAAGACGGGCATGACGCAGCTGAACAATGTGATGCGGTAAGTCAGTCGGTAACTTACGTTCAGCAGGGACAGGAGATCGCATCCCAATGTATGTATCGTGCTGGTTTGGTACAGCTTGAGCTCTTCGGCGTAGTTGGGTAGGTGTGTTGCGGTTGCCATTTCGCAGCGGTGCGTTGTGGTGGCGTGCTCCGGCTGTGTGTGCAGTCTGCAATGTGCACGCTCCGAGGTTGCTGTGAGCTCTGTGTAGTCGTAGGGAGACAGGACTTGTGTTCTGTTGGCTTGTTTGGAGGACACGGGCCCTCATCCCACATGCTTCTTAGACAGTTCAAGGTCAGTGCTGTGTGACTCCTTCCAATTAACTTGCATGTGGCCGACATGGGGGAGTGTTTTCTTCTTTCTTCCCCGTCCGTTGTGTGCTTCTGTGATATGCGCTATCTGCCGTGTGGTCGGTCTCCTCGGCATGCCTGTGTTGGTCTATTCTTGGACAATGGCTGTATTCACCGGCTTCTGTCGTAGGGCTGTGGTTTCGGAGTTGGAATGGAAGGTCATTCAGTGCTGTCTGCTCTCCCTTGTGTGGGCGGCAGGCTGCCTTTCCGCTCTGCGTTGGGCCTTGTGTGTGGATGTAATTCTTGGGCCACCTGTTGTCGGTCCCCGGGCTCTTTGGTGTTCCGTTTCATGTGTCTTGTTCATATGTGCAGGGTGGTATGGGTTTTTCAGTGTGGTACTGGCGTTCCTCTTCCCGAAGGAGCCCTGCTTCTCCTAGTTGGTGTTGCCGCCGCTGTGTGCTTCGCCATGTTTGTTACACTGGGGTGTGTCCTGCTGTTGCGTGACTTCACTGACATGTGTGCGTCGGTTGTGTGGCGTTGGGTGTTGTCCGTGAATTGGGCGTTGGGGACATGTCTGTGGCCGGCCTGTCACGTGTCATGTGCGTTCGGGGTGGGGCTGATGTGTGTGCTGCTTGGTTGTGTCCCTGTGTCTGTGTGCGACGCATACATGGCGCTGCGGTTGGCCTCTGCGTTGTGCGCATGTGTGGCGGCGTCATCGGCGCTTTGTGGCCGTGACGGGGTGGTTGGTTCCTAGTCCCAGGTGGTGTGTACACATGTGTTCCGCGATGTTAGGATTTGGCCTGTGTGTCATATGTGGATGCAATGGTGGATGTGTAGTGTGCACGCGCTGGTGGGGGGTTGTCCGCTTTTTCCGCCCTTGCACTGTGTGCGCTGTTTGCGTGCACTTGTTGTGTGTGTGCCTACCTGCGTCTCCGCGGTACGTTGCGTCCTTGGTGGTGCATCAGCAGAAGCATGGGAAGGGCCTGCAGTGCTGGATTCATGCCCGGGGTGCCGCTTCTTCGTTGTCCGTGCTCTGCGTCCGTGTTTCCGCCTCTCTTTCACGTGTGGTGTCTCTTTGCCGTGGGAGCCGTTTGTTTGCGGCATCGTAATTTATGCGCCGGGCG
Organism: Calotriton arnoldi; assembly: GCA_963921515.1. NCBI lineage: Eukaryota > Metazoa > Chordata > Amphibia > Caudata > Salamandridae > Calotriton > Calotriton arnoldi. The sequence continues at coordinate 4,187,463 of CAWUFW010000416.1, read as the reverse complement.
GGACGTGTTTCGTCGGACGGTGTGTGTCAGTTGTGCTGCGCCGCTACGTGTGCGGGCGCACTTTGATGGCGGACGGTGTTGCTGGCTTGCCGGCGGTGTTTGGCCTGCTTTTCGCATCGTAATCGGGCGGGCGTGTGGACTGCTGCGTGCCGGCGGTAACTGGTGGTTTTTGCATCCGCCAGCACGGCGGTAGTGCTTCCGCCCGCCATCGTAATGGGCCCCTAAGTAATTAATTAAGAAAAATTGAGTATTGCTAATTAATTTTTTGTTAATTAATTTTTAATTGGTTAATATTTTTTATTAAATATTATTTATTGGTATTGATATTTTTTCTGTTAATTAATTATCAATTGGTTATTAATTTTTATTAAATATTATTTATTGGTATTGAAAATTAATTTTGTTGTAAATTAATTATTAATTGGCTCTTAATTTTTATTAAATATTATTTATTGGTATTGCTAATACATGTTTTTGTTAATTAATTATTAATTGGTTATTAATTTTTAATACATATTATTTATTGTTATTGACATTTTTTTAAATGTAATTATTAATTGCAAATTAATTTGTCTTAATTGATTAATTGGAAATTAATTTAATTGTGTGAAATTTTATGTGGCGTGTGTTGTGTGTTTATTGGGGAATAGGGTGGGAAGTATTTAATATTATTAAAGTAATTATTATTTTTGATATATTTGTAGTTTTTTTTCTTTTTCTAAATTTATTAATAAATCATTATTTAATTACAATATTTATTTCATTTATATGTATGTTATTTTTAACATCTACGTTGTCCAACGCTTTCCCTACTGTTGCACTCACTGGAGTGGGAATAGTAATTTTTACCCCTACGCTATCCAGCGCTTTCCCTACTGTTGCACTCTCTGGAGTGGGAATAGTAATTTTTACCCCTACACTATCCAACGCTTTGCCTACTGTTGCACTCTCTGGAGTGGGAATAGTAATTTTTAACCCTACGCTATCCAGTGCTTTCCCTACTGTTGCACTTACTGAAGTGGGAATAGTAATTTTTACCCCTACGCTATCCAGCGCTTTCCCTACTATTGCACTCTCTGGAGTGGGAATAGTAATTTTTACCCCTACGCTATCCAGCGCTTTCCCTACTGTTGCACTCACTGGAGTGGGAATAGTAATTTTTACCCCTATGCTATCCAGCGCTTTCCCTACTGTTGCACTCTCTGGAGTGGGAATAGTAATTTTTACCCCTACGCTATCCAACCCTTTCCCTACTGTTGCACTCACTGGAGTGGGAATAGTAATTTTTACCCCTACGCTATCCAGCGCTTTCCCTACTGTTGCACTCTCTGTAGTGGGAATAGTAATTTTTACCCCTACGCTATCCAGCGCTTTCCCTACTGTTGCACTCTCTGGAGTGGGAATAGTAATTTTTACCCCTACGCTATCCAACCCTTTCCCTACTGTTGCACTCACTGGAGTGGGAATAGTAATTTTTACCCCTACGCTATCCAGCGCTTTCCCTACTGTTGCACTCTCTGGAGTGGGAATAGTAATTTTTACCCCTACGCTATCCAACGCTTTCTCTACTGTTGCACTATGTGGAGTAAATATATATATATTAATTTATATGTATATGTTTAATTTATTTTAACATTTAATGTATTAGTTATTATTTTTAAATATCTTTTAATATTTTTAACTATATTTCTTTTAATTATATGTATTATTTACTTAATTTTACATTATTATTAAAACATTAAAAAAACGATATTTTTAACTTCGATATTTTTGACAACTATATATTTTTTTCGATATTTTTGTACTTACCTTTATGTAGATTGGACTTCGATATTTTTGACTTCTATATTTCTGTGTCGATATTTTTGCAGGTCGATTTTCTGTCCGTCGATATTCTGTCATACATTCCTCTCAACATCCATGAGCATCTCCTTAAACATCACACCCACATCCGAATCATCTGGTATGCCCATGAGGATTTTACCTGCCCTCAGTGAAAATGTCCTTGCATACAGAACTAAATCAGGTAAGCATAGCCCCCCCTTGTTCTTTTTCCTACGCAACTTCCTCCACGATATTCTAATACCTTTTGAGGCCCAGATAAAGGTATTTAATGTCGACTGGAGAGTCCTCAAACTTTTTTCATTGAATACCAATGGAATATTCTGTAATATAAAACTTAAGTTGGGCAACAGCATCATTTTTATTAAATTCACTCTACCAATCAGAGTCAGAGGTAAGTAGATCCAACCCAATAAAGAGTTATGTATTTCTTTCGTGATCTTTTGGAAGTTTGTTTCTGCGATCTTATCTATATTTTGGGTAATCAGTATTCCCAAATACCTAATCACCTTTTTTGTTGGATAAGCACAGGTGCCCACATTCCATGCCATACATTCAGTTTTTGTAGCATTTATTTCATATCCCGAAACACTCCCAAACTTCTTTGCTTCTTCATATATTAACGGGATTGAGACATTCAAGTCCGATGTATAAACCATTAAATCATCGGCGTATAACGCCACCTTCTTTTCCCAATCCTTAAATTTAAAAGATTGTATACCTGAATGTTGTCTGATTTTTTCAGCCAGAGACTCGATATATAAATTAAAAAGCATCGGGGATAAAGGGCATCCCTGCCTAGTGCCTCTCTGGATTTTAACAGGAGCAGATAGATTACCATTTACTAAAATTCTCGCTATGGGGGCTTGATATAGCAGAGAGACTGACCTACAAAAGTTATTTCCTAAATTATATTCTTTTAGTATGTGTTTTAAGTAGGCCCGGTTTACTCTATCGAAAGCCTTCGTAGCATCTATCGTTATTATAGCTAGCGGGATTTTGTATACGGTTGCTATATCAATCGCCCCAATCAAATTATAAGTGAGCTCCCCTATTCCTCTCCCTCTAACAAATCCCTTTTGGTCCCTATGGAGAAGGCACTCTGATACCCCTTCAACCTCTCTGCCAATATTTTTGCAAAGATCTTATAATCAATATTGAGCAGAGAGATGGGCCGATATGAATCACAAGATCTTGGTGATTTGGAGGGTTTAAGGATTAGCGAAACCGTTGCTTCATTCCACGAGGGTGGGATATCTCCTCCCTCTTCAAAGATATGGGCGAATAATGTCATCAAAACCGGGGCAAGAACATCCCTTAGAACTTTGTACAGTTCCGCAGGTAACCCATCCGGGCCTGCAGCTTTCCCAGATTTGCCCAAATCAATGGCTTTCCCAATCTCAGTTCTAGAGATCGGCATATCCATATTGTGAGATTTATCATCGGTGATCTTTTTAATAGGAGTCTGACCCAGCCACTTTCTTATTTCACCTTCTTGAACATTTAAATCTTCATGATAGACTTCCTCAAAGTATGACTGAAAGCCCTTTTCGATTTCATCTGGGGACTTAAGTATACCCCCCGGGACAGCAGAATTCAGCTCATTAATGGTACCTCTGGCCAGGTCTTGCTTAGTCTTCCATGCCAGAAGCTTCCCACAGCTCTCCCCATACTCAAAGTGAGCTAGTTTACTGGCTTGCCATTTCTTTTTCAGCCTTGAATCAAGAACAGCTGCCAGATCTGATTTAAGAGATTCTAACCTTGCTGTCATGTTCGTATCTGAGGGGTTACTCTGATGTGTAATGATGTGTAATGATGTGATTCTCTATTACTTGTATTTCTTTTTCTATTCCCTCAACTTCAGCTTTATACTTTTTATGTCTGGCAAGCTGTAGAAAGGTTAATAAACCCCTTAAAAAAGCCTTGTAGGCATCCCAAACCATATGTATCGGGGCAGTACCTAGATTAATTTGAAAGAAGGCCTCTGTTTCTGATGTTAACTTCTCAATTATTTCTTCTTCCAAAAGGATGGCACGTTCTACAGTCCATCTCCTGGAAATCGGTCTAATTGGTACCATAAGAGTTAATGACACTGCTGAATGATCAGAAAGATGTTCCCCTACGTGGTTGACATCCTGAACCCATTTCTTTAAAACTGTACTCAAGAGAAAGTAGTCTATTCTAGATTTATGATTATATATTTTATTATGAAAAGTATAACCTCTTTTCTTGCCCATTTTACTCCTCCATACATCATACCAAGCAAGCTGTTTCATTGTGTTTTTAATCAATGCAGCCATCTTTTAGTTTAGAATAGCTCTACTTCTCTGTGATTTATCAAGTACATGGTCTAAGACCACATTAAAGTCTCCAGCCAGTATTAGTGGATCTGTATAATTCAATAATTCAGACAATACATTTTTAAAAGGCCCTGGATCGTCAGTGTTTGGGCCATAATATCCTGCCACTGTAAACTTAAATGTATGGCATTTAACCCTAGCTACGACCCATGTCCCCATTTTATCCACCGTACTAGACTAGAGAGAGATAGCTGTTTTTTTTAAAATTATTATAGCAACTCCCTTTGTTGAGTGTTGTTGCGTAGTACAAATAACATTCTGAATCCATTTTCTAGATTTACATAGAGACTTTAGTTCACTTTCCAGCAAATGTGTCTCTTGTAATATAAGAATCTTTTTTGAGGTATCCCTCAAGTACTGAAAGATTTTTTCCATCCTATATTTTGTCCTCAGTCCATTAAGATTCCAGGAAAGCACCTTTAACCCAAAATTTTGATTATCCACTGGGCACGCCATTTTCTTGATCTCTTCTCTGATTAAAACCTTCATCAATTTGGCGACTCGGACATTTTTATTTTTATTTTCTCCCACTGCTCCCCACCCTGTGCTCCCCCCCTCACCACCTGTAGTGAACCCTTCCTTGGAGAACCCCCCCTTACCTCCTCCATGGCCTCAACCTAGGCCTATGGGTTCCCTCTTCTTAGGTCAGGAGCTTGGTACTAAACTTTACAGTCTTTCATATCCCGAGAATTACTATTTTTCTTTCTCTTCCCCTCCTACCCCCCTGAGATAGACTGTAGAAAAGTCTCAGCATCTTCCACTCTTCTAAATATCCTCATTTTATTGTTATACATCACTTTCAATGATGCTGGGAATTTTAATTGTGTTGTTGCACCCATTTATTTTAAAAGGATCCAGTAATTTACCCAGTTCCCATTGTCTAGAAGCTGTGATTGCCGAGACATCCGATCTTATCTGGAATGTTATATCATCTGCAGTCAAGGAGTTTAATTTTAGTGCTTTATTAAGTATTTCTTCTTTTAAACTGTATGTCAGAAAGTGTACTAGGATTTTTCTCGGTCTCGTTTTGTTGGGATTGAGCCTAAAAGGACGGGCTGGATTCGAAGGAATCAACGCCGTATGTTGTGATCCTGGCGAATGTGCCAACTCTCCCTCAGGGTGCCAAAGAGGATTATTCTCAATTGAAGAACAAAGGGGCATATTATCTAAAAAGTGCGCTAAACATCGCAAAGCGTGTTTAACGAGCACTTTTTTATCGCCGGCTATTGTCGGAATAATTTGCCATGCTAACGCTGTATTAGCGACATTTAGCGCTATGGCGATAATTATTCCAGCCATAGCGGTGTTTTCCATGAAACATCGCTGGTTTTCCAGCGATGTTTCATGGAAAACGGCGATAACCTTGCTGATACGACCCTGTGGTCGTATCAGCATAATCCACCCCCCATGTTAGATATGGCTAACACCTGCTAATTGCAGGTGTTAAATAAATAGCGATGACCCCGGTTAGCGCGACTTTTCACATCGCTAACTGGGGCCATGGCCACCTTGCTAATAGGCGATAGGCCTGTTAGCGGGTGTTTCCCAGGTTTGTTCGTCGGGAACGCCCACTTTGCATGTCATTAGCGATAAATATCGCTGACATGCAAAGCGGTAAAAACACGGGCGCTAATGCCCGAAAACTGTCTCTAACTGCTGTTAGAGACAGTTTGCTGATAGGGCGATAAGAATATCGCCGCTTTAGCGGCAAAAAGTGCCACTAAAGCGGCGATAGTGCCCTTGCTAATATGCCCCTCAGTCTTATATTGGTTATCCTGTAATACCGCTCTAGGCACAAGGGTAGAGAAAATCATTAACATGGTGCGAAGGGTTAATTGGGTAGGCAGTTTTCATAAGTCCTGCAAGGGTGATTGTGTTATAATCAATGTTAATAGACCTTATATTGCGGAAAGGATCTTGGTTACAACTTTGAATAATGCCCCTCTTGGACCCAAGTCATCTATCATGGCTCTACCTCTTGGCCTTTTTTACAAACCTGAGACATTTGGGCGGAATCACTTGACTAATACCACCAGGGCTCCACTTAATAGGCAGACGCTACCATATCCATCTCCCAGGGATACAACTTCAAATTTAAATCTTAATCCAAATCATACGAAATGGCCAGTACAAGGCGGGCAGTAGTCAGTTTTCCCTCCTATGGAGTTAACAAACCGTTTTGCACCCTTGGACGCTATGGATGCCTATGATTGACTCAGTGGGCCTGCTCTCACGGATCCAGCGACACCTATTACCCAGCAGAAAACAACACAGCAAAGCAATGGGACCTTGGGTGAAATTGATTGTAATTTTATATCATGGAATATTGCTGGCTTAGCTAACAAGTTCTCTGACCCTTCATGGATTGTATTTACAAAACAGTTTAGTGTGATTTGCCTGCAGGAAACATGGTTGTCTGAAAGTAGTTTACCACTGGAGGGCTATAAGTCGTTTTTTGTTCCGGCTACCCCCTCACCTGCAGGAAGATCAAGAGGTGGCCTTGCAATTTATATTTCTCTGTCAGTAGATTGTAAGATATCAGCTCTGCTGATAGAGAGCCCTTGTTTACAGTCCCTGGTACTTTGTAAGGGGTCCCACAAACTGGGTCTTATTAATTTTTATAACTCAACGTCCTGTCCCGTGTAATATTACCATGTTGGGCTCCTTTTTAAGGCAACATCTTAATGTTGCTTTCCAAAATTTTGTGATTGCCGGGGATTTTAATATCCACCCATGTGGTGACCCCAGGGTCTCTAGTTTGGCTGATCTGGGTTGCCCACGTGTGAGGGGAATTCATTTTGAACACTCTTTACAAGGCGATACATTGAATGGTTTCCTTCATGAATTTGACTTACTGTCCCTTATGTGTTCCACCGACCCCTGTAGTAAGGGCGTTATTCCATCCTTTAAGGGGAGGGTTGGTGGCTCATTTATCGATTTTATACTGGTATCAACACCTCTACTTGAATTATTTGAAGGAGTCGTTATTCAAGCCAGTGTACATAGAGACCAGAACCCTTTGTGTGTTTATTTCAGTGGGCCCCTACTGGCGCACAGAGGTGGGGCCAGGCAGAGTGGGGTGGTGAGACCAACAGATGGCGGAAGACGGTTAAAATGGGCCCAGATTTCCCCAGATGTATTTTTTGAGTCAATATCTGTCTCGTGTGCCAACGAGTTAGCCCTGTGTACCACCTCGTCCACGGCTCCGGGGAAGGTCATTAGCGCTTTCAAAACCATCTCTGTTAAAATAAGTGACTTTTTAAGTGCCCCGGCTCGGCGTCCTGCTACTCAGATCCCCAGATGGTTTGATTCCCATTGCTCCCAGGCAGCTAGGAAATTGTGGGAAGCCTTAAATAGGAGCCCAAGAGATTCCACATTAGTCAGAACCTGCCGAAGGGAGTACAAAACGGAACTGGCAAGACGTATGTCCACGTTAAAGGAGGAAGCCTGGAGGGAGTTAATTGAGGCCAGCACGCTGAGGGACAGTTCCAGGTTCTGGAGCATAATTAATAGCCCCTTCTTGAATCACGAGGGAGGAAGTGCAGTGGGTGCCCATATTACCGAGAAGGAGTGGGTGCTTCATTTTGAAGCCATGTTTCAGTGTCCCCCAGAGCTAAAGTTCCCCTCCGGTCGTGAGGCAGGTACCTCTTATCTAGTTTTTAATATAGAAGAGGTTAAGGATGGTATCGTCGGGTTGTCAAGTAATAAAGCCCTGGGCCCTGTTGGCATTCCGTCGGATCTTTTTAAATCAGACCCAACTTTTTGGGCGCTGGTTCTTATGGCAGTTATGAACGCAGCAGCAAAATCCGGCTGTTCTGAGTCATGGGCTACTTCCACTATAGTGCCTGTTTTTAAAAAAGGCAATCGAGACAGCACTCACTGCTATAGACCGATTTCATTGCTGGACTCGGTGGTTAAGGTGATAGGTCGAATACTTCCAGATAGGTTGACTAGCTGGGCAGAGGAACACGCTATTTTATCGGACGTCCAGGACGGGTTCCGCCCAGGGCGGACCACCGTGGCCCAGTGCCTTAACCTATCTATGATTCTCAATAAATACATGGTTGCCCGACCGGGTACTATTTATTTAGCCTTCATGGATCTGTCCTCCGCGTTTGACCACGTGAACAGGGCTAAACTCTGGCAGACCATGTTGGCTATCGGGGTAGATGGCAACATTGTTCATTTTTTGGAAGACCTTCACCAAGTAACAAAGGCTCAGGTCAGATTTTCGCAAGATTTAAGGGTTTCCCGTAATTTTGCCATAAAGAGAGGAGTACGCCAAGGGTGTATTTTAGCCCCCTTCTTGTTTAATTTGTATATTAATGATTTGGACAAAGTTTTACCGACGACAAGGGTAGATTATCCACAGGTAGGTCGACGTGGCCTGCCGGTTTTAATATACGCGGATGACTCGGTCCTTATATCTAGGACCGCTAGGGGGTTACAAACACTGCTTACCTCCTTCTTCTCCTTTATGGTGGATCTGGACTTATCAATAAACGACTCCATATCTTATGTGATGCAGGTGGGTCTTCGTACGAAAAAGTCTTTACAATTTATGGTTGGATCTGCACAGGTCCCCTGCACTGATGTCTTTTCGTATCTGGGGGTCATAATGGATGAGCAAATTAAATGGGGCCCACTAACACAGAGGAAGAGGGGAGACCTAGTGCGGGCAAACACGGCCTTTTTCAACTTTGCTTCTAAATTAGGTAGGAGACCAACTACGGCACTTATAAAGATATATCAGGCTAAGTGGCATCGCGAAAGCCTCTTATGGCAGCGAAATATGGGGGCACGTCACTATGGACGAGTTACAAGTGGCTGAGAATACATTTTTGAAGTGTTTGTTAGGTGTGCCCCGTGGAATGTCTAATATGGTGGTACAGGAAGAACTGGGGGTGCCCTATCTCTGTGACCTATTGGCTCTCCGCCCACTAATATTTTGGCTGAAAATTTGGCTGAATGAAGGATCTTCCTTGAGTCGATTGATACTGAAGGAGTGCATGACCCTCGATTATGCCCATCACATTCCCTGGCTCAGATACATAAAGAGTAGTTTTGAAAGATTAGGAAGAGTAGAATTATATACAAACCCTGAATCTGTAACCAAGAAGGATCTGGGCTGGGCCAGGGAGTCCTTTTGAAGTCTAAGGAAATTAGAGAGGGAAGAGCTGGAATTGAGGAAACCCAGTGTTGGCAAATTTTTAATTCTGAAAACAACACTTATGACTGAGCCATATCTCCTGGGACCTTTTAGCACTTATGAACGCTTTTTATTGACCAGGTTTCGCCTGGATCTTTTCACCTCCTGTTGGCCTCGCCACGGCGGAGTAGTAGAGGCCAGATTTTAGCATCCCGTGACTACGACGGTGCGTCTCCACAGGATTTGCTTCATTTTTTATTATTTTGTAAATATTATGCGACTCCCCGGAAAGCTTTTATTATCCCTATTTTAAGGAGGTTGGAATTTAAGCAGGTGCGTCCAGCTCTTATCTACTTACACTGATGCATGGAGATTCTATTTTATTTGTTCTTAATTTCCTAAAATCTGCATTGAAGCTTAGAGCCTGCCTTGACTAAACGACAGCAGCTATTAGGGCATGTTCTTACTCTAGTTACCCTGATGACATATTTAGATCAGATGAGGCCCCTGGACTCATCCTTCTAATGGTTTTTCACTTTTATGATCTAGGGTACATGCACTTTATAATATATTTTAGGTTATGTATTACATGAGATTTTTTAGGGTAGTTTGGTCCATCATGTGTTTAATGTGTAAATATTTTATTAATTCTTTTTAATACCATGTATGGCTTTTATATCAGAGTACTTTTATGGTTTTACATGTGAAAACCGATTAAAGTTTGTTTGACTTGACTTGACATTAGCACATAGAGGACACCCAGCTTTTTCTGACACTAAGTGAAGAAATGACATCACCTTGTTAAAAACCTACATCTTCACTCTGTTGGGGTTTAAGACGTTCTGTAGGTCAACTTCCTGAAAACTGAGTTAATGCTCATCATTAGAGACAACCAATACAAACATGTTTGTAACTGACTCTCAACAACGAATCTTGAAAGCATCTCCCCACAACTTATTGGAAGCACCAAATCCAGAAGATCCCACATCAGTACCACTTTCAGCTTCAAAATGCAAATTTCCTAAGAGACACAAGAAGACTGATATCAACTGATCTTGCTGTGTAACATGAAGGTGTTCGTCCACAAACCTCACTACAAAACAGCGTTCCAAGCGTTGTTCCCATCACACACTGATGAAGACAGCATCCTGCTTTTCAATATTCCAGTCTAACATCTGATCCCCCGAAGTGCATCCCCCATACGGGTGCCCAAATGATCAAGAGACCAACAAAGTTTCACAGATCCTCAACCACCCTCAAATACCTTCACTGGATTCCTCTGCTTGACTGCATTCTTTCAAATGTTTGCTACATCACCCTCAGAGCTGTAAACTTGAGAACCACATCTCCCCTTCATACCTATGAAGGAGTAGGAAGATCTCTGAGGGGCAATGTAACACACACAACATCAAATTCATGGAAAAAAGGGAGGTGCTGGACATTCTCCAGCCAAAATTCTGGCGTTTCTGTAATATCCTTCCTGCTCAGATCCAACAAGATGCATCTTTCCTAAACTTCAAAAATGAGCCAAACCCTCTACTCAAACCATTACCTTTCATGGAGTTCAGAAATAATTCCAGCTGTGCTCCTGAATATCTACACAAGAAGTAGATAATCATGAGTACTTCTATTTCTACATATGGGTCTGTAAGACTGCACTTTCCACACTTGTAAATTTAATGCAAACATGTACTTTGATTCAATACTTTTGTAGTGGAGAACCTCAACCCCAAAGGTCCCCATTGTAGGAAAGTAGGATCTGCTTTCATGGCTACCCCCACTTTTTGCTGGTGTCATAACTGTTTTCTGACTAATCTGTATGGGATCCCGCTAATCAGGACCCCATTCACTGTGTTTCCTCCCTAATTTTGGCTATGGTGTGCAACTGGTACATTCCTATTTGGCTACTGGGGCCCCCTTGTAAGTCCCTAGTATATGGTACTGAGGTACCTGGGGCATGGGTACCCCAGGGGTCCCCTGTGGCTGCAGCAGGTATTATGCCACCCACGAGGGACCCTCCAAACTATGACTACAGGCCTGCCATTGCAGCCTGTGTGAGTTGGTGCGTGCACCTCTCACGAAACATATAAGTTTCCATATATCTAACGTCACTGCACTTGAAACCTATAAGTCACACCTCTAGCAGCCCTTTCCGTCCCAAAGGCAGGGTGCTCGGTGACGAGTGTGAGGGTGACCCTGCATTAGCAGACCAACTCTACAAACCCTGGAGACCATTCTCCAGGCTTTGTAAGTGAATCAGCCGTTACAATATAGAGAGCCATGCGTCATTACGCGATGACCATCTCTAAACTGGCTGGAACCCACCTGGGCATGTTTGGTATCAAACATGTTGGAATCATACCCCAACACCCTATCCGGTGTTGGAGGTATGATTCCATACACGGTAGGGCCCCTCCGGGAAGCCCTCCATGCTCCCGGGACTGATCTTAAAGAGCCTTACAGCAACCTAGGGCTGCTGTCGACCCCGACACGATTCTGCCCTCCTGCTGCTGGGCTAAACCCGAGCAGGTTAAGGTAGGACAATAGGTGTCCTGTCACAGGGAGGTGCATTGGTATGTTAGGCAGGGGTGGGGGCACTTGCCAGCGCCACATAGTCTGCTGGAAAGTCACATTTGGTGCCCTCCTTGCATACTCCAGTTCAAACCAGATCAGGGAGCCATTGGGTTCCCGCTCTGGCGCAAAACTGGACAAAGGACATGGGAGTATCCTCCCCACTGTCTGACCCCTCCTCTGGGAGGGACCCCTGAATCGTCCCAACCCTCACCTCAGGGTACTTAAGGGCTTACCTGTGGGTGGGTCCCTAGATTCGTCGTTGGATTCGAATCAGATCCAACTCCACTTCTACTTTGACTGCCTGGGTACTCTGGACTCTGCTGAACTTCGCCCTGGGCACCAAGACCGCACCTGGGAAGATCCCTGCTGCTTCTGGCCTCCACGTCCTGCAAGTTCACTCCAGCGTCTGTGCCCGTGCTCCGTACAGGTCCATCCACGGCCTGTGGACATAAAGAACAACTTAAAGAATCTCCCTTGGAGTGAAGGAGTCACTTCCCTGCATCCGCAGGCACTGCAACACAGCTGACCGGTTTGCCGATCCTGGGCTCCCACGGACTTCGCAAGGCACAGTAACACAGGTGGTGGTCCGGCACTCCCTCGAGGCCTGAACGGTTTTCTCAACGAAGTTTGAGGCCAGTATCCCTCGTCGGGGTCTCTACAACTGAACCCTGTACACCGGAGTCGCTGCATCGCTTCATCGCACAGCAACCGCATCAGGTGTCTCGACCGACTCGTGCCAACAGAGTCGGACGCATCGAAAGGTTCTGTCAACGAGTCTGTCCCCGATATAACTGATCCGTGCCGACGTGCTTGGTTGGAACTGATGGATCCTGTCGTCTTCAGCGTCACGGTAGCTCAGGCAGAGCTACCGACTCGGTGCAACAGTGCTTGAAGCTTCTCATAATCTTTTTTACCTGCATCCTTGAACTCGAGGGGCCATTGTCTTCCGTGCCTCTTGGTCACCCCTGAGTGGCATAGACTCTGTCCCCTCTGCTTTCAGGTACTCTTCAACTCGAACTCACTTCTGGGTTCCAACCGACTCTTTCGTCCTTCTGTGGAAAGACTGCAACGCGACGTACCCACTGATCAGTATTGAGTACGCGGTCGTGTATCCTCTTTGCACATGACCGTCGTGGGGTCCCTAGACTCTCACCTAGGGTGGTACCTTGGGTCTCCAACTCTTCTAAGTCTCCTGGGTCCAGTCTCGACTTAGGTCGTGGTACATATCCTCCTATTTTGATATATGGTCTGGTCTCCCCCTGGGGACCACTGTGTATTGGTGCTACTTACTGTTCTATGTCCAAAGCATTGTGTGCATTGTGAATATATCTCTGGGTAGTACACTGTGTGGTTCTTTTTCAATTAGCCTATATTAAAAGATTAGATACTGGTAAACCGAGCTGCTTTGCACTCCTCCTAGATTAAGCCTGAAGGCTGCTCTCCACAGCTACCACTTAGAGAGCTTTCTACGGTTGTCTAAATGACTAAAATCACCATAATGGTTGCCTGGATTAGTGCAGGGTGCTACACTTACATAAGTGAGCACCATATACTAACCCAGCTTCTCACACCCATGAATTAAATGAATATCCTTTCCCCATTTATGATTGACAGGAGTAACTTTGCAAGTGATTTTTAGGGGTGAAAATGACCTGCAAATGTTGGTAACTTTCGGATATTGGTGGAAAGAGAAACAGCAAAACATAATGATTTCATCTCATATTTGTCATATTATAGTATGGGTTGCGTTCACATCTTTCTCGCTAACCAACTAACTATGTTTTCTGTTATTGTTTTCTAATAAAGTCAATCGCTACTTACAACTACTGTTCGCTTTGTAAGTTATCCTATATCTCGTAGTGGAGAGTGATACACGTTCTTTTATTACTTATAACAATTTTTGCATATTTGGACATAGTGTCTATACACATCCACTTGACTAAAAATTGATAGCACCAAATACGGTGACGATTAGTTTTGCTGAACGAATTTATTGTGAATTTTAAGAAGAGTAAATGTGAAGACATATATCAATACAGTGCTAAAGAAGGATCCAAGATTATTGCTGCAGAAATCAAAAGCAGACATACTAGAGGACATAATTGGGTATATTTGGCATTGGAACATCATTTAAATTCAGGCAAAACAATAAGTGATCCACTTGGAAAGAAGGTGATATGTTCCTGCATTGCTCAAGTGTCTGTGCTTCGAACAACCTTCAAAACCATTGCTACATTTGGTAAACGAGTGCCACAACATGCCTTTATCTATTTTGCATTTTTCTGCTGCTATTGTATTATAGTGTATTTGGATTTGTATAGTTCTTCCTACCCAACGCGTGGAGCCAAAGCTGATACTCAGAGCTGGTAGCTCGCTATATCATGGGGGAATGCTTGATTGAAAGGGTGCCGTACTTGCTGGAGCCTATGTGGTAAGTGCTGTTGCATCGTCTGTGAGTGGCCTGAGTGGTACTCTCATTGTGTCTTGGGTCACAGCACTTAACAGTTAGATAAAGGGAGGATATGTGAGAGTTGGGCAGTGCTCAGATTATATTAATTGGCTGCTTTAATTTTCTCTGCAGGTCCCATGGTCAATTTATAGTGATTACTGCAGATTTTCAACCCCCTCTTATGCCGTACACAGCAAGCATTTCACACTATAGCTCAGTGGGTCTGGGGGGCATGTATCAGAGTTTTCAGGTTCATCGCTACAACATGTTTTCTTCTCACCTTAAAATCGAGCACAGCGGGATGGTCTTTAGTAGACTCTATCCAATCTGTCAGAGTCTTAGTCCCTGGGAAAGCCCCCTTCTTAGTCCAGGCCAAGGCTGCTGCGAATTCAGCCCTTCCACCTTTTACCATTGAAATAGATTTCTCGGAGGACTGCATAAATGAGCCTACAATGAGATGGAAAAATAGTCTTAGGAAACAAACATCACAGGCGGTAAAATACATTTTCAAAGAAAACTATTTTTTATTATTTTTTGAATAGGCAGCTCGGCAACAAGTGTATGGGTGAGGGAAATAGGGCATGCTTAGGGGCAGCTGTGACCACTTGTTTCACTTTTCCTGAAGGTAAGTCACATTTACTGGTGACCATGAGTCTGAAACCAGTCAGCAGGCATCTATCCCATGCACCCTGCTTCTGAATCACCCGGTGAATGGAAAGACAGAGGTAGCCAAATCTACATTTCAGCTGGAAGAGCGAGCGAGACCTGAATAATTGATCTCTTCACCAACACCATGAAAAACATTTTTGATAGAACTACTTCTGAGCCAAGTTCAAAGGTCAGTGATCCCCGTTCAAATGGCAACTGAAGAAGATGAATAATTATTGTGATAGTTGTTGCACCTTCTAAACTGCAACTCGGCTGAGCTGGAATTTATCAGGGGTAATAAATACCACCCAATTGTAAGTTTTTGTGGAATAACATACCCGTTTGGTCCTTAATGCACACACGTCAGGGGTGTTCCGGTAAATACAAATCATTTCTCCCTCTCCCCGTTGAATAGCGGTAGGTTTGACAATCTGATATTTCTCGCAACACTCGTCATTGCTATGTGTGCAGTGCGCTGCCTTTTGTTTAGGTTTGCGCTACAGAAATACCATATATATACATGCAGTAATGGAATATTAAATAAAGGAGTCTGCCGTTACCTCAGCGTGTGCATCATACTTCAGGTGTCCAGAGAAGACACCACAGCGGCTAAGACCCCCATCAGCAGACTACAAATAGACCCCCTGGGGCAAATGAACAGGGGCCTTATTATGGATTCACATAAGCATAAGTACATCCAACTTGAAGCGATTATGATCTTTTACTGTCACCCAGAGAACAGACATCTTGGTTTGGGAGACATGGCCTCTCCTACAGAGGCTGGCTATGACGCGGACTGCAGCCTTCTGCGCTCCTGACAGGCAGTTTCCCTGAAAGTTAGGGAGACCAGTATGAAGAGTGTTACATTTGCAAAGCCTGGAAATTACATTGACTCCCATCAACAAACTCATGTGAGTGTTAGAAAGGGAAGAGGAAAGTAACTCCAGTTTGTTTACTTGTGAAACCAGTTGCCAATCATGACCCGGTCCGAGCATCACGGGTCATATTTAGGTCCAGAATGAAACCCAAGTTCTTGACATTACTAGTAGATGAAAGATTCGGTGAGGTACAGCTGCAGCCAAGAGAGAAGTCAAATTGGCCCTATCCTAAATCTCAAAATTAATTATAGCTGTCTTACAACTATTTCATTGAAGATAATTATAAAGCATCCAAGTTTAAACCTGTTAAGGGCCTGTTGTAACCAGGGCTTAATTTGTAAAATATTAAGTGCCAGGGCTCTGACCAGGAGGCCACTGCAGCTTGCACCACCCATCGCCCCTGTCATCCCTGCCAAAACAACTACTAACGATCTCTCTCGCATGTAAATGCGACAGTACAGATTATTCCAAGTCCCCAAAGCTAAAGGAATGGCTGGGGAGGCAGGTATTAGTATTTTTTTAATGTATTTTGTTTTCCTACCAACTGGTATACTGCTCATCTCTAAATAACATGAGCAGCGCCACCTTGTGGCAGACTGCCCTAAGTGTGGTGTTGACAATTAGGTGCCGGTGCCGAGCACCAGAAACCAATTAAGTGCTGGTGTTCAGCACCGGAAAGCTCCGGCTCAAATTAAGCACTGGTTGTAACTCAAGCACTGTTGATTTGTCTTGGGAGAGTATTCTATGCTTGTTTGTTGTGAGGGGAAGCTTTTACTCCAGTTTACTAATTTTAAAGTTTTCAAATAAAGTGGGCAGCTAAATGCTGGTGAAAGCGGAGAGTCTATGGGAGACAGCCAAAGGTCCAGATCTCTTGAGTCATAAGGACAAAGAGATACATTTTAACTGTTGTGATAGAAGAAAACCTCAAGTCATTTGATAGTATTGTTCACAAGAGCAACTAAGGATTTCCTGTTCAGAAGAGTAGAATAGCCCATTGTTTCACATGCTGCATTTAGGCCAGAATAACCCACAAACCTCCAGCACCAAAATCAGATGATGGCACATTTTGTGCCATGTTGGGTAAGAAATCACGACAGCATGGAAGTCAGGCAGTTTATATTGTCTAGGTATTCCTGAAGTTGGGCAACAACAATCTTTTGCAGTATTTTGGACGAAACCAATATGATGGTGATAGATGTGCACTTGGCCATGACAGATGGATTCAATTTGGGTTTTTTAAAGTAGTGGGATGGCAGTTCATTTTTTTAGAGGGAGTAGATCATGTTCTTCTCAAAGGCAAAATTGTATTAGATGGAACATGAGTGTGTGTGTGTGTGTGTGTGTGAATTCCCCAAGAAGCTATGCTGGAATTTGGTCCAGGGAAGACATGGCTTGGCAGTTCGGGCTGGACTGTTCCCATGAGGCACAGGGTCAGACTGATTTGCATATGGCCATGTCTGAACTGGGGTGGCGGAGTGAGCTAAAGAATGATGATGGATTAAACCCAGATCAGTTGACTGGGGGTGAGTGCTTGCAATGTTCAACACTCCGTCCATCATCCCCTTTGGTTTTGCTATGTTCGCCCTAAGTTGGCAGGGTATGCCCAGACGTGGGTCCCTTGCTCACTTTGCCACTGGATTCAAGATAGCCTGGCTGATGACGGCTGTAAGCCAGAAACCGGTCCCAGGATGCTTGTTTCCGGTCCAGGGAAGACATGGCTTGGCAGTTCGGGCTGGACTGTTCCCATGAGGCACAGGGTCAGACTGATTTGCATATGGCCATGTCTGAACTGGGGTGGCGGAGTGAGCTAAAGAATGATGATGGATTAAACCCAGATCAGTTGACTGGGGGTGAGTGCTTGCAATGTTCAACACTCCGTCCATCATCCCATTTGGTTTTGCTATGTTCGCCCTAAGTTGGCAGGGTATGCCCAGACGTGGGTCCCTTGCTCACTTTGCCACTGGATTCAAGATAGCCTGGCTGATGACGGCTGTAAGCCAGAAACCGGTCCCAGGATGCTTGTTTCCGGTCCAGGGAAGACATGGCTTGGCAGTTCGGGCTGGACTGTTCCCATGAGGCACAGGGTCAGACTGATTTGCATATGGCCATGTCTGAACTGGGGTGGCGGAGTGAGCTAAAGAATGATGATGGATTAAACCCAGATCAGTTGACTGGGGGTGAGTGCTTGCAATGTTCAACACTCCGTCCATCATCCCATTTGGTTTTGCTATGTTCGCCCTAAGTTGGCAGGGTATGCCCAGACGTGGGTCCCTTGCTCACTTTGCCACTGGATTCAAGATAGCCTGGCTGATGACGGCTGTAAGCCAGAAACCGGTCCCAGGATGCTTGTTTCCGGTCCAGGGAAGACATGGCTTGGCAGTTCGGGCTGGACTGTTCCCATGAGGCACAGGGTCAGACTGATTTGCATATGGCCATGTCTGAACTGGGGTGGCGGAGTGAGCTAAAGAATGATGATGGATTAAACCCAGATCAGTTGACTGGGGGTGAGTGCTTGCAATGTTCAACACTCCGTCCATCATCCCCTTTGGTTTTGGAATTTGGTCTACAGCAGTTTCGTTTTTTTTAGGTATCTTAGCAACATGTGCCGGACTAACTGAATGAAGGGTGAAGCCCTGTGTGGGTTTGGACGGACAGCATGGCAAGGGATCTGGTCACTTAGCAGTTGCTGCTATTCTCTGCCTTACTTTAGAAATATTGGTAACAGGGTTGGTAACTCTAGGGCACACAGCCAGCTTAGCAATGCAAAGGTACCTTGGTAGGAGTTACAAGTTTTAAGAGGGCCCTTGACTGGCCTTCAGCTCGACTCATGACTACAGCATGAAAGCTTTCTTCACTTCTCTATGGCAGTTTGGAATCGTTTGTTATATACAGATCTCATAGAGAGCCATTAGTGTGAATGCCTGGCTTCTAAATCACAAAGCTTGTTAACCGCTGGTGCTACGTCATACAGGAATTCCAGGCTGCTTTGGCTAGGCTCAGAGCACAGCTTCACGACAGGTGGGAGAGCACTGACACAGAGAGTGGTGTGATGGGTGGCAGGAGGCTAGGTATTTTATTCTTTTTACACTTAGGACAGGGAGCAGAGGCTGTGTTATATATAGCTCCCCATTTACGCCTCTGCCCTTCCAAAGCTATTGAAAGCAGGGGCAGTTGATTTTGGGAATATACATAACATAAAATTATAGATGGGGAAAAAGTGAATTACAGGGACGCTTTTCACCTCGAGGTTCTGAGTGACATCATACACAATTTGAACTTCCCTCTCATTGTCAATTTGGTTTCACTCAGAATCCCTTGATGAAAAACAACACCGTAACTCACTGTTACCCATCTATAATTCTATACAATCGTTGAAGTATCCCAGCGCTAAGATTCCACTCCAGCAAGAATTGCACATGTAGGGTGATTAATAACGTGAGGTAAAGAATTAGGTTTTTAACTGTTTCCTATAAGAGGCTTCAGATGGTGCCTGTTGAATTGTTTGAGGCATGGAATTCCAAATCTTAGGGGCCAGATAACTAAAAGAGCTGCCTCCAATTCATACTTTTTAAAATTTTGGAACAAGAGCTAACCTGGCTTAGGATGATCTTAAATTCCTAACTGAGACATAAAGTTTAATCAGAGATTGAAGGTACCGCAGACCAACATTAGATAGTGCCTTATAACAGCAACAGAAAGCTTTAAAGTGAAGGAAGTGGCCTGAATCGGGTCACTCGGGTCACCAATGACCACCTCTCAGCCTTCCACTAAAATGAAGAGTCAGACAGACAGTAGAGAATACAAACCAATAATCATTTATTCAGAGTACACTCAGAGCGGAGCCCAATCTGCCCAGCCGCTAAGGAGTGCTGCAGAGGGACTAACTTCAACAAGCATAACGATACATTATGTACATTTCAGAATCGATGAAGGCACGCCTACAATTTAATTTTCCAGAGAGATGCAGCTGGACAGTAAATTACAAAGGAGTAAGTTTCAATTCTGAGGCCGGGCACACATTATCTATCTCTCAAGGTTACTCTGCCTGTGCCCGCCACTAGACAAGTGGGAGAAGGCTTACATCCAAAGGAAAGGTATGCGCTAATAAGAACAGTGCATTCATTGGTGTGGCAAAACTCAGCTCCGAAGAAACATAACCTAGAGAAGGCCGTTTCTCGGGAAATGGCAAAGAATTAGTTTCGATCATGATACAAAATGGCGCCTTTACACAAAATGGCGCCGCAAATGCTAACTTATGTAAAACAATACAAAAGCATAATTTTCTATTCCTACAGACCCCCCTTTTAGCATGAGCTAAGCAATGAGGTGTATTAGCAAAAGACATATTATTCAATCATGGATAAATTGATTTAGGAGCATTCCATATTGTCAGTTTGACTTTCAGGGAGGGAAACGGTAAGGAGGGAAGAAGTCTCAAAAATACCCTCATCTATCTGCATAAGATCATTCACTTCTTTCTGAATCATAATTGTTGCATTGGTATCATGGATCGATATTCTTTTAGGGGCGAGAAAGGTGGTGCAATAAGAACAACATAAGGGGAGACATTGGATCAGGACACAGCAAGTAATCAAAATCACAATGATATAGATCACCTTTTCAAGGATCCAACCCCATCCACCAAACAATGACCAACTCCAGTTCCCACTCTCCATTCCTTTACATTTTCCAAGATGTCTAAAATGTGTTGGGTAATGTTCTTTTCCATATTAGTGATCCCGACTACACACTGGTCTCCTACTACCGCGCACACACCACCGCTCTTAGCTAGGATGAAATCAACAGCATATCTAGGGGGAGATTTTTGAAACTTTTGCGCTGGTTTAGCATCACAAAATTTTCTTTCCAAAACTTGTTTTGCGCTGAAAAGCACTCTTTAAATAGCGCAAAGCAGCGCGAAGCACTCCTTTGCATTACTTTGCGCCAAGGGGGCGTTACATGGGTGGTACATGGGCGTTCCCATGCAACCACCCATGCCTTTTGACGCAAAACCATATTTACAAATATTTGTAAACATGGTTTTGCGCCAAAAGTTAACGTCCCTTCAAAGGAGGCGCTAACAGGAGAAATGCTTTAATTTCTCCGTGCTTTTCCGACTTTCCATGCGTGCTGCACTGTGCAGCACGTATGCAAAGTGGGAAAAGCTTTGCATCGTGCCTTCCATAGTATTTTGTACAGGAAGGGTACCCTTCCTGTACAAAACCTATGCTACACTCATGCACACACCCTAGCACTGCGGCGCTAAGGTGTGTGCATGGCGCACTGCAGCTGAAATCAGCACCGGCGCAAGGGAAAGGGGAGGAGAGAGCCATTTCTCTGAAGATATGGTGCTCTCCTGCTCCCTCCCTGTTGTGCAACGCGGCGCAGCCTCGCGGGGGGCTGCGCTGCGTTGCGTGACTTTTAAAAAAAATTCTCCTCAGTTTGCTCCGAATATATCCGCATACTTTCTAATTCGGTGGTGATGTCATGCAGAGCCGCTACTGTGGAATTAGACAGTATCTGTAGCTTACATCCAAAATATTCTCTAGCCCTTTCACCTCTGGCCATAACCGTACCACCAAAAGTAATAATGAAGGAGAGAATGTATCCAAAGGTGATACCATTACTATATTTATTGACTTCAAGGTCTGTCACACCTTCGCAAAATTCCTTTGTCAGTGTTCTTTTCACCCATGTGACCTTAGGCTTCACATGTTTGCAGGGCACACCTAGAGGCAACACCATCCCAAGGGCCACATCATGGGTACCATTATGCATATTAGAATAAGTCCCATTAGACAGGAAGAAAAACCCTGCATGTGCATAGATGGGCCTATCATAATCTACAGCAGCATACCTAGAATTCCACCCAACAGTACGAAGATTCTTTGGATCTACCATAGAGCATGTGCCCTTACGCAGAATTATCCCTGAGCAGTTAGCATACAAAATAAGGTCAGTATAATTGACAATTGGGCAACATGCAGGGTAATAATCAGCCTCTCGGGGAACTGTCAATTCTTTGTACTGCCAACCCACCAATGTGACATTCTGTTTCTCCATATAGAAATTATCACAGTAAGTGTTGTTCTTACATCCTGGATAACCTGTGCCTCGTGGCTTTCGATGATATAAACATGGGCCTGGAAACCCAAACCCAAATACTCCTTGTACTTCTACAAAATCAGCGGGCTGAGTATATGTGTAATTAACAAGTGACAATGGATATGCAGTCCATAAGCTAGTAACAGACTTAGTAGGATAGCAAGCAGTACCTTCTCCAAAAAACGTTTATGTGTGTCTAGAAACACATTAGTCGGGGCTGTCCTCTTCGTATGAACTTGAGAAACAATCTTGTTTTTAGTACATGACGATGCATTCTGATCACTTTCCAAAACCCAGGACACCCCACCTAAAATGAACAACAATAGCAGTACAAGAACAGCACATAGTATTTTTTGCTTGGTAGACCAGAATTTTCGTGCCTGAACAAGGGGAATTACTGGCTGCTCTTCATCTGCAACCATTCTGTCAAAAGGGTGCATAGCAAATGATAAAACAAAGAGGCAAATTGCCAGCAAGAGAAGTATACAAGTTCCAGTGTCCGTCAGAGCTTCACTGGTACAGGCTCCTATTATTCATCAAAAACGTTGTCGCTCTTGAGCACCGGCAGTGGAGCTTGCTCTGTCCTAAGCTCTTGATGTATCCCACGCCGATCTGGATAATATACCCCCAGGGGGATACGTTCAATCTATCCTGTTCAATGTTCAAACAGTGCACAAATCTCACATCACCCTAAACTAACTTTGTTGGTACTATAGCAAAGTACACCCTAACTTACACAGTCGGTCCCTGACTAGTCTGACTTCTCTTTTGGTGCACTATTCCTCAGCCGAGGACGCAGAATGTACCTGGTGACTCCAGGCACAGAGGGATCAGTAAAAAGGGGCTCCTGGGTAGCTCGTATCTCCGGTGGAACTGCTGCATTCAGCACTAATTCATGTTCTTCATCTGTTTTGGTCCAGGTCAGCCTGGCATCACTGAAGGGGACAAACTGAGGCACCGTCTCACACTCAGAGTCCCCTACTCCATCTTTGATCCACTGGTCATACGGCAAAGGCAGGGGCACCCTCTTGCAATGAGTGCCATGCACCCAATTCTTTTGGCCAGCGACCTTGATAGCTGTGCGTGTAACCAAGAGGACCTGTTCTGGTCCCAACACAGCTCTAAAATCTTCTTCCTCTGAAAATTATGAACGAGGACAAAATCGTCAGGCTGAATGTCGTGACCGGGCCCCTCTGGTGTAGCTGGCAGGGACTCACGGGCCTGTTGGTGAATAGAACGCAAACTTTCAGTTAACTGGCAAAGATAGTCTATCAACAACGGGTACTCAATATCTGATAACCGCCGAGGGCGCGAGACGCCCCAGATGTTTGCCGGGCGTCTAAACACGACCTCGTATGGTGACAATCCTGTTCTAGAATGTGCTGTTGTTCTTGTCGACAAAAGAGCTAATGGTAAAGCATCTGGCCACTGAAATCCTGTTGTCTCCTGAATCTTTGCCAATTTCAGGTTGAGAGTACCATTGTACTTCTCAACCAGACCCACTGACTGCAGGTGATTGGCAGCGTGAAACGTCTGTTTTATATGCAACCCATCGCAAATCAGCCGAATCACCTGGGCATTAAAATGACTTCCGTTATCACTCCAAATCGAACGGGGCAAGCCGAAACGAGGAAAGAACTCCTTTAGGAGTACCTTTACAGTCGTAATGGCTGTATTATCTTTAGTGGGATAAGCCTCAACCCATTTACTGAATGCAAAGACCACCACCAGAACATACTTCAAATTGTTGCACCTTTCCAATTCGATATAGTCCATTTGAAGGACTTCGAAAGGGAAAGTGGGTGGTGCAAAATTACCAGGAGGTGTAGGAGTACCTTTCCCAGGATTATGCATCATGCACACCATACAGTACTTCATTAAATGTGCAGCTGTCTTTTCAATATTATCATTCTGCATTACAGGGTCTAACAGCTTGCAAATACCCTTTGCACTAATATGGGCTGGGCCATGAGCCATCGTAACTACAGGGAGTACATATGCATCTGGCAACATCCATCTTTGCTTCCCTGACTTGTCAATCCAACATCCCTCATCATTCAAGTGTGCTGTACTTTCTTGCCACACTGCTAACTCTTCTACTGTAGCTTTACTTTGTATCTCTTTCACGTTCTCAAGTGTATCCTCAAACATGGTGACTTCAGGCACCCACCTAGCGGGACCTGCTACGAACATTCTTTTCATTTTAGTCCGGGCTGTTTCCTTAGCCGTCTGATCTGGCAAAGCATTTCCCCTCCCTACATCATCAGTAGCTTTTCGGTGGGCACTACACTTCCAATTGCCAACTTCTCAGGGAGTGTCAAAGCAGACAAAGCCTCAATATAAGGTGCCCATGCTGAATCTTGGTGCCATGCGAAGTAAGAAACCCTCTCTCAGCCCAGACTCGCCCAAAATTATGCCCGACTCCGGAAGGCGTACTGGCTGTCAGTATAAATATTGACAACCAGTCCCTCACTCAATTCGCAAGCTCAGATTAGGGCAACAAGCTCGGCAGCTTGGGCCGACTGATAGGGAACTCGTGATGTCTCAACTACTTTACGCAGCATGGTGACAGCATACGCAGCAGTTGAAGTGCCATCTGGTAATTTAAAACAAGAACCATCGACATATAGTTCCCCTTGTGGGTCAGATAAGGGAACATCAGTCAAATCTATCTGTCTTTTTGTCTCTTCTTCCGTCCGAAAGATGCAATCATGTTCATCAACTGCATCGTTCTCAGAAGGGAGGGGTAGTAACGTGGCTGGATTCAGAGTGGCATATATTTTAATCGTGATGTGTTTGGCAAACAAAGTTAATTCATAACCAGTCAGACGTGCACTGGTGAGGTGCTGTGTCTTGGTCTTATTCAAAAGTGTATCCACAGCATGGGGTACCATAACTGTGAGGTCAGTATCAAGTACGAGTGTAGCCAATTGTCTAATAGATACGGCCACAGCCGCGACCTCTCTTAGACAGCTCGGGAGGGCTCTTGCGACTGGGTCAAGAACAGCAGAGAAATAAGCACACAGCCGTTGCTTATCTCCAAATTTTATGTTAAAACAGGAAGTGCACAACCGGCCATCTCATGGACGTACAACACGAACGGTTTAGTGTAGTCTGGGGTGCCAAGTACTGGAGCCGAACAAAGCGCAGTTTTCAATTGCTCAAAAGACTGCTGACATTCAGGCCTCCAAGGCAGGGGCTCATGCACATCCTTTAGTGTTAGTGAAAGCAGAGGTTTAATTAGTAATGAGTAGTTAGGTATCCACTGCCGACAGTAGGAAGTGATACCTATAAAAGCGCGCACATCTTTCTGAGTTTGTGGAATGGGCATTTTAACAATGGTACTGATGCGCACCGAGGTCAATCTCCTACCCTCCTTCGACAGTAGGTGACCTAGATAGTTGACCTCCTGTCAACAATACTGAAATTTAGAAAGAGACACATTATGTCCATGTTGGGCCAAATGCAACAACAATTTAACTGTACTGTCTTTGCAAGCTTGTTCCGTATCAGAAGCGATGAGCAAATCATCAACATACTGCACTAATACACTACCTGAGGGAAGCGAAAGGGAATCCAATTGGCTCTTTAAAGCTTGGCAATAAATACTCGGGCTTTCAGTAAAGCCTTGAGGAGCACGACAGAACCTAAAACTCCTACCAGCTAGTGTAAATCCAAACAAATATATACTATCCGGATGAACAGGGATACTAAAGAAAGAATTTTTCAGATCAATGACAGAAAAATTTAGCAGTAGAGGGAATCATTGTCAAAAGAGTGGCAATATCAGGAACCACTGGAAACTGAGGGACTACTATTTTATTAACCTCACGCAAATCAATCACGAAACGATAAACATCTTCATGATCATCAGGGGAACCTGAGGGCGTCCTTTTGAGAATTGGAAGAATAGGGCTATTGCAAATATGAGCTGTTGTCACTTCAACCACTCCCTTCTTAATCAAATCCTGTATAATTTGCAATAGGGCTCGCTCTCCCGCCTGTGGTATTTTATACTGAGGGATATGAGGCAAAATAGCACCATTCTTTACCTGAATCGAAACTGGAGGTATCTGAAGTAGTCCCACATCTGTATCACCTATCGCCCACAAAGTGGGTGGCACATTAGCAAACTCAACAGGAAGAGGCGCATCTTTAGACAAGCACTGCTTAGGATGCACTACAGCTGGGCCCATTGTCATATAAACAATAAATAGTAGCATGCAATTTCTTCAACAAATCCAGACCCATCAGATTTTCCCCACAATTAGATGTCAATAAAAATGGTGAATCCACAGTAAAGGGACCAACGGTCAACGCAAGGGGCTTTGAAATGGGGCTTACAACCGGTACACCAGAAAAACCTACTGACACATTATTATGGCCAGACAGAGCCGCTCCAGGGACCATATTTCGAGAAACAGACTTTTTGTCGCACCTGTGTCCACCAAAAATTCCTTAGTCGAACCTTGCAGTTTTGCTGTTACATAAGGACCGCACTGGTCTACAGGTATCGGAACTGGTCCCTCACTCTGCCCCTGGCTGTCCTAGCTGTAAGACATCCCTGTCACTTCCTCCATGTCATAATCATCATGATAATACTGTCCATAACGAGGGTCATCACAGTAATTATTATCAGAACAACCCTGTGAGGCTACAGCATTCTGAGTCCTATTTGCCCCACCAGCTCCACGACCCCGTCCACGAGAACCTCCTCCTCTGGGGGCCGCTACCTTGTGCCAAAGCACAGGACATTCGCTATGCAAATGTCCCTCCTCTTTACAATACGCACACTGATTCAGACCCAAAGGCGTAGTTGCCGGTTGCCTACTAGCACGTGGACGCTGTCGGGCAGGACCACTACGTCCTCTCCCATTCCCTCTAAAAGCCTGTTGTAACAACACCTTTGTCTTTAAATCCTTATGTCTCTTCTCTGTCCTCTCCTTTTCCTCATTATCCCTATGTTCATAATACTGTGCCATATTCAAAATAACAGAAGGAGAGGAGGTGGACCAGGTACTCTCAGAAGCTTGCAATCGAGTCGCAATTTCAGGAAGCAAGTAGAAACAAATCTATTGACAAACAACCGAACACCGCCCTCAATGGACAAATCTATCCGCTATAATCCAAAAATGTGCCTTCAAATCGAGTGAAAAAATCAGACACACTCTCATTCTTCTTCTGTCGACAGGCCGACAATTTATCCCAATCCACCTTTCTTGGCGGAATAAGAGAATGCATGTACGTAATTTTGCGACCTGGCAACGCTAAAATCTCCGCTCGAGGCTTATCACCGGGCTTCCTTTCCTGATCCCAAGTACCACCCAACTTTGGAACATGATCTTGAGTATGAACCTGCCTCCAAATTTCGACCGGAACAAGAAGATCAAAAAAACATTTCGATATCAGCACGAGTCATCACCGTGGAAGAAGCAGCTTCGGTCAGTTCTTTATAATAAGCAGTGGGATTCTTCCTAGGATCTGGCAAATAAGTCTTCAGAGATAAAACCTCACTTCTTTTCCATGGAGTATAAACCCATTGCTCCTGAAACCTGGCTGCCACTGCTGCTCGAGTAACATTACCACGGCCATCTGTTAATTCTGGTATCTCGGGGTGATAGATGGGATGAACCTCTCTCATCGGAAACTGGGACACCGTGGTGGGACTCTTCTCAAGTAACCTACCCCTATAAGCAATCAATGTCATAACACTGCCAAAAACTTGGCCAGGCTCCATATTACTAGCATATACACAATCTTTAATATCATATAAAACCTGTGGTGCAGCATCCTTGAAACACTACTCCCAAATACTAATCAGCGTAGCAGACATGTGCTTAAGGGCATGCTGTTGTACAAAGGGCTCATAATCTTTCATCACACTCCAAACATCTTCCACACTGTAAATAGGATTACGACCCCACTGCGCAGCCTGATTAGCTACTACCTTTTTCTCTTTATCGCCCACTTCAGACCGCACATACGGACCCATGCACTCTTTAAACTTTGTCCAATCTCCATCCCCAAACCCGCTCACTGGCGTCCCAGCACTCAAAGAAACCGGAGGATGAAAAACCAGAGAAGGAGAAGCAACGGAAATGCCAGGTATTATCGATGCTGAGAGTTGCGCCGCAGGAGAAAGAGCTGGCGAGAGCGATGTCGAGACAATAGGTGTGGCAAGGGTACTAACAGTCGCAGTTGCCACAGACGGCAAAGAAACAGAAGGAAAAGGAAGAGGAGGAGCCGAAGCCATAGCTGTTGAAATAACAACAGTAGAAGCAGGAACAGAGACAGTGGAAGCAACTGTAATGGGCGGCTGTGAAAGCACTGGAACAGTGGGATGTATTCTTTGCGGGGCATATGGAGGCGGGGGTTGGGTATCTAATAATTCTTCAACAGAAGCGTCATCTTCTTCCTGAACCACATACGATTTATCAATGTGGAATCGAAACCTTCTATCTTCGCATTCAACACCCTTTTCCTGTTCCTCTCTGTCATATGCTACTGCCTTCTGAGTCAACGTCTGCATTCTCCCTTTCCGGGCCTCCTTTTCTGCCTTCAACCACTTTTGTCTAGCTGCTTTCTGCCATGTTGTTGGAAAACGAGGCAGCATCTGTGAGGCCTGCACAAATAACATGACTACATTTGTCCTTCACTGGGAACCAAACACCCAATTGTAGCGCCTGACTCTCAGAGGGTAGCGTTGCAGATCAGTCTGAGGCTTACTCAAGGGAGGTGGTGTGGGCTAGTAATCGCCATTTGCAGGTGCGCACAAATAACACTCAATAATTGATTGTCCAGTCTGTACTTTGCTTTATAAAAGTAAGAGTACATTTATTAAACACACACACTACTCAATACTATGCACCAATTTACAAATATACATAAGCTGTTGGAATTACTTTGTGACATTGCATAACATCTCCACCCCTCCCGCAGGTGCTGTGGGGTCTAGTACCACCACTCCCATGTATGCACATCATCTTGCCCCCCAATGCAGTTAGTTGAACCTAACCTGGAGCGAGGGCCTTGCGCACTGGCACCATCCCAGTGGCGACCCACCCCATTACCTTAACACGCATTAAAAATAGGTTCACCTGCCCTAGTGACACATAACCCTGACTGAGCATCTTATATTGACCATACAGTATGCACCCCTACATCTTCAGGGCTAACAGTCTGGGTTGTTCCTCACTTAAGCGCAGCAGCAAGAATACATGTTTAAGCATTACTTTAGAATGACAGTACTCATCACTTTTGTGGATCATTATAATGCATTGCAATTCAAGCCCCTAAAGGCATCACAGATGAAATCACAGAATTACGCATATACAGCCAGACACCCTAGCAGGAATGTCTGGCAACATAACCCCACTTTGCTTGTGACATCACCTTACACAGGTACTTCATATTGCACATGTGACCTTCAGTCCCTCTAAAAGAAATAACCTTAGTAAATGCACTACGGGTGCAATTACACCTCTTCACCTCAAGGGAATGCCCTTCTCCAGACATCCCCAACTCAGCCCTTCACTCCTTGTCGCACTTCTTCATACACCCTCACCTGTAGAACAAAAGTTCCAGCCCAGAAGGTGTTAAAATGCTGGCTGAGCCCTTGAGGGGTTGTTTCTGTTAAATCCCCAAGACACTTAGGGTGGGACTTTTCTCTTCGTGCTGGGGGGGGAGACTGCGCTTCTTCAGCAGCTTCCCCAGCACCCTTTTTCACATTTGAGGGTGACCCCCTCCTCTGGGGGCCACCAAGCACCAAAAACGATCCTTTCCCCATGCCTTGCAAGGCATTATGGGGCGCTTTGTGCTCCTTCTCGTGAATAGCTGATGAGCGGCTCTCCCGCTGTGCCAGGGAGAGCCGCGATCGCACTGGCGCTTCGCGCCTCGTCTCTTCCTCGGTGGGGGGCCCGGTCCCACCCGGACCCCCAGGTGAGGGTAACGGCTCGGGGAGCCCACCCCTGGCCGCTCGGCATATTTTGGCGGGGGCCCGGTCCCACCTGGGCTCCGCGATGCTCCAACTCCTCCATCCCGGTTTCTTCGGGCCCGGGGATGGGGTCCCGGGCCCCCTCCTCCTCCTCCCGGGGGGCGCGACGGCGCTCCCCCCGACCTCTGGTTCGGCGGGGGCCAGGGTGGGCTCCTGGCACCCCGTTGGGGGTCATCTTCACGGGGAGCGCTTTGCTTCGGTGCCCGGGGATGGGATCCCGGGCCCCTCGAGACCTCCTCGCGGGGGCGCAACGGCGCTCCCCCACCCCCCTCTTCGGTGGGGGCCAGAGTGGGCTCCTGGCCCCCCTGCAGGGCACTTTTACGGGGAGTGCGAAGGCGCTCCCCAGCTTTCCTTCTTCTGGGGGCAGCCCCCGGGGACCTGACCCACCCCGGGGGCATCTCTGAGACCGGCGGCGGAGCCCCACGTGCTTCGTCATCGGTCTTCTTAGGGGTCAAAGGTCGCTCAACTTCCGGGGGTCATATCTCAGCCCCTGGGGGTCCGATCTGCCCCATTTTCGCGTCTTCTTGCTCCTGGTGGTGCCACCCAGCCACTGGGAGCACTCTCCTTCGCCCTCCGGGTCTCCAAGAGGGTGCATTCTGCAGGGAGCGGTCTTCACTGGCTCCCTGCGCCAGCCTTTCGCCTGGCTCTCCTCCTGGGCCTCTCTTCTCCCTGCGCAGAGGCCCCTGCTTCTGCGCACCGGTCCTGGGCTCTTTTTCTGGCGCTGTTAGGGCCCTGGGGGGCAGTCAGGGGGTTCCTCCTTCCAACTGCCCATTGCCAGGCTCCAGCACCTTCCGCCTCAGCAGACCACACCCCAGAGAGAGCTTTTCTTCCTGTGCAAGCACTTTTTAAAAGTTGAGTAGGGGGCTGGCATTAAGTCTCTGTTGGTCCTATCAAACAGCGACACATCACTTCCCTGCCCCTGCTCCCTCCTTCTTGTCCAGCCTCTGGGTTTGTTCAAAATGGCGTCATCCAGGGTCTCTGGCCACATGGTCTCTGAAACAAGAGCCCTTCCCTCCTTGGTGCAGCCTGGTGCCTGGCACCCAGTGATAGCTGCTGATGGATGAGCCTGTAGCCCCACCCATCTTCTCCTCGTGGAGAGGAGGCCTTAGCTTGTAGAAGAAAGGTTATCAATCCATCCAGCTGAGGTCAGCCCTCAGCCTGGCCCTGGTTATGACTGACTCAGAGAAATGTGACATTTCTGGATGACCCAAAAGCAGTACAAATATGACTTTGGACTCTGCAGAATACTCCTTTTCACATCCGCTACCGTGGACTTTAGTGCGTGTCTGGAATCTGTAGGCCTTATGAAAGTTAATCTAGCACATCGGCTCCACACCCCCATAGGGGAATAATGAAGTGAAAAACAGTAAAACACACTGACTTTCCCTGGCATGTTCCTTCCCAGTGTATAAAGCCTATTCCATGTCACCACCCAATTCTGCATAAGTCCTGCCACACCATTCACTTTGTAGCTGCTCCTGGACTGCGCACGCCAGGAATCTCCCCTGCGCAGCCCCTACACGTGTGCACACGCATGTACACAGGTGTCTGCATGTAACCAGCCCGGTGCCCCTTACTCTAGCTGCTGCGCAGCTAGGGGGACACCAGTAAAATCCACATGCAGTCTCTTTCATCATGAGTTCCCTGTGGGTGAGTCCCAACTTATGAGGCTCTCCCACAGTAAAAGCTCAACAAATAGGTGCTCAAAAAAGCGAAAAATCCGGGCGGCCCATAGTGTCAGAACCACCTTCTAACACATGTTCTGAGGGAATCAAATATAGACTGCCTACTTCGCTTTTTAAACAACTGTTCCTGCAAAAACTCAATCTTTTGTTCATCGAAAATGCCCGTCAACGGCCACTGCAATTCGGCATTGTCCCTTGTATATTTGTGCCATAATGTACTAAACATAATAGGGCCAAGACCATGCTTCACGTACATATCAAAATTTGGAGTGCCTTCTGGAGGCGCCGGCTGACTTTCTTCCAATCGAACATCAATAGAACAACAACAGCACAAGACAAACAATTTACTGAAACTAGGCTTCTTTTTTTTTTTTTAGAAAACAAGTTCACTATTTTATGCCTAGCAAAACAATTGCAATTGCTTTTGTCCCAAAGACGGTTGTTATACCGTACCAAATACAAACCAAAATGGTACCATATCCAGAAAGAACCAAAACAAACTCACCTGATATATATACAAGTCAAACGAATTTATTCTCCACTGCCGACTCTTCAGACCAAATGGTCAGAGCCAAGGGTTTCGCCATTCAGGACTCCAGTCCGGATGACCATTGGGCGAGGCATCAACCGGCAGGACAGAAGGGGCAGCTGCGAGTATCAGGAACTCTTCGTGCAGCGATCCCTGATCCATCCGTCCGACCTGACGATGGCCTCGACCTCCCCCCCGTTCACGGAAGGGGATGGGTCACTCACCCGAAGGAGTCCCTGTTCAGGCGCCAACTGAAGGAAGTGGCCCGAATCGGGTCACTTGGGTCACCAATGACCACCTCTCAGCCTTCCACTAAAATGAAGAGTCGGACAGAGAG
Organism: Calotriton arnoldi; assembly: GCA_963921515.1. NCBI lineage: Eukaryota > Metazoa > Chordata > Amphibia > Caudata > Salamandridae > Calotriton > Calotriton arnoldi. The sequence continues at coordinate 4,154,914 of CAWUFW010000416.1, read as the reverse complement.
TAGAGAATACAAACCAATAATCGTTTATTCAGAGTACACTCAGAGCGGAGCCCAATCTGCCCAGCCGCTAAGGAGTGCTGCAGAGGGACTAACTTCGACAAGCATAACGATACATTATGTACATTTCAGAATCTATGAAGGCACGCCTACAATGGAATTTTCCAGAGAGATGCAGCTGGACAGCAAATTACAAAGGAGTAAGTTTCAATTCTAAGGATGGGCACACATTATCTATCTTTCAAGGTTACTCTGCCTGTTCCCGCCACTAGACAAGTGGGAGAAGGCTTACATCCAAAGGAAAGGTATGCGCTACTAAGAACAGTGCATTCATTAGTGTGGCAAAACTCAGCTCCGAAGAAACATAACCTAGAGAAGGCTGTTTCTTGAAAATGGCAAAGAATCAGTTTCGATCATGATACAAAATGGCGCCTGTACACAAAATGGTGCAGCGAATGCTAACTTATGTAAAACAATACAAGAGCATAATGTTTTATTCCTACAAAAGGCAGTTCTCTTCTTGATAGGGAGCCAAAGCAATTTGCTCAGGCCAGTCCCAATGGAGGCGCATTTGGGAAGTTTCAGCAACAAACGCGCAGCCGAGTTTCGAATGCATTGTAATCTGTTGAGTCACGATTGTGAAAAGCCAAGGTAAAGGGCATTGCAATAGTCTAGCCAGGAAGTAGCCAGAGCCTGAATAACACTTGTCTTGGCTAACAACGGTAGAAATCCCAGAATCTTCTTGAGGATTTTCAGTATCCCAAAGCATTTCATGGCTAGAAAATCTACTTGCTTGCCAAACACAGATACTAAGATTTTTAATTAACTTTTAGATTAGGTGATGGTAAAGGACCTAGACTGGCACGCCACCATGCGATGGACCAAATATCAGGCTGATTTCCCAGGATCAGCACCTCGGTCTTCTCACTGTTTAACTTTAGCCAATTGTTGTCCATCCAGTTGGCTACTTCCAAAAGGCACACGTACAGCTGTTATTGCCTTTTTGAGAGAGAGTGATGATCAACTGCGTATCGTCCATATAAGAAATTATGGTAAAGCTAAGACGTTCATTAACATAGCCAGGGGGCGGACACAGATGGTAAAGAGGGTTGGACTCAGGGAAGATCCCTGAGGCACTCCTCGGCACAGAGCAAGCATTTTTGATTGAAATGGTGTTTGAGAAATCTGAATAGTTCTGCCTTGCAAAAAAGAGGTGAGCCAAACCAATGCCGCTTTCCCACAAACTCTTCAACAGGATATTATGAGATACCATGTTAAAAGCAGCACTGAGATCTAACATTATAACTGCCACCGAGTCACTGGAGTCCAAGATGCACGTCAGTGGCCGGTAGGAAAGCAGATTCAGTGCTATAAGATAGACTGAATCCTGATTGAGTTCTGTGAAGCGTTATTACCATCCAAAAAGTTGAAAGGTTGCTTGTTTACATGTTTCTCAGTGAACTAGGAGAAAAAAGGTAAAAGGGAGATTGGTCAAAATTTCTCCAACTTTGAAGCATTGAGCAGAGTTTCATTTAGTAATTGGACTGCCATTGTATGTTTTCAACTCTGGGAAACACAACCAGTGCCTAAAGAGAAATTCAAAAGATCGCACAAAACTGGATAGACCACCACAGAACCGTGCTCCAAAATAGATTGAGACACAAGGTCTAGGAGGGAACAAGATTTCACAGAGGAACATAGCAAAACCATATCAGATAGCTCAATAGCATCAAATTTCAGAAGCATAGAGGTATCATCAGATGTGTTGAACCAAACACTCAAACATGGAGAATCTCTTGCTTCAACTGGAAACAAGGCTATGATGTTGCCTACTTTTTGAGAGAAAAAGAGTGGCAAATCATTGCATCTCTCAACCGAGGGCGAAATGGCACAGGAAACTGAAAAAAGTGAGGTTAGCGACTTGAATATAGAGAAAATCTCTAAAGGTGGGTGGCTGACTGGATTTTAGTTGCGTAAAATTCTATGTGAGATTGCTTAATTGAGTGGTAGTAGTTTTTAGGTCGAGCCTAGCGGCAGTGCACATGCGCTGCTCGCTCTGCGAGGGACTGCTGTAGTAGAGTATGGGAGAGACGCCACGCCCACTCTCCTCCCATATTTTTAATTGGCTTGTGTCATTGTCTTCCGTAAATGCTGCCTTCAGATTCGTTAATAGGCTTGTTAGTCTCTCCTTAGTAGGGCCTTGACTTCCTTTGTATCCTCCCATGGCTACTGGCCCCTTTACTTCGGTTGTTTCACGGGACCTGTTATTTAGTCTGTAAGCACTATTTACTTCATTGAGTTTCTCTTACTGCAGGCCGAACATGCGCTGCTTCAGCTGAAACCGCTAGTGTTTTTTTAAGCAGCACGGCTTCCCCCGTAACACAGGCACCTGCTTTCAATCACTTTAACCCGGCATTATCTCGTGTCTGTTTCAACTCCCCCCTCCAAGTAAAATGGATTTAGAAATGATTAGCAAAAGTCATGTGAATTCCAGGTAGCACATAATCCTGTGCTAATGGGCTGAAGCTGACAGCACATCTGTGTTACATGTCATCTGTACTACAGCCACCTGACGGGTTGTTTTCAAAAGCCTGTTTTATTAACACCACCACCACCACCAACACCACCACCATCAATACCACGACCTACACCAATACCACCACCAGCAATACCACCACCAATACCACCACCACTGCCAATACCACCACAAATACCCCAGCCACCGCCAATACCACCACCAACACCATCAACACCACCAATACCATCAACACCACCAATACCACCACCACCAACACCACCACCAATACCATCACCAATACTGCCACCAACAACACCACCACCAATATCACCACCACCTATACCAACACTGCCAATACCACCAATATCACCACCAATACCACTACCACCACCAATACCACCACCACCACCAATACCAATACCAATACCACTACCACCACCACCAATACCACCACCACCAATACCACCACCAATACCACCACCACCAATACCACCACCGCCAATACCAACACCGCCAATACCACCACCAATACCACCACCACCAATACCACCACCACCAATACCACCACCAATACCACCACCATCAACACCACCACCTCCACCACCACCAATACCACCACCAATACCACCACCACCACCAACATCCTCACCAATACCACAACCAATACCACCACCACCACCAATACCAACACCACCAATACCACCACCAATACCACCACAACCAATACCACCACCATTACCACCAATACCACCATCACCAATACCACCACCAATGCCAATACCACCACCAATACCACCACCACCAATACCCATACCAATACCACCACCAATATCACCACCAATACCACTACCACCACCAATACCACCACCACCACCAATACCAATACTAATACCACTACCACCACCACCAATACCACCACCACCACCAATACCACCACCACCAATACCACCACCACCAATACCAACACCGCCAATACCACCACCAATACCACCACCAATACCACCACCAATACCACCACCATCAATACCACCACCAATACCACCACCACCAATACCACCACCACCACCAACATCCTCACCAATACCAAAACCAATACCACCACCACCAATACCACCACCACCAATACCAATACCACCAATACCAATACCACCACCAATACCAACACCACCAATACCACCACCAATACCACCACAACCAATACCACCACCATTACCACAAATACCACCACCACCAATGCCAATACCACCACCAATACCACCACCACCAATACCCATACCAATACCACCACCAATACCACCAACACCACTAATACCACCACCCCCAATACCACCACCACCAATAGCACCACCACCACCAAAACCACCACCAATACCACCCCCAACAATACCACCACCAATACCACTACCACCACCAATACCACCACTACCACCAATACCACCACCACCAATACCACTACCAACACCATTACCACCACCAATACCACCACCACCAATATCACCACCGCCAATACCACCACCACTACTGCCACCAATACTACCACCACTACAACCACCACCAATACCACCACCAACAATACCACCACCACCACCAATACCACCACCAATACCACCACCAATACCACCACCACCAATGCCACTACCACCACCACCAATACCACCACCAATACCACCACCACCAACACCACCACCAATACCACCTCCAATACCACCACCACCAATACCAGCACCACCACCAATACCAATACCACCACCACCAATACCACCACCACCAATACCACCACCAATACCACCACCACCAATACCACCACCAATACCAACACCACCAATACCACCACCAATACCACCACAAATACAACCACCAATACCACCACCACCAATACCACCACCACCACCAATACCACCACCACCACCAATACCACCACCAATACCACCACCACCAATCCACCACCACCAATACCAACACCGCCAATACCACCACCAATACCACCACTGCCAATACCACCACCACCAATACCACCCCCACCAATACCTCCACCAATACCACCACCACCACCAATACCACCACCATCAATATCACCACCTCCACCACCAATACCATCACCACCAATACCACCAACACCCTCACCAATACCACTACCAATACCACCACCACCAATACCACCACCACCAATACCAATACCACCACCAATACCACCACAACCAATAACACCACCACCACCAATACCACCACCACCAATACCAATACTATCACCAATGCCAATACCACCACCAATACCAATACCACCATCACCAATACCACCACCACCACTAATACCACCACCACCAATACCACCACCAATACCACCACCACCACTAATACCACCACCACCAATACCACCACCACCACCAATGCCACCACCACCAATACCACCACCAATATCACCACCACCAATAGCACCACCACCACCAAACCACCACCAATACCACCACCACCAATACCACCCCCACCAATACCAACACCACCAATACCACTACCACCACCACCACCACCACCAATACCACCACCAATACCACCACCACTAATACCACCACCATCAATACCACCACCTCCACCACCACCTCCACCAATACCACTACCACCAATATCACCACCACCAATACCACCACCACCAATACAACCACCACCAACACCACCACCAATACCACCACCAATACCACCACCACCAATACCACCACCAATACCAACACCGCCAATACCACCACCACCAATACCACCTCTAATACCACCAACACCAATACCACCACCTCCAATACCACCACCAATACCACCACCAACACCATTACCACCACCAATATCACCACCACCAATACCACCACCAATACCACCACCACTACCGCCACCAATACTACCACCACTACAACCACCACCAATACCACCACCAATACCACCACCAGCACCAATACCACCACCACCAATACCACTACCACCACCACCACCAATACCACCACCACCACCAATACCACCACCACCTCCAATACCACCACCACCAATACCAGCACCACCACCAATACCAATACCACCAACACCACCACCGATACCACCACCAATACCACCACCACCAATACCAACACCACCAATGCCACCGCCAATGCCACCACCAATACAACCACCAATACCACCACCACCAATACCACCACCACCACCAATACCACCACCACCAATACCACAACCAATACCACCACCACCAATCCACCACCACTAATACCACCACCACCAATACCACCACCACAAATGCCACCACCAATACCACCAGTACCACTAATACCACCACCACCAATACCACCACCACCACCAATACCACCACTACCCATACCAATACCACCACCACCAATACCACCAATACCGCCACCACCACCAATACCACCACCAATACCTCCACCACCACCAATACCATCACCACCAATACCACCACCAATACCACCACTAAAATCACCTCCAATACCACCACACCACACCACCACCAATACCACAACCAATACTACCAGCACCACCAATATCACCACCTTCAATACCACCACCACCAATACCACCACCACCACTACCACCACCAATACCACCACCACCACCAATACCACCACCACCAATACCACAACAAATACCACCACCACCAATACCACCACCACCCCATACACAACCAATACCACCACCACCAATACCACCACCACCAGTACCAATACCACCACCAATACCGCCACCACCACCAGTACCAATACCACCACCAATACCACCACCACCACCAATACCACCACCAATACCACCACCACCAATTCCACCACCACCACCAATATCCCACCACCAATACCACCGCCACTACCAATACCACCACCACCACCAATACCACCACCACCACCAATACCACCACCACCAATACCACCACCACCACCAATACCAGAACCACCACCACCAATACCAGTACCACCACCACCAATACCACCACCAATACCACGACCACCAATACCACCACCACCAATACCAATACCACCAATACCAATACCGCTACCACCAATACCACCACCTCCACCAATACCACCACCACCAATACCACCAATGCCACCACCACCATCAATATCACCACCACCAATACCAGCACCACCAATACCACCACCACCAATACCACCAATAACAATACCAACACTACCAATACCAATACCAATACCACCACCTTAGCGCCTCTCGCTCACTAGTAATAGCAGGGGCACTATACGAAGCCGGAGCTGCAGCCGAGACCATCCCTACCTCCCTCCATGCCTGCCATAAAGAACAGCCCACCCTGCACCAGGAGGTGAAGCCAGGACCCTTCTACAGCTGGAGTGTTTTCTATTAGGCCAAAGATAGCAATGACATTACGCAATGCCACACTGCATACTCAAATCACAGAGAGGGCAGGAACTAGCCCCCTCCCCCAGATCTTCCTCCTGAGCCACGACAGTGTAATCACAGAGCGATAGATGTTGGAGCGCTTTGTTAGTGCTTATAGCTTGGATCCTATGTAACTCTCACTTCACACTTTGTGTCTGTGTAATTTACAACACTTACACACTTCTTCACTGCACTATTTTTTACTACTTCAAAGACGTGGCAGGCCGGTCTCTTCCTCTGATATTTACAATCTAACAAGAGGTCGAGAAGGCCCTTTATTGCAATGCTATAGATCTCACATTTGTGAGAGTTTAAGCTACTAGTATTGTAAATGGCAATGCCTTTTATTTATGTTTTAAAACCCAAAACATAAATAAAAGGCATTGTCATTTACAATGCCAATAGCTCAAACTTGCGTGAATGCGAGACCAAATGCTTGTTTAGAATTGCTAGATAATCTACTTAACAAAATGGCTAATAGGATTCACGCCAAAGGCGTTCAAGGTGTTTACATTTTTGCTTCATCGCCAGTAAATCTTTGTCAAACCAGCAGGTTGAAGACCTCTGTCTATGAAAATCTCACTTTGTAAGAGGGACAATTTGGTTTGGTCTATGGCCCCTCTAATCCAGTAGTCAATTTCTTTATTGGCCTTGTCCACATTCCTGTCTAAGATCGATTCACTATTATCAAGCACTCGACAGAAGCTCGTGGTAGTAAGTTTAGCCCACTGAAGTGACCAGGCTGACCAGCACCCCTCTGACCTTAATAGAGATAGGAATAGCGAAATGATCAGATCAATTCAGAGGAAGTAGGTTATTAATCTCGAGATTATCTAAATTAGAAAATACTGGATCAAGAGTGTGTCTAGTCCTGTGTGTGGGGCCATGCACTTGTTGAGTAAGTTGCAGGCTCTCCAGGTCACCTAACAGGGTTTTTACCACTGGACATCCGATCAATCAATCAATCAATCAATCAGGGGTTAATAAAGCACGCTACTCACCCGTGAGGGTCTCAAGGCGCTGGGGGGGACGATGTTATCAAAATGCAAGTTAAAGCCGCCTACTACTAAAAAGTTAGACTAATGTAGCACTAAAGAAGATCTAATGTCAGCTAAGGAGGTAACAAAATTGGACAGCACACGAGAGGGCGATAGATCAAGGCCCCTGACAATGTAAAGTTTTTTGTAAGTGCCAAAGAGAAGAAAAATGCTTCACAGCCGAAAAAGAGCAATGTAACCCATCACAGTGATCCCTCCCCATCTTTGGACAACCCTATCCTGCCTAACAATGGCATGGCCTTGAGGAATAGCTTGAAGAATATCAGGGGCTGAGTCACCTCTGATCGCCGTGAGGGGAACGGCTTTTCCTTGCGCCAGCGCACGCCGTGAGGGGAACGGTTGGATCTTTCTGCATAGCGCCGTGAGGGGAACGGCCGGGCTAAACCACAAGCCCCAGCAGCCCCCTGCTGCCAGCGACGCCTTCCTAACGCCGCACTTGCGCCCGGAGGCGCTTTAAAAGCAACGAGTGCCCCCCGCAGAGCGCCCGGGCCAAGGGCGGGCCCGTCCTTGCCCGTCATTGCCAGGAAGAGGCAGGGCAGGGCCACCCCTCTAACTTTAAAGGACCAAGACCCTCGTGTTTTACTAGAGGTGGCAGAAAAGGTACTGTGAGACTTTCACTCTTAACAGCTCTTCCACTTGTAACTGCCACTTCCCTTCATGTAGATACTTGGAACTGGTCAACGTCACAGTTAAGCTGATATGGTACATTACTAATAACTGTTTTTTATTCTGGCATTGGATTACTGGACCCTATTGGACTGGTCTTTTATCTAATACTGGGACCTTATATAACGTGTTTTACTAGCAGCAAACCGTCTACATGCCCATTACAGTTGCCAAACCCATCAACCATTTTGTACTTTTGTCTATAGGGGCCTGATACAGCTAGCCCTCAGCATTTTGCACTTTATGGTCCATGTTTACATTTTTCTTATTGCTGCTAAATATTTGATCATGTTGCACTTTAGGGGCCTGACACAGTTAGCCTTCAGCACTTTGCACTTTCCGGTCTAACTGATAAATAAGGTTTTATGTTCTTAATTATATATAAAGTGTTAAAGAGCTTCTAAAGGACCGCATACTTTAGTTTTAAACCCTACAGGAGTCATCTTGACAGCAGTGCCATTTGCCAGTGACTCCTCAAGCTTCTGCCAGCAAGTTCTTATGCTTTTTGGGCCTGTATTCCGGTAGTATGATTTTGTTTTGTTGAATTTCTATTTTGAGCATTCATGCACTTGGTCACCTAAATTATCTGTAGTATAGTAGCTTTCCCTCCACCTTGAGCTTTAGACAACTACCAGCACCTAATTTAAAGCCATCGACAGTATTAAAGATAATTGTCCTAACTCAAACAGAATGGGGAAACGAGCATGCACAGAAAAGAAATCAAAGGCCCCTCCCAGCCCTATACCTAAAACCAAGCCGACCTCTATAGATAGGATGTTGGAAAAGGCTTTAGGTGTAGTTGCCACTGAAATTGAACGGACAGAGAGACGATTATCCCTAACTCCCAACCTGGAAATCCTCACGATAGACCTTCACACCTCACCAATATCAGGAAACCCAGGAGTCCCAGCAAATGAATCCCCTGGGGCCCAAACTTCAATAGTTGAAGTAGGTAGTCCTGATCAATTAAGGGAGCAATCTCGTATACAACCCGTCACAAAGGGGAGACCCAAACCGCAAGTAAAAACGGCGGCAAGAAGGAAGAAAACTATGGTAGAAAAGACTGATAATAGGAATACCGGGACGGGAGGGATAGTCAACAGTATTGAAACAGCTAATGAACAGCCAGTGTGGGTTACCAAGTTAGTGGTGGATCTTCAGATGCAAGTGAGGGACATAGTCAAGGACGAACTTAAATCACTTGTGGGAAGGGTTGACAAACTGACGTTACTTATTAAAAACTGGACAAGCAATAGGGGGGTAGTTGACGGGACCGTTGAAGTGGACACTGGCCTTGGAGACGAGGTAATTGCGATCTCCACAAAGGCCATTTCAACCATTAAACATAATGACCTCCCAGCCACTCAAGCATTAAATACAGAGAGACAACAACCACTAGCCCCATTTGCAGTCAACACAAAGAGGGCACCTATCGCCTCCACTAGCAGAGAAAGTCTACCCCCCCTATTTAAACAATCCATCAGGCCTTGGCAGCCGAATAATCAAAGGGCAGGGGTAGATTTACAAACATGCACAGAGGCTCCAAAGGAATATGCCCCCCCCCAGCTATTAACCTACCACCGGCCTCAACCCCATATGTCCTCATCCTGGCTGGCATCCCTGAGCTTCGAAAGGGCCAACATGAACCACACCAAGAACTAAAAAATAAATGCATGCACTGGCTAGCGAATCACAGGTACTTTAGGTATGACGACATTGACGAGATTTTAACTACACGTAGAGTGGGATAGCTAGGTTGGAGGCCCAAGGATAAGAAAGGTGATTGCATAGTGATTAACTTTAGAAACCCCCGTGTTGTCCAAGAAATTCTTAATAGAGATGACGGGAGACCAATGGGTTCTATTTTAGCCCTCCCATTGGGCTACTTTTATCCCCCTGAGAGGGTTTATGAAGACACAAGGCACTATGGGTGGGACCGGGGTTACGAAAACTATAGCCACAACAAAACTGCCATAGAACATTATTGGCCCAGGCAACAAATGTACAATATACCTACAGCTAACAGGTTTAGTAGCCTAGAAGGAGTGGATTGACTTGAGGCCCAAGCCATTGGCCCTGGAGTACAGCTGGGCGAAACTCCGTTGGTAACTGAGCCTCGCAAGAATGATGTAGGGAACCGCATGATGTTGGGGGAATGGGAAACCTGCAGGAGCATGAGCGGCTCACCAGGGAATACCCATGAAGGCCCAAATACGACTTTGATTATTAACCAACCATTTTCATCGTTCTGCGGGTCTCCCCTGCAGTCCTCCCTTTCAGTTGCCAAAAAAATTATCTCTCCTGATCACCCAAGGCTACGCGTTTTATCCTGGAACCTAGCAGGCCTGAATAGCAAGATTGACGACCCCGAATGGGGCCGCTTCATTGACCAAAATGAGATCTGCATGTTCCAGGAGACGTGGGCAAGAGGGGATGTCTCAAAAGTGGCTTATGCTATATTTAATATCCCTGCAACATCAGGGGGGAAAGGGAGACCTTCAGGAGGCCTGAGCACATGGGTGGCAGTCCACCTAGGCTGCTCAGCAGAGTGGATAGAATCATCTTCAAATGACATTCTGTGTGTTCTTCTGCACTTTTCCCCCAAGATCTCCATTGCCCTTTTAAATGTGTACTCTAGACCAGTCAACCAGGGCCAGGTGTCAAAAACTCTTGAGGAACTAATGTCATTTCTAGCCACCATCACAGATAATTGTATGGTAATCGTAGGAGGGGATTTTAATTGTCAGTATGAGCCGCTAGATGGCTTGCACAAGGATAGCCTCTGCGAAGAAGACAAATACTGGGCCATCCCAGAGTCTTCATGCCCTCTAGTTAAAATTTGGTCCCCTTTGGTGATCCAGATGAACTGTTTTGTTTTAAAATACTCTTTAAGGGCGTGTAATAGGAGAATACAATCTGACTCATCCAGAAATTACACTTTTATCAGAAATGGGAGAGGCTCCCTACTGGACTACATTCTAATCGATTGTAAATCCTGGCACAAGGTTATTGATTTCAAAGTTATGGCACGACAAGATAGTGACCATAACGCCCTTGTGCTAGAATTGCATGAGCCCAATCCTGGGAGTGTAACAAGTGTCTATTCCCTTTCTGATGATAGGCTGTCCCTTTCAAATTGTAGGAGGAGAGTACGCTGGGCTGACATAAACCAGATACAGGATAAAATAGGCTCCCTGTATGAAGCCCTCATCCCGGTGCTCGTGACCGCAACTAATTCTGTACCCATTAATGGAGGAAGAATTGATCTCTCAATGGTCACCCAGAATCATACTAGGCTACTGGCTATTACGGTTGATTTCTTTTTTCCTATAAAAAACTCCAGGCCCAATAGGAAATCTTCCCACCCCTGGTATAATGACGAATGTCGTAAGGCCAAAACAGCCCTGATTGCCTCCATCAAGGCTAATGATCGTCCCTTAATCAAAACATCTAGAGTGGCCTATAAGGCCAGTGTTAGTGAGGCAAAAAAAAGGTGGGAAAGCAGCAAGTGGGACATCTTGAGAAGTTCTCTGGGAGCCCGGGATATGCGGACCTTCTGGAAAGTGGTCAACACAGGCAGTTGTGAGGCAAAATCCCCGATAGAGCCAAACCTGGAGGCATGTGTATGGAGGGACCACTTTGAGTCCCTATACTCAAGGGTGGAAACATCAGTTGAACCAGCTGTCAATGTTTGTCCTGAGGGGATGGACCCCCTGATTGTATCTATGCTCACCCCCATAACATCGGCTGACACCCCTGTGATATCCCTCAATGAGATAACTTGCGCCCTTTCCAAAATAGCACCGGGCAAAGCCCCCGGACTGGACAAGATCCCAGGGGACCTTCTCCGTAGTGAACCCATTGTCTGGACGCCATACCTTTGGGTACTATTCAATGCTATACTCCAAGGTATGGTGATCCCTCCTAGCTGGGCTGGAGCGGAAATAATCCCCATCTATAAAAAGGGCTCACCGCTGTTGCCAACAAATTACAGGCCAATTAGCCTTATAGCCAGCACACAAAAAATCTTCGCACGCTTGTTGTTGCTCCGGCTGCAGAGCTGGATGGAGGAGCATAAGATACTTACTCCCCTTCAGGCAGGTTTCAGGGAAAAATTGTCTACATTGGACCAAATCCTCAGGCTACAAATATTACACTGGAAGATCGTGTGTCTGGAGGGTGGCAGCCTCTACCTAATATTTGTAGACCTGAAGTCCGCATTTGATTTGGTCCCCAGAGAGAAGTTGTGGGCAGTCCTGCATGAGTTGGGGGTTCCGCCTTACTTGTGCCAAGCTATAAAGCGTTTGCACGAGGGAAACTACGCCCAAATCAGATATGGGAAGGAGGTGTGCCTTACGGCCCCCATTCCCGTAAACAGAGGTGTCCGACAGGGATGCGTACTTGCCCCGACCCTATTTAGCCTATACATAAATGGGTTAGTAGATTATCTGCTCAGCGAGAAAGATTTGGACATCCCTAAGCTGGCAACACGCAAAATTCCAGCTATGATGTTTGCCGACGATACTCTACTAGTATCTAAATCACCCATGGGGATACAGAGGGTATTAAATAGGTTCAACGCATTTTGTAGGGAAAGAGGGCTTGAAATCAACCTCCAAAAAACCAAATTCATGGTGTTCAATTCCCCGAAAAGCACTCGACCAAATCCATCTCTATATGGCAAACCCCTTGAAAGAGTATCCTCTTTTGACTATCTAGGCATTACAATTACAGATTCTATGGACTGGGGGGCTCAAATTAAAAAATCATCCCTTAAGCTCTCACAATCATCTGGAGGACTAATGAAGGTTTTTCAGAAATCAAGTTATAAACCTGTGAGTCCAGCCATAGAAATCTATAAGGTCCAAGCTAGGGGAGCGGCACTGTATGGGGCAGAACTGTGGGGACACCGTAGCTCTGAGAGTCTTACACAGACAGAAAATATCTTTCTCAGGCAACTGTTTAGTCTCCCACAGAGTACCCCACTCATGCCGCTACGTCTGGACCTGGGGGTAAGGCCCATAGCGGACGAATCTATCCTTAGACCCCTCCTATTCTGGCGACGTCTGTGGGTTACCCCTGAACTTGTAGCATACAGAGATGAATTAAGAGAGGTGCTGAGCCTACTAGGGGCGGGCAAATTACCCTGGCTTTCCTATGTCCGTCATATGTTAACAAGCTTGGGACGGGGCAATCTTTGGGATCACCCGGAGGTTGCCTGTGCCTCAATCTCTAGGAAAATGCTGAGGAATTCTTACGGGGAATTCAAATTGGCCCAGCTTCAATCAATCCCCTTAGCAGGTAAACTGACTGTAACCTTCCTAGAGTTCAAGGATAGGTATAGCTTAGAGCCGGCCCTAAATGACATCAAGCCAGCAACCGCAAGAAAGCTCTTTTTGCAGTTTAGATACGGGGTCTTGCCTCTCCGCTCCTTTACAAACAACTGGGGCGGCTTACAAACTTTGGGGTGTCCGGCATGTGACTGCCCAATAGAATCTGACCTTCATGTATTTTTTAGCTGTCCCGTGTACCACAAAGTGAGAAAACGGTGGCTGGCCCAGATTTGCAGAAACCTAGGGACCAGACGCTGTTGTGAGGCTTTCAGGATATTTAAACACGATACCAGCCTCCCGATAGTTTATTCGGTAGCAGGTTTCCTATTCTCCATGTGGTGCACTCGTAGGGCCCTCTTAAAAACAAAACAATAGCAATAAATGAGGACCTCAGCTATGCACAAATGTAACGAGGAATTTTATTGGGCCACTAATTTTTATTGTTTATCTGAGATCACCTGCTTTGATACATCAAATTTACATATTTTGTTTTTTTTTGTTGTTTTTTTTTACCTGGTTCTGTCCTCTGTCTCTAATCTCGCAATGTTACACATGTACTTTGTATCGTCAGAACTGTTACCAGTTATGACCAATCAATTGTTTTATATGATCAGGCTCTCCCATGCGTGGAACTAGTCGAACAGACTATACCATATATCGGTGATAGGCCACATCTGTGTATGTTTCATTTAAACTGTGCTTACTTTATGTAGCCATCCTTGCTCTATCTTTTTTAGCTTTCTTTTTTTTAATTGTAATCGATTTTAAAAGGAAATGAATTGTATGTAATTTTAGTTGTACTTTTAAGGTCTAATTGACCGAAATAAAGTTATTACTGACTGACTGGCTTGAAGAATATCAGGGGCTGAGTCACCTCTCAGTCAGGTTTGTGTTAGAAACACAGCGTCTGGAAAGTACTAATTAATAAAGTCATAAACATCCCTTTTGTGCTTTACCAAAGATCTACTATTCGGCGAGAAAACTTAGCAGCCGTATACAACAGTTGTAACTGCCTTACCTCAACTGGGGCTAGAGAAGGAACATGGGAAAAAAAAGCTACAATATTTGCAGCATTCCTTATTCTTACTGGGATCCAGGGAGTGCTTACATAGGTCCAGTGGAGCAGCTTGACAAGCGAGAAGTTTTTGCCCGGTGTAAAGGATGGAGTCCGATTTTAAAAGGCCAGGTCCCTGGTGCATGAACGGGGTCAGACAGGCTTGCCGTTGGCGCATTGAAGGCACACCAGCGGTGCGGATGCACACTTCCCATCTTAAAATAGCCCGCCTGCAGAAGGGACATGGCTATGGGCGTGAAACACGCATGAAACCAGGGTTCAACTAAAAAACAAACTAGAGCCTAGTAACTCCCCTCCCTATTGGAAGTCTTTGTTCCAGAAGAGATTACTGGCAACAGAAAACAATACGGTAAAAGAATAGGGACAAAATAATAACACATAAAACTATTAAAATCGAGGAGCATCCTCTTCTAAGATGACTCCCAGAAATCAATGGAGCCAGGCACAACAATGCGGCGATTACAGCATGCAAGGAAATATATTAAGCTACAATATTGCATCAAGCAGGTGGTCCTCACAGGAGCACAGTCCAACGTGGACGCGCACTTCTCATCTTAAAATAGCCCGCCTCCGGGAGGGGGCATGGCTATGGGCGTGAAACACGCGTGAAACCGGAGGTTGGAGGGCGGGGGCAACTAAAAAACAAACTGGAACCCAGCAACTCCCCTCCCTACTGGAAGGCTTCCCTTCTAGAAGAGAATACTGGCAACAGAAACAATACCGCAAAAGAAAAGGGAAAAATAAAGACACATGAAACTATTAAAAACAATGGGCAGCCTCTTCCAAGATGGCTCCCAGAAATCAACGGAGCCAGGCACTGCCACGTGGTAATTGCTGCATACAAGGAAATAAAATAAGCTACAGAATAACGTCACGCAGGCCCTCCTCATTGGAGCAGAATCCAGCGTGACCCGCACTTCTCATCTTAAAATAGCCTGCCTCCTGAAGGGGGTGTGGCTATGGGTGTGAAACCGGTGGGCAACTAAAAATAATGTAGTATAGTATAGGTTATGTATGGCTTCCATAGAAAGCCTGTATGGTTTACACCATATTCTATATCTTGTAATTCAATGCTATGACGTAGCAACGCTTGATAACAAAACTCTGTACCAAATGTTTGCTACTTTATAAAGGCCTTCCAGGCCAGGTTGACAGTGCTGCTTGAGAACATGTCAGCGCAGTGCTGCTTGTCTGCTTTGACCGAAAGTAGAAATCACAGCTGCATGAGGGAAAAGAAGGAAGTGAAGGTAATGGGGGTTGGTTAAGGATGGCAGATAAGATATCTTTTCACATTTGGGACAGGGAGGAGAGGCCATATTATGTATGGCTCCCCCTTTACTTCTTTGCCTCAGCCTAGCAGTTATATGTAGGGGCAGATGATTTTGGGATCCATAGAGAACATTAAGTTATAGATGGGTTTGCTTGATGTCAGTCAGAACTCCTTGGTGAAAAGCGTCCCCGTAACTCACATTTACTCATCTATAATTCTGTTTATCATTTGAAATCATATCTGCTCCTCTGCTGGAGAATTATGTTCTCTCCACCTAGTCTGCATCTTTTGATTTGCTTGTTTCAACTTCTTCCAGTCCATGGTGATTGGGGGCATTGTGAGAGCAGTCTCTTGCTCTTGCTACAGTAGTGCTCATATCCAAATGTTTTTCATAGTGTTGGAGAAAATGTCGTAAAATCATGTTACATGGTGCTTTAGAACAAGTAATTATAGCCTCTAAAGAATAAATCTATAAGTAGCTTTTATAAGGATAGCATATTTTTTCTGAATTAGCATTACAGGTTTGACTGGAACTCAGGGTCCGGCTGCCCTATCTAGAATGTATATTTAGGTATGAATCTAAATAGGGCAGACAAGACATGCATACATTTTTGGTGTATGTCACTCTAAAAAAAAACCGTAGTCACTGATAAATACTAAAGCTGGGAATCATATAAGGCCTGCTCGGACCAAATCACCGATGCCACTTCTTCAGTTGCAATTAGAGACTTTTTGCATTTTGAGTTCTGGGCTAATAGTGTAAATCCTATTTTGGATAGAGATGACAAGCAAACTGTAAGACCAAAAAATCATTACAGTCATCTAACCAAAGACTGAAGGCTGGTAGAACCTCTAGGGAGGGGTATCTGACTGCCAAATAAGCTATATGATCTAGAGGGAGGAGGACGATAATTTAATAGCCGAGTGTAGGAATATTTAGGAGAAATACTCATATGAAAAATTAAACACTGTTGGAAAATTAGGAAGAGTAGTAGAAAACAAATATTTCACTACTGTGAATTACAGCTACCCCACAAACCCATTCCAAATAACCTGTCTAGGTGAAGAAATAAGGTAACCAGGGCCCAGATTTACTAAGATTATGTGTCTGGTTGCACCCAGTGCTTAATTCGAGCCAGTGGTTTCCGGTGCTCGGCACCAGCACTTAATTGAAAACACCGCCAATTATGACAACTGCCACATAGTGGTGCTGTTTGTTTAATTTATAGATGAGCAGAAAAAGCACTTGTTTATTAATTCAGTATACATTAAAACAGCGTATACCTGCCGCCCAAGCCATTTTTATAGCTTTGGGGGCCTGGAATAGTCTGAATTGCCACACTGGCTGCAGTGTGCTGGTTAGTAGTTGTGTAGGTACAATCATTGGCAATGCTGGCAGTGACAATGGGTGGTCCAAGCTTCGGAGGCCTCCTGACAAGGGCCCTAGCACTTACTTTTTTTTACCAATCAAGCAGTGGTAGCACCACTTTATTCTGTAAAGTATTGATTGTATTAATATGGGTTCGCTGCCTTTTGATTTAATTCATTGTTAACAATATCAGATTTGAAGATTGTGTTCGCTTCTGTTTTGAGCGGTAGCTGCCCGATGTAACCTCTTCGCTTTCCAACTCGTGCCACTTCTATCAAAGTCCATTTACAGAGCCATTAGGGCTACATGCCCCCACAATACATCAATCAAGCTCACGGAATTTGCTAGATTTTCCAGATATACGTGAAAACTGCCAGACAAAAATCATAAAACAAACCAATGACAGAGGGCCTCTGGTCACCTTGGGACAACTTCAACATTTTAAAGGGGCCAGGTGAAGACATTTTACAGTCTTCAAAGAACAGGCTTGGGGGAGGAGCATTGAGGTACTACATTTCCCAGCAAGCCACAATTGTAAAGAGTAATAAGAGAGCAGTGGCTACAATTCCCAGAAGCCACGGCGGTGAGGACTGAGAACGGACTGTGTGCATGAACGCCACGGAGCTTGTTGAAATGTGATGAGAGAACACACGTGCATAGAGAGAGACATCAGGGGAATAATGTCGGGAGAACAAACACACCAATTTGGACCCAGAGAGAGAGACACATCAGCTGAAAGAAGCCAGAAAGGTAGATATAGAAAACCGAGACACCAGAGAAGACGCTCAATTCAACCAGAACTGAGCACCGACGATGAGCGGATACGGAGGTGAACCAATGCCAACAGAGAAAGCAATACCTATGGGCAGTATATCTTAACTGAAGAACTATTTCCTGCTGAGTTTTCTGCCTCCACTAGTTTTTTGACAGAAATCCAAGGCTATACATAACCAATATATGATCAGTATACACAGTGTGGCACCTTAGCCGATGCAGCTAATTGATTCATCTGTTTTTAGGTTCTCAGGGAAAAAGTTCAAACCACATAACAGAATCGCTCAAGGCTCTTTGAAGACTGAACACTGTTAGTCACTAAATACAAATCCAAGCTAGACTTATTTAATAAATTGCAAGGGTTGCTAAGATATAAACATACACATATCTTTTGTTTAACGAGTCTATGTAGACTGACTAGCAATCTAATTAGAGAAAACCCTCAGTGACGCGTCCCACCACCCAGGATCCGAAATAACGATACAGTGACACTGGCAGGTGAGTGTAGGGGTTTCTTTATTCGTAGCCAACACTCACGCTCATACAGGCACCTCTTCCCTGCCTCGTGTCCCAACTCCAAGTGCCCAGTTCCTGCCTCGCCCCTTCATGACCAGAAGCAGTGTGGGTATCCAGTCCCCTGCAGTCCGGTGTATGCAGGGTCCTAGTGTCCAGCTACATCTCGTCATTACGACAACTCCCCCCTTTGTTGACAAAATAAGCACGTTCCCCCCAGAGAAGGAGAGAGAGAGAGGGAGAGTGAGAGAGAGAGAGAGAGAGAGAGGCAATAGCTGCTATCAACAGCAGCTGTTCTTCATAATCATGCATCATTGTTCTTCAATTGGTCGTGCATCACAGTTCTTCAATGAATCGTTTGGGCTTCTGAGTCACTCTTATGGGGCGTGGGATCTCTTTTCCACAAGGCCGCTGATGGCCTCACTCTTCTCCGGCAGCCTCAGCATCGAGAGATCCATCACCACTTGGAGGTGCTGACTCCTGCGGCTTTTCAGTGGTGTAGCTCAGAGACCTCTGTTTGGTACCTGCGCTTCCATCTCCTTCATCGTCATTGACACTCTGAACTCTTTGAAGTGAGAGCTGTTCCTGGTGATGGAGTGAGATCCCGCCTCTGCTGTGATCATTGGCCCTTTGATGTTTGTTATCTTAAGTGACTAGCTGGAGAAGAGGCTGGCTGTCTGACTTTCGTGTTTGACGTTGTCAAACAAGGACCAGATCTCCAGGCTTCAGTGGTGTGTCGGCTTGTCTTTTTCTTTTTCTCTTGTCTCTTGGTCACGCGCGGCAATGTCTCTGTGCTCTGGCGGGCCCTGTCTTCCAGCTGATGAGATGGGTCCTGCTTGTTCTCCCCAGTACCAGTTCCAACGGGCATCACTTCGTGGAGCTGTGTGGGGTGTTGCGATCGTCCCTAAGTACCTGGCACAGGGCTTGGTCAACTGGAATCTGCACCAGCTCGGGTCGTTGGACTGCTTTTTGGATGTTGCCCATGAAACGTTCCACCATGCCTTTGGCATGAGGCCAAAGAGTGTTATTTTCTGATGATGTATTCTCAGGTAGGCCATGAACTTGCGAAATTCTTCTCCTGCGAGGGGTCCATTGTCTGTTGTGAGCTTTAGAGGGACGCCCCAGGCTGCAAATATATCATCCAGAATTGGTAGTGTGGCAGCTGCTGATGTTGATGACACTTGGCATACTATGGGGAAGTGAGATTATTCATCAATAATGACTAGTAGGTATCCACCGGTATCCAATGGCCCATAAAAGTCGGCAGCCTGTGTCGACCACACAGCGTCGGGGGGAGGTCAGACATGCACAGTTATTCTGGCTTAGATGGTTTTACTATGATCTGAAAGAGGTGACAGTCCTCCACCAGATGATTGAGGCCCAGGAACCATAATTTTTCTCTCAGCATTTTTTTCCTGGCTACCATTCCCCTTTGGCTCTCACGTGCAATGCTGAATGTATGCTATTGAAGGGTCTGCGGTATGACTATCCTGGTACCTCGAAAAAGTATCCTCCACTCCGTTTCAGACAGTTCTTCCTGCACTTGTTTGAATGCAAGTATTTCCTCTCTCCTGGCCCCTTCACTAACTGGGCTGTCATTGTTCACATGCCTCCACCTCTGTTGCCGTATAATTGTTTTGGCCGCTCACAGTGTGACATCAGCCATTGTTTCTTATACCAGTTCCTCCATCGTGATTGAAGCACGTATGTTTTGTCAAAGCACAAAATTGAGGTATTCCTCCATCATGGAGAATGTCTGTGTTGCACACGGCAGAGGGTGCCGCGACATGTAGTCAGCAGTGTTGTGTTCCTTTCCTGGTTTGTGGACAATTTTGAAGTCGTAGTCCATCAGATGTGTCCCCCACCTCTCAATGCACTGTGGAATTTTTGTATTCGGGGTTGCCGTATATCCTGACGAGTGCTTGGTGGACTGTCACAATGGTGAATGGCTTCTCATAGATGAACATGTGGGAGTGCCCACATGCCCTCAACACTGCTAGGCTTTCTTTCTGTGGTTGAGAGTATGCCCGTTCTACGTCCGTTAGGGTTCTGCTTGCATACGCAACAATGCTCCTCTGTGAGTTTGGTGAATCTTGAAGTCTGGTGCTCACTGTGGGAAAGTCTTTGATGTAGCGAGCACAGTAACTTAACAATCCGAGAAATGACCTCACTTCTGCAACATCCACTGGGGGCTGTGCTTTGCAGAGCGTTGCGACTTTGCTTGGGTCTGACCGCATTCCCTTCCGAGAGAAGATGTGCCCAAAAAAGATGAGTTCTCCCTTTCCCAGCTCACATTTGTCTGCATTCAGCGTCAGTCCAGCTTTTTCCAGCTGACTGGATACCTCCCTCAGTGCCTTGTGCTCCTCATTTGTATGACCTAATAACAGAATGCCGTCGCTGTTGTTTAGACAGTTCTTCATGGGCCTTATCACTCTCCACAACATCTCTTGGAATATTTCAGCTGCGGATGACACCCAAAAACCTAAGCGCTTGTAGCAGAACAGCCCCAGGTGAGTGGAGAATGTGGTAATGTACTGTGACTGCGGGTCAAGTTCCAGCTGGTGATAGCCTTTGAATAGGTCTAGCTTGGAGAACACCCAGGCTGCTTTGAGGCAGCTGATCATGTCATTCAGGTGAGGGCCTAGGTGCTGTTCTCATTTGATGGATGTGTTCGGTATATGCATATCGACGCAGATGCAAATTTTCTGTGTGTTTTTCTATCGCACGGCAACAATGGGGGACACTCATGTAGTTGTTCTTTCAGCGGGCTCCATAATGTCTTGTGCTAGTAGCCTCTTGAGTTCTTCCTCTACTTGCGAATGGAGGTGCACTGGAACTCTGCAGTGATTCTGAGCTACCGGTTTGACTGCTTCATGATGTGGAGGGTGACTTACGTGTCCTTCATCTTTCCAAGCCCTTTGAAGAGCGCCAGGTACTCTTTCAAGATGCTGTGGTGCTCAGACATGTGATATGTCAAAGCCAAGATACCCATGAGTAGAGCTGTGACGTTGCTGAGTAAACACGGTGCTGGTATGTCTCCCATTAGGACGTGCACCTCTTCTTGCACAGATGTTGCATTGTATGTGAGCGTCTCCACGAATTTCCCCATGTTCGTTACGGGGTGTTTCGCAACCCATGTGAAAACATCGACAGTTGAGGGCAACAACGGAGGTTTGTGTTTCATTTGGTCATACTCAAATACACATGATGTTGAATGCGGCTCCACTGTCGAGTACAAATCTCATTGTGTGACTCCCTACTTGGAGATTCACAGTGGCCATCTTCTTAATCTGCCATTCGTCAACTAGCTGGACATGTTCTGAGGGTCTCTTGGGTGCCGGGGCATCCGTCATGAGGCATAAGCTTTCAGTGGTCCCTCGTGTGAAAGCAGTGTCGGAGTCTGCTGAGGGGCTGCTATTGTGTGCTTCCATGTGCTTTGTGTGTGGTCGACATCATTCGTGGCCTGGCAGATCGCCCTCTCTCCAACTTGACATGTCCGTCCTTGCCTTGGCACTCACAAAGTGATTACGTCTGTTGCATTTTAGGCATTTCTGTCCGGCGCCAACATATGGGTACTACAGTCCACAGCGATAGGATGCTCTCTCAGGTTGGTTCAGAGGTGACGTTGACTTATCATGTTTGCCACTGCCCCCGGGCATGTGATGAGCTTGTTCTTTTGTTCGTGTTCTCCCATTTTTCATATGAATGGCATGCGATGTGGCCCTGGCTTCTGTCCTGGCCATAGCTAATATTTTGTCTAGCGTATCTTTTAGTATTTTTGTGAGAAATCTAGTTGAGTGACATACTTCAATGATGCGCAGCTTAATTGCTGCCTCGTTGTCATATTTGTCAAACTCATAGTAGGTTACTAGTTTGCGCAGCTGGGTCAAACAATTGTTGAGGGACTCATCCGCTCTTTGGCACGCCGTGTGGAATGTGTACCGTTTGAAGTTGACATTCCCAGTGGCGGTGCGTCCATTGGGGGCGCTGGGGCGTTGCCCCACTAGCCACATCGCCCTAAATTCGTGCAAGCAAATGAAGCAATTCTGAATTCTCTCAACTCCTGGACCTCCACTCTCGCGCTGCTGGGACACGCGCGCGCGTCCATCGGCCGCTGAAGGGGGTGGGGGCGGGGCTGCAGCAGCACTCAACGCGGTTTGAGTGACAGTCAGACTGTCACTGACAGCGGCTCGTAGTGCGCATGTTCGGGTTTGGGCTGGTCATTTTTATGACCAGTCCGTACATTCGCACTGTCAGCCACTACTATATCTTCAGTAGGAGAGCGAGGGAGGGGGGAACCCGAGAGGCCGTCGCAGCCCCCCGGTCTCCTAGTGGGTGGGCCGTATCCGTGCCCTAGCCAATCCTGGCACTGCTAATGCAGCGTCTGGATTGGCTGAGAGTGAGACACCAGCCGCGCAGTCTGAAGTTGTTCCTGCTCCGGACTGGCCCAGACCTGTTCCTGCTCCGACGTCTGGACCGGCCCAGGAACTGGACGCAGAGGCGGCGCGGGACCGGGATCAGGTACGTTTTTTATGTTACCCCCTTCCCCCCGCCCACGAGAATTGCGAGCCGCGACTGGAGTAAAAGGGATTTGTGCAAGCTAATAAGATAAAAGTGAAAAGCTCTTCTTCTGAATACCCTGTCAGAGGCTGTGTCTCGAGACTTCTACAGTCTTCCCTAGTCCCTACGAATGAACGGACCTTTGTTTAAGTTCACAATTCAGTTTGTCCTTTAATCAGTGCGTAATGTTTTGTCACGTCATAGTTATGCTCATTTATTGTTATGTCATGTCTTTTGTAATTATACGTATGCAGTATGTCTTCCTCCATCTTACCGCTGGTGTTTAGAAGATCGCTGTAAGCACGATCTGCGTTTCGCATCTGTTTAATCAGATGCCGGATATGCGGCATTGTTAAGAAGTAATTAGGTTATGTGCCGCGCGCAATACAAACAATTAACCTGGAAAATCTGATATTTTTGTGCACACTTTAATAATACTGGGACATGCAGTAAAGACTGTGGTTAGGCTCTGTATAGCTGTTGAGGCTGAAGGTCTGACCATGTTGGCGATCCGCAGTGTCACCAGTATGTGTATGTACCTTTTCATAATGAACATGTCCGACGATTGAATGAATGTGTAGTCTGTAATCCTGCTCGATGTGTGATATGTACATTAGCGCGTGTTGCCATGTGGTGTGTTGTGCGTTACTTCAATGTGATACGATGTCGTATGGCGTCCTTTGATGCCAGGTGGGGCACCCTGGCGTGCCGAGCTCTCACAGGATTTGTTGATATGTGCTCTGACATCACGGGGTGTTTGCGGTTCACTGGAGTGCGGTTCTGTGCTTTGCCGTGACGTCACGTGCCCTGGTGTAACATGTTGTACACGGGGCCCTCTCGCCTGGTGTACTGTGCTGTCCTGCTCTGGTGTGTGCTCCAGTATAATGAGGCGTCTTCTGGGATCCCATTGTGGGGTGTCATTTGTATAAAGCAGACAACCAACTGGCACATAGCATGAGACAGCTGTCATGTGTGGCTAGGTTTCTGGGCAAAATGATTTAAGTAGGTGTAGCGATAGAGCGTGTACTCATTTTTCAGCTGACGAGGGTTACAAAACAACCTATGCTTCTTCCCTGCCACTCTGTTAAATGAAAACATACGTCATATGCCTGTACCTAGTGTTGGTACATGTACGCCTCAGATGACGTGTATAGTTTGTTGTTTTACATGGTGCTCTGTTCTGGGTATGGGTGTCTTACCGTGACCACCTTGTCGAATTAAAACCTACCCCAAACACTTATCAGTGCTGCATGCCTAGGCAAAAGAGCACAGCTTCTGTGGGGAGATGGGAGGCTTTGGTTTATGGGCAGTACAGTGCTACAAAACGCCATCTCTTCCCCGGTCACAGTGTAAAAAGGAAAGCACACATCTACTCAGGTGTCAGGCTGGTGTGCGTGGCTTTAGGAACTATGTGCATTGTTGGTGCTGCGGAAAGTGCTCAGTCTGCCTCCTTCATGGCAGCTCATACAGGCTTCGTCGTCATCCACGTGTGCTGCTTGAGTGAACAGATTTCTTGTTATTTTCTTAGAACAGTGTTTTGAGCTGGTGAGCAAGAGCCCCAAATCTGTCGGTAATGATCTTAAGTAGGGCTCTCCTGTCTCCCACCTACTTCCTAGTCGGAATAACATGTGCAACCTCATTTTAACACAGGGCTGTTGGTGGTGTTTGTAGGACATTCATGACTGCACACATCAGTAATGAAAGGAGAACATATTCCTGTCTGCATCATAAAACAGAATTAATGGCACTTTCTGCTGTGTGCTTCACTGGTTTAATTTCTGAAGTTAAAGGGCGGTTGCAGCAGAAGGAATTGTCACTGCTTCGACTGATAATCCTCCCTGTGTGCTATGAACAGGACCACGAATTGTGTCATCCTGCAGCGTGTGCTGCATAATTATGCCCACATTGGCGGTTTCTTTAATCTTCTAGCCAATTCATCCACCCCTTCCTTACTGCATCCCTCTATTCGCACCACAACCTCATCCATCGACCCATAGCCTACACATCCATTCATTCACCCATCAGCATATTTGCCCATTCATCCATCCATCCTCCTCAAACACATTTATTCACTCCCCCACCCATCCACCCACATCACCAATTATCCATCCATACATACATACATACCTGCATGCATGCATCCACCACCAATCCACCCATCCACAACTGGGAAATTACTGATTTCTGAGCAATGAATGCATAAAACATTAAGGTATTCCATGCCAGTGATATAGTTTTTGTTTATGTTTCACATGTTTTACTAAAATCTTGCATTCCTTAAGAGTGCCCACTATTTCCAGGATGCTGTATTTCTGTATTTTGTTGTGTAGCATATTTCTTGTACAGTGCATACTTTGAACTGAGTTGCGTTCAGGCATTTTTAACGGGTCACCATTGAGAGCTTTAGAGCAAAGGCTGACGGCTGTGTCAATTTCTCACAGTGCCTGTCAGTGGGTCAAAAAGGTGTTTAGAAAACTTGGCCATCCAACCCCTGGCCTCTCTGCTGAACAATCAAAGCAAAGGTCACTTATTTAGGATGCGATTGTGATTCTGTGCAACTGTGTGTGAAGGAGGTACACAGTTGCCAAAATATTGAGAAGGCAATTGTAAAGGAAAATACAGTGCTTACAGGTGAGTCAGTGCGTTGTGTTTTTGGGGGTTGTAAAGTGAAGTTCTCTGATTATACTGAACAAGCGGCTACCTACGTCATTTTCATATGAAATCGCTACTATTGATGTCATAACACTTTCGCAAGTGCTTTATCAACCTTCCTGCTTCCTCAAATTTGGTTGAAAATGCTCCATTTATCCACTTTTTTTTTT
Source organism: Calotriton arnoldi (assembly GCA_963921515.1). Taxonomy (NCBI): domain Eukaryota; kingdom Metazoa; phylum Chordata; class Amphibia; order Caudata; family Salamandridae; genus Calotriton; species Calotriton arnoldi. The sequence goes on along the minus strand of CAWUFW010000416.1, from coordinate 4,128,561 downwards.
TTTTTAAACCGCGGTTGGTTGTTCGGGCTTGCTCGCTACGCTCGCTCGCCTCCGCGCAGTTCCACGATATCCTCACGCATCACCACTTTCAAATGTCACCAGCCGCCACTGGACATTCCGCTGGGGGTCGAAACTGTCTGTCAGATATTTTATTAGGCCTTGTAAGTAATTATGGACTCAGGTGGGAAAGTTACGAGCAGATCTTCCACCTCATCCCCGACATGCTTTAGGAAGAGATACCTGATCTGTTTTTCGTGTAGCTTTTGCAGGTGGAGCGCGAATAGTGTTTGAATTGCCTGATCCATTTCTCCCATCGAGCACCCTTCATTTGAGAGTCAGAGAGATCCAAGGGCAGAGGGCGTCGGAAGATCGAGCTCGGGGTCATGTTCTCATTGCGTTTGTCAGCCATGTCAGTAGCAAGCAGTTCACAAGCATTTGATGAAGTGTGTAGTGCTAGTTGCTGACATGCTTGTTGATACCTATTTGGTAGCGTGGAAGCACATTGCCTCTGAACGTATAATTCCATATGCTAGAGTGCTGCTTCAGTACCAGTCGTGGTGCCTGACTTTAAGATGGCTGCCGGGGACTCCCACGAAGCTCAAAGGCCTATTTGCCTAACTCTAAGATGGCTGCTGAGATGGTCACGCTCTAGCGAGATCTGGTCGTGCAGAGAGATCAACCCGCTGGAGGCTTGAGCTGGGGCAAGGATTGCTGTTGCGCTTACCGCTTGGAGACAGCAGTGACCTCACTCCAGCATGGTCAGGGTGGGCTCCTGAGACTGCGCTTTGTTGCAGTCTGTGGTGCGCGACCGGGGTGGGCTCCTGACATTGCTGAGAGCGCCAAACAGTTGCAGGGTAGGCTGCCGACATCGCGCTGGTACCGCTTGCCACGGGGCGACCAGGGTGGGCTCCTGGCACCGCACCGATGCAGTAGCACATCACCGAGAATGCAAATCATCGTCCCTTGAGTCCGGCTCACTATCTTCGTCACCAGATGTTGGGGTCACCGCCCAGGACCCGAAATAATTACACAGTGAGACTGGCAGATGAGTGTAAGGGCTTCTTTATTCATAGCCAGCACTCCAGCTCATATAGCCACCTTGTGCTCCCAACTCCAAGTGCCCAGTTCCGGCCTCGCCCCTTCCTGACCGGAAGCAGTGTCCGATGTCCAGTCCCCTGCAGTCCGGTGTGTGCAGGGTCATAGTGCCCAGCTACCGCATGACATTACGACACTCCGTACGTTTGAACATTGAGTATGCATCACCAATACCACGTCTAGAGGGGAACCCATAGCGCACACAGGTTTGAAACACGTCAACACATCATCGAAGGAGAATGAAATGAAATGAAATAGGGTATTTGTATGGGTGCGCAGCTACTCAAGCTAGAGTGTCCTGGCGCCTAGACAGCGGAGGAAAGAGAGTGAAAAGGACCCAAATTAATGATTAAAAAGCCAAGTTTTCAAATTTTTCCTAAAGGAAAATAGGTCTGTATTAAGTCTCAGGGCCACCGAAAGGCTGTTCCACAATTTCGCGCCTAGGAAAGCAAAGGATCTGCCTCCCGTCCGGGTCAGGCGTATCCTGGGCACGCTGGCCAAGTTGACATTGGAAGAGCGTAACGGTCTAGAGGTAGTGTAGTGGTTAACCCGTTTGATTAGGTAGCCGGCTCCTACGTTGTGGAATACTTTTTAAAGAAGATGGTCAGGGCTTTAAAGTCTATCCGTTCTTTTATGCAAAGCCAATGTAATGGATATTATTTCAAAGAAAAACTTATGAAAAATGAATTAGGTGATCCTGACTCTTGTTTATACTGTATAATGGTTGCGTTAAGCAAAACAATGGAATACGTGTAAAAAGCCACAATTCACCCCTAAAAAAACTAAAAGAAAGGGCTGGTGACAGATGGATCAAGTGTGTATGCGAAAAACTGTACAATGTTTTTATTTTCCTTCGCTAAACATTTATTTCTCTGCTAGATATCACACATATCATGAGCACTGGGGATGGCATGCTTTTTACTTCCAACAAATAATTCTGTATACTAAATTAAGGTATTTATTGTGCTGGTTTTGATTCTGAAGCAATCAAATGACTAAATATGCTTGCAGTACTCCATGTTCAGAAGTGTTGAAATGAAAAAAAATACAGAGCAAGGAATTGCAAATGTAACATATTGATTGCAATTTTCACAAACGGATATTTAGCGTGTGTTGATTAAATACAGGACGGATTTATCGCAGAAATGTTATTATAGTGATAAATACTCTTGAAACCATGCCAGCTGAATCTAACTTTGTGAGCAAAAATGTTACTATCATAGCCCTCTATTTTTTCAGGGGCACACCAAAGTCCTTGTTTATTTTCCCCAATATGCCTGTCAACCGTTTGCACTCTCCATGTTCCCCTTTCCTGCGCAGGAGCAAAAACCCATTGAGCTAGTGTAGCACATGCTCAGTCCTAGAAAAGGTTTTTACCACCCTCTCCAAACATTTACAGAAAGTTTGAACACTGCACACACCATAGAGTAACCAATAGGCATGGTTTTGTCAACAAATCCTTCCATCAAACTGAATCCCCAACAGGGGAAAATCATCTGGGTGCACTGGTAGCAGCTGTAGAATCAACTTGACTTTGGCTTTTCTCATCTTTGCACCTATACCACATGTCCTTATCCAGGCAATGACCTCTACAATGCTAGAAAATATTCCTGCATTCACTCTAGTCAATGCAGTTGTTCACTGACATCCACTGGGCAGGACAGAAGGTGAATCAATTCAAAATCACCTTTTGCCTCCTTTGGTACTATTCCCGGATTTGATATAATAAGGTCAAGCAGCAGATTCTCTCCAAAGAGGTATGTCAATTTCCCTGTCTGCACTTCTTTAATAAATTTGGTCTGGACAATATGCGTCATTTTATTGCATATTTTGGCCTCAGCAGCTCTCCAGTCGTATATGGTGTTGTGAATCCCTCCATGATCCACCCCATCAATTTGTTTGCTGACTTTTTGTCCAGGAATTCTTTCAACCACAGAACGATTGGCACCGGTTTAACTGAAGTACTAGCCTTCTCCCAGTGCTTCCCTTCTGGTTCCCTTGCCCCGAAATGTACAGGTGGTCCCTTGTCCATCAAAGCATTACACCAACAGGTGTCTCCCACTGTATTTGGAGTATTCTTGACTAAACGCCCATAGCGATCTGTAACATGCTTCTTTGATAGAGTTCAAACACACCCCATTTGATCCTTCCTTGACCCGGCTTCCTCACCTTCACTGAGGTGGGATGGCCCTGAAAGGGCAAGTCGGGCAGTAGTAGTCTGCTCGCAGTAAGCACTGCTAGCACTGGCCTGGAGTGATATCGATATTCAGTTGTGGCTAATAGACCTGGTGACAGTGCCCACTACCAATGTACACATTAATACAATGGAATCAAATCTGAGCATTCTTACCCTCAATTTGGGAATTCTGCTCATTCTCAAGCCTAATCGGCTGCCTAAATCACAAAGCTGCTTAACACAATTCGTAACAAAAATGGATTAAAGTGGAGGGTAAGAGTCTACCTTGAAAGTATAACAACATTTTGTTACTGTCACCCAGGCCTACTCACATGAATGTGTTCTTCTTGCTACATGTTGTGTGGAGAATGCTTTTAATTCTGTTGTTTTCTCATGCTAGAGTACGCCGAGGACCCCCCAAAAAATAATAGGGGGCCACTGACTGTATCTCCTGACCTACTAATAATAGTCCAGAATCAGGTTTTATATTTTGGTTTATAATCACACAGTGACTGTTAGAACTTGTCCTGAAGAATGCCTCAGAACCCAGAGCTGGGTCACTAAAAGGCAGAAACGTTTGACCGTTGAAGGAAGCATTTCTCTCAGATTCCCCCTAACATGTCTTTTGATCCTATCCATTGGAGGGACCTGAATAAAATTTACATTTAGCCTACCCAGAGATAGTTGTATACTCACCACACTTTATATATTTAGCACTCTGACTCTCACCCATACATTAAACTCATCTTGACTACCAAAACACCAAAGCTCCTCTCCGGTAGAAAGTTGTAACCCACACCAGGTACCTTGCGGTCCCGCTGTGAGAAGGGGACCCAATGATGAAGCATGCCCCCTTTGGGTGGGGGAGGGTTCTCATCCTTTAAAATAAGCATTTTTCCACAATAAACCTTTTGCCAGGCCCAACCCTTCCTTTTTAATACATAACTCTTAGGGTAGGCCCTGGACGGCCCAGAGAGCAGGGTGCAATGTATTTAAAAAGTATAACATGTACTTTTAAGTTTTACATGTCCTGGTGGTGAAAAACTCGTAAATCAATTTTTTGCTGCTGAAAGGCCTACCTCTACCATAGGATAACATTGGAGTTACCTTATTACATTTTATAAGTGTATTTACCAAATGGGAATAGCTAACAAGTTCATGTTGGTGTCTCTGGAATCCTAATTTAAAATTCTAGCTTATGGTAAAGTCCGATTTTAAATTACAATTATTAAAATTCCACTTTTAGAAAGTTGACATTTTCCTGCCTTAGCCATTTAGTGCCTGTAGCTTGTCTTTGGTCACATGATTGGGTGTAGCTGACAGTTAGGTTTTGTTTATTCCTCCTAGACACCCACACACAATGGGGAGCTTAGGTTGGCCTGGATGGACCATCACTGGCAGGATGGGAGGGAGGAGCTGGGCACAGCCCCAATTAGACCTGCATAGGGCTGAATACCCACTGTAGTTAGTCTGGAGCCAGGACAGGGAAGGCAGGATGCCTGGTGACTTCAAAGGGAAACCTCTAGAAGCTTCTCCCCACTTCAAAGGCACAACTGGGTATAAATAATGGACTTCAGACACCCACCACCTCTTCAGTACACTGCAGGACCTGTGGATACTCTGCCAGGAAGAACGACGAGTGTGCGGCTGAATGACTGCCACTTTGCTGGACTGCACTCTGCTGGTCTACTGCCGTGCTGTGCTGCTGTATTGCTGAGCTGACCTGCTGCCCTCCTGCTTGGGTGAGAAGGACTGGACCTGCATCTCTTGAACCCAGAACCCCAGAGTGACTCCAAGAGCTAGTTAGCCTGCCTCCTGACTTGAAACTCAGGGACAGAAGGCTCCAACACCTTTGCACCTACACCTGATTCTGCTATCTGTAAGTCTTCCCTGCTAAGTGGTACCACTAAAATCCTGGACCCTTGGAATTGGGCCTAAGGTACTCTTCCAACCTCTGTAGATCCAGCAGAACCGAAGTATCTCCTCTGCTGTGCAGTACAACCCTGAACAGAGCGGACGCATCACCACTGCTGAGTGGATCAGAACCGCCAAAAAGACACGTATTGCTTCGCATTTGCCGTCGCATCAGAACCACCACTGCACAACGCATCCTCGGCGCAGGTCCTTGCATCCCTCATCGATGGCAGCTTCGACTACGACAACAGACTCTGCACCACATCTTTGTAACTCTTCAGAACCAACGCATCGCCCCAACTGCTTGACGTGTCCCCGACTCCGGACTTTGGATCGCAAGTCCTTGTCGGTAGGCTGTTCGACTCAGGTGCAGCAGGGCCTTATATTGCAGCCTTGCCACATCTCGGAACCAACGCGTTGCTTCGGCCGCGCAACGCATCTTTGACATGGATCCTCGCAAATCTCCACAAACCAGGCTTGAAAGGACTTTGTTCACCTGGCCTAACTGGGTCCCTGTAGCTGGCCTGTGCTCCATCTCGTTCGGACTGAAATTGTGACTTTGTCCTGGTTTGGCTCGACCAGATATCCACAGTTGGCGCTTTATGCCTTTTGCTGCTATTTTTACTAAAATCTTGCAAATTGAATATCTCCGGTTCTACAGATTGGATTTTTGTTGTTTTGGTCTTGTTTTATTTATTAAAAATTACTCTGTTTTCACTGTGTTACTGTTTGAAGTGTTGCACAAATACTATAAACATTGCCTCTGAATTAAATCTGACTGTCTGTGCCAAGCTACCCGAGGGTTACGCACAAGTTAATCAGGGTTTGCTTATCTCTTCACCCTGAGAAGAATTGTCGTTGCTGCTTTAGAAGGGTTTCACCCTCCTCAACCAGTAACCCAATTTCTTACATGCTGTCACTCTTATGGCTGCAGAATGGCCTTATTCAAGTGTACCTGGGCATGGTTTAGAGTTTATTTTTAACTTTGTTAATGTGAAGTCATTCATTCAAATTAATTCCCTTTTCTCTTATATATTTGGTCAACACTAGATAGGAGGGTGGGGAGCGCTCTAACAAATAGTTCATAGGCGGAGACCGACTCCATCAAAACAGCCCACCGAAAGAGGTGAGCAGGTTGAGGGAGGAGTCCAAAGAGCAGAGTACTGAAAAGGAGGGACAGCGAGGGGATTGCCTAGGGGGAAAAGGACAGGGGCGGAGGTAGGGTTTTAAAATTTAAAAAAAAATTGAGGAAGGTATATTTGAAAGCCAGCAGAAAAAAAGAAAGGTTTATATCACATACACAGGGCAGGGGTACGCGAAGAGAGCTGCAGTGGGCTAAAGGATCAACCCACAGCCCTCATGAGCGAAGCACCTGAAAAACAGCAAACAATACAGGAAACCATGCTTCATGCAGTATAAAAAAAAGCAATCTGTAGGATGACATGAATTATTTTTAACTGTGATGTTCTAAATAGCAATATATTGTGTACAGTTAACTATGCTGATTTGGCTGAGTAATGAACACAATGTACATGAACAGATAATATATGTCGCCTAACATTAAACAGATTTTACTACAGAGTAAATACAAATAAAAATGTTAGTAAGGGAGAGACTTGCTTAAATATTTTCATCAAAATAAGTTATAAATTAAATAAATATATTCACATTACTAGTGTAGATTTGCACCTTGGTGCTGGAGTAGACTTATGTGTATGCAAATCTACAGGTGCAAATTTACCTTTATGAATCAGACCCAATAAATTGTAAAAGGCAAAACCTGTGCCTAGCACGCCAAGTGCCAGATAACATGGAGAATTCTGGTAGCATTAGTTGCAGTCTTCTTGTATCATTACGTATGCAGCGGGTCAAGTACATTTCCTGAGTCAGAACTGCATTACAGAATTTGCCTGGCAGGGAAGTCCAAGTGACTCTGAAGTAGCAGTCAGTGTATAGTCTAAGTAACATTCAATTTGAAAGTGGGTTTGCCACATTCTTGCTGTTTGTAGATTGTGAAAACCCCTGCTAAAACTGAACACCACTAAATGTTTCTTTTTCTGTGCATACATTGGGGCCGAACGACAAAGGTAAATATACACATGTATATTTACTCACATTTATATTCACTACTGTGCTTAGGTGTAACTCTACACATTCACAATTTCCACATGTAGATTTACACCTGGGTGTAGACATAAATATCTCTATCCCTCAAACCAGGGTGGAGCCTCCTGCAGCAGTATTTATGAGTAGTGCGAGTGTAAAAATACTAATAGCATTTTTTCACAAGTTGTTGGAGATCTCTGTTACAGTGACAGAGATTCCCTTATTAGAATGTATAGGGAATATTATTTTAAAAATGATGCTTAAAATAAATTAAATATTTTAATTAAAATATAAGTATAAATTAATGTTAAATATTTATTTTGAACCTAGTTGATCAAATAAAATGTTACAGCACATTAACTCATCAAATTAAATGTGTACTAAATAACTAATATAAATATAATAATTTAATTTACACATAATATTTTTTAAACAATACTATCATTCCCACCTTCACTAAACATGTTTCTTTTAATTTAATAATTACCAAAATTTGCTTAAAATGATGTTTAATTAATTTACGTTATTTTTCATTTTTCATTTTTGTTTAAAGGTTTAATTTAATTGAAGTTTAAATTAAATACATCATTACATTTTACAATAATGAATTAATTATATATTATGTTTTAACACAAAAATATATGTTTTAAGTGTCAAAATCATTTAATTTAACATTATTTTCTAAGGGGTGATATTTTATGTTCCTGCTTCTATTTTTTTTCTGGGAGTGTGTTGCAGTACAAGTGGTTGGAAGTTATGGCTGTAGTGACTTTGTGGGTGTGTGGTAGTATTAGCTCCTTCGGTGCTCATGACGGCTCCCGGCCGTCATGAGTCACAGTAGACGTGTGCTCATGATGGCCGGGAGCCGTCCGAACGTTGCCGCTCCGCCCACGCGGGATTAATTCCCCGCCTGTGCGGGAGAATTAATCAGTGGGCGGAGTTCGGACGACTCCCGGCCGTCATGAGCACACGCCCACCGTGATCTATGACGGCCGGGAGCCGTCATGAGCACCGCGGAGCCACACCCACCCCTAGCCCCGCCCGCACCGCGGCGAAATTTCGCGCGCAGCGAAGGGGTTAATATGTCCCTCCTCAAACCCCTTGTTACATTTTCCTAATGCCCTCCCATTTAGTAGTACGTATTCCCAATTTTCCAGCCACTCCCCCTTGTCCCTCCCTCATTTGCTACTAAAACGTATACCTACATGTTTTGAGATCTCCGCCACCGTGGCAGGGACCTCTTCTCCGAAAATATAAAATGCTTAGTTTAAATTGATTAACTAAAGAAATGATGAATCAGCTGCCACAGCTAATGCTTATCCACTTTTCAGCAAATCCTCTGCTAGGTGGATCATCGGAGAAACAGCATCCTGAGACCCTTCTATCAGAATCACCAATTATTCTTCTGAACATACGCACCCATGCCCCCAGTACCTCTGAGCTCTATAGGTCTATAGCTGCACTTTCTTCCCAAACCCACTGTTGGCTACAAGGAAAGATATAGTCCAAAAGGGGCCAAGCAGGGCCTAGAGCTGTTTGTGAACCCTGCCTTGGTGGACTAAAACGTTAATGGATACACAGAAGTTACTACAGATCCCTTTTCAAACTGCAGATCTGATCCGGCAAACAGTGGTTTGACAGTGTTAGTAGAAATGTATGATTTACCAGCCTAGGCAGATACTAGCTCAACTGGAACAACTCAAATTGTCCCCTGTCAGTCGTTTCCTTTTTGGTACTTGTAGTTCTTCAGTTGTAAGGTTTTTAAGTTTCATTTACGATGAAATCTATCATATTTAATATAAATCTTAAAAGGGGCTTACATCCTGCCTTTGCTTTTCATTGGTTCGTGTGCTTGCCACTTAGTTTTTCTCCATTTCTATGGGTTCTAGTATGCTGTTTCCTGTTGTTCCTTGTGTGTTTCTCTTATCAGTGTCTCGGGGCCCAAGTATTCATTCTCATCCGCTTTGGTGGGTGGAACTTCTTTTATTCAATTTCGTCTGCACACGCTTATTCTTTACTTTACCACGTTTATTGTTTACTTTACCTAATTTGCACTTTACCTAATCTGCAAGCATTTAAACTTTTTGTGTTAGTATGCATTTCAAATATGCTTTTATAGGGCATTGAGCCGACTGGAGACTCGAACCCGGCTTCCCAGCTCCAAGATCGGCATTCTGGCTGCTACACCACATCCTCTGTCCTTCGAGAAATGGTCAATCATAACAACATTGCTGCCTTAGCTGACTAACAAACAATAACCTTAGCAGTACAAGCCCTTCAGGTATTTAATTTTAAAGCTCTTTAGCTGTGAGCTACTGGGTGAGACGGCAGTGCTGGATGAAATGTCTCTCTTACTGTTGTGTCTTCATTTCTTGATCTAGTTTTGTTTTATTCCGTACTGCTTGTATACCACCTTTGTATGGGTTCAAAATGAGCGTGAGTACCAGAGTGTGTGAGGGTGTGAATGCAAATATGTGTGCGCGTGCCTCCAAGGTTGCCTCCACATTAACAGGTCATGAAGCATCCCATATTTCAATGACATGCTATGCTTTTCTACAAGCTTTTTGTGCTATGTTGCATCAACGAGTAGCTTAACTCAAAAGTAACACAACACTACTACAGATTTCCATATTTTACCACAAAGCATTGAATTCTTTTGATCTCGTATGGAGATCACCGCTGGTAAAAGAAGAGGTGCCAGAGACGCGAATCCTTCCAAGACACATCGATGGTGCCCTTTTGATGAACCGCAACAAAGGTTTCCCTTTACTGGAAGTGTATATAGAAACGGCTTCTTGTGCAACGTATATAAGTAATATCCATTACAATTCCCAACTAATGTATTTTTGTATGAGCCAGTTGGATTTAAATGGCAACATGTCAAAAGAAATAAAAAGAACAAATGGAGAAGTCTGTGTGTACGACAACAGAGATTTTCTTTTTATCTGCTGCCTCTTCTGTTTCACTGGTAAAGTATCATATTTTCCCTTCACAGTGGGGACCCCACACACAGTGCTTTTTACAGGTGCCATTAATACTTCCACTATGTCACTAAGCCCTCATAAGCCAACTGAACAGTTAAAACATATCATAAATAAAGGCAAAGCATTTCCCTCTTCTCATTATTTCCGTGTTCCTATTTAGACGCCCTTGCTTTTCTTCCGTGGCTCTCTGTAATGCGTGGTGGCAAGAAGAGGAGCCCGGCCGCCCTTCCTGTACCATATTTGATTTTATTTCACTCAGCCCTATGCTGCACATTTTGCCCTGTTCCTGCTCATTCTACGTTTTCTGTTCCACATTTTACCCTCTTCATGATATGTTGCCCTTGTTGTTTCACCCACTGCGCCTTTCCCTTTCAACCAGTTCCCATCCCAACCTTCCTCCATTCTACCTTTCTTCAGGTCTGTGTATGGGTAGCTCAAATAGTTCATTTTTCCGTTGTATTCTGGTACTTGTCATTCTAAATTTATCATTGACAAAGAGGACTACAAGTAAAAATACAAACAATAAAACATCCAGGACCGAATGAGCTATTCGAGAATTGACCTTCTCTCTACTTTTCTCCATTTTTCTACCCACATCTCTACTGTTCTTGTCCCTTTTGCTCATCCCAACCATTTGCATTGTTCCTGCGTGACTAGTCTTTCACCGTCTCCATTTCACAGCTCTACTCATTCTGCCCCCACCAAACAGTTCGCCCTATTTGTCCGTTCGCCCAGGTCCGAACTGGAATACTCGAGTGGCCATGTCAGGATTCTTGCATTTACCAACCTCCTCTTCTCTTCTGATATTGCTTCCTGGGCTGTCGCTCTTGACCTTAATTTCCCTTGTTTAGAATGTTTTATGGCCCTTTTTAATACAGGCAGTATGGCACAGAAAAGACTGCCTCAAAAAAATCTAAATATTGTCACGAAAGACTGTGGAATGGTTTAATTTAAAATAAAAGAGAAATCTAGAGCACAATAATTACCATGCTTCATTACAGGGAGAGGTGACAAATGAATTTAGACATGAAACACGGGCATGGCTCTATAAAATGCTTAAATGTGAACCAAAATTAATGTTACTGCACAATATATTGCCTTTCTCAATAAACAAGTCATAATACTTTTATGGAGTTTCAGTAACTTATACTGCACAACTGCCGAAGAAGCTAAAATTTACATAAACAAAAAACGTATTATTAATCACATAGGCGATGTCTATTGCATTTAACAATGGTTGCGTTCTTTGCTTTCTAGTACTTTTATTTATAATGAGACAAGCAAAACTGGTAGTACCATGATGAAAGAACCATAAAGGACTGTGTAAGCTACTGAAAAAGTGGAACCGGAGACCTCTGTATACAGAAAAATAAACTATAAATGGAAAAAAATATATATATTTTTAGATTACCGATGAATTGCTATAGAGGGGCCCAGTCCAGGGATGGACTAGTACTAGAATACCAGCTAAAGCTTCAGAATGCACTGTAGATTTTCACTGAATATAAGGCACAACACAAACTTTTGGTTGTATCCTTCCTATAAAACAAATATTTATTTTACTGCTCCAAAAGAATAAAAGTACCTAAGCCAGAAAGAGGAAAGTAAGTGGGACATCTGACAAATTCAGAGACCTCAGATTGTCTCATGTCATGTGTCTGTTAATCTAATCCTCTTTTTCCAGTTCTAGTACTAAACCTAACCTACCCATTTCAAGGAAGGATTTCTTGATCCCGGATGTCCTGTGTGTGGGACCTTAGCTGTTCCCAGTCGCTGCACCCATGTACCTCCCACAATGCCTTCTTCCCTCCTGCTTACCCCACGTGCCGGTGCAGAATGGTTTTCTGCCAGCAGCTACAGATTTCTTGATCCCGGATGTCCTGTGTGTGGGACCTTAGAAAATATGTAGCTGCTGGCAGAAAACCATTCTGCACCGGCACGTGGGGTAAGTAAGCAGGAGGGAAGAAGGCATTTTGGGAGGTACATGGGTGCAGCGACTGGGAACAGCTAAGGTGGCAGGGAGTACATATCTCGAGAGACGGCAGGGGGCAGAGCATGGTCTGTGACTCAAGACTTCAGCCAGGGGGGCGGCTGAAACAGGATTGTAGCATCAGCAGTCCACCTGCTGCACAGCGTGTCTCTGTACAGCAGGAATAATGTCCTCGCTCCTGCAAAGGGCCGCCGAAGCGTGGGAAGTTTTAAAAAATAACTTGCGAAGTTGCAAGACACCCAACTTCATACACTCTTAGTAATCCAGGTGCCTTGTGCAAAAAATGAGACTGGAGATGTGTGCACTGCTCCAGGTTCTTGTTCAATTTCCTTGAAATAAGGTGTCCTGAAGTTTCACTTATGATGCATGTAAATATCATACAAAGCCAAACTGCAAATTTAGAAATGTCACACACATGCATACTGAAAACTTGGCAGCTATGGAAATAAGCGTTTATTTGATTGTCACTCTTTCTCAAGAGACCACAGAAAAGTGAAGTGTTAGCGCGGCCAAAAGTGGGACTATTGACCAAGCTTCAGCTTAAAGCTAACTTAAATTGATAGGTTAGTGAAATGATGTGACCACCTGAGGGAGTTTCATGTATGAGGAGGTGTGACTGGGTGTATAGTGAGTGAATGTATGTGTGTTGAAGTGAGTGAGCATAATAGTGAGGGTCTTAGAGGAGCTACAGTAAGTAAGTGCTTAGTGAGACAAGGAGTGAGTGCATTACTATGTTGCTGTTAGCGATGCCCTTGAATAAGCTGACATGAGTGGGTGCATGTTGAGACAATGAGTGAATGTATGAGTGTGGGTGACACATTATGAGGAGCTAGGATGAGCTGCTGGGAGCAGATACTTGGTGATACAGTGAGTGCATGAGTGTGTTGCAATGAGTGAAAACAGGTGGCAGACAGCACGGAGCCTGTGGAAACGTAACATCCTCGCACATATTAATGGCAATTGGTTTAGTTGTGCTAGTTATAGTGCAGTATGGTTACAGCGTTGCATGCTTCGTTGATTTGACAAATCAAATTAATTTCTAACAAGTATCGGCAAAGCATATAAATCTGGTTTATAATTGAAAATGCAAGTTAGACCTACTGAATTTGCCAATGCTTTTTTATCATTTCCTCTTACCTTCAGTGGTAGTGGAGCTGTATTTTTTGACACACTTTTCACGCACTGTTGTTCTTGAGAAGAAAATCAGATACCGTTCACGTGTCTCCTTCCTAATGCACTCCATCGACTCTTCTACTGTCTGTCCTAAAGGTTGTGAATAACAGGAGAACTTGTAATTCAGGAAAGCATTGATCTGTCACATTGATGTTAGGAAAATAAAAGTTAAAGATGGAAGGGGACAAGTGGTGACGAAATATTATAATATTGCATGCAAATATGTACTAAAGATGTACAAAATACATTGAAGCAACACATAGAGTGCGCGCTAGTCGAACAAACACAATCCAAGTAATTAAGTACAATGGCACTTTAAAAAACAAGGATTTCTCTTAGAGGCGTCACATTGCCTTTTAGCTTGGTTCATGCTATACAACTACCACATACATAGGTGCATAGATACAAACATACATACATAGATATATATATATATATAATATTTTCAGGAACTGTTTTGTTAGCGTTAATGATGAGACTATGGGGACGACAGCTGAGACTCAAGTGATCGCTGTCACAGACAATGAGGCGGTAGGTGCAATGATAAATAACTTGTATGTCGATGACCGGTAGGTATTGTAGCTGCTGAGGGAATTTGGTTGTCTGCAATGGAATGCCATGTTAATAGTGCTCACATTGCACAGTTTGTTAATGAAGAGATGGATGAACTGTTACACTTTTAGTGGTCGAGATTTCATGGGATGGCGCCTTAGAAAGAATGACAAAGGGAAGCAGTACCGAGAGAGATGTGGCTCCTAGGACAGTGAGGGCATTGCAGTACATGGAGTATCTGAAGAACAATTATTGGCAGGATTGGGAGGAATTTCTCAGGAGTACCGAAAGGTGGGGCAAGCTTGGAGTTAGGTAAGTCAGATGTGATGAACTTTGTGACGTTAATTATTAACACGAAACAAGAAATGGGCAACCCAATAGACCCTTGGAGGCTTGGGTAATATACAAGATCAGGTAATTGTGCCTTCAAGGGATTCGTTTTAATATCTAAGTCTTCAGTAATTTCAAAACGTAGATTATCATTAAACCCCAAGTAGTGGCTTATTGCAATCAAATGTCAAAATGAATTATTTAAGTCTACAATGAATGAAACGTAAAACTGGACAAAGCTCAGCTGGAAAAAACAATTCTACACGGGTGTTGTTGTATTCCTCTTAGGGTGTCCGTACACGGGTTTTCCTGTATCATGTCCTTATATAGGCACAATTCGCCCTGCCCTTATATAGGCATAAAATCCCAGTCCTTATTTAGGCATTAAACCGTGCTCTCCAAATACAGGCATGGTCTCCGACATCTGTCCACCCTAACGTCACAACGAGTTCTTGAAGAACAGACCCTTAGGCTTCGGGAGTTTCCCTAGCACAGGACTATTGATTTCTTCAAGGACTCATCTATTATGCATGAACCGTTATACCTTAGGGATTCATTCATGACGTCTTCCGCTGTCCGATTCACATCAATGCTAACATTCTGAGGTACCTCTCAGGTATAAATATACCTTCCCTAGCCCTTGTAAATCAGAGGAGACCTCGACTTCAGAGGAGCCCGTTTCCCGGCCTGACGCACTGAGAAGACGCTGTCATCCCTGCACGCAGAGAGTCCAGCTTGCAGTGATCTGGCTTCCCTCGCGGGGTGTTGGAGTTCGAGTCTGGCAAGAGATTCCCACCTCTCTCATTCTTAAGGTATGGAGCTGACTAGAAACCTAGAGGGACTCTTGGCATACTAGGCATACTAGGCTTAACATACTCTTAGTATACCATAGTAAGGAATACTCCACCTACTTCATACCTCTCCCTACACCTAGGTTAGGTTAGGTACATTGGGGTAGAACTAGCTTAGAAACGCATCGTATGAGTACTCGCATTTTTAGTCTGTGTTATTTATGCAAATGAATATCTACTAAAGATCATGCTAGCGCAGTATTATTTATTTCTACTGCTTACGCTGTACATTATTTATCTTGCATACTGTCTTGTGATCGTAACAGCACATATTACTTACACGAGAAACAAGACTGTTCAATAAATCTTTTATTGAAACGCCCGTCTATTCTTTCTGTGTAACTTTGAGGAAAACTAAGCATGCACGATTGAGCTGAGTGAAAGGGTTATCTATTGTTTCCACGACTCTGGGACACGTTCTGATTCTAAAAGTGAAACAAAGTTGTCATGTTTTGCGGCTGCCAGAAACTACTCCCTTCTTGTTTATCAAGGAGTTTCTAGTGGCCTCTGAGCTAGCTGGCACAAGTAATTAAGTTTAATATACTCGATAGGGACATACTGACCTTAGTCCTATGTCAAACCTATAGGGTATATTATTCCAATGCGCAGAGCCTATTAGGGAAATAGGAGCTACACTACAGTGTATACTTAGTAAAGTCCAAATTTATGTAAAAAACTGTGTTGTATAAAAGGGTACAGATTACAATTCACATAAAAGCAAAAGCAACTGAGATGGACATTTTTTCCTACAGATCTTTTGTCATGAAAGAAAGAATGTCCATCTCAGTCGCTTTTGCATTTGATTGCAATAAGCCACTACTTGGGGCTTAATGATAATCTACGTTTTGAAATTACTGAAGATTTAGATATTAAAACGAATCCTTTGAAGGCACTATTACCTGATCTCGTTAATTATTTACAAGCAGTTGTTCATAGTAACTATGTGATGCAGCCAGGGCCGTTTCTACCATTAGGCAAGACTAGGCAGCCGCCTAGGGCGGCAAAAGGGGGAGGGCGGCAAAAAACATGAGTTTGTGCTGACCCTATCCAACATTTCACAAGGCTGGTTAATTTGTAACCAACCACGCGTGTAGCCTGTGCTCGGTAGAGAAAGCGCTTCTGAAAAACATAACGTAGTTGACAACTAAAAAAGGGGCGACACGGGGTGCAGGCACCAAAACGCTGCACGGTCGTTTGTGTGCCTTTTATTTGATAGAGTTGTGTTTTTCGTACAGTGTCTGTCAATAAGGTGTTTATGTATATAAACAAACCGAGATGCCTTTCGAACCGTTGAAAACGAATATATCTAAAGGACAAAACGTATTTAGCTATAGGCAAAAAATGAAGTTTTCTCTTTTATATGGGCAGAGAATAAGAACTGTACTAAAAGTCATGTGCTCATGAGTGAGAAAAGACGCGAGGTTTGATAACTATTGAAAGTCCAATTTAGATGTACTTACTGATTTTCTGAGTAGTATGGTTATGTGTATATACTTGTTACTGTTTTGTTGTGTACAATGGCAAGTTTTGTCTATCATGCAAGAACATTTTATACAGCGCTTACAGAGTGGCGAGGTTTCGTATTCCAAGATAAGCCCTTTCTTTCGGAGCATGTAGGCCATCTGTCGCAGCTGGGAGTCCTATGGGCTAGATTTCAGACTAGGTCACACCGACGGAAGCGTTTCCTTCAAATTCGGGAGCAAAGACAAGTTTTACATTAACCAACAGGCTCCTTTGCCTGATGCTACAACGGGAAACGTTGTCAGAAGAACAAACATGCAGAAGTGGAAGATTACGAGACGTTAGTGCACACTAGAAATGTAATGTGTTACACATTAGAAAAATAGGCACTTTTTTCTGTTTACAGTCTTTGGCGAGGCCCAATAAACTATGGCATTGTGCAAGCTGACTGCGCAGGAGAGATTTATGTGTGGGAAACAGGTTTAAGTGAAATATAAACAGAACTATGTGAGATGACAAGAAGAAATACTAAACCCATAGATAAAATCTGGGGTGGTGTCATGAAGGCGTGCGTTCCTGCAGGGCACTGATGTCTTCCTGTTTATGCGAGGCACTTTCTAAAGCGCATACAGTAAACTCAGGTTGTTTTCTGGGTTAGAACATGTGCTGCAGAGAGCACCACTTGATAACAGTGGGAGGTGACTGCCCGTCATTCTAGTTATGCTGCTTGCTGCACATCCTCCGAGAAATTCCGAGTTAAGTGTTTGTACTTTTTTTTGTTGTTGTTGCAGTTTATATACCGCGAACTCGACCGGAAGGTATCAGTGCACTTTACAGGAGCACCAGTTGCATTACAGAATTACAGACGGACACATTCATTTCTGTTCTTTTCTAGACACGGGAAGATTATGGGGCATATTAGCAAGGAGCCTATCGCCGCTTTAGCGGGAGTTTTTCCCGCTAAAGCGGCGATTTTTTTATCGCCCTATTAGCAAGCTGTCGCTAACAGGTGTTAGCGACAGCTTCCAGGCGATAGCGAGCGGTTTGGGTGCCGCTTTGCATGTCAGCGATATTTATCGCTAATGACATGCAAAGTAGGCGTTCCCAACCTAAAAGCGACTGAAAGCAGTCGCTAAAATCGTTATCGCCTATTAGCAAGAACGGCGAGGCGATAAAAAAACGCGCGCTAACCGCGATTAGCGCGCGTTTTTTACACCTGGTAGAAACCTGACTTAGCAATAATAGTCTATGGGAGGTGGATTCTACAGCTAAGTCCCCACCTGCCTATTAGCGAGATTTCCCTTAGCGATAGGATTTTTATCGCTGGGAATCTCACGTTAAAGATGGGAATCGCCGCTATCGCTGGATTTTTCATCGCCGTGGAGATAATGGTTGCTAATACTGCGTTATCTCCACGATGAAATCCAGCGATAGGAGGCGATAAAAAAATTCGCGCTAAGCGCGTTTTGCAATAAATATCGCAACTCCTTGCTAATATGCCCCTAAGTGATTTGCCCAGAATCACAGGATCATTGAGCCTCCCGCCAGACTCCAACCTGGTCACCAGCTTAAAAGTCACAATAAATTCACCTAAAAACAAATGCACATCTGTGCCCTGCACGAAAACGCACACACGTCATAGGGCCCTGTATTTGTAGTTCAATGATTGCCCATTCAATAAAATAAAGTGCATTCCAGTTATTGTGGGTGAATTCGGGACACTATATCTGGGCTGCACCACCTGCTTATCAGCATGCATAGAACCGGAGTGATGTTCCTTGGCACCCACGAGCCTCACCTGTCAATTAATTCTTCTAGCCTGGATGACAGGGGGAGAGAGTGATGGTAGTAAAAGGGAGGGGGCGGCATTTTTCAATTCTCGCCTAGGGCGGCAAAGCACCTAGAAACGGCCCTGGATGCAGCGTAAAAGCTGACCATTCTTTACACGACATAAAAAACGATTTTGACAATGAAACTCTAATGTGCGCTTTGCACAAGTCTAGAAAAATAACAGTGAAACTGAGAAAAGCTGAAGTACCAGCACCATAAAAGTGTGTTTGGATTTAAAGAAATAGAAGATTTTTAACCTATTTATTAACTGATTATCTTATTTTTTTAACAAAGTCGTTATGAAGATTATTGATGGAAAGACTTTCTATGATTCAAAATAACACCAATTATTAATATGAAGCAGTATATCTATGTAATTAATGAGTCTTACATACAATTGTGCAAATATTAATTATGAGACTTAGCATCTCTATTGCCTTTATTGTACTGCACCATAGCAAATGAAAAACTGGTGCAAATAAAACATGTTACATTGTATAAGACCGAAACTTTCAGCATAAGTGCTTGACATTATTAGAGCCTTAGATTTCCTAAAACGATGTTATTATAATGATTTTTAACAATGGTTTGCACGTAGGTACTTTGAAAATTGTGGTAGTAGGCCATAATTAGAGTTGAACTTTTCTATACAATAATCAGTGACAAACGGTACAATTATTTCTTTATATGATATGCTTGATTTATTTCATTATTCTTGAATTTAATTATGAGTTTCTTTTATTAAATAAGAAGTGTTTACTTTAAATGCATCGAATTGCCTTTTTTTTTAGACCTGCAAAACTTCATGGTCTGATGTGCTGTACTCTTGTTACGTTTTCACAATGCTGCTTTCTTTAAATTATTCACACTACATTCCTAAAAGGACAAGATACTTTCTTCGTACTTCTTTGTGAGTGAAATCATGGGAACATGAACTCTCGACTTAATACATAAAGAGCAACAAAGTAAATAGGTGCTTTGTCAACTAACCTGTGAGGACGGAATGGACATTCGTCTCTCATGACAAACATGGGAAAATATGTTGGAGTATTAATTTGGTACCTGATGAGCAGAAGAATGGTCACATGATGATCAGACCATCGTATGGTGACAATTGATGTCACACATGAACTATTTGGGGTATATAAAGTGACTTTCCCAGGAGGAGGGGGCTCTCCATTTCCTCTTTCCTCCATTGTCGACTGCCTGCTTTATTACCTTTTCATGCCTTTACCTTTTTCCCTTTGCTGATGAACTTGCCTGCTGGACGACTTGGAGCGGTCTGGTGAGAGATTAGACTTGGACTTTCCTGATTATAGCTTTGTTCCCCTAGCCTATGCCCATAGCCTTTTCCTTTGAGGACTCTAATCTGATCTTTTTTCCCATGCTAAGAGAACTCCTTGGCCCATCCTCTCACCTTTGCTGGTGGTAGGAAACTCTAATCTGAACAATCCTCTTTATGGATTCTTTATTCAGCAATAGATTTATTTTGGCTAAATGTGTGGTTTGATACTATGTGGTGTAATGCTCATGACTTAACTGCTTAAAATGTTACTTACATGCAATGATTTTGGATTTCTAATTCAATAACAAATGTATCTAAAATCAGTCTGAGTCTTAATTAATCATGTCTAAATGTTCTTTCCACAGAAACTGCACTTGCAATTATCTGATTTCTAATGCACGATAGAGAGAGTCATAGATCATTTTCAGAACATCAGGTTCTTTTGCTCTTGTTCTGTGTAGACACAGCAGAGCTTCTGCTATGTATGATTCCTGTTAGATTGAACTTCTTTAGGAGGTTTGGTCTTCCATTTGCAATACTCTATGTCCATAGCATGGCTCTGAGAGTAGTGAATTTAAATGTGATCACTAATTTGTGAGTTGGCTACTAATTATTGGTCCTCATTGGGTGGCCAACAGTTGGGCACCCTGATTTCTCACCCCTCACTGCAACGAAGGTCCATCGGAGGAAAATGCCTCTGTGGGTGCAGTATAGAACCTAAGTAAAGTGACTAAGTTGTATATTCATTGTTGGGCCCAGAAACGAGAAAGGAAAGAGAATAAGCTTACGCTGCAACAAAACCTGGTAGCAGAGTAGTGGTTTTGTTGTTGTGATGTGAAGAATTTAGGGTGCCCAAAATAGATTTCCCCTGTCTAGTCAAAAAGCCCAACATCTCATGGTTCGGCAGAAGGTTTGATGGAGTACTGATGGAGTCAAGACGACTTTTAGCAGCGAAGGAGTGTGACTATTAATAGGGATGCATGTTGAGATTGCTTTAGCTTAGATTGCCGTGTTGTAAAATGGCTGTATGATGTTGTGCAAAGTTGAAAAGGTTGTGTGTGTGTGCCGCTCAATGCAAAGAAGTTGAAGTTGTTATCAAGTCCAGTTGTGGCCTAAGATCTCGAGATATTCACTTATGTGGTGGTCTCAGTGTAGAAGACACTGAGTAAAGTTGTCTGCTGTTGTCGTGAGACGTTGTTGACAACATCTTATGGGTATTAGTGGTAAGTGGTTGATATAGTTCATCTCAGGTGCACAGGGAATAACTGTATCAATTTGGGTGAAACCCCGCTGCTCGATATTTCATTCAAAGTGAATGATTATTTTGTAATAGAAGAAATAGTTTTAGTTACCTTGTAAAAGAGATAATTGAGTTTCCTCTATTATTATTAGGATTTTTATAGAGCGCAAACAGATACCCAAAACGGGCTTCCCGGCGCTAACAGAAGAAATAAATAGCAGGAGCCTAAAAAACAGGGTATCTAAAAAATAGGGCCTAGTGATTTACATAAAAAGATGTATTTTTAATTGTTTCCTAAAACTTAACAGATTGCTTTTGGACCTGAGCTACGCAGGAAGGGAGTTCAATACCTTGGCAGTGAGGAAGACAAATGATCTACCTCCTTCTCTCACACTCTTTATTCTTGGAACTGTTAAGAGGGAAAGATTGTTCAATCTTCGTGCTCTTGTGGCTGTATATAAAGTAATAAGATGTTGTAGTGTGGGCGGCCTGGACGTGTATTTCAACTTGTAGGCGATGCATAGGGCCTTAAATTCTATACGTCTCTTGATGGGGAGCCAATGCAGTTGACCGAGAGCCTGTTGTGCTGAGTTCCTCTTGGGCACACCCAGAAGTACTCGGGCTGCCGCATTTTGGATTACCTGTAATTTCTTTATGACTTAGGCTGGGCTGCCTAAGTATAGGGAGTTGCCGTAGTGAAGGCGTGAGAGTATCAGGCCTTGAACCACTTTCCTATGACACCCCATTGAAAGCCATCTAAGCATCTTTCTTAGGGATCTGAGCAGGCCAAAGCAAGTAACCGCTATCTTCTTGGCTTGGGAGTTCATTGTCAAATCCTTGTCTAGGATGACACCCAGGTTCTTCATCTCATCTTTGGGAATAGGGGATCCACCCAGACATGGGGGCCATGTCAGTTGACCCCAAATCGATGGGTTATTGCCCACCACCAACACTTCCGATTTGTCCACACTCAACTTGAGGCAGCTTGCTGCCATCCGGTTGGCCCCCTGTTCTAAACATGTGTTGAGTCTGCTCGAGGTAAAACTCATATCTGGAGACATAAAGATGACAATTTGGGTGACGTCGGCATACAACTCTAGGGCAAAACCATGCGCACAAATAATGTCAGAGAGTGGTTTGACATAATATTAAAGAGCTTTGGGCTCAACGCAGATCCCTGCGGCACTCCACATTCTAATTTCAGGATTTCTGACATGAAAGAGCCGTCACTGACTTGAAAGCTTCTGTTGGCTAAAAAAAGCAGTTAACCACTTTAGAGCAGACCCTGTAATTTCCATTCCTTTCATCCTTTCTCTCAGGACTGAATGGGAAACAGTGTTGAATGCTGTGCTCAGATCTAGAAGGATGAGCGCAGCTGACCCTCCTTGATCTACGGTCACTCTCATGTCTTCAATAACCAACAAAAGAGCTGTCTCCGTACTACACCCGGTGCAGAATCCCGTTTGCATTTGATGCAGAAGTTTATTAGTATCTAGCCATTCACCCATTTCTCTAAGATCTTACTTATTCCGGGCAATAATGAAATAGGCCTATAATTTTCCAGTTTATCCAGCAAGGCCTTTTTTTTAGGCATGGACTAATAATCTCATGCTTCCATGATTCCAGAACACACCCCTCCTCAAAGGAAGTGTTCTATATGATCTTTAAGGTGGATACTATGTTATCTCCTCCTTTCAGCAAGATGTTAACTGGGGCTGGATCTAGCGGAGATCCTGATTTGATAGTGCTTGCTACCCCTAAATTGTCACTAGTACTCAGCCATGGGAAAGATGAAAATTCGACTGATGATTGGCTAGCTGTTATTGTGACTTTTGGGGTGTCTAAGAAATCTGGCAATACCACTAGGGAGTCATAGATCTTCTTAACTTTCTCAAGAAAGAAGTGGGCAAGCTTTTCACATTGCTCCCTCGAAGGAGAGGGACTAGAACCTGCCACATTGGGTTTTAGGAATGAATTCACGATGTTATATATTTATCTTTTGGGATGTGCCGCCTGTTTGATCTTATCCACAAAGTCCTTTAGTTTGGCCCTGTAGATTGCCTGATGTTTTTTTTAATGATTTGTTTCAGTAGCGGCTGACAGGGAACGGCAGTGGAAAGTCGGAGGTTGCAGAGGCAGAGAAAATTCAAAAAATAAAACAAAAAAATACCACTTACCTTTTTGCTGGCCGTCGCCTCTCCTCCGTCTTGTTCAGCTTCCTTCTTCCTGCAGTCCCGGCAGCAGGAAGCACCCTGCTCCCGGGCTCCCCTGAGCCAATCACAATGCTGCAATGCAGCATTGTGATTGGTATGAGTGCCGTAGTTCGGCGCTCAGACGGGGACAGGGAGGCTTTGCATGTTCCTCACCAGGCTGTGTGATGCAGCCTGGTGGGGAATGTGCAAAGTGCGCATGACTGTTTGGTCGTCCCAAGAGGGCTGGCCATTCAGTCATGTGCACTTAGGGAATGTGCAAACCACTCCTCCCCCTGTGCCATCCGCCCCGCCCTGCCCTAACCCAGCCTCGCAGTTACAAATAAAAAATGATAATAATGACGTTATTATCATTTTATTTTTGCTGCTTTGCTCTGAGAGCAGTGGGGCGATGCTCCTCCACCTTAGCGAAGGAGCCACCCCTGATTAGTTTATATGAATGCTTGCTTATCTCATCATATTGGTGCCTCCATTTTCTTTCCTGTCTCTTACATTCTTTCTTTAACTCTTTTAGCTCTGAAGAGAACCAACCTACATTTACTCTTGCGCGGGGAGATCTACAGGGGTGTCTATGGACCACCTCTTCTAATGTGGATTCTACCCATTCCCTAGAAGCTAGATAGGAGGGGCACACCTCTCCATCCAGTCTGGGGGTGACCTTGCTCAGAGCTGTTTGCCAACCAGGAATGTCCATTTTTAATAACTGCCTTGATTGATGAGCAGGAGCTCTGTTCTGTTTGAGCAGTCTGTTTTTGGGGATAGTGAATTGAATTATCAAGTGATCGGACTACAAGATTGGTATAGGGGCACATATTTTCAGGAACAGAATGTTTGAAAAAATGGGGTCCAATAAATGACCCTTTGCATGGGTAGGCTGCTCTACCCATTGTGTCAGCTGTAATGCCACTAGGTCGTGCTTAAATTCGTTAGCCTGTGTGCATAGGTTAGCGTCAAAATGTATATTTAAGCCCCGAACAGTGTGAAATTGGCAGCTGACATACAATAATCTGCTATTATATCTGGTAGAACCTGGAAAAAATGTGTTACCAGCCCTGGAGGATGGTATAGCAGCAAACCCGAAAAGGTGAATGTGTGTGAAAGTTTAAGTGAAAAAAAGAAGATTTTCACAATCTGCAATCTGAGTGGAATATGTCCTACAATCCAGATGTTTTTAAAATATAATCGTAACTCCCCCTCCTTTCATCCCAAGGCAATCATTTCTGGCAATTGCGTATCCAGGAGGAAGGGCAACAGCAATGTCTGGACCACTATCCTCATGCAGCCAAGTTTCTGTGAGAAAAAAAGCTTCAGGGCTCTTTTCTTCTAAAAGTGTATATATTTCCATTTTATGTTTGGAAAGTGATCTACAGTTTACTAAATACATTTTCCATTCTAACTCTACTCATTTGGGAAATATCATGGCTTGAGAATTCTCTACCATATGTGAAGCAGGAGGTATTTTGTTGCTGACGTCATCAAACAGCTGATTGCACTTTGGGCACTAATTGAGTAGAGATTCTAGGACCATCACATGCAAGCATTCATCCTTAGGTTGCAGCATAAGGAGCTTTAATTCTTTGGGGGAGTAACATAGCTGCTTTCCAGACGATCTACCAGGGTTTCTGGCACCGGTCAGCTGCAGACAGGCGCAGACAGGCTTGCCTTTGATGCACCAGCGACAAACCCGCTACGTGTGTCTGCTGCGCGTCCACGTCATTGCCCGTAATTGATCTGAAAGCGGTAGAAACAACTAGACCGCTCAACCAAATTCACGTTGAGTCAGCTTCACCCTCCCTGGCACTAAACACGGCCAGTTAAAGTGCAGCGTACATGTAAAATCACAGCTAAAACACTTACAGTACTCACGTTTCCCTTTGTTTTTAAATGCCCCCAACTGAAAATACGTCATTAAAAACCCTTTGCTAAAGGAAAGCCTGCTGACTAAACAGATGGCGCGTCCGCGTCATCGGTGGAGTAGACAGAGTTAATTGTTGAAATTGCTTGCATTGTATTGTGTATTTGCTTAGAAAACGCGCCGAAGAAAATTGTAAAGGAGGGTGAGATACTGCAAGGAGCGAGATCTACGTCACAGTGTGTTGCGCTGTGATTGATCAGTGGGTGTAAAGCCATGCTGAGATTGGTTGACTATGTTATAAAATTCACACTGTTATTAGTTGTGATTGCCGAACTAGAGAATTGTGGGAGAATTCCATTTCCTGGTTTTGTGGAAAACATTTGTGAAAAATGAAATTTTTCAAAGCTTTACGAAAATGAATACAAGGAGATGTGACCATACCTGTTAGAGTAGGAGAAGATGTACCACATGAGGGTACTCTAGCAGGCCTCGAAAAATCCCAAAAATTTTACTAGACCTGCAGGTCTAGTGACTTAAATAATCTACTCGACCTAACTATAATGCTCTTGACCCATAAACTGGTCTCAAATTATGTGATCCTGGGCAAGTATTTTAATTCACTGAGACACCATTTTCTTCTTTATCACATGAGAGCACCTTCAAATACGCAAGTTCAGCACGTCTGCTGTACAGAAAACTCTTTTGTTTGATTTAATAGGCTAAACATTAGCTCCATATAGAATGATAATCTAGCCACATATAAGATACACTTGACTGCAGACTTGCCTTCATTAAATGCATTGTCATCAGGGCTTGGCCAGGAGTGTCTCAAGTGGAGAGGTGTGGTCCAGCGGCCAGGGCAGCTGACTTCGGAGCACAGGGTTCACGGTTCAGATCCCTGGCTCAGCTCAGCACCATGTGACTCTGGGCAATAGCTCACTTAATTTCCACGACGGCCTTGAGACCCGTAAAGGTGAGTAGTTCGCGCTTTACGGATTTAGATTTTTATTTTTAGAGTGTCTCTCACATCATGTTTAAAAACTATCACTTTTAATAAATACATAACTAAAGAATAAAGTAGCAGCCCACTGTTATTTGCAATCAGCAGATTTTACATTGAAATGGCCACAGAATTTGTCACTGACGTGGTTTTACAACTTTATAGTGTACAATGCTTGGAAATAAAGTTTCTGCAAATATTTGTCATTTGCACATCACCAAGTAAAGTGTTCTGATTTGTTTTCCTCCAATTTAAATCTTTGTTTGCATCACACTTCTGAATTACAAAAAAAAGTTCTTTCATAATTCCTGATCTACTTGTACTATTCATTTACAAACTGTTCAAATGTTGTTTTAGAGGGAAAAAAATACGGACATTTTACTGCATTTTGTTTCACAATTATTGTCAGATAGCTCACTTGACAAAAAGCATTAACTGTAATAAGAGAAAGAAAAGGAAACACCATTTTCCAGGAACACATGAGCACAACTAGTTAAAAGACAACTGACATTTGACCTCTGTCCTTGAGCAGTTCCAAATGTGTCAAGATAAAACAAGATTTAAAGGCCTCTTAATGGCTCATTCACTTTCTGAAGGAACAGAACACATGCTTCTTTCAGCTTAAGTTTACTCGCCAGCAGGGTCGAGTAAGTGCTAAAAATAGCTCGACCTGCTAAAATTTCACTTGCAATTGCGAGTGGGCCTGTGGATCTTTTGAGGCCTGTCTAGGATACATAGTAATAATAGAAAAAGGATTACATCCATGTATCTGGCTTGAACAGTGGCACAAAATTACAGAGAAAGATGAGGTCCTACAGTTTCCTCGTTATGAGACATTTAATTTGAGAATCATTGAGAATCATTGAGGATTTAGGGAGAAAATTATACAAAATGAAACCACCTCCTAGACCTGCTCAATTTAAGGCATTAAATACTTGGGAACACATAGATCATCAAAAAGAGAAAGAAAAATATCAGGGAAGGTATAGGAGAACCATAGATCAGTATGCAGAAGCTAGATGGGATTCAGAACAGAAAGTATGGAGAGCAGATGTTATTCAAGGAACAAGAATGTATCCTTTGATAGCAGTTGAAGGAGACGTTAGGGAGAACAAAAGAGAAGCAGAAACATATTGAGACAGAAAAGAGTGATGCCGAAACAAAAGGATAAAGTAGTGACATGGATGACGATCTTTTTAATGACTTATTGATGAATCGTCCACCAACAGGCAATGAATTTCAGAGGGAGGGATTGACAAATGGAAATACAGCTGAAATTCCAAATGCCCCTGTTGTGTCTGAAATACCAAAAAAGATTGCACTTGTTTCTCCTGTAAAGGAGAGAACAGAAAGAACAGCTCCATTGAACCCATTTGATTTGAATGCTCCAGATGTTCTAATTGTTTCTGTTACTATTGGCCCTGTTGTACCTCTTTATAAATCTGGGTCACAGGAAAATACTGCCCATACTGGATTCATTTGGAGGCACTTTCTGTGGGGGCAGCACGAAGGAGATCATAGCACACTTTCAGACTTCATCTACCAGCCCGCAACGCGCCAGGAGGCATGCTTGCTAACAGTCATCCTAAGAGGGCGGGTCATGCGCTGAAAGGTGCCTGGGACTTCCTGCAGCGCGGGACGCATTTGGTGGCACTTTCTGTGGGGGCTGCACGGAGAAGAACATAGCAGCCCGCAACACGCCAGGAGGCGGGCTTGCTAACAGTCATCCTGAGAGGACGGGCCCACAGTTGGCAAGCGTGGAAAAGCGCCTTGGACTTCCCGCAACTCGGGACGAATTTGGTGGCACTTTTCTGTGTGGGCTGCATGGAGTAGATCATAGCACCCCTGCCTACTTCATCTACCAGCCCGCAATGCGCCATGAGGCGTGCTTTCTAACAGTCATCCTGAGGGGTCGGGGCCCGAAGTCAGCACGCGCAGACAAGTGCCTTGGACTTCCCGCAGCACGGAACGCATTCAGTGGCACTTTCTGTGGGAGCTGCACGGAGGACTTCATCTACAGTCCCGCAACGCGCCAGGAGGCGTGCTTGCTAACAGTCATCCTGAGAGGGCAGGGCCCACAGTCGGCACGCGCTGAAAAGTGCCTTGGACTTCCCGCAGGGTGCGGGACGCATTTGGTGGCACTCTCTGTGGGCGCTGCACGGAGGAGATCATAGCACCCCTGTGGACTTCATCTACAGGCCCGCAATGCACCAGGATGCACGCTTGCTAACAGTCATCTTGAGTGGGCAGGGCCCACAGTCGGTAATTGCCGAAAAGTGCCATGGACTTCCCGCAGCAAAGGCCGGGGCAAGGGCGGGCCTGTGTGCACCCGTCAGAGCCCGAAAGAGGCTGGGCTGGGCCACCCCTCTGACGTCCGCTGCTTAAGGTATCTGAATTATTTATTTACATCATCGGATAACAACATATAGAGGCTGGTTCATTATCCCATACAAAGATTTAAACGAGACATTGGGATTACTTGTAGTAAACAGACTAATTTATTTAGTAGTCTTTGTTTTTTCCTTTTGGAGGGTGATAAATGTTTGGACTGGTTTGATTTAACTGCACAGTAATAATTTTATCCAGTTCATTCCCATATAAGTAGAGTTGGGCTTGGTATAAAATTACCAGGAGAGTCTTTCCTTTTTGTCTTTTTGGCCTACGTGTAATTCTTGCTTTGTGCTATACTATTTAGAAGTATGGGAAAAAGGAGGCAGACGGGTATTGCATGTGGGCAAAGCCCTAAGAACACCATAATTGACCGTATGCAAGAGAGGGCCATTGGTGTGGTAAGTGAGAAAATACATTTAACTGAAAGGAGACTCTCCCTTGGTCTGGGCGTGGCCCCTATGTAAGTCCGTTTTTATATAGCACAGCTACTCACCCTTACGGGTCTCAAGGCGGCGTAGTGGAAATTAAGTGAGCTATTGCCCAGAGTCACATGGTGCTGAGCTGCAGCTGGGGATCGAACCGTGAACCCTGTGCTCCGAAGTCAGCTGCCCTGGCCGCTGCACCACACCTCTCCACTCCCCTATGGCTGCCAATGTAGAGAAACTTAATCAAAGGGCTTTCAAACCAAGGAATGCTTGAGGGTCCAAATAGCAATCAGAACCAAGGGGAAGTAGGGAGTCTTGGGGAGCCTGATATAGAAACCAGCCCTCCCGAGTCAAAGCAAAGAGGTCTGATAAAACATGAATTAAGACTAAACAAACTAAAATCCAAAAAGGTATGCAGCAGTCCCATTCGGTGGGTTGGGCAGAAAGGCAGGAACCCCTTACCGCTGTAGTGGGGTCATTAAATCCCAATAGAGAGGCTACGGACTCTTGCCCACCCTTAGATTCTATTATGAGTTCAGGGCTGGACAAGAGAAAAGAACTCTTTAGAGATTTAATTAAACAGGAAAGTGCCCGTCTCCTGTTAAGATTGGATGTTATGTCTTCGCAACTCTCAGCCATAAATAACATCATAAAAGAAAGACAATGGCGGGGGATGGGAATCCGGTGCCTCCATCATCGGATTCCAGAATGGATGTGGCTAATAATGAACCTGTGGGTGGAGGGGCAAGATGCTAAGAGACAACAAAATCAAAAAATAACATGAGCACTTATACCCCCCTGTAATTCCAAATCCCTCCATGGAACCAGTAAGTGATATAAGTTGCAGTGGTTTGGACCCGGGGGGGGAGGGTGGGGGGAGAATGTGCAGGAAAGATGATTAATATAAAAAGGGATACCCACATCTCCCCCCCCCCGAATGTACCCCATGCACCTTTATTCTTAAGGGTGTGCCAAGGCTCCCAAAGAAGGAGGATTATGAATCCCTGTGGAATAGGTCACTTCACTGGTTACAACTAAAGACTGGTTGGGTGGGGGACTTGTCATGAGAGGTCTTGCATGTTAAGAGAGTTCCATGGTTTGGAATCCACCCTAAAGAAAACTCAGAAGATTGCATTATTTTGAATTTTCATAAATCCACTATCATGGGAAACCTTCTACGACGTTTAACGGGGAGATCCCCTAGCCTGAGCAGAATTGAAGCCCTTCCTTTGGGCTATTTTTACAGACTGATTAGTCTGGGTAGAGTGTATCCCCCCATAATGGAACCCTGTGGTATTCTACATACGGCTAAGTGCCCAGAGGACTCACATTTCGGTAAGCAACGGGGTATTAACGGTATACTTCTCACTACACTTTTCCTATCTAACAGATATACCCCATTATCCCATTTGGAACAGCGAGATTGACATGATAACTCCAGGGAGCCAGGAGGAGAGAATAGGGGCTTGGGGGTAAGAAACTGTAATAGGACAGATAACAAGTAGCAATATAAATGGAGAAATGGTACAAGATACAAGGGAACTAGTAAAGATCATGAGTTGGAATATTACTGGAGTCAAGTCAGAAATAAATAATCCGGACTGGCTTAGGTCCCCAAACCTTGCTAATATAGTTTGTCTCCAAGAAACCTGGCTTGAGGAGAATCTACATGTTGATGATTAGTTTTCAATTTCAACTCCAGCTATACCCTCAGTACATGGCGAGCAAAAGGTGGTCTAGCTATATTTATCTCAAAACACATACCCATTAAGGGTGGGAAAACAATGACAAAATCTCCCTTGTATCAGATGATTCATCTTACAATTAACTATAGGTATGAGATTGTTTTAATTAATTACTATAACAACCTTTTTAATAATACCTGTGGTAGAGTAGCAATAGAACTAAGAAAGTACCTTGAGGTCTTTCTAAATCTGTTAGCCACAGATTGTATATATATTTGGGTTGAAGATTTTAATATTAAAAAGTGTCAGAATAAAGGTTGTGCTGTCTGTGGTTACGTAAATTGTTCTGGGGCATATCAATCTCATTTCATACATGATCCCAATGGGGAAATATTAAATAAAATAATATATCAGTGAAACGTAAAAATAATCGACCAGAATTAGAAGGAAGATGGGATAGATATGCCAACATATTTTGGTAACAGGCATTGTTCCGTTATTGATCATATCCTTGTTACGCTAAGGATTTACTGTTAATTAAAGATTACAAAACTATATGTACAGTGCTTAATGATCACGCTGCATTAGTTCTGACTTCAAATATCTCCTGTAATAGTGGGGAGTTTTATGAGCAAGCACCCCCAATCAGATGTTAAAGGAAATAAAACTGTCAGTATTAAGTGGTCCGGAATAAATGATCCTTTACTGTACAAAACTCTCGTTTCTGAACAATGGGAGTCCTTTGTGAAATGTCCTGAATGGGGGGGAGGACCATAGCAAAATTTCGGAAGCATTCAGTAAAATCACTGCAGCTATTTCTGATAAATTACATAGACCAGCCCGAAGTATAGAGAAAAGAGAAATCTTCCCGCAGTGGTTTAACTCACTATGTGTAAAAGTGAATCAAGCTCTAAGAAAAGCCCTCCAGGAAACCCCAAGGGATGGGGAAAAAATTAGGACATTAAGAGCTAATTACTAGGTCAAAATAGATTATAGGTAAAAAGGAACTTCAGGAGCAGGCCTGGGCAGATCTGGAGCAGGCAGCTGATACTGGTGATGATACATTATTTTGGAGAATCATAAACTCACCCTTTTGGAAGGAAAGTTCCACTCCAATGTTGGATATTTCAGCTCCATCTGATGCCTGGATTTCCCATTTTGGTGGTATTTTTAGTATAGAGAGCTCCTCTGTGAACATGTTAAGGGATAGTACTAACAAAACAAATCATATTCCATTGGATTTTGTTACCATGGAGGAAGTTAGTATTGCCTTAAGGAATAGCACATTAGACAAAGCGCCAGGGCCTGATGGTGTGCCTGTGGACGCCTTTAAGCTATACCCGTTATTATGGGTTCCTATTCTAATCCAAATTCTTAATGCTGCTGTTTATGGTCACTATCCATCAACTTGGTCGGAAAGTGTGATTGTGTCCATCTTTAAGAAAGGAGACTGAGGGGACATTAGATGCTATCTCCCCATAGCACTCTTAGATTCTTCTTTGAAGTTGATGGGTAGAGTGATATTGGCAAGGTTGGAAGCTTGGGGCCACGAATATGGGACAATTTCAGATATACAATTTGGCTTTAGGAAGGAAGTAGGTACGGTGGAGCAGGGGATCAACCTACATCTTATTATTAGTAAATAAGAGAGGGACATATATATTTATGCTTTGCTGATCTCTCGAGTGCTTTCAATCTTGTAAACCGCTGCAAACTTTTGCAAGTATTAACCGATATGGGTGTTCCTAGTGATATTGTTTGCATCCTTTCCCGATTATATGTGCTACGTTAACATCCTCCATGCGATATGGTAGAAATGGAGAACACACTGAGAAGTTCCGGGTGACTCAGGAGATCAGACAGGGTTGTGTCCTTGCACCCCTTTTATTTTCCTTGTATATGAATGGGGTGGATCGTTTCCTGCAAGAAGTTAATGCCGATGCCCCTAGGGGTAGGCACACGCCCTACTCCTATTTTGCTTTACGCGGATGATGCAGTACTAACTTGGGTTGTGCCCAGCTCAACTTCTACTTCAATAGTACATTAAGTATTGGGTATGGAATACATTGAAGAGACCATTCAATTAAGTATCCTGAAAAAATGGTTTGGCATTTGGTCAAAGGAGGGTACTACGTTTACTAGGGAGGTCATCAAGGACTGTTTAGGTTTGGATCATTAAAAAAAAATCCCCTGGCTACAAAGTGTGCGATCCTTACTACATGAACTAGGGGAAAACCTGAATCCCTTGGAACCCCATGGCATACTGAAATATAGTAAAAAAGAAATTAAAACTATCTTTTTGGATAAAAGGAATACCTAAATAGGGCATCAAGAAAAGTCTAAAACAACAGTTACCAGATACCTCCTAGGATATACGGTACAGTGGATTAAAGACTATGAATCTGAATCCGATATTTGTAAAGCACGAAATAATCACCCCTAAGGGTCTCAAGGCGCTGGGGGCCGTCGGGGAGATTAAGTGAGCTATTGCCCAGAGTCATATGATGTTGAGCTGAGCTGCTGCCGGCGATCGAATCGCAAGCAGCCCCTTGCTCCGGAGTCAGTCACTCTGGCCGCTGCACCACACCTATCTGTTATCTGGTTGGAGTAAAGAATGTGTATGATAGATTTTTGCTCACCAAATTACGCCTTGAGACAATTCATTTTTTAGTGGTTTTCCCAAAAACTGATTCATGGCCTCGAAACCTACCTAGATGCCGGTGTGATGGTAAGGCAATACAATCAGCCCTGCTTTTTGCAAATGTTAGAAAGTTTTTACTTCGCCCCCTTATCTTGTCCCAGGGCATATTTTATTACGAGGTGGCATTTACCTATCTTAAACAATTACCAAATGTCCATATGCGTTATGCCATCGTTGCTTTTATTAAAATGGCTTTATGTAGAAGAAAATCATTGACTTTCCTAGATGATCTCAGATATGACGTAAATTAATAGATAGTGGGACTATATTTTTAGCTGTAATACCCCTTCATATGTATTAATAAATAGTAAATTTTAAGATTTTAGTATTTGAAATCATTTATATTGTGTGGTCTTTTTACTGCATGGAATATATTGTAATATGCCTTTTGCATGAATTTTGAAGTGTTTACAATTTTTTTATAGATAGGTATAGTTTATGAATTTGTTTATAATTTTGAATAAAGATGACTTGACTATACCTGCTGGAGTAAATATTGCGCATGGTAATCCATTAGATTTGACGACAAGATTTTTGCTTCAGACGCCTATGGTTCTGACTCGAAGCAAAACTTCAGGTACTAAGAGTACAGGTTCCATTTTAAATCAGACACAATTTGACCCTACAAGCAGAATGGTTCAGAGATTACCACCTTTTTATCTCCCCAAAACAAGTGAGCCTCCTGAAATGAGTAACCATGCTTCTCAAATGACTGTGCCCATGGGAATTTCGGTTCCTGATACACCCGCATTAAACATGCAACCTGAAACAAGTAGAAATGTGAACAATGGAGATTTGCATTAGAATACTCCAAGAGAACATTCAGGATTTACTCCTCAAGAATTTGACTCAAAGGGTTTAGTACCCGAATTAATATTCAAAGTCCTAAAACTGTTCCTGTCCCAGTAAAGGGAAGAACATTATATGTGGCCAAGCTAAAGGTAGAGTTAGAAGAAACGATTTTGGGAACTCTTAGTCCATCTCGATTAGATAAATACCAGGAGGAGGAGCTATTGGTTCTCTGTAAAGATATTACTCGACGAGCTAGACAGACACACGAGAAGCTAGTTGAATTGGCTTACAAATATGAAACTGATGTTCAGAGATCAAAGGCTTAGCAAAAGACATACCGACTAGACTTTAGCAACAGAGGTTTTCCTAACATGAGACCAGCTGAAATTACAGGGTAAGGAATTAATGACACTGATCAACAAATGTAGCAAGAGAGAGAAATGGGAAGGTAGATGGTTGAAAGAAGAAGGTAATAAAGAAAGTTAGAATGCAGACACCTCCAGTCAGAGTTCTTCAATCAGTGGGATGTGCCCCCGGGGGTGAGGGGGCCACAACACCATCTCAGGGGGGCGTGCACTCCAACCTAAAATCTCACCTTTCATTGTTTCCCACTGTCCTACGTTGCAAGTACGTTTGCTTCCTGTATTTCTTCACCCATTTCAAATGGGGCTTTTGGATTGGAGAACAGCAGCCAATCAGCACATAGGAACATCACCACTGACGTTCCACCAATGAGGTGGACAGCACCATAGATGGCAGGAAGTGCCGCAAATTTTGCGTGCACAAAGCTCCTGCATAGTATTACATTTTGGTATTGTGGCGCTTCTTCACTCATGCCATTTGCCTCGTGTTTGCTGCCTTTTCTTCTTTGGTTGCTGTCCTTTGCCTGCTGCCTCGCTGTGAAGAATTTTGCCTCGGAGCATTTTAAATCACCAATAGGTAAGTGAAAGCAAACAGACAGTCCTTCTTCTTCCCAGGGCGTCTGCTTGGCTGAAAGAAGTCTGTTCACTTTCGGTTTCACAGCACAGTGAACTTTGCATACTCCTTGTATCCTATTTTTGATTGTCTCACTTAATCTCTGCCCCTTTCTTTTGTTCTATCTCTTTTATTTATTCAGGAGTTTTATAACCCCCTGCCAGTAAACGTTCGGTTACTTCACTGGGCAGATATGATTTAAGCCTGGCACCCATAGGCATAAAACACTCCAGTTAAAGCCCCCTACAACATCCATCGCACAATAGGCACAGGCTTTGCATCTTCAGGCTTAGCACCCTAATATAACCTCAGCATCCCAGGCGCTCACCTAGATATGGTGCAGGGTTGTCATTTACAGAGAGGCACCTCCAAATACAGCCCCTTTCTCCAACCTTCACACTCCTGGGAGCTCCTATAGACATGGGGCAGACTTAGCATCTTGAGCCAGAGCACCCCTAAATACAGCACCCTACTAAAATGTAGTACCCAGGGCACTCTTCTACATGTGGTATACACCTGACATTTTTAGGCACGGCAGCTGGGGCATTAAACTCCTAGGGCACATATCACAGACACTGGGTATCCTCTGGCCTATTGTTATATTTTCTAACTTGTACACTTCAGAAGCAAATCACTAGCATTATGATCAAAATGCAGAGTCTAGAACACTACAGAAGTAGGACGTTCCTGTTCATCAGATGTGTAGGAGAAAGCTATCAGCCTCAACTTCTATCCCAGAGAAGAACTCGCCACAATCACTGCCCCAGAGGAGCGACCTGCTTCACCCGAGTCCAGAACCCCCGGCCACTACCATTGGCCCAAAGAATACATTTGCCTCACTCCCAGGTCCAGGGAACAGGGACATCTTAAGGATTTTGGGGGCCCTGGGCCAAACGTATTTTGGGGGGCCCTGTTCGGAACAGCTTTGAATTTATGATCCAGTTTCAGCTCATTCATGCCCTCTTTGGCCTTGTCACTGACAGTGCACAGGCACACTGGTACAAATTCTAAATGTGTTGACATTTAGGGGTCGATTCCGATTCAGGCCGGAAAAAGCACCGACCGACTCGGATCCGGAAATAATACCGACCGACACGTACCCGTGGCGCCCGACACGCCAAGTACGATGCAAGGCGTGAAAAATCCGACCGACACGTACCGAAACCAAGTCGACCGACCGAGCCGCACGGAAAACAGCAATCCGGCCGGAAAAACACGCGAATCCAACCGACCGACACGCACCCGGAACAAATCCGACGGAAACGTACACGCGAACTCCAAACCGCAAAGTACGATGCAAGGCGCGAAAACCACGAGCGAGTCGGACGGAGGCCAAGCCGTACGACCGACACGCATACAAAACCGAGCCGAAGCAACACAAAACACCGCGACCGACGCATACGCAGCATAGAAAACTGCACAAACATAGCGTGAACGAAACGGAGAACACCGTACGAGACAAATGCAGGGTCCGACTCGGTCACAAGAACGTCTCCAACATACACAGACAGTACAAAGGAAAAATCACCCAAAAAAAGACCAAACAAGCAATTACAAAGCCAATAAATACTAGGGGGGGTGGGGGTGGGGACAGAGAACAAAGACACACCCACAACTCCACCTATATAAAGGACACAAATCACAACCATGAGCCTTTGCAAATGCCATTCCACTGCCAGCACCCAAGAGAAAGCAACCACACACCCACAGCTCATCCCTCACACAAGCCACACACCATCAGCACACCAACAAATACCTACCTCACATACACCCAGCAAAACACACACTCACACACCCTCACCTGCACACCAACACACACATCACTCACCATCACCACCCATCACCATGCCCCCCAAGAAGAATCCCAAGTTCCTAGATAGTGAATTGGAAGTCATGGTAGACGAGATCCTCAGGGTAGAGCCACAGCTGTTTGGCACACTGGTCCAACAGACCCCCATCTCCCAGAAAACCAAGATGTGGGAGAGGATCATCAACAGGGTGAACGCACAATCACCATGTCGGCGCACAAAGAGCGACATCCAGAACAGGTGGTATGACGTGCGCAGGAGGGTACGGGACCTGCTGAAGAAAGACTACATCAACAGCCAATACACCGGCAGTGGCCCTCCTGCCAAGCCAATATACCTCAGGCCCTGGGAGGAGAAGGTGCGGGCCATCCTTCCGCCAGTGAGCGTATATGGACTAGAGGACATCCCAGAGCCTGGTGAGTACACAACAAATGTACACAATATACTGCCACAAAACACACACATCACTGTCAAGGGGAGAGTCAAACCATGCACTCATAGCAATTACACAGCAACCAGAACAGAATCATCCCAAAATGTGTATGTCAGTCAGATAAACACAACACATGCCATCAAGAAAGTCACATCCAACTGTGCCAACACATGTACAAACACAACTACAACTACAGCTTGGCAGTGGCACAAATAGAACTAACAAACACATCCAGACATGTAGCCACCACAACAACACCAACACACAGTGAAGACCACTCAAAGGAAGGAATTCTGTGTATGCTGGCCAAGTCAGTGTAGCCAATAGCATCATGGGAGTCGCAGTCACACATATTGCCCCCCACAACTGTCCCATCAACACCACCCTGAACCATGCTCACATCACAGGGAGTGGAGAAGGACTCACAAGATGGCTGACACTGGCAACTGCTGTGGGGAGCACAAGGCCCTGCTGCCAACTGTGCACCAACAAACAGCAGGACACCACTGACTGACATCCTGAGAGACAACTTACACTCCCTGCAATGCAAGCACGTTCCATGGTGGGATATCTGGCTAGCTGGGTGGGAAGGAGGACTTGCAGCACTGACCATAGTCACAAGCACCTCCCCTCACACCCACCCCAACACAAACTCCACAGAACCCACCTGGTAGAATGCAATGCCCCCATCCTAACACAAGATCCCACAAAGAACCACCACCCTGGGTTATGTTGTGTGAAGCACAGGGCCACTCTTGGGACTTCTAGCCAAACAACTGCCAGGACAACACTCCCAGCCATCCTGTCAGCACAGCCAGTCCACCCCACAGGGAAGCAGAGTCAAAAGGAAGGAAGCATGGGCATGCTGGGAAGGGGGGTGGAGGCAATAGCATGATGGGAGTCGTAGTCACTGATATTGGTCACCCCCACAACTGTCCCATCAACACCACCCTGAACCATGCTCACATCACAGGAAGTGGAGAATGACTCACAAGATGGCTGACACTGGCTACTGCTGTGTGGAGCACAAGGACCTGCTGGCAACTGTGCACCAACAAACAGCAGGACACCACTGACTGACATCCTGAGAGACAACTTACACTCCCTGCAATGCAAGCACGTTCCATGGTGGGATATCTGGCTAGCTGGGTGGGAAGGGGGACTTGCAGCACTGGCCATAGTCACAAGCACCTCCCCTCACACACACCCCAACACAAACTCCACAGAACCCACCTGGTAGAATGAAATGCCCCCCATCCTAACACAAGATCCCACAAAGAACCACCACCCTGGGTTATGTTGTGTGAAGCACAGGGACACTCTTGGGACTTTTAGCCAAACAACTGCCAGGACAACACTCCCAGCCATCCTGTCAGCACAGCCAGCCCACCCCACAGGGAAGCAGAGTCAAAAGGAAGGAAGCATGGGCATGCTGGGAAGGGGGTGGAGGCAATAGCATGATGGGAGTCGTAGTCACTGATATTGGTCACCCCCACAACTGTCCCATCAACACCACCCTGAACCATGCTCACATCACAGGGAGTGGAGAAGGACTCACAAGATGGCTGACACTGGCTACTGCTGTGGGGAGCACAAGGCCCTGATGCCAACTGTGCACCAACAAACAGCAGGACACCACTGACTGACATCCTGAGAGACAACTTACACTCCCTGCAACGCAAGCACGTTCCATGGTGGGATAACTGACTGGCTGGGTGGGTGGGAAGGAGGGCCGACTGTCAACCAAACACAACCAATGCAGACCATGTTCACACCTCAGAAAATACATAGAAATGCCCAAATAATGCAGGACAATGTGCCACACCAATATCAACCCCTGACTGTGACGACTTAGGACAATGCAATGTACAGGCCCGCACCCAGAGGCACAGTCACAACTGTCATGTGTGTCAACCATTGATGCCTGCAGAAACATAACATACATTGTTTGTGTCTCCCAAAAACAGGTGATGATGGGGACACAGCAGCAGACGCTGAGGAGTCCCAGTCCCAGGCTCAAGAGGATGCCGAGCTCACTGGCGTCGTACAGCCTCTGTCCTCCTCGGACGATGAAGACCAACCTGGCACATCCGGTGCAAGTCAACATGCAGCACCAACAGGACCACCAGCTGCAGCACCAGCAGGACCACCAGCTGCACCCCCTGCACCCACCCCTCCAACGACTGTCACCACAAATACCATCCCTGCCGACATGGACAGAACAAGGAACAACACCAGCACAGGGACCCTGGACCAACCTGGGGCCATGGACACCACCACCACCACCAACCCCCAAGGTGGACTAGGGTTATCTGTGCGTGCCACTGCACACACTGCACATGTCAGCAGGGGTGGTGGGAGGGGTGGGAGACAGAGGTCGCTGCTTGCAGAAGTTGCTGGTGTGCATGATGACCCACAACTGGTACGCATAGCTGATGCGTACCAGTCAAGCACCGGAAAGCTCAGCCAGGTAGTGGGGCTCCTCAGAGACATGAAACAGCAGCAGGTTGCCCATCATGCCCGCTTGGACTCCCACATGTCCCACGTGGAGTCACACATGTCCCGCGTGGACTCACACATGTCCGCGTGGAGTCCAAGTGGGATGCACTGCATGAGATGACGGCGGTGCACGGGGACATTTTACAATGCCTCCGCCAGATGAACAGCAACCAGTCCACACCTCCCTGTGTGCCAACAACATCTGGTGCCGAACAAACTGCAACTGCCACAGGGAGGGAGGAGGACTCTGGCGGAGAGTCCCCTGCACCGCAGCAGCCTGTACTTGAGGGGCCCCCCCCAAGAAGAGGGGTCGTCCGAGGAGGGAAAAGTGAGAGGCCGATGGCCAAGCGCAACTCCCAGGAAGCCTGAACCTGTTCTGGATGTTCGCCTTTGTGCACAGACTGTTCACCCTGTTGACGGCAACACTACTCCCACACATTGCATGGGGAGTACAAGTTGGACCAATGTGTCAAACAACTGTGGCCCCGATACTGGGGATCCTGTCTACCAGGACTTTCAATTCACCTAGGAACTTGGGATTGCAAGATTTATGTACAGCACTACCCATCCTATGCACTATTAACACAAATGTATCACAATAAACACACTAATACACCATACTTGCCTCTGTCGTGATTCCAACGTGGGTGCTGTTATGGGGATGATGAACTGCAAAATTACACTGTGTATGCGAACTGCAACAGCAAGGACAACACAGGCATGTGAGTACAGGCAACGTGACACACATGAGGGAGACACACCACCAGGGCTACACAACACATACACACCTAGGCCATCTGACTCATTGCCTACACTGATGTTGCCAGGGAAGACGGTGCAATGCACAGACACCACACCCATTCCCAGTTGTAGTCAAGTAGCCCACAGGTGCAGTAAGCAAATGGCAGTCAAATGTGTGACCACAGACAACGCACATCACAAAGTGAAGCACAGGTTTATTACACAGTTGCAACATGTCGTAACCACTACAGATGCAAGGTAATCCCACCTGGCAGCGGGCACACAGTCAACAACTGTAGACGGAAGGAAGTCCATGGGTGTGGCGCACATCACCTGTAGGGACACAACAGCTACCAGCCTGGATGTGCAATCACGTCGTCGGTGGACACAGTTGACCAAACGAATCTGAAAGTACCCTGTGAAGGACAGAAATGACACACAGTCAAAAGCAATGGAGTACAGGACAGAACAGCAAAACCCATGCACAATACATGTTACAAGATACCCACCCAGAACCAAGTTAGCATGTCAACACTGTTGGGGAGTACAGCCCACCTGTTAGCACACATCGCAACACACATCCAGTCAAGTAGCCCATGGACACACTCCAACAGCACCAGAGCACCACCCACACATCATGCCAACTCACATCATTGACATGACACCTCAGGATACTCACATTCAGCTAAAGAAGTTGGTGATGAGCTGTGTGCGGACATCACCATCATCATCATCATCATCATCGTCACTGGCATCGTGGTCCAGGCCAGGATCCTCCACAGGTGGCGGATGTTGGTCATTGTCATCCTGGATGAGAGGCAACTCCTTCCGCACTGCCAGGTTGTGGAGCATGCTGCAGACGATGATAATCTTGCACACTTTCGCAGGGGCATATGGGAGGGACCCTCCGGTCTTGTCCAGTCAGCGGAAGCGGCTCTTCAGGAGACCAAATGTCCGCTCAATCACTCTCCTGGTCCGACCATGTGCCTCATTGTAGCGCATCTGGGCTGGTGTCACAGGGTTCCTGAGGGGTGTCAGCAACCACGGCATGTTGGGGTATCCCGAGTCACCTACGGACAGACAAGTGCACATTAGCTGACTTGGAAAAGTGGGCGGAATACTACAGATCAGATCACACACAATGGCACAAAGTCAGTACACACCGACAAGCCAGGCACGCTGGTTCTGCATCTGTGCCATCATCCTGGGGATGTGACTACTCCTCATCACAAAGGCATCGTGTGCTGAACCAGGGAAACGGGCACACACGTGTGTGATGGTCATGTCTGCAAGACACACCACCAGTGCATTGACCGAGTGGTAGTGCTTGCGGTTCCTGTAGGCCTGCTCCTGGGCCTGTGGTGGTACCAAAGCCACATGTGTCCCATCAATGGAGCCAATGACATGCGGCATCCTCCCCAGGGCATAAAAGTCACTCTTCACGTCAGTGAGTCGTCGCAGTCTAGGGAAATAGATGTACCGGTTCAGGAATAGCAACATTGCCGCCAAAACATCGCGGAGCACACGGCTCAACATGGTCTGTGACATCCCACCAGCAGTCGCCACAGTATGTTGGAAGGTACCGGTGGCAAAGAAGTGTAGGGCTGCCATCACCTTCACCTTGGGGGTCAGCGCTGTAGGATACGGCCGGCCAGGCTGCAAATGTGGGGACAACTGCACTGCCAAATCCTCAATCAGCTGCCTGGTGAAGCGGTACTGTCGGATGCTGTCCCGTTCCACCATCGTTGCCAGGTCTGGGAATGGTCGATGGACAGCAGGAGCCCTGCAGTGCAGAGGAGAAGTAAGCAAGATTGTCAGTCACCCCACATATGCGGCATTGAACACACTCAAGATCCCAACATACATCATTATGAGGCACAACTACATGAAGTGTGCAGTTCTGGAAGGACATGGACACTGGCATTACATGGAGTATCATGTATACACCACAGCAAAACAACCATGACCCCCACAGGTAGGGGTACCACTTGCCACGGCAGGACAGACATGGACGTCTGTGACACACACACGCACAACATCAAAGTCCATGCACACACAACGTGGATGTGGAGACTGTCTCCCATTGTGCACATGAAATCAGAGACATTGTAAACACTACATGCACAAAGACTGTGGAGGACCATCACTATTGTGCCACTGGGACACCCTGGCTCAAACATACCGTCCCACATGGGACTCACGGGGTATGTGACATGACATACACATACACCACCGTGAAATGTGACCATGGCACATGCACAGATATGAACAGTTGCACATCACAGTGGTCATGTACACGTAACACCCAGGATCCTGTCCCCATGAACACGTGCACAGGCTGGGGGTGGCTGCCCACAGGTGACACCCACAGGACAACATGTACACCAACATACACACAATAGGAAATGCAGCCTTACATGCCTTATGATAAAGTTTGGACAGGCTGTCGTGATGTAGGTGTGCCCCTCACTTCCTGGGAGCTATCTGTGGCTGGCATTTGTCCATCTGAGACAGGCATGCTGACATATGCCAGTCACATGTACAGTGATGCGTTGTACTGCAATGGACCGATCGGTGCCTCCGGCCGGCCCATTGCATTCAATGTGTGCAGGTACACGTTGTACCCCTGTACGCGTTGTACTGCGATGGACCGATCGGTGCCTCCGGCCGGCCCATTGCATTCAATGTGTGCGGGTACGCGTTGTACCCCTGTACGCGTTGAACTGCAATGGACCGATCGGTGCCTCCGGCCGGCCCATTGCATTCAATGTGTACGGGTACGCGTTGTACCCTTGTACGCGTTGAACTGCAATGGACCGATCGGTGC
Source organism: Calotriton arnoldi (assembly GCA_963921515.1). Lineage (NCBI taxonomy): Eukaryota > Metazoa > Chordata > Amphibia > Caudata > Salamandridae > Calotriton > Calotriton arnoldi. The sequence continues at coordinate 4,085,232 of CAWUFW010000416.1, read as the reverse complement.
CTCCGGCCGGCCCATTGCATTCAATGTGTGCGGGTACGCGTTGTTCCCCTGTACGCGTTGAACTGCAATGGACCGATCGGTGCCTCCGGCCGGCCCATTGCATTCAATGTGTGCGGGTACGCGTTGTACCACTGTACGCGTTGTACTGCGATGGACCGATCGGTGCCTCCGGCCGGCCCATTGCATTCAATGTGTGCGGGTACGAGTTGTACCCCTGTACGCGTTGAACTGCAATGGACCGATCGGTGCCTCCGGCCGGCCCATTGCATTCAATGTGTGCGGGTACGCGTTGTACCCCTGTACGCATTGAACTGCAATGGACCGATCGGTGCCTCCGGCCGGCCCATTGCATTCAATGTGTGCGGGTACGCGTTGTACCCCTGTTGTACTGCGATGGACCGATCGGTGCATCCGGCCGGCCCATTGCATTCAATGTGTGCGGGTACGCGTTGTACCCCTGTACGCGTTGTACCGCAATGGACCGATCGGTGCGCACCCATTGACAATGGGCTTGCCTGGCAATGGACGCGTTTTCGAATTTCGAGCGAGTCGGTTGCTGGAAAATCAGTTGGTCACCCACAACAATGTTGCAAAATCATGTATGTCATGAAGTTGAAGATTTGAAGGATGCTGTGGGCGTGTTTTGGTGCTGCTATTCCATGGATTGGCCAGATTCAGAAGATGCAAACGACTTGGACCTATCACTTTGGACACAAGGGACAGTATCTGCCTCTCCAGCACATATCTATTGCTGGCTGTTCCCCTGAGAGCTCACTTGCCTGCACTACATGCTCCTGGACGACATCTGCCACTGCACTGCTGCTGTCTCTGCCCCTCTGGACCCTGCAATGGCACGTACTGTGGAGAGAGCCCCAGCCTTCAGCCTTGAAGAGAACCAGGCCCTGCTGGACAGCCTACTTCCACAGTACAGCAAGCTGTATGGGACACCAGGGGAGCAGGTGAGTGTTCTGTGCACTGCCTTTCTGAATGTGCATTTTGTGTGACTAGCAAGGCTGAAAGTCTGCACGCCACTGGCTAGCAGGCTCACTGAGTAGTTGTCACCCCCCATAGTGTGTAGTGACTTGCACTGGACAGGTATGGTGCAGTGACAGTGCATTTGAACATGGTTTTACTTCCCATGCAATGATACCATGTAGTGACGTCTGGCAAACTGTCCATGGGCAGCTTTGCACTGCCTGTGTACATCATGTGCCCCTGTGATTGAGACATGTATATACAACTGTGTCATGCACGGATATGTTGCATGTGTGGTAATGGCCTTTTCACTTTGTCATCCTGACAGGTTAATGCCCATCGGAAGCAGGAGATCTGGAAGGACATCGTCTGGGCCGTCCGGTCCGTGGGGGTCTACAAGCGCCGGATCCGCAACTGCCAGAAGAGGTGGCAGGACCTTCGGGGCTGGACCCGGAGGATTGCACGGGTCCAGCTGAAGCTGTCGCCTCCTCGCAGGAGGGGCGGAACACGGACCCTGACCCCCACATGCTCCAGATCCTGGCGGTGGTGTTTCCAGACCTGGATGGGCAGCTGAAGGCCAGACAGCAGCAAGGAGGGGGTGAGTCAAAGACTGCACTGTGAACTCTGTATTACATGCTTTGTGCCCTCCTCTGGCCTGGTTCAACTGCCACAGTGCAGCAGTCATGTTGTCCAGGAGCCATGTCCCTCTATTGTGCACTGCCCACTGCTCATCTGATACCCAGGTGTGGCCCTTACAGTCAAGGAATTGTGTCACTTGGGACTGTGTCCTTGCAGTTTGCTTCACTAAAGGTGGGGGACAGCATCTGTTTCCCTAACTCTGTTGTGGGCATCATGGGTGGGTCCATTGTTCACACAACGCCTGTGTTTGGACATGTGATCTGCGTGTTGCTTTGATATGCGGTCCACTTGCTGAGCCACCACATGTGCCTGGGGTATGTGGCACACGCCCATGCAGCGGGTGGGAACAATGTTTGGGCCCCAGGAGTGTGCAGATTACGTGTGTCACACATACATAGCCAGCTATCCACTGTCCAGGGCACATCCCTCATTCATGTGGAGCAGGACAGTCATGCCTACTCCAGGCCATGCAATGCACTCTGTACTGCCACTCCCGTGTATCAGCTGACACATTGTGCACAGTTATTTGACCCCTCAGGTGTCTGCCTCTGTGTCAGTGTGCTGTGGATTAGTTGCCAGGACTGCTGGGGTGTTTCTTGGTAGGGGCACAGCATGCCCCTGGAGATGTGACCATAGGAGACGATACTTGTGTGTCACATAGGTGTTTGATCAGCTGCGCGTGCAGACTGGGGTATGCGAATGTGAAGTTCAGGCAGCTGTTCCCCATTCACAGCAAATTGTGAGGGGCTCAGGTTCAGAGGGTAGTGTCACAGGTCTCCCATATGTCCAATAGGTATGACCTGGACAGATGAGGGTTAAGATGATGTGCTATGTCATACATCACTGAGACAGTGATGTATGACTTAGCAGTCATGCCTCTGCCATGGCATGTGTCAACTTATTGGTGCTCCTGCAGGGGAGTGACATGTGCTACATGCACACCATTGTGGCGATGGCTATCAGGACATGGGTGCATCATGGTGTCTGTCGCTGGTATGCATTTCCTATTTGACTCTGGGCATCCCTTTCATCCGGAAACCTGTACTGACTCAGTGGCAAGAGCTGTGATGTGTGCATGTCCACATGCCACACCGTGTCCTCTGCACTGTCCAACTACTGTGTACTTGGTGCATGTGTCCACACTGGGGTGTTGCAATCTAACAGACACCAGACAGATGGGTGCAAGGCCATGTGGGATGTGAGTGCCATGCTTGGCATCAGACTGACAATTGGCTTCTCCTGTTCAGTTAGGGCACTTTTAGCAATGTATAACTAATGATGCCAGGGCTTGCTCTGTAATGTGCTGTGCTCACAGTGGTGTGTGCGTTTGGTGCAGGTGACTGATGTCTGTCTGTTTCCCCATTGTTTGCAGATACATCCACGGCCACGGAAGGGGACAGCTCCACGGACCAGGAGGAGCCAGAGAGCCAGACTGGGTCAGCAGCCGAGGAGTGGTCGGAGGGACCCAGTGGCACGGAGGGCGAGGGGAGCCACACCGAGGAGTCCTCAGCACCATCCACCTCAGTTGAGGACCAGAGCAACTCGGAGGATGACTCCCTTGTGGAGGCGGGTGTCAGCAGCCACCACACCCCAGCTAGTGTTGCTGTCCCCGCCACCACCAGCACCACCACCGCCCTCCCATCGGCTCCCATTCCCCAGGTCCGTGGAGGCTCCCATGTTCGGGAGCGTGTCTCCTTTGGGCCAGGCACCGCACCCCCTGCCCCTGTGTCCCCTGCTGCCCTGAGTGAGGAGTCTGTGTACCTCCTTCGCCAGCTCCATGTAGGGCAGACAGCCATGCTGAGTGTCCTCCATGCGCACACCGCACTGTTGACTCAGCTGGTGTCGTTCATGGAGGGCATCTCATCGGGCATGTCTGACCTACAGAGGGGCAATAGGTCCATGGACTCCTCCCTGACGGCAGCAGTGTCCCTCCTCAGACAGTCCCTCACCCCTCCTGCCTCTGCTCCATCCACACTCCCCAGCACCTTACCCGTCCCAAGCACACACACCGGCACAGGCACACACCAGCACACACACGTCCAGCACACAGACACACACGCCACAGACAAAACGCACACGCACGCACAGTCAGGGGACTGAAACCAGACTCACAGGGGATGGGGCCCTGGTACACACACACGCATCCACGGGCACTGCGCAGTCCTCAGTTGCCTCTCCCTCCAAAGCACCCTCCCTTGCCTCACCTGCAACCCCAAAGACCCAGCGCCTCTTCCTCAGTGACCTCGGCCTCTTCCCCTCCGATCCAGCTGCCCCAGCATCCAGGGGGAAGAGGAAGCCCCCCACACGGAGCAGAGTGCCCCTCGCCCCCGGACACCCTCCCCCAGGCGCAGACAGACTGAGGCCCCCACCCGCAAGTCCCCCGGAGTGCTAAGAGCAAGACCCCGCCGCCGCCCTGCAGCTCAAGCACCAGGTCTCCTTCCTCCATCCCTCAGGCCCCCACTCCACAGGTGCCCCCACCACACCCTGCCCCAGGTTCCCCCACCCACAGATATACCATCCCCAAGAGGCTCCGGCCTTCTCCCCCTGCCACTTGCTCTCCCGGCACCACACCCCCGTTGCGCTTGTCTGTGCCACTGATGTGGTGAGGGTGTCCTCCCCCTCTGTCCAGCCCACCTTGCCTGTTCCCCATTCTCCTCCCTGGTGGTAGGCACTGCAGTGGAGTCCACTACCACCCTGTCTGACTTGGGCACTGCAGTGGCGGACCTGTCCACTCCATCTGCAGGGTCCACTGCAGTCGTGCCGGCACCCACAACATCTGAGCCATGCCCCCCAGTTGTGCCGGCACACACCATGTCAGACACCTCCACTGCAGTTGTCAGTGGCTCTCCAGCACCCACCACCCCTTCCCTGCTTCCTCCTGGTGAGCCCTGATCCTGTCCCTGCAGTGCCTGGCCTACCCCCCGGTTGCCCCTCCTAGTGGATTGTCCCTGGTTTTGTGCAGGCATGTGTAGGGTGGCATCTGCCACTGTCACCCACTTGTGACTTTGTTGATGGACTGGCCATTGGCCTTTGTTTATGTTCTACCGGACTTCTACTTTTAATGCCACATATGCTGAATAAAGCAACTTTCTGTTCTCTAGTGCTTTTGCTTCTGATGTACATGATGTTGATGATGCTAACCATGCCCTTGCTGCAGTGATGGTGATATTTGGTCTCATGATAATGAAGTGTTACTGTGCAGGAACCCATGTGGTCCAGGGGGAATGTGTCCTATCCTGTGGTGTATCCATGTCATCCATAGCAGCATCTGAGGGTGTCATGTGTTCAGTATTTGGCAATGGGATTTCCTACTTAGACTGGCTATTTCACATCTGTGGCTTCCACCCCTGCACATCTGTTGTGCCTGCCATTGTTCAATTCGTCTACTTCCCTGACCGTGTGGCCATCTCCAGTGGACATGCAGGTTTGGGCATCAATGGGGAAGGACTCATCTGTGTTGTCAGTGCAACATTGCTATACAAGTGTGTTGGATCTGTGCTGATGATTCCGTTGGCACTTCCATGACCAGGCTGATGTGACGGGAGCCCTCATTTGGTGCTAATTGTTGATTGTGTGACCAAGTGCTCAGCTGACATGGTGGGGCCCTACTGAGGCAACATATGGCACAGCTTTCCTCACACAGGAGTGGAGTCCCCTCATGGCAGTGTGTACTCCTGTGACATTGCCTGCGCCCAAGGTGTGTGTTGTATGTGCATGTCTGTGTGTTCACTTCCGTTTAGCTGTGCATGCTGTGATCCCTAGTGGTGTACCTGTTTGTGATGCTAGCTGAGTTGAGCTATGTTCCCCCAAAGTCTTCTCCCTGGGTTCTCTGTGATGTGGGTGCATGGCACATTACTGGTCATCAGGGTGTCACCCATAGGTGTGCTTGCTGTCAGGGCTGAGTTTGTGTGCAGACGCAGATGGGTCACAGTCAGGTTTCCCTTGGCACTTGTTGTTTGCCCCTGTCATGTGATTTCCAGTTTGTGTTATCTTTCAGTGATTCTGACACGTTGTGTGTGTGACTGCTGGCACTCCTCAGGGTCCGGGCTGCAATGTTGGTTGTTGTCTATGTGTGTTCTTTGTGGGTGACCTTGGCTTCTTCATTGGTGTGTGACTGTGGCTGTGATCCCATTGGTTGGTGTGGTATTGCCGTCATGTCCATGTACAGCGTAGTGTGCAGTGTGTCAGACATTCAGGAGTCTTGTTGAGTGGCCATGTGTGATGTGTTTCTGCACCTTGGTTCCCACCCACCACCCTGGAATAGTCATGGGTGCATGTGCAATGTCACCAGTGCATGTGTGCTTCACTGCTGCACATTGTTGGAGGTCGAGGGTGTGGTGTTGAGTGTGTGCAGATGAGAGTTGTTGCCCGGCTAGGCCCCTGCCTCCATGTTGGCCTTGGCTTACTGGCCATGCTGTTTGATTTGTGCTTGTGTAGGTGTGATGGTAGTTAGTTGCTCAGTACACATGACTGTGGTTCACAGTGTGAACCACATTTAGCTTTGTCATCACAGTGGGATTGTAATGCAGCCCAGGGTCACCACATTGTGGGGGCCCTGGGGGTGGTGCTGTGTTGTGTCTGTGTCTTGCTGTGTCAGTTGCTGTCCCTACGTGCCTGTGTGACATGTGTGATTTGTGCTCCCTCTCATCTGACAATGCCTGCTTGCCCACATAGGGGATTTGGATCCATGAGTTACCTTTGTGTGGCACTGTATGCACATCTGTATGATTGGTATTCAGGTCTCCTCATGTGTTGTGTGGTTGCCTGGGGACACTGGCACGTCCCCCCCCTCACCTGTTGTGTTTGATGTGCAGTGTGGGTCTGCCTGTTTGTGTTTGTGCATCTGCACCACTGCATTGGCATATCTTGGGTGTGCCATTGGCTGTATGTAGTTTGGTGGGTTTCCCCTGCTGTCCCTGGGACTCCTAGGTCATCGGTCAGCACAATGATCATGGTTTGTGTGTCCCATTGCTGCCATGGTATGGTATCTGTTCACCTCACATCTGCAGTCTCCACAGGGTATCTGCATGTGTGTGCCCATTGGTGCAAATATGTGGGTCTGCATTCTGATGGTCACTTCTGTCATTGTGTCATTGATGATTGTTGACGGTGTCAGCCCCCATGGGTGTTATTTGTCTGCACATGGCCAAAGGTATGTCTTATTTGCACTGCAGGATTTGGCTCCCCCAATTTATGTTGCAATGGGACACATACACTACTTTGCCACTGATGTGTTTGTTGTTCTGTGACCAGGAATCATCCATGCAGTTTGCCAGTTGCACCTCTTTCTTTGTCAACACTTACCTTTTGGTCACTGTGATGATGGGGGTTTGGACCCCATTGCCACATTGTTCAAAGTGTGCTTCAGCTATGGACCCCACACTTACATTTTGGTCACTGTGATGATGGGGGTTTGGACCCCATTGCCACAATGTTCGAAATGTGCTTCAGCTATGGACCCCACACTTACATTTTGGTCACTGTGATGATGGGGGTTTGGACCCCATTGCCACATTGTTCAAAGTGTGCTTCAGCTATGGACCCCACACTTACATTTTGGTCACTGTGATGATGGGGGTTTGGACCCCATTGCCACATTGTTCAAAGTGTGCTTCAGCTATGGACCCCACACTTACATTTTGGTCACTGTGATGATGGGGGTTTGGACCCCATTGCCACATTGTTCAAAGTGTGCTTCAGCTATGGACCCCACACTTACATTTTGGTCACTGTGATGATGGGGGTTTGGACCCCATTGCCACAATGTTCGAAATGTGCTTCAGCTATGGACCCCACACTTACATTTTGGTCACTGTGATGAGGGGGTTTGGACCCCATTGCCACAATGTTCAAAATGTGCTTCAGCTATGGACCCCACACTTACCTTTTGGTCACTGTGATGATGGGGGTTTGGACCCCATTGCCACATTGTTCAAAGTGTGCTTCAGCTATGGACCCCACACTTACATTTTGGTCACTGTGATGATGGGGGTTTGGACCCCATTGCCACATTGTTCAAAGTGTGCTTCAGCTATGGACCCCACACTTACATTTTGGTCACTGTGATGATGGGGGTTTGGACCCCATTGCCACATTGTTCAAAGTGTGCTTCAGCTATGGACCCCACACTTACATTTTGGTCACTGTGATGATGGGGGTTTGGACCCCATTGCCACATTGTTCAAAGTGTGCTTCAGCTATGGACCCCACACTTACATTTTGGTCACTGTGATGATGGGGGTTTGGACCCCATTGCCACATTGTTCAAAGTGTGCTTCAGCTATGGACCCCACACTTACATTTTGGTCACTGTGATGATGGGGGTTTGGACCCCATTGCCACAATGGTCATGGCCTGCTTGCATTGTGGGTGCCACACACATATATGTGTGGCACATGTGCTAGGGGGTCACATTGTATGTTCAAAGTCATGTTCGGTGTTGTAGGCATTTGACACAGTCTACACACGCTTGTCATGGTGTTGGGGGATGTCTTCTTCTTGCATTCCCTAGGTTGTGGTGTGCTGGTTGTGTCATGCATTGTCCATCCTATGAGTGGGGGTGGTAGTAGTGGTAGGCATCCAGCCCCCCTGGGTGAGGGTGGTAGTAGTGGTAGGCATCCTGCCCCCCTGGCTAAGGGTGGTAGTAGTGGTAGGCATCCTGCCCCCCTGGCTAAGGGTGGTGGTAGGCATCCAGCCCCCCTGGGTGAGGGTGGTAGTAGTGGTAGGCATCCTGCCCCCTGGCTAAGGGTGGTAGTAGTGGTAGGCATCCTGCCCCCCTGGGTGAGGGTGGTAGTAGTGGTAGGCATCCTGCCCCCCTGGCTAAGGGTGGTAGTAGTGGTAGGCATCCTGCCCCCCTGGCTAAGGGTGGTAGTAGTGGTAGGCATCCTGCCCCCCCTGGGTAAGGGTGGTAGTAGTGGTAGGCATCCAGCCCCCCCTGGGTGAGGGTGGTAGTAGTGGTAGGCATCCTGCCCCCCCTGGCTAAGGGTGGTTGTGGTGGTAGGCATCCAGCCCACCCTGGCTAATGGTGGTAGTAGTGGTAGGCATGCAGCCCCCCCTGGCTAAGGGTGGTAGTAGTGGTAGGCATCCTGCCCACCCTGGCTAAGGGTGGTAGTGGTGGTAGGCATCCAGCCCACCCTGGCTAAGGGTGGTAGTAGTGGTAGGCATCCAGCCCCCCCTGGCTAAGGGTGGTAGTAGTGGTAGGCATCCTGCCCCCCCCTGGGTGAGGGTGGTAGTGGTGGTAGGCATCCAGCCTCCCCTGGCTAAGGGTGGTAGTAGTGGTAGGCATCCTGCCCCCCCTGGGTAAGGGTGGTAGTAGTGGTAGGCATCCTGCCCACCCTGGATGAGGGTGGTAGTAGTGGTAGGCATCCAGCCCCCCCTGGCTCAGGGTGGTAGTAGTGGTAGGCATCCTGCCCCCCCTGGCTAAGGGTGGTAGTAGTGGTAGGCATCCTGCCCCCCTGGGTGAGGGTGGTAGTGGTGGTAGGCATCCAGCCCCCTGGCTAAGGGTGGTAGTAGTGGTAGGCATCCTGCCCCCTGGCTAAGGGTGGTAGTTGTGGTAGGCATCCTGCCCCCTGGGTAAGGGTGGTAGTAGTGGTAGGCATCCTGCCCACCCTGGGTGAGGGTGGTAGTAGTGGTAGGCATCCAGCCCCCCTGGCTCAGGGTGGTAGTAGTGGTAGGCATCCTGCCCCCTGGGTGAGGGTGGTAGTGGTGGTAGGCATCCAGCCCCCTGGCTAAGGGTGGTGGTAGGCATCCAGCCCCCCTGGGTGAGGGTGGTAGTAGTGGTAGGCATCCAGCCCCCCTGGCTAAGGGTGGTAGTAGTGGTAGGCATCCAGCCCCCTGGCTAAGGGTGGTAGTAGTGGTAGGCATCCTGCCCCCCTGGGTAAGGGTGGTAGTAGTGGTAGGCATCCTGCCCACCCTGGGTGAGGGTGGTAGTAGTGGTAGGCATCCAGCCCCCCTGGCTCAGGGTGGTAGTAGTGGTAGGCATCCTGCCCCCCTGGGTGAGGGTGGTAGTGGTGGTAGGCATCCAGCCCCCTGGCTAAGGGTGGTAGTAGTGGTAGGCATCCTGCCCCCCTGGGTGAGGGTGGTAGTGGTGGTAGGCATCCAGCCCCCTGGCTAAGGGTGGTAGTAGTGGTAGGCATCCTGCCCCCCTGGCTAAGGGTGGTAGTAGTGGTAGGCATCCTGCCCCCCTGGGTAAGGGTGGTAGTAGTGGTAGGCATCCTGCCCACCCTGGGTGAGGGTGGTGGTAGTAGTGGTAGGCATCCTGCCCCCCCTGGGTAAGGGTGGTAGTAGTGGTAGGCATCCTGCCCACCCTGGGTGAGGGTGGTAGTAGTGGTAGGCATCCAGCCCCCCCTGGCTCAGGGTGGTAGTAGTGGTAGGCATCCTGCCCCCCTGGGTGAGGGTGGTAGTGGTGGTAGGCATCCAGCCCCCCTGGCTAAGGGTGGTGGTAGGCATCCAGCCCCCCTGAGTGAGGGTGGTAGTAGTGGTAGGCATCCAGCCCCCCCTGGGTAGGGGTGGTGGTGCGCATTCAGGCCCCTGTGTGCATATGTGGCATTGGTGATGGGCATCCCGCCCCTATGGTGCTGCTGTTGCTGGTGTAAGTATATTCTGCATCCCTCTGTGTGTGTGTGATGTGTCGTGTACGTGTTGTATGTGTTTTGTGGTTGGTGTCTGGCTTACCTTCTGCGCCGTACGCGTCCGTGCCTGTTCCGGTAGTAAATGTAGAATATTGGTATGATCGGGACGAAGGGATTCATGGTTGGTTCGTGTCGTTCGTCCTTCTCGTTGCTTCGCGTCGTCCTCGTTGCTTCGCCTCGTTGCTTCGCCTCGTCCTCGTCGCTGGCGTGTTCGTCTCGGAGCCGTGGATCGTGTTGTGGCGCGAATCGGAGCTTATGTGCGCCTCTCCCGGATGCTTTGACGTGCCGTGCGTAGCGACGGGTTCGGCGCGTACGGAAAGCGCATCGTACTCGTTCGGCCGGACGGAGCTGCATTTTCCCTTCCGTGCGACTCGATTCGGCGTTTCCGGATTCGCCTCGGTCGGGGAACAGGACCTGGTTTGGGTGAGTACGGCTCGGCCGGATTCTTTGCTGTTGTGCGCATCGTACTTACTCGTTCGGTGTGCTGTACGGATCGGTCGGGAAACAGGCTTTCGCATGGCTTTTTTCCCGACCGAATGGTGTTGGGTGCGCCTCCGACCGAGATCGGAATCGGCCCCTTAATATTCAGGGATAGGGACGTATGTATTCAATATTGTAACACAGCAGCAGCTTACTAATATTACTGCAAATAATCTCTGTGACGCCCTCCCATTTCTCGTATGTGCAGTGCTGTTTTGTTGTAAAAGAAACTTTTTTTTATGGGTGTTGCATGAAACTTAAACACATTTGTCTGCAAAATGTCTGTAGTAGACTCTCACACATCAACACAGTAAAAATAAATTAAAGGAAAATGCTATTTAAAACAATCTGTTTAAGAATGATTCAAGATCGCCAAGGCATGACTCTCTCCAGACCAGAGCTGGCTCTATCAGGGGCCTTCCTTAAATGCTGGGCCCCGGTGCCAGTGACCACTATGCCCATGTCTTAAAACATCTCTGCCAGGGAAGACACCTGCTACAACCTATGTATCAAATAAACTGCTTACCTCACTGCCTCAACGCCTGGCAGAGGGAGCCAACTGTTTTTTTTCCACAGAGAGAGAAGCTGTGATAGGATGGGCAGTGCAGGAATGGGGAGTGTTTTCTGGGAGGTGAGAATTGGGCAGTGCTGCTTAGGATGGCCAGTGTTGAAATAGTTTTTTTTATGCTATTGGACAGTGCTTCTCAGGGGAAAGCATGGTCTTTGAATGGTACTCATTTTATGGACCACAGAAGTTTCTTTGAGAAGGCTTTGCAAGAATGCAAGAATTAGGTGCAGAACCAGTAACCTGTTTTAGAGCATAAGCCTGCAGCTCTAAAAGAGGATCTCTGTAAAAACCCTTGAGCCCACCATGCTATCTTTCACATGAGTTTTACACAAACTATAGAGCCCAACTCGATTGGAACAATCTAGGAACCCTCCTGTCGACCTAAAGAGAAAAGAATCCTTTTGCTTTAAATAACTTCACCCACTAGGGGTACGTCCAGTCACTACCCTAGTCCTTTTCCAACAGAGTGCTCCTGTGCATCTCACAGACTGTAGTACGCCCGTTCCGTAATGGAATGGGAAGGAACTCTATGATGAAGCAGGCCACCAAGGGGTAACCCTGGTGGGTAACGGAAGAAAGAAAGGGAGAATGAATGAATAGTGCTAGTGAGAAAAAGGAGGAAAGACTGAACAAAGGTAGGACAGAATAAAAAAACCAAAAAGTAGACAGAAACGAAGGAAAACGTTAGGGAAAAAGTAAGCAAAAGGGAAATCGAATAATGAAAAACAGAAGAGTAGAACTGGAGGGAAGGAAAAAATGTAAAATGAAGGAAGTAAGTGAAAAGGAGGAAAGAGTAAGGAAAGACAAAGATCAAAGTTACCAAAGAAGAATGAGGAAAGGATGAGAAGGAGATAGGTAGAAGGAATAGGGAAGGAGGATAAAAAGGAAAATGAAAAGAGGTAGGAAAAGATGGAGAAGGGGAGAAAAACATAAGATAGGAAGTAAAAAGGTAGTAACAATGGATGAAATCAAAGAAGGAAGAAAAAGAAAGGTAGTGGGCAAGGAAGGGAGGATTTAGAAAGGAGACAGAAAAAGACAAAGGAAGGAGCAAAGCAAACATGGAAGAAAGAAAGTGAGAAAGAAAATATAAAGAAAGTCAACAAACGGAAGGACTGAGGGACTAAAGGGAGGAATGGAAATGAAGGACCAAGAAATGAAGAAAGGAAGGACATAAGATAAAGCAATAGGAGGGAAGGATGTAGGGAGAAGGGGGATGGAAAAAGAAGGGGACATATAGGAATTTAAGAAGCATAAGGAGGAAAGTAAAGGAAAGAAGGAAGGTAGTAAGAAGGAAGAAAGTGCTGGAGGAAGAAATTAGTAAGAAAGAAAGGAAGGATGTGTTGAAGAAGGAAAGGAACTCAATATGGGGGAAAAAGAATCAAGAAGGGAAAAAAGTAAGAGCGAGAAACAAAGTAGGAAAGAAAAGGGATGACAAGAAAAAGAAATCTGTACTCCCCTACGCACTGTGCTCCCCTGGTCCCCATATTTTGAGGTTCCTGTTATCAATGAGCAGGTCTTTTAGGTAGCACATGGGTTAAAGTATCCCTTGGGCTTGACTTTCGGGTTGTAGGCTTTTTTAGAAAAAGAAAAATTGGGGATTATACCTGAGGAATACTTTGGCAGTAAAATGCACCATTTATAACCATTCTCTTTCATTATGGATTACGTTTTTTTGAAATTTATGCCGTACAATGGGTCATTTGAACTCATTTTTTTCATAAGCCAATCACACTTAGCAAACCCAACCCTCTTTTAGTTTGCACTCGTCCACTGTGCTCGTTTGCATGGTGTACTTGGATTGATGCTTTCCGTCCCATCAACTTTACCACGAGTTTGTTAGGCAGTTTCACAGGTGGGAGTAAGGTAACCGAGCCCATGTAAATAAATACTAGGTCATTACATTTCCAAATTTGCTTAAGCTGCCGACTTATAACTGGAGAACCAGGTTCCAGTCTCGGTATTGGCTCAACATTCTGTCATTCTAAGCAAATCACTTAATCGCCCTGTGCATAACATAATGAAAGAAATGTGTCCTTGTGTAATGTAAGTAACTAGTGTTTAAGTAAAGTACTTCAATATCGCCGGGTCATGTTTGCACAAAATTGCAAAAAGAATAGAATACATGAAAATATATAAAGGGAGTATCTCTCCAAGCTACCTGTAAATGTTGAGAGGCAGCCATTTTCTTAAAACACCAATCCATGGGCTATAACAGTGCCTCTGACTGTGCCAAATGTTACTGTTACTGCACGCTTTTTGCAAACCTTAAAACTGAAGGTGAAGTTCAGTTTGGTGGAAGGAGTGACAGGCTATTGCCCACCTGATTGTGACTGAGCACCACACGGAGAAGAAAGGGAAGGGTGTACTGCTATTGGTGCAGCAGGTGCAGTGGCACCAGGGGCCAAAACCCTGAGGGCAGCATTGATCCTTCATAATTGCTGTATTGCAATACCCGAATAGTGGCCAAAATGGCCATTTCCCTTGCTTGCACCTTGCTATGCTTCAGTGTAGTGCCCTCCCTTCGAGGACTAAGAGAGAAAGTAAGCAGTTAGCAGGAGCAGACATTCTGCACAGATCACCTCTGTAAGATAGTCCAGCAACGAATCTCCATTTACTGCTTGCTTGATGCTGTCCCTGCCACTCCTTCCTGGGATTTGCAATATTGGACTACAGTTGGGCTACTTTTTGGCACTAATTTTTCCCAATTTTATCAAGTTGGTGTCTTAACCAATGGAATCTTAGCATTGGCTTAGGAAAGATCTATATTGTGAATACAAAAGTCGAAAAAGGTACAGTGTGGCAGTATGGAGTATCCCAGGAGCCCTCCTTGTCCCTTTCCAGATGCCATTCAGCACCACACGTTGTATGAACCCTTTTTGATGCTGTAGAATTAGTTGTTTTTCCCAGTGCTTTTTTGCCCTGACCTTCTGTCTGTAATATGGCACAGGCCTACGAGCACAGGCCAGGGCCCCATGAAACTTATGTACAACCTCTTGAGTCTGTCAGAGATGCGTCCATACATAAACAGTCCAAAAACCACGATTAAGACATTTGGAGTTGAGAATCAAAAGCAATGCAAGTTTCTCACAGTGCCTGTCAGTGGGTCCTAAAGTTGTGCTCAATACATGCTCATCCAATCCTTCGCTTCTCTGCAGAGTGCATATTACATTAGTCACATGCGCTAGTTGTGATTCTGTGCAAAAGTGCAAGAAGGAACTGAACAGGTGTTGAAATATTGACATGGCAAAAGTAAAGGAAACTCTGCGCTTACAGGAGAGTGGGTGTGTTGTGTATGAGAGATATTGAAGTAAAGGAGCTGCAAGGAAGTACATGCAAGATCAATTTAACAAACGTGAAAGAAGGGAAAGCTAATGTAGCCCTGCCACAAAACACATTTTTAACTTGGAGATCATGGCTATCTTACCAGCCATAAGGACTTCAAACTAATAACTTGCAGATCATGGCATATTTTATTTGCCCTTAAGATAAGACAGCAGGTAACTTTTAGGCATGTCATTTACTCCATTGCGCATCACTATGATTCTGGTCTCAGGGGAGCTTTCATGATGTCTCATGCGAAACATACTGAGAACATGCAAGTAATATTTCTTAAACATTTTCTCTTCATTGCATGGGAAAAAGCCACTTGATCGCTATGCAGAGGTCTCCTATTCAAGCAGCAGGAACATCCGAGGAAGTGAAGAAGAAGGTACGCATTTGCTTTTGAGTGATTGGTGAACGGGCAGTGCTGAAGTTTGCCCTCACTAACCTTTGAACAAGTAACTTGCAGAGCCTCATCGGTGGTATACGGCATATACATACTGCAGCAATTTTGGGAGCATCTACTTAAAGCATGGATGAGCTGCAATTACTTTTTATCCACTTACCATGAAATTATTCTTTTAACCAAATTAATTTTATTCATAATATAAGAAGATATTTTTTAAAGATTTTTTTGAAACTACAAATTTAAAAACCTGCTGTACCTCATGCAGCTGTAAGATTTCAGCCATGTACTATTCATTAACATGCAGCTTCGGAATTTTGTATCTTAGGTTAAGCACACATTTGACATGGATCGTTTCCTGCTGCCAAAAGATGGTAGAGTGCTAAAGCGAAAGGCTGAAACAGAAACAGATGGAGAGAGAAAAGCTTCAAAAACAAGGAAATTTGATGCCTCCTATTTGGACTTTGGTTTCACCTGCATTGTTGTTAGTGGAGAAAGTAGACCGCAGTGTGTGGTTTGTGGCGTGATCTTAGCTAACGACAGCTTGAAGCCAACCAAACTTAGGCGTCACTTTGAAACAAAACATGGGTCTCAAGCAGGAAAAAGTAGAGGTTTTTTTTACAGAAAGTTGCAAGAGATAACTCAGCAGAAAGAAGCGGTGAAACATGTGGCAAATACTTCAGCAAATGCATTAAAAGCATCATACCTAGTAGCATACCACATTGCCAAAAACAAAAGGCCCTTTGTAGATGGAGAAAAGGTGATTCTCCCAGCATTTCTCAACGTGTCTAGGACAATGCTTCAGGAAAAAGCAGCTGAGAAGGTCAAAAGTATACCCATCTCAGACACAACAGTTTGCCGCCGCATCTCTGACATGTCAGAAGATATCCAGGGACAACTCATAGCCCGGTTGAAATCAAGTTTGTTTGCTTTGCAGTTGGATGAAGCAACTGATGTGTCAAAGGATGCCCATTTAATTGCTTATGTTCGATACTGTTATGAAACATTATTATTGAAAGATTTTTTATTTTGCAAGCCAATCAAGGGGCGAGCAACAGGATCCGATTTGTTTGACATTATCATTGAGTTGCTGAGTATCCAGGGCTTAAAATGGGAAAACTGTGTTGGAATCTGCACAGATGGTGCTCCTTCAATTTGTGGTGCTAGGGCTGGCCTAAAAGCTAATGTGTTGAAAGTGGCTCCACATATTTTGTGGACCACTGTATGATACACCGGGAAGTCCTTGCTGTTCAAAACATGGCCAGTGAACTTGAGGATGTGCAGAATTCTGCTATAAAAATAGTTAATTTCATGAAGAACCATCCCACAAGAGCTTGTTTATATTCAATTTTATGTGCAGAAATGGGAGCTGAGGATGATGGCTAGCTGTTTCATACTGAAGCGCAGTGGTTATCCTGGGGGAAGTGCTGACTCGCATCTTAGAATTAAGGAATGAAGTACGGCAGTTTCTTCTGTGTTTCGACCCCTGCAAAGCAGAACAACTATGCAATCCCCGCTGGCTTGTGCTTTTAGCATACCTTGCTGACATTTTCAAGAAATTAAATTCCATGAATCTGTCGCTGCAAGGAGCGGAAATCACTTCTTTTACCATGACTAAAAGAATAACTGCATTCAAGAAGAAGCTGGAATTATGGAGAAGAATAGTTGAAGATGGCCTGTTTGATCCATTTCCATGTATAGCAGATGCTCTTGAGGAGACCGAATATGAACTTCCAAATGTTGCTGAGATAATAAAAAATCACCTTACGTCGATCAGGGACAGTTTTCAAAAGTATTTTCCTGAGGACAATGATCACTTCAGTTACTGGGTCTTTCAACCATTTCTGGCAGAGGTGGGGAGCCATCTCCCGATTCGTACGCAGGAAGAACTGATTGATCTCCAAAGTGACCGCACTCTGCAGATGCAATTCAGCAAAGTCTCATTGGGAGAGTTTTGGCTGGAAATGTCTGCAGAACATTCAGCTTTGAGAGAAACTCTCTTGCCTTTCAGCTCTTCATATTTATGTGAGATTGGATTCTAATCACTTGCGGTATTAAAGACTAAGTACCGTTCAAGACTGGATGTGGAGCACAACCTGAGGATGGCAGCAGCAAAAATCCATCCACAGATTGATCGTCTCTGTGGCATAAAACAGGCACACCCGTCACATTAATTTTGGTGGTGTTGTTATCCATCTATGTCAAATTATGTGTTATATGTGTAAAACAAAGCATCCTAGTAAAAACAATTTGCGCGCATTTTATCTTGGAAACTTTTGTTTTAAACTGTATAATAAGCCTCTGTCATTTAACCACACCTACTCGCAAACCTGCAGTTTACTAACACTCTTACTGTGTTTAACATTATTTGCCCGATATGGCCTGAGATATGCGGATGACGGTCAATTATGTAGTGTCCCAGGTTCCAGAAATATTTGTCAGGTGGTGGGGGGTGGGGCTGACATCACAACAATTCAGCTGGGTGGGGGGTCAACCTAAAAAAGTTTGAAGACCTCTGCCTCCAGTTGTGATCGACAGAGTAGATGATGAAATACAGATGCTTCGTATGAGGGAAGTACCTAGTAGAGGATATGTACATGTGCCTTAGACTAGGTCTGAAATTTTGTCATTCACAAAGGAATTCCTGAAATTGAGAGAAAATCCAGTAGAAAGGTAGAGACAGATTGAAAGGTTTCTGAAAAATTTGAAAGTTTTATGGATTGACTTGAATACCTTGTTTGACATTGTGGTTCCAAGTGATATATCATTTCTGAGAATATCATTTCTGTGTATTGGCCTGATGCTGAACCAGATAGGGATCCCAAAACAGGCACACCATCTCCAGTGGTATTATAGAAATATCAACAGGGAATAAATCACCTGAAAAACCAAGTTTCTCCTAAAGAGATTGATTGGTTAGAGATTGAAAGAACGACCAAAGAACTTAAAGAATCTGTTCATGCCTATTACGAGAGATTGATACAGGTTTTCAGACAGTATATTAGAATAGAAAATGTGGCTGAGAAAGATATGGTGCAATTTGTTTACAGATTCGTGAAGGATTTGAGATCCGAGATTTCCTCTATGATTCATCAGCATTTAATCTGTTGACAAAATAGAGTGCTTGATGAGATCTTGCATTACGCAAAATTTGTGGAGATGAAATTGAAGTGAAACACAAGAAATTGAAGGAGAAGCTTATGATTGCACAAATGAAAGCTGTGCAAAAAGGTTAGAATCAGTAAGGTTTTGAAAACACGGTTCCGGTATGGGAGGGATTTAATCAAATTCCTATGGTGCAAGGTGTTAATGGTTTTCAAAAGCAGAATTTTCAGTCACAAAGTAGAGTTTGTTGTGTTCCAGTAGATTCTAGAACAGGTGCTGATGTGTCAGCTTTGAAGAAAACAAATCCTTGTCATGTGTGCGGAAAATGTGGACATTGAAAACGCGAGTGTAGGTTTAAATTGAATAATGCTGGAAATCAGATACAGAATGGAGCATGTGCACAGCCTCAGGGAAATAACATGGTCCAGACTCAACAGACACAAAGGCAGAGAGTTCAAAATCCTAATATATTCCAATCAATGCAGATTCACAAGCTCTGATGCCTCAACAGAATGTCCGGGTACAAAGGTACAATATGAATCAGAGTCAGCAGATGAACAGAAACTGTTTCCCAAATCAAAATGTATCACAACAGTATTTGATTCAGACAGACGATTTCAATCAGGACCCGTCAGCCTGACGGTGCCTGAGGAGGGAGTAGGACTGTGTGCTTCGCGCAGCCATAGAGGTAGACCAGAGTGGTCCGTATGTGGACGGAAAGGTAAATGGGAGTCATGTCTCATTCCTCGTTGACACTGGTGCTACCTGCTCTACTGTAAGGACAGCAGAGGTTCCCAACCTACCCCTCTCGGGAGAAAGTATCCAAGTTGTAGGAGTCTCAAATAAAAAGTTGTCCACCCCAATTCTGAAGCAGTGCCTGTTAAAATAGGGTCCTTTGAGGATCAACATCAATTTGTGGTGTGTTATTCAAGTCCAGTTAATCTACTTGGACGCAACTTATTGTGCAAGCATAATTGTTCTATCTACTGCACTCCAGAAGGTATTGAATTTCATACCAGTGATGAGGATGGTGTTTTTGAATTAGCCCAACAGAGATCTGACATGGCATAAGTACCCTTTCTTGATGATAGATGACTTGCCCATTGAATTTAGAGACACCATGTTACCTAAAGTATGGGACTTTACGGGTAAAGATATTGGACTAATCAGAGGTGTTGAACCAGTCAGTATCACTGTCAAATCAAATGGAGAATTTCCGAGGATCCCACCATACAATTTGACTCCAGATACTATTGCTGGAATTCCTCCTGTGATCGACTCAATGATTGAGCAAGGGATCCTAAAGGAGATAATGGGGAGTCGATGTAACTCTCCGATTATGGGCTTGCAGAAGCCCAATGGCAAGTATCGTATTGTGCAGAATTTAATGAAAGTGAATGCTATTGTTGTCCCTTGTTGTCCTGTGGTACCAAATCCAGCTGTGATATTGTTTCCGATTCCATGCAAGGTCGAATGGTTTTCAGTCATTGACTTGTGCCAGGCCTTTTTCTCTATTCCTTTGCATGAGGATAGTCAGTTGCTTGCCGTTTCAGTAATCGTGTTTTGGCATAGCATAACATACTTTATTTGCATGATTATTTAAAACCGCTGCAATAATTAACTTAAAACACCAATAAACTAGCAAGAAATCAGATTATCCGATTTTACAACAACATGGTTTTGCATATAAAATCGAAGAGAGGTTGGTTAAAATTTTCAAAACAACATCACTAGGGTATTGTAGTTCCGAGTCCCCAGCAAGGGAGAAAAGAGGGCAAGTTCTATGTGCAAAGATAGCAGATAGCAGGATTTCCAGTACAGTTAAAAGCCAAAGATTGTGGTAGCTTTTAGTTTATAGCTCGGCCGGATCATCTGCTGCAGTTTTGATAAAGACCTCATCCGCCCAAGGTCGCTTTTGAGTTCGTTTAATTCGGAGAATCCGAAGTGGACGTGTTTCAAGTGCAAATGCAGCAATGGCGGGCTTCCAAGAGCCATCCAGTGCAGCTAAAAAACAACAGTTGCAGCAGC
Source organism: Calotriton arnoldi (assembly GCA_963921515.1). Lineage (NCBI taxonomy): Eukaryota > Metazoa > Chordata > Amphibia > Caudata > Salamandridae > Calotriton > Calotriton arnoldi. Next base: position 4,065,080 of record CAWUFW010000416.1, on the reverse strand, counting down.
ATTTAGTTTGTTGCGCGATCAGCCCGTCTGCTGCATTTTGGATAATGGCCACGTCCGCCCGGAGTTGCCTTTAAGTTCATTTGGCCGTGCCGTTATGCAACCATTTGTTGATTGTTTGTCTTTTTATTCTTGTGTCCACAATAGTTAGGAATTTTACCAAACGGCAGCTCAACTGGACATCCTCTCCGGAGAAGCTTGCTAGCACTGCTTGTCTGCAAGACCGTATATTTGTCCTGTTAGTGACTTTGTTTTGCGGATATTCACGCTCATGACTTTTGTTTTTTCTTGATTAATGCTAAGTCCGTTGTCTTCTGAGTATCAGGGTGTTATATCGAGCAGGTACTGTAGGCCAATTGGAGTCTGACTGATGAGCACAAGATCATCCGCATAGAATAGATTTGATAGGTGCAAGCCTCCAAGCTTCGGGGCATGTGAGTTGCTTTCGTTCAGCCTGGCTGATAAATCTGCCATAAAGAGGTTAAAAGTATTGGGGCTAGCACGCAGCCCTGTTTCAGACCGGAGGTCGGGGAGATCTTCTCTGTTAACCAGTGGCGGCTGGTGGAATTTGAAACTGGTAGGGCGTATGCAGAATGAATCAACGTATGCGAGCGAGCGCAGCGAGCGAGCCCGACGGCAATAAGGGGGGTTCGGGGGGTTCTCCCCCCATGAAGAAATTTTTAAAAAATTGGCATCTTTTTGGTGCGATTTTCAGCACTATTTCTGTGATAAACGGACTAAAAATTCAGTTCTTCTAGGCATTCATAAAAGAAAACTCATACATTATTTCAGAGAATTTCTGGGTTGCCAAGCAAGTCTGACTTCTGAAGGGGGCTAGGGTACTAACTGCAAGGGGGGACTAATGTAAGCATCATTTGAATGTAGAATGTATCTTTATTTTGCTTTCGCTCTGTATATGGTGCAATCAGTGGTGGCTGGTGACATTTGAAAGTGGTGGGCATAAACTTTCTGTCGGATTGCACCGTGGCGAGCGAGCGCAGCGAGCGAGCCCGAACATCTTAAGGGGGGGAAAATTTTGAAAAAAGAGTGGGTAAATGTTGCATTTTCAAGCAAATTTGAGAAGCAAGAAGGTTAATAAAGCAATTGTGAAAGTGCAGTTATTACATTAATAAAGGGATGTCATATAACAACAACATGTAGATAGAAATGTTTCTGAAGCTAGGCCCTGCCAGTGCCATGCACCTCTGAGCAATATACACTAATGGCGGGTGTGCTTGTGAAGTTCACTCACTAAGCCCTCACATACACTCTGTGACCCATACACTGTCAGCCAGGGGACACACCACAAAGACATGGTGTGAGCTTCCACAGTGAGCTCAGGACACGGCCTACTAACCTGCACTAATGGAATTTTGTCCTTGAAGATCATATGGCAGCTTTGTTGAGGAAAGTTTTCAGGTCACATATCCACAGAAAGGCAAGCCTCCCCCACTACTCAGAGAAAAGATTTGGCCTTGAATGTCAAAACACCTACCAAACTCACCTATCACACCTACAGCATGGACAAGATGACAGTCCAGCAAAGCCATCTAATGCACCTCTACACACCGCCAAATGCGCTTTGCTGTGTGTTTTTGCAAGGTCACTGATAGACTGGGTACATATACGGTAAACGTCTTTTGATAGAAAACATGACTTTTCGCTAGAAAGCGCAGATATTAAAATGAAAAAGAGCCAGCGCTACTAACTTCTAGAGAGGGAGCTGTGCAGCGCGCCAGCCTTTTGGGTACCACTGGGAGGAGAGCAGTATAAGATCTTTTCAATGTCAACAACAGCTTAAGACACCCTTTCATTCCCCGAGGGTAGCACCTTCGACTGACTACAAACACCGCCATTTGAGGTGGCAAGTGGGTCCCGCTTAAAATAAACAAACACTGCCAATATTTGACCCTTTTATATTATATGCTCTGAGATTGAATGTTCTCATTTTCATCCCCTAATCACCCAAATGATAGCTGATTAACGTTTTAGTAATGCGCTAACGATCACAGCACAGTGGAAGCAGACATTCATAAAAATACGAGATGCATACTGGCGATTGCAATTGAATTCTACTTGAGCCTTCAACTGAAGCACACATCAAGTTTAAAAATCCAAGTTAATAAAAATGTGTTTTACCTTGTTCTTCTAAAATCCCATTTGACATCTTTTTGTCAAGAGAAGTAACAACAGCCTTCCATTGTTTTCGGAACTTAAACGAAAGCCAGGAACGTGACACACTGAGCTCTCACGTGTACCCCATGGAAGAGCCGTTCACGGTCTCTGCCACTCCATGGGACAGGCTCTCACTCTGATGCTGCGGAGTCACCTTGCACTCTCACTCGCTCCCGCTGAACAGCCTTTCCGGGCTTTCCCTCCAGCTCTATGGGACAGTCTTTCACACTCTCCTCTACCCCGTAGATGAGCCATTCGCTCTCCCCGACTTCATGGGACAGCCTTTCACTCTCACTCCGTGCTACTGAGCTGCCGTGTACTCTCCCTCGCATCTCATAGAACAGCCTTTCTTTCTCCCACTCAATGAGGAGGCCTTTTACACTCACACTGATGCTAAATTGTCACCCTTTTACTCCCAGTGACAACTTAGCTGCCAGTTCACTCCACTGAAAAGCTGTCACTTTTTCGCATTGACCCCAATACTATGAAAAAGCCTTTTTCACTCTTACGCCGAGGCGTTCTTTTTAAACTAATACACATCTCTATTAATTTTGCATATAAAAAGATAACTCGTTCATGTATTACTATGGTACACTTCAGCAATGCTTTTGACACTCTCTCCAGTTACAAGACACAATTTAACTCTCACTTCGATACCTTTGACTCTCACTTCGAAACCGGGGTACAGCCATTCACTCTCATTTCTCCATTAACGCAACGCCTTTAACTCTCGCTTCCACACTATGGAACAGCCGTACCCCTCTCTATAACGACATGTAATTGGTATTTAGGTTTACTTCCATAATATGGTACACCAATTTCACTCTCCCTCCGAAAGTATGCCTCAGCCTTTCATCCTCACTAAGAAGCCATGGTGGTGCAAACAGTTCGAAGTAAGAGTGCTGCCTTCAAATTCAAACTTCTCATATCATTCTATAATTCCTTCTTGTAAAGCTCTTAAACGATTGCACGCATGATGTCCACAGTATATAAAGTTTACATTGTACCCTTGCTCTGTCTAAGCAGTTCAATCACACTTGCTAGTAGTCCCGGCTCGCGCTCCAATACTCGCGGGGGGGGGGAGGTCGCGCGCGGCGCAGGGGAGATTAAAATAAAGCATTAAGCAACTTACCGGGTCCGCGCCGTCTCTGCTCCTCCTGGGCCGGTCCGACTCACACGTTGGCGCCTTGGCAAGTACCGCCTGCGTCTCAGCCAATCCAGACGCTGCTCCAGCAGCAGCGCCAGGATTGGCTTGAGCAGTAGTGCGCATGTTCTGTTTGGGCTTAACATTTTTTGTGACCAGCCCACATATGCGCACTAGGCTGCTCATTAGAAGAGCGTCATGGAACAACCCTCGCTCTTCTAATGAGCAGCGCCTAGTGCGCATGTTCAGGCTGGTCGCAAAACATTTTAAGCCCTAAACAGAACATGCGCACTCTTGGTGTGCGCTCCGCCGACCACCGACCTGAGGCTGATACATGTTATCGCATCAGACACTTGCAGCTGAACTCCTGTGCTGCCCCGCCCCTTTCTGAGCCGACTGCCTCCGGCTCCGGCGGCCTGGGATAGATGATTCCATTGCAAATGTGAGTGAGTCAGAGAGAGTGACGGCAACGCTCAACTCGAGTGCGGTGCCGCCATCAAATTAATTAGTGGGGCAACGCCCAAGCGCCCTAATGGACGCACCGCCCCTGCTGTTAAGTAATCTCCTGCGCTTAGTTTTACTTGCACCCAGGTGTTGGTGTGTAGGAGGATTAGCTGTTTTAAGAGTAGAGATGGAATGTTCAGCTTTTGTAGTTTTTGCCACAGTATGTTTCTATTTATATGATCATACACTGAGCTGTAATCAATAAAGCATATATACAGGGGTTGTTTTAGTGCAAGTGTGGCATCTATTATTAATGAGAGGGCTAAGATATTGGTAGCGGTCCCCATGTTCTTACAGAGGCCTGTTTAATTTGGTGGTATTGCCGCGGTTTCTGTAGCCCAAGTCATTAGTTCTTGTAGTATTAACTCTGCATAATATTTGGCATTGTTATCCAGTAGTGCTACTAACCGGTAGTTTTTTGGATCGTTCCTATTACCTTTTTTAAAAATGACGGTATCGTTGATGTTTGCAGGATTGATTCAAAAATCGGTTTTAGTGCTTTGGCCCAATATTCTTGATCAAGTTTGAACAATATTGGCGGGATCCCATTGGGGCCTGGAGCTCCCTCTCGCTTGCCCTTAGAAATTCTTTTACAAATTTGATTGTTCGTGATTGTTAATAGCTGTTCCGATGTAGAGATGGAGACGGGTTGGGACGATGATGCTTCTAATTTGGCCAAAAGTATACATGTGCAAGTTTGGGTTCCTAGGTCCCTGTTAAAATGAGATTGGGGGAAAGTTGTCTAAACCTCTTCGGTCATATGTGAATTGATATCTTGGCTCGATGGATTAGCCAGAGGTTTGATTCTTTGCCAAAATCGCGAGTTGGTATTGGTCTTAATAACATGCAGAAGTTTTGCCCACAGAGTCTCTTCTGCTTCTTTTTTGAGGCGCCAGTTTAGTTTCCTGCGAGTGGCTTTTAATTGCCTCAGTTCATTCAAGGCCGGGAGGTCTGGAACACCTTTTTTTAATTTCCAAAGTGCTCGATTTATGGATGCTTTGAGATGTTTTACTTGTGCGTTATTTCCAACGGTGAAGGTGAGGGGTCTATTTCGAGAACGAACAGTTCTCATGTTTTGTTGGTTTTCCTTTTTGACTCCATATTTGATTCCTAGATTTTTAGTGAAGGTCTCCCAGCTTTCTATTGTATCAAGCTCTGCAGCTTGAACTTCTCCGAGAAGTTGCTTTGCAAGGGCCAAAAGGCCTTCCGGGTCGTCTGTTTTGCATTTCACTCTTTTCTCATTAGTTGTACCCTCTAGGCAGTGTATATTTTCTGGCTGTAATTGAGTTGTTGGCAACGCGTTTAATAATGATTTCCTGAGGCAAGTGATTGCTGTAGTCTAGGGTTCAGATGTGGTAATCCTCTACTTTTGAGAACATATGACGGGAGATAAAAGTGTAATCGATTGTTGTACTGCTACTGCATTATGGAATGTTGCTGCCTGTGGGCGATCTCCTGGAAATCTACCGTTTAATGCGCGGAAGCCCAGCTGCTCTAAGGGCGCAAGAAGCTTCTGTGCTATTTTAGAATGTCTTCCGCAAGTATTGTCTTCTTGTGGTAGTGTGTCCCATGCGAATGGGTCCTCGTCCATATGGTTGTCGTCGACTGTTTTGCTGAACATGTATAGATTGAAATCCCCAATAATAATGAAGCTGTTCGATTGCTCCTCCGTTAATATTTTCATCAGTTCTTCCCCCAGCTGGTGGCTGCCTTTGGTTTTATCACAAAGGTGTAGATATAAATTTATTAGTATCATATGTTCGTTTTTGTCCACCCGCTGTGTCATAATTCTAAGTGCTTGCATTGCGTTGGGGGGCGCTAAGTTGTGGGGCAGTGGCTCCACTGCATAAATGGTCCTCCTAGAGCTATAAGTGGCAAGACCCCTCTTACTATGGACACATTTGGCGCTCTTTGTAGCTGGTAAATGATGTGAGTTAAATCCTTGCAGTTCTATAGGTAGTTCGCACCACGATCCTGCAATGAAATAATGTTGAATTTTTGAAAGTATAGTTGCAGTTCCGGGTCCGAGGTCTTGTCTCCCATGCCGTTGATATTCCAGGAGCAGAGTTTCAGAAGAATGTTTTTTGTGTTTGGTGTCGTAGACAAGGTATGTCAGAGATTATGACTTTTGGTGTTTATAGTCCTGGATAGCCATCCCCACTCTTGTGCGGCTGTACTTTCGGTTTTGTTTATCCTAAGATTCCGCTGATCGATGGATTCATTGCTCTCGGGGGATTTGCTGCGGGCTCCTTGCAATATTGAGTATGATCGGGTGCTGAGTTGGTCCTGGTGGGGTTCTGGTTGATTTTTTAGTTCAGCTAGTAGGGGCTCCAGGTATCTTGGTTTAATAAAGGGTCACATTTTGATTGGCATAGTGCTGAGTCACACAAGGGTATACGGAAAGCCCCTCAATATTCAATCAGATTCTCAAAAAGAATCTTGAGTCTCTGGTAACGCCAAATCATTCAGTGCTAGTAAAGTATATTGACCACCTGCTGGTGGCGTCAAATACTAAGGAAGCTTGGAAGAGCGATACTATTGCACTTTTGAATCAACTGGCTGAAAATGGACAGAAAGTACCCCGATTAGGATACAACATTGCCAAACTAAAGTCCTGTACTTAGAGCACCACATTGAAAAAGGAGCAAGAAAAGTAGCACAAGAAAGAATCTCTAAGATTCTACATATGAGTCCGCAAACTACCCAAAAGGAAGTCAGCATGTGCTTAGGAATGGTGGGATCTGTTGACAATTAATTCCAAATGTTTCCTTAACAGCAAAACTTCTTCAGAGGTTGACACATAAAGACGTGTCTGATCCGGTACCTTGCAATGACAGTTGTATGACTACCTTCACTGAGCTGCGAGAATGCCTTTGTAGTGCACCAACTCTGGGAATGCCTGATTATATCAAGGGCTTTGTGTTGTTCTGTAGTGAAATCGAAGGCTGCGCTTTTTCAGTTCTGACACAAATGCATGGAAGTAGTTGCAGGACAATCGCCTACTTTGCGGCAACTCTTGGCCCGGTCGCTGCAGCTTTGCCTGGATGTTTGAAAGTGGTTGCATCTACATGTGTGAGTCTTGAACAGTGTGAAAGCATAGTCATGGGACATACACTGCCTGTGTTTGTGCCCAACTGAGTGGACATACTATTGACCCATATGCGAACACAGGGGCAGATTTACAAGGACTGGCGCATCTCTGCAAATTAGCAGGGATGCAGCAGTAAAGATGCGACACGCAAAAATACCCTCACGCCACACAACTCCAGCAATTCTCAGGTGCGGCCCATACTTATTGTGCTGCGTCACTCCTTACGCCTGCTTGAAGCAGGAGTAAGGTTTAGATGCAGAGGCGTCGTAAAAGTGACTCGTGAAATCTTGTAGATTTCACTGTGTCACTTTTACGAGGCTTTCTTGCGACGGAACGCCCACCCTGCATACATTGGGCAGATTTACAAGCCCCTTATGGCACTTTTGCCGCCGTTGCGTCACTTCTGTGACGCAGCAGCGTCGTAAACAATGCGCCACATTGCGACATATTTACAACGTGACGCACCTAGGGAGATGCGTTACGTTGTAAAGCCCTGCGTTACATTATACCTGCGTCAGGTATAATGTAGAGAAAAAGAGAGAGACCCCTTTTACCAGACCAGGGGAATAGGGTGCTGCTGATAAGTAGAGATAAAATGTCCCTTGGTGGAAAATTTATATAAACTCTAAATATAATGCTGGATCTCAACGTACCCAGCAAAATTATTTTTAGCCCATATGTTAGATCATAGAAGGTTATACATACAACTATAACAACTATGAATTGTTATATTAAAATATATTTTTATTTAAAATCAACAAATATTGCAATAATAGAGACTACAGTAAAAATAATTGTACTCACATCAAAATCGAAATTCATATATCATTGGAATCATAAATTTCATACACAGAGAGCCAAATGATGGCAGAAACATTAATACTAAATTCATATACAGTTGAAATTATATATCTTGTTAAAACAACTTAAAAAATCTAATATTTCTATTTAAATGTACCCACAAACAATCAACAGAGAGACATAAACAGACAATACATTTTTTGTCATCTAGAAACACATCCGGTCTGAAAAATACAATGGCTAATCCTGGACACAATTTATTATTCTTATCTACAGGGTAAGCTAATTCCACGGATTGTGTTGAGTGAGGCGTCGACGCGTTTCGATGGTTCTTATTGATATCCCATCTTTATCAAGACAAGTATAAGTCTCTCTTTAGTGGCACTGATTGGTTGCCTTTGATTTCAGTCCTTATTTCATGTTATTGACAACTCAGTTCATTTGATCTGCCGGGCATGTCATTGGCCCACAATCCAAGGAGTCTGAAAGGGTCAATGATATAATCCTTATATTCAAATTCTATGCAAATGGTCTTCCTCTATGGCGATTGTCATTAAAATCCTGGGTTTAAAATCTGTATAATCACACTTCCTTTTACCCACACGATTTTGAATCCTCTTTGTAAATTTTTTCGAAAGGATGGCTATCTGTTAAATTGCCTTTCATCAATATACACTTAAAAAATCCACAAACGAAGCTACAACGTGTACTTTCCCCGTAAGGGAGCTTCGTTTGTGGATGGAGCTCCACAAACGAAGCTCCAACGTGTCCTTTCGCCGTACGTTGAGAACCAGCATTATATTTAGAGTTTATATAAATTTTCCACCAAGGGACATTTATCTCTACTTGTCAGGTATAATGTATGCAGGGTGGGCATTCCGTCGCAAGAAAGCCTCATAAAAGTGATGCAGTGAAATCTACAAGATTTCACTGAGTCACTTTAACGACGCCGCTGCGTCAAAACCTTACACCTGCTTGAAGCAGGCGTAAGGAGTGACGCAGCACAATAAGTATTGGCCGCCCCTAAGCATTGCTGGAGTTGCATCGCGCTTGCGACACGACTCCAGCAATGCGCTGCCCTTACGACAAAAGATGCATCACGCATCTGTCTATCCTTGCGCCACGGTGCGCCGCATTGTAAATGCGACGCATCCGTGGTGGAGCATGGGTATTTTTGCGTGTCGCATCTTTACTGGCGCATCCCTGCTAATATGCAGAGATGCGCCAGTCCTTGTAAATCTGCCCCATTATACCTGACGCAGGTATAATGTAGCGCAGGGCTTTACAACGTGACGCATCTCCCTAGATGCGTCACATTGTAAATATGTCGCAACGTGGTGCATTGTTTACGAGGCCGCTGCATCACAGAAGTGACGCAACGGCGGCGCAAATGTGTCGCAAGGGGCTTGTAAATCTGCCCCACAGTATTTGACTAATAGTCAACTGATGAAGTATGAACAAATACTTTTTGGTGCAGATAATTTAACCTTTAAAAGATGCACAATTTTGAATCCATCCACTTTATTGCCACTGCCTCGAAATGAAACTCTCACCAATGAAGTTGAACATGATTGCTTGGACGTGACCGAGTTATGCACAAAGCCCAGACCTGATGTACAGGATGAACCTTTGCCTAAATCCGATCATGTGTTGTTTGTTGATGGTTCCTCTTTGTGAGACAATGAAGGAAATTTGAAAGCTGCTTATGCCATATGTACAGTTGCAGGTGTTGTTGAAGCGTCATGGTTGCAAGGAGTGTATTAAGCACAGGTTTTTGAGTTGATTCCATTGACATGGACATGCAGCGTTTCAGAACCACTCAGGGTGACAATCTTCACTGATAGTCAGTATGGCTTTGGAGTCGTCCATGACCTCGGGCAATTGTGGTCACAGCATGGGTTCATGACTTCTCCCGGATCGCCTTTACAAATTGGAGAAAGTGTGAGGAACCTTTTGTGGTCCCTACAATTGCCTGCCCAAATTGCAGTAGTTAAGCGTGTAGCTCATTGGCAAGGCACTAACTTCATGACCGTTGGCAATAGATACGTTGAGGAGATTGCCAAATATTGTGCATTAAATGCACATACCTTTAATGGTGATTTGGTCAATGAAACATCAGACATCACCAATTGCAACTTATTGTTGGCTGCTATAGATACATGGGATTAGGTCAAGTGATTGCAGGAAGAAGTGACATAAGCTGAACAGCAAAGCTGGGTGTGAGCTGGATGCCCCAAGAGGGAAGACGAAGTTTGGGTTTACACATATGGCAGACCTGTATTACCTGATAGTTTGTTACCACCTATGGCTAGACATTATCATGGTCCTGCGCATGTAGGAAGAGATGCAATGATGTGCCTCTTTCGACAGGTGTGGTTCAATGCCAGATTCAGATTGATTGCTGAAAACCTGTTCCATCAATGTGTAGTGTGTCAACAACAAAATGCTGGAAGAAAAACACATGTAACAATGAGCCATGTCGGAAGATTGTGAGGTCCCTTTACCGAATGCAAATGGACTTCATTGAAATGCCCCTTAGCAATGATTTGAAATATGTTTTGGTCATTATTTGCATTTTCACAAAATGGGTGGAAGTTTATCCAATACGAATAAATGACAGTCTCACAGGAGCTAAATTATTGTTGAGGGAGTTGAGTACAAGGTTTGGCTCTCCTACTTCTCTTGACTCAGACCGAGGAGCTCTTTTTTATAATGAGGTCCTCAAAATCTTATGCGCAGCATTACAATTTGAGCGGAAGCTTCATTGCAGTTACCATCCAGAGGCTTCTGGACTTATGGAGCAGATTAATGTCACAATGAAATCCAGATTGGCGAAGGTTGGTGCTTCAACATCTTTGAAGTGGCCCAATGCATTGCATCTTGTGATGATGAGTCTGAGGTGTACACCAGACAGGAGGATAGGATTTTTGCCCCATGAAGTCAACATGGGCAGAGTGATGAGACAGCCAGCTGTTACTTCAAATGTTCTCGTCAATATTACAAATGACTTGATATTGGACTACTGCAAATGTTTGGCTGATGTGGTGCATTCTGTGTCTAACCAGGTCGGAGAGGCTGCCATTGTGACTCAATAGGAGCAGTGCCATGACCTCATACGTGCGGAAGTCATGCTTGGAGCCCCATTGGAGAGGGCCCTACCAGGCGATCCTGATCACCAACACTGATGTGAAGAGTGGAGGTCTTCCAAATTGGGTACATGCAACCAAACTCGCAGAGTCCCATATCCCCTTGATGATACAACAGCACCTGTTCCCGATATGCAGGTGGTTACAGTGAGACAGAGGGAGGAGGTTACTCAAGCTGTTGGGGACCAGCAAGCAGCTGGGACAGCACTTGATTGCCCTGAGAGGGGTCTGAGAGAGTCAACTATTGTCGGTACCGAAGGCTTCCTGCCAGTAGAGTTGACTACAAAAGACACAGATCCTAACGAAGGGCTTAGTGCAGCAAGAAAGCAAGTTGTACCTGGAGACTGTTGGCCCAGAAGAGGTGAGATCCTGAGAAACTGTCTGACTGAAGGATGAGTACCACAAACCATTCCTGAAAGCTCAGAGCAGTCTGATCAGAGTGACAGTGATGATGAACGAACAGCTGTAAGGAGATAAAAAGGAGCAGGAGTAGCCAACCAAAAGTACTCATCTCCCGAATGGACTTATCTGGCAGCAAATGAATGGGAACAAGAATTCTCTGCCTTTTGCTTTAACAATACGAGTCCACCTGAACCTCCTTGAAATGAACTTTGTTGTGGATTTGAATTTCAATCTTGGTGTACCACTTGAAGGACTGTCACAATGTAACCTAAATATACTCATCAACGAAGCTGGTCTGAGTATTTCTCCATACTGAAATTGGGAGGAATGATGAAACCTAACACAGAAATCTGTCTTAGATGCAAACGTGTCTATGCAGGAGTCTTTTCTGTTATTTCCTTGATATTAGTTGCGATGCTTATTATTTTAAACTTGCCACACTCTGTACCCATGGAAGATCCTAAGCTTACAACTTCTTTCAAAACAGCCAAAACTAATAGTACTGATTCTATGGCTTTGAATGACAACACTTTACATCTTGATTTTCCATAAACTGATCGTTCATTAAATATTTACACTAGTTTACTGAATCAGTACATTAACACAATGATTGCTAGTGATTGCTACGTATGTATGCAACTACCTGCATCAGTTGCTGAAGGTGTTACCTACTATAATCTACCATTAACAAATGGAATTTCTTGCAGCGTATTGATTTGCTTGTTTTATGGTAATGATCATTTGGGGTATTACTATTCAAATGAAGATCTGATCTTTTCTGAACTTCCTGTAATAAAGAACTTAAATTCACATCCTGAAGCTTCACTAGCTGAGACTACGGGCAATCTATTTAGACTAATTCAATTCTTGGACATGGTTTATGCACATAGAAATAACCTAACATGATAACTAGGGAGAGCTGAAAAGAAAGCCATAGATTTAGTAGAAAGTAGACAAGGTAATGCGACAATTAAAACTACTGCACTTTCTAAACTAACTCTTTGGAATTTACTGGAAGAAGAACATAAAATAGTAGAAGGAATGGCTACATTAGCTTTAGACTGGCAACATAAAGGAAAGCTTTATAAATATAGAAAAAGGTCAAATATTAACACAAAGTGTGTAGGTTTTAATGAATGTGAACATACATTTGATGTTTATGAGAACTGGGTAAGATGTTGTTAGAATTGGGGGTCTCTAGTTGGCAAGGGTTTGCACCTTTGTCCAAGTAGGGACCCTTCTTCCTAGTCAGGATAAGGGAGTTACACTCCTAAAATAACCCCTGCTCACCCCCTTGGTAGCTTGGCACGAGCAGTCAGGCTTATTCTAGAGGCAGTGTGTAAAGCATTTGCACAAAACCAACAGTAATACAATGTAAGCACTACAAATGGACACCACACCAGTTTAGAAAAATATCCAATATTTTTATATACTTTAAACAAGACCAATACGATAAAAATCCACAGTACAGTACTTTAAAAATCTTCAGTTATCACAGTGTCCTTAAAAACAGTTCCTTGATGTCAATAGCTCCGTCCGGGGCTATCACGGCATCGTGAACAAACAAATCCAAACAGTTCTGGCTGACTGCGGTGTTGCGGGTCAGCTACGGTGTCGGGAAGACCCGCAAACAGTACCTTTCAGAAATGCAGGGCGTCGATGACCTCGCGGTGAGCTTCTGAACACACGGTGTCCGCAGGCGTCGGTTCCGGAGGTCGGTGCGGCGTCGTCGGGGCCCTCAAAGTCACACGCGTTGCAGATCGATCTCCTCTCTGTTGAAGTCAGGAGCGCTGGCGTCGGCCGGCGTCGGGTGCTGCGGTGTGAAGTGCAGCGGTGCGGCGTGCAGTGCCCTCAGGTCGCGGTGCGAGCAGCGGCTCGGTGGCGACGTCGGATGGCGTCGTCGGTGAGACCAGGGTCGCGGTGTGAGATGAAGGCGGTGCTCGTCATGGTGCTGGCAGGTCACGGTGCAGCAGCGGCGTCGTCGTAGCTGCAGCGCTGTCGTCGGCTGACGAACTGGAGTCGATGGCACCGGCGTCGGTGGGCCAAGTCTGCGGTGCGGGATGAGGGCGGTGCGTCGTGTAACTTACGAGTGGTGCCCCCGAACCACGGTGCAAGCAGCGGCGTAGAGTCTGGCGTGGAGCGTCGTCGTCGGGAATGCCACGGCATCGTCGTGAAGCGAGGCGGTGCGGTGTGCGGTGCCCACAGGTCGCGGTGTGAGCAGCGGCTCGGGGGCGGCGTCAGCAGGCGTCGTCGGTGAGACCAGGGTCGCGGTGCGGCGTTGCGGCGGTGCCCTATGCGGTGCCGTCAGGACACGGAGTCGGCAGCAGCGTCGTCGACGTCGTCGAGTTGCTTTTCTTCTGTTGCAGCACAAAACACACAGTTTCCAGTGCTGAGGGCAGAAGAACTTGAAGTCTTTGCTGTTCCTGAGACTTCTTGAACAGGGGGGCAAGCTCTACCTCAAGCCCTTGGAGAAACTCACAAAGTAGATTGCAGAAAGTCCAGTTCCAATCCTTTCACTGCCCAAGACAGAAGCAGTCACTGCAGGCCAACACAGCAAAGCACACAGCAAAGTGGTAGTTCCTCCTCACAGCTTCTCCAGCTCTTCTTCTTGGCAGTCTTCTTGATCCAAAAGAGTTCTAATTTTCTGGGGTTTGGGTCCCCCTTTTTATCCTCAATTTCTCTTTGTTCTCTGAAGGCAGAGAGGCCTTTGCCTAGTCCAAACCAGTTCTGGTCAGTCCTGGAGCACTTTGTTGACAAGTCTCCTTCTTTCCTTTCACAGTGCAGGCCAGGGACATCAGACGCACCACAGGAGGTGGAGCCAGCATTGTGGAGGGAAGGCCCAGCCCTATTCAGGTCCCAGGTGCATCTCCTCCCACCCCTCTACATGTAGATCTTGCTATTCAGCCCTGTGCTGACTCACCCTGTCTCCTGGCATCCCCCAGCCCCTGTCACTCACACTCCAGACAAGGAATACACAACCTAGCAGAGGCAGGCTTGGATGGTTAGACAAGAAAATACCCACTTTCTAAAAGTGGTATTTTCAAACACAGAATGTTAAAACCAACTTCACTAAAAGATGCATTTTATCATTCTGAGTCCAGGCATACTAAACTCGAATTTCTACCATGTTCCCTGGGTCAGTTAGGATTATAAGCTGTAATAATCTAAACTGTCCATTCTGACCTATAGGGAACAGGTAGCCTTGCAATAGTGAAAAACAAAATAGGCTGTAATTCACTATCAGGACATGCCACACACACCAGGGCATGTCCTACCTTTCACATACAATGCACCCTGCCCACAGGGGTACCTTGGGCCTACCTTAGGGGTGACTAACATGTAGAAAAGGGAAGGTTTAGGGACTTGCAAGTGTGTGCACTTGCCAAGTCGACATGGCAGCTCCAGGCTGCACACAGGCTCTGCCATGGCAGGCCAGAGTTACACTTTACGGGCTGTTTGCGTGGGTGGCACAATCCAGTGCTGCAGCCCACCAACAGCATTTGATCTATAGGCCCTGGCACTCTCAGTGCACTTTACAAGGGACTGACACATAAATCAAATAGGCCAATCATGGAAACACCAATCCATAACACAATTCCTAGAGGAGCACTTGCACTTTCCCACTGGACAGCAGTGAGGAAAGTGCGCAGAATCATTACACCAGCAAAAACAGAGTCAAAAACGGGAGGTTAGAAAGCAAAAAGTCAGGGGAAACACGCCAAAAGATGCCAAGTCTAACACATGTCCCCTCCAGCTGAAAGTAGGGAGAACTACCCAACCCCATTGGAGTTCTCTTCACTAAGGCGGAAGAACCTGGACAGACCATCTGCGTTGGCGTGTTCTGTACCAGGGCGGTGTTCCACCGTAAAGTCCATTCCCTGTAGGGAGATGGACCACCTCAGCAGTTTTGGATTCTCACCCCTCATTTGCATCAATCATCTGAGGGGCCTGTGGTCTGTCTGAACCTGGAAGTGAGTCCCAAACAGGTATGGTCTCAGCTTCTTCAGTGCCCAGACCACAGCAAAAGCTTCCCTTTCTATGGCACTCCACCTCTGTTCCCTGGGGAGTAGTCTCCTGCTAAGGAAGACTACAGGCTGATCCAGGCCCTCTTTGTTCAGTTGTGAGAGCACCGCTCCCACACCATGCTCTGAAGCGTCAGTCTGCACAACGAATTCCTTGGAGAAGTCAGGTGCCTTGAGCACGGGCGCCGTGCACATGGCTGCCTTCAGGGCATCAAAAGCTTTCTGGCAAGACTTAGTCCAGATCACCTTCCTGGGCTGCTTCTTGGAAGTCAGCTCTGTTAAGGGGGCAACAATGGTGCCATAGCCCTTAACAAATCTCCTATAGTAGCCGGTGAGTCCTAAAAAGGCCCTCACCTCTGTCTGGGTCTTGGGGGGTTCCCAAGCCAGGATGGTGTCAATCTTGGGTTGTAGGGGCGCCACCTGGCCGCTTCCTACCTGGTGTCCCAAGTACACCACAGAACCTTGCCCGATCTGGCACTTACTGGCCTTGATCGTGAGGCCTGCACCTTGCAGAGCCCTCAACACTTTCTCAAGGTGCTGTAAATGTTCTTCCCAGCTGGAACTGAACACAGCAATGTCATCCAGGTAGGCGGCACTGAAATCCTCCAGTCCAGCCAACACCTGATTGACCAACCTCTGAAAGGTGGCAGGGGCATTCTTCAACCCAAAGGGCATCACCCAAAATTGGTAATGACCTTCTGCGGTTGAGAATGCTGACCTCTCCTTGGCCCCATCGGTTTAGGCAATCTGCCAGTACCCAGACGTTAAATCAAACGTGCTGAGGAACCGGGCAGCTCCCAACCGATCAATGAGCTCATCAGCTCTGGGGATGGGGTGCGCGTCAGTCCTGGTGACGGCATTGAGCCCACGGTAGTCCACACAAAACCGGAGTTCTGGAGTGGCACCGGGTGCAGCAGCCTTTGGGACCAAGACCACTGGGCTGGCCCAAGGACTGTTGGAGGGCTCAATCACCCCTAACGCCAACATCTTAGAGACCTCCTCCTTGATGCTGGCCCTGACCCGGTCAGTCAACCTGTAAATCTTGTGCTTCACAGGAGGGCTGTCACCAGTGTCCACGTCATGGGTACATCAGTGAGTAACACCGGGGGTCAGAGAGAACAGTGGGGCGAACTGTCCCAACAACTGGTGACAGTCCCCCTGCTGCTCCTGAGTCAGTGTAGGGGAGAGGATCACACCCTCCACTGACCCATCATGCTCCTTGGTAGACAGGAGGTCAGGGAGAGGCTCACTCTCCTCTTCCACCCCATCATCTGTCGCCAAGAGCATACTCACTTCGGACCTCTCGAAGTGGGGCTTGAGGCGGTTCACGTGAAGGACCCTCAAAGGGTTCCTTGGAGCCTGCAAATCCACCAGGTAGGTGACGTCACTTTTGCGCTCCACCACCTCATATGGCCCAGTCCACTTGTCCTGCAAGGCACAAGGTTCCACTGGGGCCATGACCCACACTTTTTGCCCAGGTTGAAATTCGACCAGAGTGGCATTCTGGTCATACCACCTCTTCATTTCTTCCTGGCTTGCTTCTAGGTTCGCCTGAGCGAGTTTCCTGAAGCGGGCAGTTTGGTTTCTAAAGGCCAGCATGTAACTAAACACATCCTGGGGAGTTTTCCTGGGAGCTGCCTCCCAGCCTTCCTTTACCAAACTCAGAGGTCCTCTGACAGGGTGGCCATACAGGAGCTCAAAGGGGCTGTACCCAAGAGACTTCTGAGGCACCTCCCTGTATGCAAAGAGTAGGCATGGCAAGAGGACGTCCCACTTACACCTCATGGGTTCTGTTAGACCCATGATCATGCCTTTCAAGGTCTGGTTGAATCTCTCCACCAGACCGTTTCCTTGTGGGTGGTAAGGCGTGGTGAACTTGTAGGTTACCCCACACTCCTTCCACAGGGATGTCATATACTTGGATATGAAATTGGTCCCCCTGTCAGAAACCACCTCTCTGGGGAAGCCCACACTCGAAAAGATCCCCATTAATGCCCGGCCCACCACTGGCGCCGTCGTTGTCCTGAGAGGAATTGCCTCCGGGTACCGGGTGGCATGGTCCACCAAGACCAGGATGTACCTGTTGCCCATGGCTGTCTTGGGATCCAGTGGCCCCACAATATCCATCCCTACCCTTTCAAAGGGTGTTCCAACAACAGGAAAAGGTTGGAGAGGAGCTTTGACCTTCCTCCCACTCTTACCACTTGCCTGGCAAGTTTGGCAAGACCTACAGTGTGCATCTGACTGCCTTCGCATTTGGGGCCAAAAGAAGTGGGTGACAAGCCTGTCAAAGGTCTTGTCCTGCCCCAAATGTCCTGCCAAAGGCATGTCATGAGCCAGACCCAGTACGAAGGTCCTGAAGCGCTGGGGTACCACCAGCACATGGGCTGACCCAGGCTCAGCAACCTTAGGCTCACTGTATAGGAGACCATTCTCCCAGTAGATTAGATGTGACCCGGACTGATTACCAGCTGCCTGGTCTGCAGCCTGCCGCCGCAGACCCTCCAGAGTAGGGTACTCGTTCTGCTCCCTGCAGAACTCCTCCCTGGTGGGACCCCCTTCTTGCTGCCAATGGGTCAGCTCAGAGATGTCTCCGAGTTCGGCTACCTGCTCTCCTGTAGGCACCGGGGTGTCCCCCTCGAGGTCCGACTCCTCCCGGTCCATGGGAACTTCGGGGGCCGGTTTCCCGCGCCCCCTGCCCTTCCTCTTGGCAGGGACTTGGGCCATTGTTCCAGGCTCCAAGTCCTCTTGATCACCCTTTCTGGCTGCCATTGACCGAGTAGACACGCATGCCCACTCTGGCAACCCAAGCATCTCCAAGTGAGACCTGAGCTCAACATCCTTCCATAAGGACTGCTCCAGGTCGTTACCTAGCAGACAATCTACAGGCATGGTAGGGCTCACAACCACCCTCAAGGGACCTGAGACCCCCCATTCAAAGGGAACCTGCGCCACCATACACTGGCGCTCAGAGTTGTCCACAGCAACTACTTGGTGGAATGCCCCTGGGACTACCTGCTTCTCAGAGACCAGGTGACACCGGACTGAGGTCACACTGGCTCCAGTATCTCTGAGAGCCTCTACCCTTTTCCCATTAATGGTCACCCAGGTGCTATATTTCTTTGTGTTAGGGGGCACCTGGTTTCCTGGGACCATCTCACTGTCCCCTAGTGAGACAAGGGTCATTTCTGCGGGATCCCCACCCTCCTGTGGGCACCCCTCCTCCCCAAGCGCTACACTCACCAACACCTTGGTCTGCCCACCAGTGGGTGGCTGCGTCCCCTTTGGGCACTTGGGGTCCCCCTTCATGTGACCCACCTGGTCACATGCATAACACTTGTGGGGGCTGGTCTCAGCAGGCTTTCCTGTAGAGACCCCTGTCTTCTTATCACCTGGGGGATGGGAACCTTTACCCTGGGTACTAGTTTGGGGCCCTTTAGAGAACTCCTGTGCTTTACCCTTGTCCCCCCTGCCTTTCTGCTGGGGACCCTGCCCACCTTTGGCTGAGTCTCCCCCAAACGCTTTCTTGTGGACCCTGGTACTCACCCAACGGTCCGCCTCCATAGCAAGCTTCCTGGGGTCAGTTAGCTTACTATCAACTAGGTGCTTGCGCAGATCTGCAAAACATAGACTAGACAAGTGCTCCCATGCAATCAAATTGTAGAGCCTCTGAAAATCTGTTACATTACTGCCCTTCACCCAACCATCCAGCGACCTACAGAACATATCCACACATTCCAACCAAGTGTTGGCCTCAGACTTTTTACTGGACCTAAACTGATCCCTGTACTTTTCAGGTGTGAGCCCATATCTAGTGAGGAGAGCGTCTTTCATGTCAGCATAGGTGAGGTCCTGCCCCTTACCCAAAGCTATCAGAGTATCCCTAGCTTCCTCTGGAAAGAGAGGCCACAACCCCGCTCCCCAGTTCCTCTCAGGGACCCCATTCATATGAATAGACGACTCGTACCCTTGAAACCACCTTTGAATGTCATCACCCTTCTTGTACTCTTTACCTACATTCTTGGGGATGTGTACGGTCCTGTCTGTGTGTGCTGAAGAATTGCTGCCACCATCTGAACCAGTTCTACTCTTTAGCTCCAGCTCCTTAATCATTCTCTCATGATATAACATCATCTTCTTTTCCTCCATGGCTATTCTCTTGTCTTCCCTCTCACTTTCTATTCTGAGTTTCTCCAATTCAAACCTCCTTACTTCCCGCCTGTCCTCCAGCTCCTCTGGGGACAAGCTACTGCTGCCTGGTCTGGAGGGTTCCCCCCCTCCCAAAAGCACATCCACCCTAGGAACAGGCTCCTCCACCTCTCCATTGAGATCACCAGATTGCCCACTGGCATGTCTGGCTGCTACCCAGGCCCTCAGCGCCTTTTGTAGCTCCTCCTTCCTGGTGAGGCCTCTGACCTGGATTTTCAGGTTCTTGCAAATCGATTTTAACTCCTTGACATTGTAGGCTTCCAATCGATCCTCCTCAAAGGCAATTTCTACTGATGCAACTGATGATACTACAGATTCAGGCATGTTGAAGTAGCAAGTTCAAACTGGCAAGATCAAAAATAGGCCAAAAAGAAAAAGAACCTGTAAGTGGTACGTAATGGTCTGCGATATGGTAGTAGTGCACACCAATCACTGTAAGTCAAGTGCAAACACAAGTCCTATCCTCACCGCTGACAACCAATGTTAGAAATGGGGGTCTCTAGTTGGCAAGGGCTTGCACCTTTGTCCAAGTAGGGACCCTTCTTCGTAGTCAGGATAAGGGAGTTACACTCCTAAAATAACCCCTGCTCACCCCCTTGGTAGCTTGGCACGAGCAGTCAGGCTTATTCTAGAGGCAGTGTGTAAAGCATTTGCACAAAACCAACAGTAATACAATGTAAGCACTACAAACGGACACCACACCAGTTTAGAAAAATATCCAATATTTTTATATACTTTAAACAAGACCAATACGATAAAAATCCACAGTACAGTACTTTAAAAATCTTCAGTTATCACAGTGTCCTTAAAAACAGTTCCTTGATGTCAATAGCTCCGTCCGGGGCTATCACGGCGTCGTGAACAAACAAATCCAAACAGTTCTGGCTGACCGCGGCGTCGCGGGTCAGCTACGGTGTCGGGAAGACCCGCAAACAGTACCTTTCAGAACTGCAGGGCGTCGATGACCTCGCGGTGAGCTTCCGAACACACGGTGTCCGCAGGCGTCGGTTCTGGAGGTTGGTGCGGCGTCGTCGGGGCCCTCGAAGTCACACGCGTTGCAGATCGATCTCCTCTCTGTTGAAATCAGGAGCGCTGGCGTCGGCCGGCGTCGGCTGCTGCGGTGTGAAGTGCAGCGGTGCGGCGTGCGGTGCCCTCAGGTCGCGGTGCGAGCAGCGGCTCGTTGGCGGCGTCGGATGGCGTCGTCGGTGAGACCAGGGTCGCGGTGTGAGATGAAGGCGGTGCTCGTCACGGTGCTGGCAGGTCACGGTGCCGCAGCGGCGTCATCGTAGCTGCAGCGCTGTCGTCGGCTGACGAACTGGAGTCGATGGCACCGGCGTCGGTGGGCTAAGGCTGCGGTGCGGGATGAGGGCGGTGCGTCGTGTACCTTACGAGCGGTGCCCCCGAACCACGGTGCAAGCAGCGGCGTCGAGTCCGGCGTGGAGCGGTGTCGTCGGGAATGCCACGGCGTCGTCGTGAAGCGAGGCGGTGCGGAGTGCAGTGCCCACAGGTCGCGGTGCGAGCAGCGGCTCGGTGGCGGCATCAGCAGGCGTCGTCGGTGAGACCAGGGTCGCGGTGCGGCGTTACGGCGGTGCCCTCTGCGGTGCCGTCAGGACACGGAGTCGGCAGCGTCGACGTCGTCGAGTTGCTTTTCTTCTGTTGCAGCACAAAACACACAGTCCCCAGTGCTGAGGGCAGAAGAACTTGAAGTCTTTGCTGTTCCTGAGACTTCTTGAACAGGGGGGCAAGCTCTACCGCAAGCCCTTGGAGAAACTCACAAAGTAGATTGCAGAAAGTCCAGTTCCAATCCTTTCACTGCCCAAGACAGAAGCAGCCACTGCAGGCCAACACAGCAAAGCACACAGCAAAGTGGTAGTTCCTCCTCACAGCTTCTCCAGCTCTTCTTCTTGGCAGTCTTCTTGATCCAAAAGAGTTCTAATTTTCTGGGGTTTGGGTCCCCCTTTTTATCCTCAATTTCTCTTTGTTCTCTGAAGGCAGAGAGGCCTTTGCCTAGTCCAAACCAGTTCTGGTCAGTCCTAGAGCACTTTGTTGACAAGTCTCCTTCTTTCCTTTCACAGTGCAGGCCAGGGACATCAGACGCACCACAGGAGGTGGAGCCAGCATTGTGGAGGGAAGGCCCAGCCCTACTCAGGTCCCAGGTGCATCTCCTCCCACCCCTCTACATGTAGATCTTGCTATTCAGCCCTGTGCTGACTCACCCTGTCTCCTGGCATCCCCCAGCCCCTGTCACTCACACTCCAGACAAGGAATACACAACCTAGCAGAGGCAGGCTTGGATGGTTAGACAAGAAAATACCCACTTTCTAAAAGTGGTATTTTCAAACACAGAATGTTACAACCAACTTCACTAAAAGATGCATTTTATCATTCTGAGTCCAGGCATACTAAACTCGAATTTCTACCATGTTCCCTGGGTCAGTTAGGATTATAAGCTGTAATAATCAAAACTGCCCATTCTGGCCTATGGGGAACAGGTAGCCTTGCAATAGTGAAAAACGAAATAGGCTGTAATTCACTATCAGGACATGCCACACACACCAGGGCATGTCCTACCCTTCACATACAATGCACCCTGCCCACAGGGGTACCCTGGGCCTACCTTAGGGGAGACTAACATGTAGAAAAGGGAAGGTTTAGGGACTTGCAAGTGTGTGCACTTGCCAAGTCGACATAGCAGCCCCAGGCTGCACACAGGCTCTGCCATGGCAGGCCAGAGTTACACTTTATGGGCTGTTTGCGTGGGTGGCACAATCCAGTGCTGCAGCCCACCAACAGCATTTGATCTATAGGCCCTGGCACTCTCAGTGCACTTTACAAGGGACTGACACATAAATCAAATAGGCCAATCATGGAAACACCAATCCATAACACATTTCCTACAGAAGCACTTGCACTTTCCCACTGGACAGCAGTGAGGAAAGTGCGCAGAATCATTACACCAGCAAAAACAGAGTCAAAAACGGGAGGTTAGAAAGCAAAAAGTCAGGGGAAACACGCCAAAAGATGCCAAGTCTAACAGATGTTTAGAAGGAGTCGATCCTATCTTTCTTGGAGTGTATTATATGGAGAGAATGCTTTTTATAAATTGCCGAAAGGATGGTATGGAAGTTGTAACATGGGGATTGCTTTTCCAAACATTTATCATGTGAAACAAATTGAAGGAGAATTAAAAGAGCAGAATGGAAGAATGAAGAGAAGTGTGAGTAGAAATGAGATAGTGGGTGATATTTTTGGAGCTTTAATACCTTCTGTATGAGTAGTATTGAACTCTCATAAAATTAGAAAACTTTCTACTATAGTTGATAAATTAGCCACCAGTACACCCTGAGGATTTTCAGTTGTAGATATTGAAATGATTTCAATAAGCTAGATCGCGAAGGAGGGCAGAGTCTGTTCGTTGTTCAAAGTTTAACAATGTTGCACCTATATACTGGATAAAAGCAGAGATTTAGAAAAATTCATTAAAAATATTACTGACTTAAATAAAAACTTGAAATGGTTAAAATCTGATAGTGCCTTGGAAATGATAGTAAAACGTTTGTCTACTGTTAGCAACTGGTTGGGTAACTTAGGCAATGGACTAGTGATTTCTATCTTGAGACCATTAGTGGCGATCTCTTTGTGCATAATGCTGATGGTATTATCCATCAAATTCTGTAGGTATGAAAAGAATATACAGGGAGTGAAAAGAACAAGATCTAATCTTGAACTAGAAGACGAGCAATGTAAAGACTGATGTAATGAAAATTCTGAAAGGGTCCAGAAGAAAAAGCGTTAAGACAACAAAACTGTAATTTGTGATGATTTGATGTGGATGATTGTGATAGCTTTATTCGCAATCAAAGGGGGGCTTGTTGCAGCATAAAAGCTGATCATTCTTTACACAACATAAAAACCGATTTTGACAATGAAACTCTAATGTGCACTTTGCACAAGTCTAGACAAATAACACTGAAACTGAGAAAAGCTGAAGTACCAGCACCGTAAAAGTGTGCTTGGATTTATAGAAATAGAATATTTTTAGAATAATGAATTTAGCATATTTATTAACTGAATACCCTATTATTTTAAAAGTTGTTATCAAAGATTATTGATGGAAAAGCTTTCCATGATACAAAATAACACAAATCATTAATATGAAGCAGTATATCTATGTAACAAATGAGTCTTACATACAATTGTGCAAATATTAATGGCCTTCATTGAAATGCACCATAGCAAATGAAAAACTGATGCAAATAAAACATGTTACTTTGTATATGACTAAAACTTTCAGCATAAATGATTGACATTATTAGAGTCTTAGATTTCCTAAAATGATTTTATTATAATGATTTTTAAGAATAGTTTGCACATAGGTACTTTTAAAATTGTGGTAGTAGACCATAATTAGAGTTGAACATTTCTATACAATAATCACTTACAAACATTACAATTATTTCTTTATACGATATGCTTGATTTCATTACTTTTGAATTTAATTATGAGATTTCTTATACTAAATAAGAAGTGTTGACTTTAAATACATTGAATTGCCTTTTTCCTTAGGCCTGAATTATTTCATGGCCTGATGTGATGTACTCTTGTTAAGTTTTCGCAATGTTGCTTTCTTTAAATTATTCACACTACATTCCTAAAAAGACAAGATACTTTCTTGGTACTTCTTTGTGAGTGAAATCATGGGAACATGAACTCTCGACTTAATACATAAAGAGCAACAAAGTAAATAGGCACTTTGTCAACTAACCTGTGAGGACAGAATGGACTGTCGTTTCTCATAACCAACATGGGAAAATATGTTGGAGTATCAATTTTGTACCCGATGAGCAGAAGAATGGCCACATGATGATCAGACCATTGTATGGTGACAATTGATGTCAAAATGAACTATTTGGGGTATATAAAAGGACTTTCTTAGGAGGAGGGAGCTCTCCATTTCCTCTTTCCTCCATTGTTGACTGTCTGCCTGATTACCTTTTCATGCCTTTGCCTTTTTCCCTTTGCTGATGAACTTGCCTTCTGGACAATTCAGAGCTGTCACGTGAGAGATAAGACTTGGACTTTCCTGATTATAGCTCCTTTCCCCTAGCCCTTGCCCATGGACTTTTCCTTTGTAGACTCTAACTGGATCCGTTTTCCTATGCTAAGAGAACTCTTTGAACCATCCTCTTACCTTTGCTGGTGGTAGGAAACTCTAGTCTGAACCTCTTTATGAATTCTTTTATACAGCAATAGATTTACTTTGGCTAAATGTCTGCTTTTATCCTACGTGCTGTAAGACTCATGACTATACTGTTTAAAATGTTACTTATATACATTGGGCCAGATTCACAAAGGTAAAATGAGACGAAAGTCTAACTTTACGACTTTTGGTATTCACAAAGGGCATTTACTACTCGTAAATGCCCTTTGTGAATACCGAAAGTCATAAAGTTCAACCTTTGGTATTCACAAAGGACATTTACAAGTAGTAAATGCCTTTTGTGAATACCGAAAGTCGTAAAGTTAGGCTTTCAGTTCAGTTTGCCTTTGTGAATCGGGCCCATTGATTTTGGATCTTTAATACAATAACAAATTTATCTAAAATGTTTCTGAGTCTTTATTAATTGTGTCTTAATGTTCTTTCCACAGAAACTGTACTTGCAATAATCTGATTTCTAATGCATGATAAAGAGAGTCATAGATCATTTTCAGAACATCAGGTTCTTTTGCTCTTGTTCTGTGTAGCCACAGCAGAGCTTCTGGTATGTATGATTCTTGTTAGATTGAATTTATTTAGGAGGTTTGGTTTTCCAATTGCAATACTCCATGTCTATAGCATGGTTCTGAGAGTAGTGTATTTAAATTTGATCACTAATTTGTGATTTGGCTACTAATTATTGGTCCTCATTGGGTGGCCAACAGCTCAACACCCTGATTTCAAACCCCTCACTGCGACGAAGAAAGGTCCATCGGAGGACCAATGCTTCTGTGGGTGAAGTATAGAATCTGAGTAAAGGGGCTAAGTTGCAAAATCATTGTTGGGCCCTGAAACGAGAAAGGAAAGAGAAAAAGCTTCCGCTGCAACATATGTCAGAGAAATGTCTGAGGCAATGTTTTATGGCAAATGCTTTTTGAGATGTGAAGCAAGTGGCCAGGAGTTTGTGAAGCATAGAGTAAAAGGCTGGGAGAGAGGGAGAGGAAGGAAAGGGGCTAGCAGAAGAGCAATCAAAGTGGAAATTTTAGAAAGGCATCATGGTGCAGGACAGAACTACTTGTGTGTCCACCTGGGCAGGCAGGTTGTACAGGACCATTTTCACTATCTTATTTTTTGGCCACTGGCGGTATCTGATGTGGTAGGGTTCGAACGCTATGAAAGCATGGCAAGGGGCAGCTTGATTTTGAATGTGGACAGAATACAAATTACAGTGCAGAGTGTGTAGGGGATGCAAGTGACACAAGGTTGCTTACAGGGAATATTTGTAGATGAGTGAAGTGGTTAGGACGTGCTTTCTGACATGAAGATGTGATCATGGTAATGGATATACAGTTTATGGCAGTATTAAGGAAACGTATCAAACACAACAAGATGATGGACGGAGTGCTGAAAGTTTTCAACAACTCATCCCCAGTCGCAGATCTAGGATTAATCCATCGTTCTTTTGCTCACTATGCCACCCCAGTTTGGACCTAGCCATATGCAAATCAGTCTTGACCCTGTCCCTCATGGTAACAGTCCAGCCCGAACTGCCAGGCCAGGTCCTCTCTAAACCGGAAAAAAGCATCCAGGGACCGATTTTGGGGTATTACCCCTCATCAGCCAGACTATCTTGAATCCAGTGGCACAGCGAGCAAGGGACCCATATCTGGGCATACCCTTGGCCACTTAGGGTGAACATAGCAAACACAACAAGATGATGGCCGGAGTGCTGAAACTTTTCAACCACTCACCCCAGTCAGAGATCTGGGTTTAATCCATTGTTCTTTTGCTCACTTTGCCACCCCAGTTTGGACCCAGCAATATGCAAATCAGTCTTGACCCTGTTCCTCATGGGAATAGTCCAGCCTGAACTGCCAGGCCAGGTCCTCCCTGGACAGGAAACAAGCATCCTGGAACTGGTTTCGGGGTATTATCCCTCATCAGCCAGAGTAGCTTGAATCCAGTGGCACAGCGAGCAAGGGACCAAAAAGAGCTGAACTTAAACTAAACATTTTACATTATTGTATAAACATGCCTTGGATATTGAAGCACTTCAATACAACGAACTAGAAGCCCTGTTTATCAATTTCCAGATATAACTAATGTGTGCTCCAATGTAGCATGAATTATTCTAAAACAGTCAAATTGTGTTAAGAAGGCTACATATTCTTTATATGTTATTTAAAAATGGACATGTGATTCTATAGTTTTCTTACTGATTGTAAAAAGCTTGAGTGGTCTACACCAACAGCACTAGAGCGGATTAATGGCTCCACAAGTTACATGACACACATACTACTGGTGATGTCTGTGACATGCCACTGACAATGTTAGGCTAGCAGATGGCCTTAAAGTAATGAAATGTAGAATGCACACAAATGATCTCTGCTTCAGCAGCAGTAAAACTGAGGTCTTGACTTAAAGAAATGATTTTAGGTTGGTCACCTAATCTGGATCATGTGCCTATGGCTTTTAGGGTGACACAGAATTTATAGATCTTGGAATTATGAATCCAAACTATCTTTACTTAGCTGGTCCAGGTAGTGATCAAGTCTGCCAATGATTGTCTGTATGCTATAAACAAGATTGCCTCCCCCCACTATCCACTGAAAATTTTAAATTATTTCATTTGGGTTGTAGTCATGTTTGCAATATATGTCAGCATATCTGGGACTCCGAAAAAGGACATTCAGAAATTACAGAAAATACAAAATAGAGGTATAATAACGAGCATGTTTCACAAAAGGGAAAAATTTATGATGGCTGTCAGTAGACCACAAATTACAACATAGAAACCTAGGAGGTTGTTAAGAACGACGTGCCAAAGTACCCTTCGAACTTTTCATGTTCAACCAATCAGTAATACTCCTCTGTTCCAGAATCAAAAGCTACACATCACTAAATGGCACCAAAAGAAATTTGACAGCAAATCATTCAAGGTGGTAGGAGCCAAGCTGGGATTTACATCCCTAGGTACCCAGTCGGATCTATGACTTGTCTACTTATGAGCTAATACTTAAACTGCATTTTCTACTTTGACTTTTTCTGTGGGGAACTATTAAAGCATTATTATGGATGGACCATTATTTTTTCTTGTCCCCTTTTAAATCTTGTGCACCTTTGTTGTTTTTTTTGTTTTTAACTTTTGCATTGTAATTCTGATTTTACTGTCACTAGAACTACAGAATACTTGGAGTGGATCTTAATTTTTTTAAGGCTTCTTTGAGGTACTGATGGAATTAATGATCAAGATCAACTTCATTGTGAAGGAAGGTGATTTCAGCCTGATCACTGACTACTCTGATTCAGCCAAGATCAGAGCCTTAATAGCCAAATTGGCTGTACTAGTATTTCAACAAAAAGTATTAGATACCACAGATTTTTTGAAGCCCACTTGATTGCCTACATATGAGAATAGGTAGATTTACAATTTAAAGGAAACAAAACCTGTAAACAAAATCAGGATGGTCAAATGTAGAGGGGATGATAAGAGGCAGACAGGTGAATCCGAACATTTTACTTGAGACCCCGCCATGGTAAACACAGCCTTCCATGTCAGATCTCAACAGTAGTCCCCAAGCCATACAGGACGTCAGTGTGGAACCTGGAATTGTGAGGTGAGAGTGTTCACACGCAAAGGAGCGTGTGACCATAAGGACACAGGACACAGCACACAAGGTTCATACTAATGGAATTAAAGACATAAGGGTAAAAAGGCTATTGCTACATCGGAACAGTACTTAATTTAACTTGATTTTGACCTTTTAAATTAATCTGATCAGACGTCTAAAGTCCATTTGATAAAGCAAAGAAATTTTTAGAGATTGGACCAAGAGAAACTCCTTGAAATCAACCCCAAATGGAAACCTCACTCTAATCATTTTAAAGACAAATAGTCATCACTTTTGGAAAGAATGAACCGTAGTTAGTATCAACAGATCCTGTTAAACTGATGAAAGTGAACTTGCATACAAATGATAGAAACGGTAGTTGGAAAGAAAGTGTTATGATGAAGTGAAATTGGTGTACTTGGAAATGGTTTCGAAATATAGGTATCTGCAACCCCAAAAACATCTATTCATGTAATATAATGGAAGAACCTATGTCTCCTCAAAGGCATTTATGGAAAATCCCAAATAATCCCTATGGTAATATGATATTTCATTAACCATTGCAGAGTTTATGTGATTAAATTGTTATAGAAATTCAAGACAAATACTTAAATAACCATGAGAAGGAATGTCTAAAGTTGACACAAGAGAAGCAAAACTGGAGAACATGTTTCAGAATTTGCATGTCCATCAGAAGAACAACTAAAAAAGTAAAAGAAAGGAAAGTGATCTTCTGGCTAACTACTGTTAAAAATACTTAGAGCCTGACATATGGTGCTCTTGTATGAAGTAAGAATAAAGGAAGCAGTGTTGATGCCACTGCTTGAAAAAACTCATTATAGTCCCAGTAGCTTATCTAGCATCTCCCAGTGTATAATCTAGTGCCACCGGGGGTCCGCAACGCCTACTCAGGGTGTCCGTGACTGCTTAGAAAATTCAATATTATTAATAGATGAATAAAATGTGTGTAACTAAAGAAGCTAAATGTAAAACTGAAAATTTTTAAATATTAAGTAAATGCGAAGGAATTTGCAATTGGAGGTAAAAATTAAGTTGCCATCCTCAGATTGATTTACGGGAGCAAAGCAAATTCATCAAACAGAATATACACTGCACAATTGGTGGCATCAGCTGAATTTAGAAAAGCTCCAACCTTCTCATTAAAATTAAAATGTTATTTTTGATATTTGTCTTTATTTTGTTTTTATTAATTTTTCACACAATGGCATACGATTCATAGACATGACAATGTGAAAGATTGACGGTATGTAAAAGCAATCAAAAGCAAAAAAACCAACAAAAAAAAAAAACATACAACATACCCTAACAACTCGTGGCTATACGGTATATGTTTAGAATGGCAAATTCCAGGTGCGTTGATACAGCTGTAAATAACTGACATATCAAACAGTAACAGCAATAGCATTTACACGATCTCAGCATCAGGGGGATCTGACGAGACAAGCGAACGTAAATAACACAGTAGCGGTTCCCATATATCAGTCGGCCGGGAGGTCGCCGGCAACTCTTCTGCATATAATATTAAATTCTCCTTACAATAGATCAGGTCCTTAAGCCACATTGCGACGGTAGGGCTCCGTTTGCTATCCCACAGCATCGCCACTCGCCGCTTAGCAATGAGCAGCGCCACTCTAGCCAGCCTGCCTATAACGCCTTTCAGCTGAGGAAGGAGGCTCAGCAGGCACACATGAGGGGAGCAGGTCAATTTCACCCCAAGAATTTTAGACAATTTAGTTACCACCCCAGTCCAATAGATGCTCACTGGGCCGCAGTGCCAGGCCAGATGCATAAAGTCTGCGCCCGGCACGCCACACCGGGTACAGGTGTCTGCTTCCCTAAGACCGTATTTGAAAAAACTGTGAGGGGTGTGGTACACCTGATGGAGGTACTTGAAGTGAATGATACGCAGGTTCCCGTTTGATGTGAGAGTGCCCGTCAGAGCGCAGCAGTGTTCCCATTCTTCCCGAGTGAGCTGCGGGTCCAGGCACTCATTCCATTTAATCAGAATTCTATCAACAGGGATCGCCCTGTCAGCCTTGGCAGCACGGTATAATTTAGTGACAAGTTTGTGCCGGGTGGGACTGGTGAGTAGTGTGTGTAAGGTGAGGGGCGTCGGGGGTTCTGCCGGAAATGTCGGAAAATGAGCCTGGGAGGCTTTCCGCAGTCTGTGAAGTGAGAATGTGAACAATGGGGTTTGCTGCTGAATGTACTCTACGTCTGTAGCGGTCAGAAAGGAACCATGTGGGAATGGATCCTGCATTCTGTCGATGCCTGCCTGAGCGAGGATACGCATGATCCCCTTTTCATGAGTCACCGAAAGGTCAGCATGATAAGTTACAGGAAGTAATGGGGAATATAACGGCAGTTTCTCGGCAAGACGACCTAGTGCCTGCCAGGCGGCGATCGTCGAGTTGGTGGTGTTAATCGTGGCGGGAGGCGTGAAGCGGCGGCTGTACGTTAGAAGGGAGCGCAGTGGTATGGGGTGCGCGTCCCAGTGTTCCACTGCGACGTGGGGAATAAAGTCATGAGGTGTAAACCAGAAATGCGCGTATTGCGCCTGTATGCAGAGATAATAAAGATAGAGGTCAGGTGCACCAAAGCCGCCATGTTTATAATCAAGAAGAAGGGTATTCCACCCCACTCGAGCCTGCCCCCCCAAATCAAGCGGATAAGCAACAAGCGCACCCCTTTAAAAAATTGTTGAGTTAGAGGGATCAGCACGTTATTAAAAAGGTACAAAAAATTTGGCAGCACCACCATCTTTATAAGAGCGATGCGATCCGCAAGGGAAAGTGGAAGGCGAATCCATCTGTCAATGTATTGTTCTAATAATGACACAGCGGTGCCGTAGTTCTCACGAATAACCCTGGTGGGATCCCGGTG
Source organism: Calotriton arnoldi (assembly GCA_963921515.1). Lineage (NCBI taxonomy): Eukaryota > Metazoa > Chordata > Amphibia > Caudata > Salamandridae > Calotriton > Calotriton arnoldi. The sequence continues at coordinate 4,033,877 of CAWUFW010000416.1, read as the reverse complement.
CACCCAAATCCCCAAATATTTGATCGGCTCCGTCGCCCACACCAGGGGGAATTCCAGCTCATGCGGAGACGTGCACGGAGTTAAGGGCATTATTACTGACTTAGACCAGTTTATAGACAATCCGGAGAACCGTGCAAATCGGATATATTCCCGTAAAACAGGCGCTAAATGAGTTCGGGGCTCGCGGATAAAAAGCAGCATGTCATCCACATATAGTGAGATGACAAGCGGTCGATGATGCAGTTGAAGAGCCGCACGTTTGTGGTATTGTTTGATGACGCAGGCCAAAGGTTCTAGCGTCAGGGCGAACAACAGCGGCGAGAGGGGGCATCCCTGCCGCGTGCCCCTAGTTATAGAGAATGGCGCCGAGGTATGACCTCCCACACGGACCCGCGCCACAGGGTGCGCGTAAAGGAGTTGGACCCAATTAACAAAGAAGGGGAGAAACCCATCCGCCGGAGTACAAAAAACAGATAGCCCCATTCAATTGAATCGAACGCCTTGGCGGCGTCGAGCATGACAGCCGCTGCTGGTAAGTCAGGAGACAAGGTGTGGAACAGAGCAAACAGAGTGCGAAGATTATAGGAGGTAGATCGCACGGGAATGAATCCGGATTGGTCCGGCAGAACCAGCTTCTGCATCAGCGGCTGGAGGCGAGTGGCCAGGATTTTTGCTAAAATTTTGACATCCGTGTTGATGAGTGACAACGGCCTGTAGGAATCACAGCGATCGGGCGGCTTATCTTTCTTTATTAGCGTAATGAATAGCGCCTCACGAAGAGACGGGGGAAGAATGCCAGAATCACAAGCCTCCGCATACATTTCCAGCAGAAAGGGGGCGAGTTCCTCAGAGTACGCCTTGTAGAACTCAGAGGAGAAGCCGTCCGGGCCAGGCGCCTTCCTGTTAGGGAGAGAAGCTATGGCCATGCGAATATCCTCTACTGTGATGGGTTGCCCCAAAAACTCCCGCTGCCCCTCTGACAGCCAGGCAAGTGCTACGCGCGATAAGTAGGCGTCTAATTCAGCAGTATCGGTCTCGCCCTGAGCTGTGTACAAGGCCTCATACGTCAGTCTGAATTGCTCGGTAATGTCTGTGACACTGTAGTGGTCACACCCTGTGTCATCCGTGATCTTGGTGATTGTGTCGTGATTGAGACGGTGCTTAATTTTCATGGCCAAGGAATGTCCCGGCCTCCCGCCCTCCCCATAGGAGCGAGCCACAAGGCGCTTGGAGACATATCTAAGCTCGTCCTCCGCCAACTTCGAGTGTTCAAGTATAGTCTCTTTAAGGGATGCCAGAGTCAATGCGCTAGATGATTGTTCATATTCGCGCTCTAGGCAAGTTAACTTGGCCTCCACTTTAGCTATTTGATTCCGCAAATCCTTGAGTATGCCAGCTGATGTTCTTATGCAGACGCCACGGATAGTGGCTTTAAAGCCCTCCCAAAGTACTCCCGCATTATCTACGGACCCCGTGTTGTTCGCAAAGTATTGAGCAATGGCCTCTCGAATGGTTTCCACATACAGGGGGTCGAGCAACGCCTCAGGACGGAAGCGCCAGGTGAAGGATCGAGGAGTCACTTGGGATATACAGAGGGTAAGCTGCACTGGACAATGATCAGAGAGTGTGCGCGGTAGACTCTCCACCTCGGACACCCAGCCTGCCACACTGTCGCTAACCAACCAATAATCGAGGCGAGACCAGCTGCCGTGCGCTGTGGAAATGTGTGGGCCTGCTAGTGTATCTACATGCCTGTGCCGCCACATATCAATCAAGCCAAACTCCGCAAGTCCGGAGTTAATAACGTGAGCCGCACGAGGTGAGTGTCCCTCCTTACCACTAGATTTGTCTTTTGTGGGGTACAAATGTGTGTTGAGATCTCCCCCCCAGAGGATCGCTGCATCCGGCCAGTCTCGTAGACGCGCAAGGAGACCTTCATACAGGTCAGGGTCATCTATATTTGGACCATAACAGTTGACGATAGTGACCAGTGTGCCTGCCAGTGTGCCATGCACTATAACGTAGCGTCCTGCAGAATCAACATGAGTGCGATGGGCCACAAACGGAAGACCCTTCTTCACCAGAGTGAGCACCCCCCGGCTATAGGAGCAGTAGGAGGAGGCCAGGCAAAAGTCGGCCCAGCGGGACCCAACCAGCTGGTCAGTGTGCCGTGTAAGATGTGTTTCTTGCAGAAGAGCGATGCTGATGTGGTGGCGTTCCAAATGAGCTATCACCTGACGAATCTTTTTTGGCGAGCTAAGACCCCTCACATTCCAAGTTAAACAAGAGATAGTTATACCATTACTGTGCATAACAAAAGCATAATATATAGATTGTAGGGACTACCCCACATGCCATCAGAGAGATGCAAACTAATGTAATGCAGAGTATGTCAGAAAAACATTTAAGCCACATGAACAGGCCCCGAATCCCACCCACCTCCCCCTCTCCCCCCATCCACTTCAGCAACCCCAACACGCCAAAGCCATCCCGAACTTTCAGTAACAAGTCCCCAGCAGAATACCAAGGAGAAAACCAGTGATGGGGAACACCCATGTAATGGGGGGCGCCGAGCACAAACTCCCTCCCGATGTAAACAGGAGGTGGCCGGGCTGTCGTGGTTGATCAGGTCCAGAACTTGCAACCAGGTACTAAAGGAAACATAGCAGGATACCTTCTTGAGGGTGTAGCGTAAATTGAGGGCCTGCCACAATATCTGTATACATGTTACAAACTAGAACACATCATGTCCCACTAGGGACCTCACCAATCAGGATAGATCAGCAGCAAAGAAGCAGAGCCAAGAACCCCACACCCCTCCAACATTCCGGAATCAAAGTTCTCCAGGTCCAGCTGCCATGTCGTCAGTGCTTGCAGAGTCGCCTCCTCCTATATGTCTGGGGGACTGATTGCGCCGGGAGACAGTTTTGGCAAAGTCCAGAGCTGATTTCGGGCTGGTGAAAAACTTATATTTCCCGTTGTCCTCCACCCGCAGTTGCGCAGGATAGAGCATGGCGTATGGTACATGCGCAGCGAGGAGAAGTTTTTTGGCAGGTTGATATTCCCTCCGAGCCTCCTGCACCGCCAGCGTGAAGTCTGGATAGAAGGCAAGGGTGTTGTCCTCATGCGTGATGGTGCCCTTCTCTCGAGCCAGACGAAGAACTGCGTCACGATCCCGGTAATTGAGAAGGCGGGCAATTATAGGGCGAGGTGGAGCACCCGGAGGGGGACGTGCAGCCAGGGAACGGTGAGCGCGCTCCACAATGAGTACTTGAGATAGCTGTTCCGCCCCAAAAATGTCTCGCAACAACTGTTCCACGTAGGCCTCTAGGCGGCCTGTGTTGGTAGATTCTGGCAGGCCCGTAATACGGACGTTGTTGCGGCGTGATCTAGCCTCCAAATCTTCATTACGGGCCTGAATGACGGCAAGAACTTTCTCCATGGAGGCCTCCTTATGTGTCACCTGTTGTAGACCATCTTCAGCATTTGATATCCGGGTCTCGGCTTCTCCCAGGCGCTGAGCGTGCTTATCTAGCTTAGACGACATGTGGTCCACGCGGAGATTGAGATGGTCTATTTTGCCGTCAATAGACTGCAGGCTGGCTTGCACCGCAAGAAGCGTTTTATCTATGTTGGTAAGGTGGTCGGTGGGGGCGTCCGCCTCCGAGTCCGACGCAGCATGCTGGGCAGACCTGTTGGTTTTCCGAGGCTCAAATGTGAGGCGGGGTTGGCTCTTTCCCATGTCACCCACGCGTGACGGAGCGGCCCAGGAGTAAGGTATAAACGCGGAGCACGGGGCCTATCAGCGCCACCAACACACTGCAGACACAAAGGAGGGAAGAACAGGCAGCCAAGATGAGGCAGGAGGCTCACAACAGGGTACGCGTAGGTAAGTCACAGCTCCCCCAATGTAGGGCAGCGCAGCACAGACCTGATGAGGCGACACCCCGCTGAACAGAACAGAATGAGAGCACTAGTAAGGTGGCGGTCATGCAGCCATGCGGCTACTGAGGCAGAGAGGCATCGGAAGTCCTGCAACTCCCAGGCAGAGGCAATGGTGAATATGCGGGCACAGTGATTACAGCGGAGCACCCAGAGAGGAGCACCACGACAGGGTAGAGCAGCGGTGAGAGGGACACAGCAGCCAGGTGGGTCACTCCACGCAGCGTCCACCGCAGCGACCAAGGTACAGTGCGTCTCAGATCAGGTGCACATCCAGCGGCTTGCCACACCAAGTTCACCGGGCCGGTCACAGCATGTCGCTCCCGCTCACAGCGTCGCAACAGTGTAGGGTGCGGGAGTCTGGCGTCTAGATCCGATGAGGCCCAGGTCACCGGGTCGAGCGCCGAGCGGACTTCAGGGCAGGGGCACACAGGGAGACACGCACGAGCAGCCTCAAGCGGGCCCGCAGCGGCCCGCCGGCTGACTGCGAGACCAGGAGACGCAGCACAGTCCCCGAGCGAAACTGGCACAGAAAGGCCGCGCAGAGGGAAACCCGGAGACAGCGCGAGCCCCCCGCCGCAATAACAATTGGCGAACAGGAGCACACCAGGCCCCCAGTACCCCCGCGCAGTCAGTCGCACGCCAGGCACAGGGAACCGAGCGCGCCCCCCAGCCCCCACAGCCCGCCAGCAGCGCTACACGCGGCCTACCTCAAGCGCCCGGCCAGCGCGTCTCTCAAGCCGCCATGTTGCAAGCGCGGGCCCGGCGCTTCACGGACTGCAGGCTCCGCTATGGCGACGTCTCGAGCCTCAGCGTTCGTCCAGGGCAGTCCCCAGTTTGTCAGGGCACCAACGCTGGCAGGTGAGGCCGTGGGCAATGCAGGATGTCAAGGATATTTGGCGGATTATGCGCCCGGCCGGCGGAGCAGCTCTACAGAGCGGCCCTCTTGCAGTGCGCCCTCTAGCGCCCCCCTATTTTTGATATTTGTCTGTGACCTAAATAATATATGTCGCCATTTGTGTATTTATATACTTGTTTGATGAATGCTTGTTTCTATATTTTTCTGTATAGTCAAATCATCCCAATTGTTTAATCCGGGGTCCCCTGCTTCCAGCAATAACTTGATGGGGTCCCCAGATTCCAATAACGATTCATTGAGGGTTCACGGATTCCAGAAATTATTAAAAGGGGGTCCATCCACAAAAGTCAGAAGGTAAAGAACCACGGATCTACTGTAGGCAGCCACGTGGTGATAAATAAGCTATATCCTTTAATTGAGGACACAACTATATTGAAAGGAGTTCCATTTGGTTTCAGACCCACATTTAGCAATGAATTAGTCATGTCCTAGTGGATGACCTGCATCTATAACTGAATTTATTGGATCTGTCTGCAGGCTTTAACACCATTAACCAAGATAATCTGATCACTAGAATGAGGAGATTGCAATAAGTAGTACAGTGGTAAAGGGACTGATATTTGTATAGATCCTGACACAGTATGCCACCATAGCCTTTCAGCTCACTGTCTACCCGTATATGGTGTAGGGTTAAACAGTGATCTGGGTTGCGGCATTATTATCTAATAAGCTAGTAAGTGTTCCCCTGTGGTATGAATAGTGCACTCTGTCGCCTTTTCAGTTTATAATTACACTTTTGACACGCAGTTCATTTTCAAATTCACACTAACAAATCCGGTCAAATTCCTCTTGTTAGACTTGGCATCTTTAGGGTGGTTTCCCCTGACTTTTTGCTTCTACCTCCTGTATTTTTGATGCTGTGCTGGGTTTAGTTTTTGCTGGCTTAGATGCTTTGGGCACTTTGCCACTGCTGATCAGTGTCAAAGTGCAAGTGCTCCCTGTGTAAATTGTGTTTACAATTGGTTCTCCCTGATTGGCATATTTGATTTACTGGTAAGCCCCTAGTAAAGTGCACTAAGTGTGCCAGGGCCTGTAAATCAAATGCTACTTGTGGGCCTGCAGCACTGATTGTGTAACCCACATGAGTAGCCCTGAAAAGGTATCTCAGACCTGTCATTGCAGTGTCTGTGCACAGTTTTTAAACTGCAATGTCGATTTGTCAAGTGCACTTACTTACCAGGCCCTAACCTTCCCTTTTCTTACATGTAAGGCACCCGTATGGTAGGCCAAAGTTACTCCCCTGGGCAGGGTGCAGTGTATGTGAAAGGTAGGAAATGTACTGGTGTGTGTGGCATGTCCTGATAAGGAAATACTGCCAATTTCGTTTTTCACTATTGAAAGGCTATCTTTCCCCATAGGATAGAATGGGAAATGCAGTTGCTGTTTCTGCCAAGGAGAGGACAAAGACTGGAACTTTGCTTTGAACCTGCTTGAAGAAGCTCTCCATGGGCCTGTGTGTGCTGGCCTCCTGTTCTGAAGTCTCAGGGACACAAAGACTTCACCCCAGCTCCCCTGAACTCTGCTGCTGAGAGTTCTGACCTGCCAGAAGGTGCCTGTTCCACTTCTGGGCCTCTGGAGGTTGTTCTTGCTGCTGGGAGCTGGATGAAACCTGAAGAACAATGAAAATCGACGCATTACTCTTCTTGCAGCTGTTTTCCCGACGCAGCACCGCTGTGCGAGAAGAATCTCCATGCATCGCCGCGCCGCTGCCGAAACCAACGCAGAGCCTGTCACTGTTGCACGAACCAACGCATCGAGGGATCGCGGCTGAAGAAACCGATGCAGCGCCGCATGCACCGCTGCATCGATCGCCGACGCATCCCGGATTTCCACACATCGTACCTGTGCGGCAAGTTTTTCCGACGCATCATCCGCAGACCAGAATCGTCTTGGAGTTGACGCATCACTTCCCCCTACAGACTGGATTTGACGCATCACTTTTCCTGCGTGCAGCAAAACTGTTGCATCGCCTCCCCATGGTCTCAGGAACTGACGCATCTCTTTGTTTTTCGATGCTCCCCATCTCTGCGGCTGTTTGGCCTTGTGAATGTTGACACATCTACAGGTACTTTGAGAGAAATCAAGCATCCATAGTTTTCTATGGACCCAGTTGTTTGAAACCTTTTTAAAGTCATATTCTTATTACATGTATGTTGGATTTTTGTCGGTTTGGTCTTGTTGAGTTTAGATAAATATTCTTTATTTTTCTAAACTGGTGTGGTGTCCATTTGTGGTGTTATCACTGTATTACTGTGTGTTTTGAGTCCAATACTTTACACGTTGCCTTTAGGATAAGTCTGCCTGCTTGTGTCAACCTACCCAGGGGGTGAGCAGGGGTTTTCTAAAGTGTGTGTCCCCCTTACCCTGACTAGAAGCAAGGGTCCCTATTTGGACAAAGGTACCTACCTCTGCCAACTAGAGACCCCCATTTCTAACACCTCTAATTTGAAACCTATCTGAAAAAACGTATCCACGGATGGATGAGAACAGCTTAAAACAACATCCTTTAAAAAGACATTTATCACGTTAGGCAACTCACCTTCAAAATGACCGAAACAAAACTTGCTAGAGGAACTAGAGGGCTGTCTGACCCCTGTTTCAACTGAGAAATATCAAATTTTTAGGTCGCGCAATCGCTGCTCTGCGAAGAGCTGTGGTAGTTGAGTACGGAGAGAAGCTTCGCCCACTTCCCCGCCCTTATTTTTCATTGGCTTGTGTGTTTGTCCTTTGTAAATGCTGGCTTCTGATTCATTATGAGGCTTGTTAGTCCCTCCTTAGTACAGCTATGTCGTCATTTGTATCCTCCATGGCTACTGGCCAGTTTACTTGGTTAGTACACGGGGCATGTACTATTTCCTTCGTGCACACGTAGGGGCACATGCATCAAAGGTTTTTGCGAGCGCAAACGGTGCGATTCGCAAAAATCGGCCGTTTGCGCCCGCAAAAAGGCCTTTTGCGATGCATTAAAGTGTTTGGCACTCGCAATTTAAGAAATCGCAATTTATTGCGATTTCTTAAATTGCGATTGCATTTAAGGAATCGCAATTTGCGATTCCCTAAATGCAATGCAACAAAACAAAAAAATTTGCGAATTTGCTATTAAGAAATGCAAATTACCATCAACTTTAAGTTGATGGTAATTTACAAAACTTTGAAAAATGCACAAAAGTGCATTTTTCAAAGTTACATGTTACACACACACATGCCCTTGGGGCATGTGTGTGCGTAACATGGGTGTACATAACAATTTCAGGGGTGCAACAGGGTGTCCTTTTGGCACTCTTGCACCCTTGAAATAGCATGCGCAATTTGCGAGTACCAATGGAGTACTCGCAAATTGCGCATGCATTCTCATTCATTCCTATGGGCCTCCAGGCCCATAGGAATGAATGGGAATCAATTCCTTAATTGCGACTCGCAATTTGCGAGTCGCAATTAAGGAATTTTAAGGAATCGCATTTTTTTGGGCAAATCCTTCATGCATTGCATTTTGCGATTTCTAAATAGCGAATCGGTAAAATTCGCTATTTAGAAATCGCAAAATGCGGGCTTGATGCATGTGCCCCGTAGTGTCATGCAGCTTTGTCCGTGCCTTCTCCTCTCCCCTCCACCCGCCCACCCTCCCGTTGTTCCTGCCTTCTCCCCCCAGCCCTCCCTACCGATGTCCGTGCCTTCCCCCCCCCCCCGTTGTCCGTGATGCCAAGTTGACAACAATTTGCAATACAATAGGTCTTTCGTAAATTGGAGACCTATTGCATTGCAAATGCTTGTTATTAACAGTGTCGTCTTAATCCGACAGAATGACTCAGAGAGTCAAACGCTCGCAACCATGCAGCTGCGTGGGCGTCAAGAGTTTGAATCCAAACAAGGCACGTCGAGCCCTTCATCCTTGTCCGGCCTTAATGGTGTTTCCTTTGAATTGATCCTCAATACAGAAACGTATGTGCACCTAGGAGCCGTGCTTCCAGCCAATCACCCCACAAGACTCATTTTACCCAATCCGGTACCATTCACACTTACAGCCTAATGACTTCCTGCTGCTATAACTGGGAAAGATGTCCGTGTCCGCACTGCTTCGCACTCTGGATTAGTGTCAGACTAGTCCAACAAAACATTATTCCCTTCATTCTACCTTAAACTAGCTAAATATGGGATATGACGCTGTTAACAGAACTGTCCTTAGACGACTGCACTTAATAACTGTTCTCAAACAATATCCGCCCTTACGCCTCTTTAAAATGTGGTAAATGCGTCACCCTGGTACCAATTCATGTTAGACAACTGATTGGCCCTGACAAGTTAAGGCACGCGCAGAGCAGCCAGCGGTGATAAGTAAAGACTGCAAAATAGAAATGGGGCGCGGTTGTGAGCCAGAAGCCTAACCCTGGTCATTCTTTCCAGGGCGAACTTAAATGCCACAATCGGGACGAAATCACCATATTGCTAACCATTCCAAAGCGCAATTGAATACCTCGCTGCACTAGAAATATCACCCCAAAACCATAAGGTACCATCAAAAGTATTGATAGGGCAAAAGTACACTAATCGTGCAATCGGGGATGTGCACATCAGAGACTTGGGGCCATATGTATGAAGCCAATTTGCGATCGCAAACGCCGAAATTCGCAGAATTTCGGCGTTTGCGATCGCAAATTAGCAGTGTGCAATGTATTACACTGAAACCCCCTCACAAAATAAGGAATCGCAAATTTTGCGATTCCCTATTTTGCGATTGCATTTAAGGAATCACTAATTGCGATTCCTTAAATGCAATGTAAGAAGCACAAAAAAAGTGCAATTTGGGCTTAAGGAATCGCAAATTACCACCAACTTCAAGTTGGTGGTAACTTGCGATTTCACTTAAAAATGCACTTTTTTGCATTTTTTAAAGTGCCATGTGGCGACATACATGCCCTTAGGGCATGTATGTGTGCCACATGTGCACACATGCACATTTCAGGGGTGCAACAGGGTGTCCTTTTGACACCCTGGCACCCTTGAAATTGCATTCTCAATTTGCGATTCTCTAATTGCTAATCGCAAATTGAGAATGTCTTCCCATTCATTCCTATGGGCCTCTAGGCCCATAGGAATGAATGGGGAGGTATTCCTTAATTGCGAATCGCAATTTGCGATTCGCAATTAAGGAATATGAAGGATTCGCAAAATTTATTGCAAATCCTACATACATCTCGTTTTGCGATTCTCAAATAGCGATTCTCTAAAATTCGCTATTTGAGAATCGCAAAACCAAACTTTCATACATATGGCCCTAGGTCGCTAGCGCGCAGAAAGGAAACACAAATGCCCACTCGCAGTCTGATAAATGAAAAAGAATACCCTTCATTGTGAAATGTGTAAAGGCTGCTAGTAATTGCAAAGCCAGTATTCATTTTAAGTGTAAGGGAATGTGGGGTTGATTCCGATCTCCCACCATTAAAAAATAAACAAGCATTTGCAATGCAATACTTCTTGCATTTACGCGAGTTTGAGCTATGGGGATTGTAAACGACAATGCCTTTTATTTACGTTTTGTTTTTTAAAACATAAATAAAAGGCATTGTCATTTATAATGCTAATAACTTAAACTCTCGCAAATGCAAGACCTATTGCATTGCAAATGCTTGTTCTAATAGCTACCACCTTCTCTTTAAAAAATCTCTTTTATCACTTCAAAGTGACTGTCAAGATTTTTTCCATAGCTTGATAAATCACACAAGATCTAAGAAATAGTTGTTCATTTGTGTTTCAGTGTAGACATGCAAGATTCTCAATTGACTACAGTACCTACAAAATAGAAAGGCCATATGCTTGCTAAGCCTCAAGACTTTTATTGTATTTTTATTTCATTTTGGCTACTTGTAAGGTGCTGCAGACCACCGACTGGTCTACTCATAGCACTTTGGGTTGAGAAACTTTAAAGGGGGTAATAATTTAGTCATGCGGTTAATGGGATAATCAATTAGCTCGCAAAGTAGTAGCATCTGCGGGAGTGATCCATCATTCAATATGCATAGGAGTGATGGCAAAGCTATTATTAGTTCACCAGTGTTCTTGGAGACTGGGGTGTTGAATGCATAACACCGATTTGAGTGTTTGACAGGCAGGACAATTTGTATAGGTGGGCAAATTACAGGTGTGTTTTTAGGGACTTTCTGAGTTTTAGAAAATGTGTCCCTCACTCCAAACAAAATCAGCAAACAACAATTTAGACAAGATATACATTTTTCCACTGCATCGAAACTCCTAACTACTCCATCTCTATGTATTGGCATTAATGCAATGGGTGCTTTTCTGTTCGGAAATGTTTTGCAGTATTTGGAAAGAGTCACTTTGGTTTTAGAAATGTCTGTGCTATTCTCAAGAAGTCTCAGCTCAAGATGCACCTCAGAATCGAAATCGTAACCTAAAACAAATCTCACATCAGCATACTGACCTACTCCAACCAATATGGCAAAACCATAGGACACTCTCCTTGCTCAGATTGCACTTGCACTTGTGTTTGCGTAGAAATCTTCAACCTCGCCTTTTGCTAAGTGCTGAAGTCCTGTCTATTTCCATACACCTGATTCATGCAATATTCTCCTCATAGTAAACAGGCCATGTGTGATACCAGTTCACTCACAAGATTTACCTCACCTCTTGACTGGACAAGAACAATTGAATAAGCAAACTGCACTTTTGGCAAACACACAGGTACAGCCTTAAATATTACTAACCGCTACTTGCTGAGAAGCTATGGAAAATATCTTTCCTCTTCATGCATGCCGCCTACACACACGCATATAAAATGATCCACACACATGTAAATTCTAATAGAGCCCAGAGGTCCATCCTGCACGGACCCATCACAGGTATCTCCACATTTCTTAGTTTAAAAGCAAATGCCACATAATCCCTCTGCGTAACTAGCAATGAAACTGGAACAGATCTCCAGAACGTGTCAAACAACACTTCTGCCCATATGTAGGTTATGCAAAAACCCTTCTTATCCACACATGCATTAGCATGAATGCAGGCAAGGTGGTTTGTCAAATTTAGGCGTGCTGCTGATATGTGCAGTGATGTAACCAATCTTTGGGAAAGAGAGGTATTTTATAGTCACTCCGTGTTACTCCTCCCTATAATATATGAACCTAAATCAGGAGACTGGGGGTCTATGCACATTAAAATATTTAATAAATGCAAGAATCCCGTTTTCTACATACTTACTGGTTCTGGCTAATTACCTAGCGCTATTTTTCTTATGGCGGTTATGAGGTTGGGCAACACAGACAGTAGGAGGATGGGAGGAAAAAAGCAACACAGACAAGGGTGGGGGTTGAACAAGTAAGAAGCAACACGGATGTGGGTGGGGGTGGCAAGGGAAGAGGTTACAGGGGTTTGGTAGGAGAAGAATAATGAATACCCTGAATCACAGCAAGCAGTGGATGGACAGCAGAAGGACACTATTCAACCTAAATCAATCAGTACTTGTTCCATGCTTCAAACAAAAGAACAGGATGTGGCTTCGGTAAGCATTGGCCAATTAGGAGGCAGGAACCAACAGTGGATGGACAGCAGAAGGACACTATTCAACCTAAATCAATCAGTACTTGTTCCATGCTTCAAATGAAAGAACAGGAAGTGGCTTTGGCAAGCATTGGCCAATTAGGATGCAGGAAATAAGAGTGACAATAAAGCCAAAGAATGGTAAGGAATAGGTGGGCACCAAGCCCTTACAGTAAACAATACATTTCGCAGTGACAGCGCATGAGCTGTCTGCAGGAGAGGTCTAAAAAGAATGCAACTCTTCACCTACATTCGGTAGCATGCTTCAACTCAGAGAGGCTCCTTTAAGAGATTGGTGTAAGGTGGGCTCATTCTGAGCTCTTTTTATTTGTTTTTTAGATGCATTTTTGTGGCATGTGAAGGGCTGCGAATGATGGGATAAAATTGTGTTGAGGCAGGACAGTTAATAATGATTTATTATGAATTAGAACAGTGTTTGTCAAACTTTTCAAAACCACGATCCAATTTTCCTAATGGCTGTATAGTTCATTTACAGGTATCTACTTTTTGTTGTGTGTCACAAAAACGACATCCTAAAGCCTTTCCTTTCACACTACCTGTACACCAGCAAGATTGCCACATCCAATGACAGCAAAGTGAGAGGAGTTTGTAAATACAAAGCTCCAATTTTAGGTCGAGCCTAGAGTCAGTGCGCATCCGCTGCTCTGCGAGGCATGCTGTATTGGAGCATGCATTTGAAGCCACGCCCACTCTCCACCCATATTTTTCATTGAATTGTGTCATTGCCCTTCGTAAATGCTGGCTTCTGATTCGTAAATAGGCTTGTTAGTCCCTCCTTAGTACCGCCTTGTCTTCATTTGTAACTTCCCATGGCTACTGGCTCTTTTACTTCGGTTGTGATAGAGCGCTTACAGCACTCTAAATTGTAGGGGTGCACTATACTCCTAAGAGAAACGTATTCATATGTATTTTTGTCGTGTGCAATGTTTTAGGATTAGTAAAATGCATTTATTCACGTCAGATTAGCATTGAACATAGTGAGCACATTTAAGTAGGATTTTGCGTGTATTAAAAGTTATATAATTCCTGTATGTGTAATGTGCAGATGCAATTATATTCGTGCAATGTAACTGTGTTCAGTTAAGCGATTTAATGTGTAGGCCTAAATCGAAGGTTGTTGTGAGTTTCGTTTCTCCTTGGTTGCTCAAGAATTAATTAAATAAGTTTTGCTATGCTCGGAGACAGTGTGTTCTCATCCTACTGCAGGTGCAGTTATTCGACCTTGTTATTCTTAGATTTAAGGAGATACCGGGATTGTCTTTGAAGAAAACTACAAGGCGCGAAGGGAGGTCACCTTCGTGCTTGGTCTATCTGGGAACCAAGGCCACAGGAAGAAAAGTTGTATTTAATTAGAGCTTCTGTGGAAACTTACTGAAAATTGTTGCAAGTGAAAAAGTTTAACACATGACGTATTGTGGGTTGAACATTGTCTTTTTGTATAATGCGCAGGGACATTTTCGGGAGACTTCTGCCAGTTTTTGGAGGAGAAGGAGCATCTTAGAGCGAGCTCCATAGCTTTAAGCTATCAGACCCATCTGACGTGAGTACTTCTTAGGAAGTCAACACGTTCTGACACCTTTGGGATATGATACAAGGGATATAGGTAGGAACCTTATTGAGAGCAGAGTAGGGAAAGATTTTACTCCTTCTTAAATGAAAAGAGAATTGGATTTCGCTTCTATTCTTTGCTGTATTTTGATTTTGGAGTTCATCATAATATTCCTTTTGGGCCGAATGACTTATAATCGTAAAATCGGCTCTGTATTGATCTTTTTGTACCTATATACTCTGATATTGAGGTGTGCTTATATTCAATTATTTTTGGCCTTATAATAAATCCACAAAACTTAAATTCGGAGTCTGTGGTCTTTAAAGCATGCTTAAATTGACAGTATAATCTTGAATCGTTTTCTCCCCTCTACCACTCTTAGCAGGTAAATAAAAGATCATCAGCATTAAATCTAGTAGGGAAGGTAAGGAGTAAAGGTTGGCGTAATCAAATGGTAGCAGAGGATGGTTTACCTCTAAGAGTGAGGGGAGAAAGAGAGTAGGGGTAGGGTCGGAAGAACATTAAGACCCTGGACACGAAGTAGACTACGGCGGACATTGATGGAAGTCGACGGACGTTGACGGTGCGGCAGAAACAGTGGTAGCGTGAGTATGAAATGGAGGTGTGTTAGATTGTGGTGATGAAATATTTGTGTGATGTCTTGCGGAGTTGGAATGCATGTTGAGTGATTGTGAGTTTATTGGTTTACTGGTTCGGACACGTGCGGATCAGGAAGTTTGGTGAGCGGACTCAAGAGAAGTCCAAGATCCCGGGATAGTTTGTGTTTGTAATTGTCTGATCAAAATTATGGGTATCGTGAAGCGATATCGATGATCCACTTGTGTTAGGAAACTTTGTGTGAAAGGAGTACGTCGCGATAGAAAGCCCCATGTACCGGGGGTGGAATATGGCGATTGAGTGACCAACGCAGGTCGGGGGTCACAGCGGATGTATGTTCTTGTAGGAGTGTTCTATCGATCTTTTAGGAGACGGACAATTACTTGTTTTATGTAACTTTAAGTTATTGTGACTGTGTTAGGAGCAGTTACTTGGTTTAATAGCTTTTGGATATACAGTTACTTGTAGTGTGAATGTGTGAGCGAATGACATTGTAAAGGCGGGTGAGCCACTGCAAAGAGAGAGTAGTGACGTCAGTGTGTGCCGCGCTGCGATTGGTCGGTTGGTGTAACGCCGCGCTGGGATTGGTGGAAGTTTGTTAGGAGCCGAGTATTGAATTTGGGGAAGTAAACAATCGATTTTCATGATGAGATTGTTTAGGGTACTGCGGGATTTGTGTAGAGGCGATACAGGAGTGGTGACTCGGGTAGGAGAAGAAGCTCCACCTGAGGATACACCGGCGCATTATATGGCAACAAATGTAGGGCTCCATACTATAGTTTGGCTTCAAAATTGGCATAAAATTACAGAAAAAGAAGGAGAATTGGCTTTTCCTCGGTATGGGTCATTTCGTATGGAGGTGCTGTATCAGCTAAGAGGAGTGATGTCGGCTCTGAACCCTCCGCCTAGACCAACCCAATTTGAGGCATTGGATGCTTGGATGAGAGCAGCAATTGCAAAGAGAAGGGAAGCTTCTCAGGGAAGAATGAAAAAAGCAATGAAGGCATATCAGGATGCCAGGTGGGATGCACAGTTGAAAAGATGGAGAGTAGACACCATAGAGGGAGAACGATTGTATCCATTTCGGTTGTTAGAAGGAGCGTCTAAAGGGCAAAGCAGGACAGAAGAGGAAAGTGATACAGATGACAGTTTTCTAGATAGACTGCTAGCAGAACGTCCTCCACCTGATGACTCTAGACTGGAGACACAGAGAACACAGCAATCAGAGGAAATTCTACGGGTGAGACAAACAGGTTCAGAAGATCAGACCACAGGAGTAAGGGGGAGGGTCTCAGTGGAAATGAGAAGAATCCCAGGAGGGTCTGGAGGGATAGAGTACGCAACTTCGGAGTCAGGAGAGACTGCCTGTAATATGCAATTACCAGAAGCCCTTTCGGTACCAGTTACTATTGGACCGGTAGTTTCAATATATAATCCCAGAGACAGAACAAGGGAAAGTCAGCGACAGACAGAACAGGGTGAAGAGACTATGTCTGGAGGGAGTCTTACCATGAGTGAGACGGGCATGGCTCAGGTATCAGTGGAATCCAGTACTCCAGTGCCAGCTACGGCTGATCCTTCAAGGATGGACAGTGGATCAGAACGAAGACGAACAGGAGCTTTAGCAAATTCTGAGTCAGTCATCAGAATGTGGGTTCCACCGGTGAGGGAGTCACAGATCTTGAATGAGGAATTGGGGTTGAGACAAGAAGCACCTATGGTACCTTACGGGCCACAGTATGTGTGTGAGGGTAACCATTGGAGAAGTCGAAGTTGTGAAAGAGAAAGTCGCCCAGTTGTGAGGATGGAAGAGAGTGGGGGTCCAAGGAGAACACAAAGTTGTAACATGGAGGAATTGGGAAGTGAAAGAGGTCAGAAGGTTTTACAGGCTGCAATAAAGGCACCCTTGATAGATGTGGTAAGATTAAAAGCAGAAATGGATGAGGTAATAGAAGGGAATCTGCCATGGGAAAGAATCGAGACATATGATTCAAGTGAATTGCTATTTGTAGCTAAGGACGTTACCAGAAAGGCAAAGCGAGCCCATGATGCATTGTCTCTATTGGCACGAAAATATGATGTAGATCTAACAAAGACTAAAATGATGCAGGGAACCTGCAGATTGCATTATACGGATAAGGAATTAGAAGAGAAGCGAAAGACAGGATTGAAGGCACAAATAAGTGAATTGGTGATAGTAATGCGAGCGTGGAAAGCCTTAGACAGTTGGGAAGAAAGGTGGGCCAAAAAGAAAAGTGCTAAGAAAGGGATAGGAGATAATCCGCTTCCGGGTGGAGGGACGGGACCAGCAGGACATTACCCTCTGAGAGAAGTGCAAAATGGGGGGTATGTTCATGTGCCATGGAGCAGGGGGGATTTGGCAGCATTCACTAATGATTTTCCTCGGCTGCGGGAAAAACCTGCTGATTGGTATAAGCAAATAGACCGGTTTGTCAAGATCTCGAAGGTGCTTTGGATTGATTTGAATACCTTGTTTGATATAGTGGTCCCAGGAGATTTATGGATGGCATGTAAAGTTGCCATTGATTGGCCCGCTGTCGAACCAGCCAGAGATCCGAAGAATCATGGTCCTTCTCCCGAAGTAATGAAGAAATATGAGCAAGTGATTACATGGTTACAATCCAAGGTAGCTCCGCAAACGGTTGATTGGCTTAAAATCGATCATACTACTCAAGATTCTAAGGAGTCGGTACATGACTATTATGAGAGACTTTTAGTGGCTTTTAAACAGCATAGTGGATTGGATACAAATGAGCATAAAGATATGGGACAGTTTGTCTCGAAGTTTGTGCTAGGACTAAGATCTGATATTAGCTTGATGATACAGACACATTTGATATGTTGGCAGAATAAGACGGTGGATGAAATCCTACGTTATGCAAAATACTGTAGTGATCAGGTAGAATCGGCACAAAAGAAATTGAAAGACAAATTGATGTTGGTGTAGTTGAGGAATGCCGAAAGGCCTGATCAGATGCAAGGGGTTGGTGGAGCAATGGGTCAAGGTAGAGGAAGTGGTAGGGGAATGGGTCAACAGATGGTAACCCAACCTGGACAGGGAAGAGGCATGGGAATGGATGCAGGTACAGGAGGTGATTGGGTGGCGAATCAAAAGAAGGTCACTGCTTGTCATTATTGTCACTAAATCGGGCATTGGAAACGCGAGTGTCGATTGAATCCAGCAAATCAATTGCAGAATGAGGGAGAGGGACAGATGTCAGAGACTTGGAATACTGTAACTGGACCTAAGTCCATGTATGGGGCAGGATATGAGCCGCAAATGCCGATTCCTCAGCCTCCAAGAATACCTACTCATAATCAGGTGTATCATCAGATGCCCTATTTTGACTTACGAGACAGACCTGACCAACCACAAGATTTTCATGAGTATCAGAGGGAGGTGCAGGAAGAATGCCCTTTAAATGCGATCCTGGAAGTAGATCAGAATGGACCGTTTGTAGATGCAGAGGTGAACGGACACTCTGTTACTTTCTTATTAGATACTGGAGCTGCACGCTCCACAGTAAGAACTGAAGAGGTTCCAAATGTGTCCATGTCAGGACAAACGATTCAAGTGGTGGGAGTCACCAATCAGAGAATGGATAACCCGTTGACAAATGAGTTACCTGTGAGGATAGGACTGTTCCGAGACAAACATCAATTTGTAATTTGCGATTCAAGCCCGGTCTGTCTATTGGGACGAGACCTTTTGTGTAAACTAAATTGTACCATAAAGTCCACAGAAAAAGGAAGGTGCACTCTAAAAAGAGTCAGACAGGAAAACCACTTGTAATTGAAATAGTTTCTTCTTTTTATTTACAGTTGCTTGATAAAAGTGGCACACAGCCAACGCGTTTCGTTCCCTAGTGCCTTGGGAACTTCGTCAGGGCTGTAATAGTTATAAAAAATTGACATAAATACACATATATAATACATATATATTTCACAATAAACTATAAGAAAATAAATTAACAAAAAGACAAACAAGTAATAACATGACCCAGAATCAATACAAAAAAACAACATAACAACATACCAAAATTATTTTAAACCAAAATGTACACAAAATTTAAAACAAACGGAGACAACACCATATATGTTAATCAAAAAATACAACACATGACAATAGTGCATAATCTAACGGTTATTCTTTTACATAAACTCCCTTTTAGGCATTGCATCCAACCAGTGGCAGTTTTATTTACAATATGGGTGCCATCCCATGGTCCTTACAGATGACTGTTATTCTTTTAGCGTGTGTTGTAATTTTTTTTTTTTTTTTTTGGTGATTATATTATGATATTCTGGACATACTTTTGGAATTGGTACCTCAATATCATTATTTTCCGTAGAATCTCGCGAAGTCGTGGAGCGGAATACGCGACACTATTCTTGACACATTATCCTCACAGGACCGACGAACATACCTAGGTCCGCTTGATTATATTTAATAGCAATAGCAAGGTGAGAAGTTTATTCAGACCATTTAAATTGATCTTTATTTTATTTTCTATTTAGGTCTTTCTACCTTTCACCTCCCCTACTTTCACTGTTCACGGAGGTGTCATCATTGCTCATTGGGTAAAGTTGGTTGTCACTTTCTTTCTTCTCTTTTTTTCATACCGATTTTCGGGTGTGTTGGTCTTGGTAGGATGACCAAGGATTACAAATTACATCTGATCTGGAACTTTGTTCTAGTAGCCTTGGAACACCTTTATGAGATGTCTTCGATTTGGTACTTATGCTCTGTCCTTTTTCAATATGTTTTTCCACTTTTTCTACTTTTTCACATTTTGCCTTTTTTGATTCGATGTGTCTAGATTTGACTATGGTACTAAAGATGTCTGATACAAAAGAACATATTTCTTTTTCTTTCTTTTCAATAGGATATTCTATCCCACCGTTACATTATGCACTATTGTCATGTGTTGTATTTTTTGATTAACATATATGGTGTTGTCTCTGTTTGTTTTAAATTTTGTGTACATTTTGGTTTAAAATAATTTTGGTATGTTGTTATGTTGTTTTTTTGTATTGATTCTGGGTCATGTTATTACTTGTTTGTCTTTTTGTTCATTTATTTTCTTATAGTTTATTGTGAAATATATATGTATTATATATGGTATTTAGGTCAATTTTTTATAACTATTACAGCCCTGACGAAGTTCCCAAGACACTAGGGAACGAAACGCGTTGGCTGTGTGCCGGTTTTTTATCAAGCAACTGTAAATAAAAAGAAGAAACTATTTCAATTACAAGTGGTTTTCCTGTCTGACTCTTTTTAGAGTGCACCTTCCTTTTTCTGTGGACTTTCTAGCAAAATTGGTATTTTTCAACAGCAGATACCGGGAGTTGTTGCACTCGCCAGCTATTATATGTGACTAATGGAATTTAAGTGCTTGACCTAGGTCAGCTGTTGTGTGCTTTTTTGTTGTTTCATGTAAATCTTTGGATTATAGACTGTCTTGCACTTATTCCTTTTTGTGATAACAATAACTAAGATGCCTAGATTTGATGATGGGAGAGAAGAAATGGCTCAGAATTTGTTTGGTACTAATACGCCCATTGAACTAGCTTTACAGGGTACATCCAGTAGAGTAAGTTTAAAAACACTATTCCTTAGGCTTGAGCATTTAAAGAAACAGGAGTTATCCCGTTGGTGGGACGGGATAACACTCCAACAATATCTGGTGAACAAGAAAATACCCAGAGGTTTAAGAATTTTAATCTTTCCCACTTTTGAGGACTTAAGTGAGGACCTCTTAAACGAATGGGAAGGTAACCTGGAAAATGCATCACAAGTGATGATGCAAATTCTAATTCGCCATGCTAGGGAAAAGGGTGACAAACTACAAGGAGAAATAGAGGCCCTAGAGAAAGAAATCAATGACATGGAGCAAAAAGATTTGATTGAAAAGAATTTTGCCATATTAAAGAAAGTAATGGAAGAACACCAAATATATTTGAAAGATAAGAAGTTGAAAAAAATCAAAAGGGATGACAGAGACTATCGTGACGGACGTGTCTACACGTTCGCGAAAAAATTTGATAATGTTCAAGGAGGGGAGGAAAGAAAGAGAACTAGAGAAGACAGGGAAGAGAGCGATGATGCCCGCTCTGTTAGCAGTGTCTCCTCATCATCGTTAAGCAGTGTAGCCTCTAATATACCACTAGAGATCCCTTTAGGGGAAGGAGCTTCTTCTTTTCAGAAGGAGCTCGCAAAAATTCGAATCAGCAGCAGACTCCAACAGAAAAAAGACCAGCCAAAACAAGGAGGGGAGGCAGGAGGTCAAAAGGCCGGGACAGGTCGAGGGTCATTCAAGAAACCAAACACGACAGTGAAACCACAAATATGAATGATAATGTGCTCACTAATATTATGGGACCCAATGATGCAAACAATGATTGTGATTTAAAGATTGTTAATCTGTCCAATAAAATCCTTGATAAAGATGAACTGACAGTCCTGAGTAAAGGTTTGAATTTCTGTTCTACTCAAGGGGGGGATCTCACTGAAGTACATATTGACCTGTACAAATTTGTAAGAGTCTTGAAACTCAGGGATTACTTCTCGCAACAAACACCTAAAACTATTATGCCTCCAATTAGATCAGAAAGTACGACACATACAGTGGCTGATATTCGAAATGCACAACTGTTACTCAGTCTAGACGATGATGAGAATCATGACATGTCCACTTTACTTAATGATTTTGATATTGAACAAAACTGCGATATAGACAGTGGCTTTAAACCTAGATCTAAATTTGTACCCCCTCTCAATTACCATCCAAATATAGATGTCTTCTACGATAGAGTGAGTAAAGACTTGTACAATTTAGAAATTCCAACTAGATCTGTATCACGGATTAGCCACAACATTACCGCCAACGAACGAAAAGCACTCAATAGACTTAAACTTGACAACACCATCGTCATTAAAGAGGCAGATAAGGGCGGTAATGTTGTGGTCATGAACCATTGTGATTACATGTCCGAAATTGCGCGACAACTAAGTCACACACGTTGTTACCAGCAAATCCCTTTGAATCCCATTAAGAACATCACTTTGATGATTAACATGAAATTGTATGAATGGAGGGACACCGGCTTATTGTCTGAAGATGAGTTCAGATATTTGAAAGTTGACAAACCAAAATACCCCTGTATTTACATCATACCTAAAATACATAAGGGTGGTGCTTTTCCTCCAGGCCGCCCTATCATTTCAGGGATTGATTCACCAACCAAAAAACTTTCTGAATTTGTGGATCGTAGACTTCAAAAATATGTCTTAGACCTTCCGTCGTACATCAGAGACAGTAAAGACATTTTAGCCAAATTCAATAATTTCCAGTGGTCCGATGAATTATGCTTTGTCACATTTGATGTGGAAAGCCTATATACATGTATCCATAAGAGGTTTGGGATTCAGGCGGTCCGTTCGTTTCTGGATAGAGAACCTGCCGACCACTATGAATCCAATGAAATGACATTGGAAATGATAGATATCATTTTGAGTAACAATTTCTTTTTACATGATACCACATGGTTCCATCAGATACTCGGGACCGCTATGGGTTCTAAATTCGCCCCCTCTTACGCCTGCCTCTTTATGGGGTGGTTTGAGAGGGAGTATGGCTGGCACAGACATGCCTCCCCCTGGACTGAATACATCGTGTTCTGGGGGAGGTATATCGACGACATTATTGTCTTGTGGTCAGGTTCAATGGAATCACTTCATGAATATCATGCATATCTGAATGCTAACACCTTTAATGTGAAACTTACTATGGTACATGACAAAGTGAAGATTAGTTTCCTTGATATTGAGTTTTACATTAAAGATGGAACCATACAAAGCTCTCTTTATAGAAAAGAAACGGCTTGTAATGCAGTTCTACATGCTGATAGTGCGCATTCACGTTCGGTCATCAACAACATTCCTTTTGGGGAGATGACTCGGATAAGAAGAAACTGTAGTGAGGAGGAGACCTATCAAAAAAACCTATTAGAATCTAAGAAAAGGTTTCTCAAACGAGGATATGATAGGGGGCTATTGGACAAAGCTGTCAATAAAGCACAACAACTTAAGAGGGAAGATATTCTTCGCGATAAACCCACTATAGCCACTTCAGCAACAAAAGAGAGGGCAATTAGGTTCATTACTCAGTATAACAACAATAGTAGCAAAATCTACAAGATTCTAAGAAAAAATTGGAGTCTCCTAATGGACACTTCTTGCCTTCGTGGTTGCCTGCCTAACAGACCCTCTATCACCTATCGTAAAGGGAGGTCTCTGCAAGATGTTTTATGCTCTAGCCATGTGACAAACTTGCATACAACGTGGCTACCTCCAAAACCCAAAGGTTTTTTCACTTGCGGATCTTGCAGTATTTGCCCACTCGGAAAAAACAAGATCACTGACTTCACCTACAACACGCTGAAATCACATAAAATTGCACATTTTATCAACTGCAATACAACACACGTAGTTTATGTATTGGGGTGTAACTGTAACATCATTTATGTAGGAAGCACGGTATGTCCCCTTAAGGTTCGAATTCAGGAACATCGTAGGGCCATACTTAATGGGGATACCTGTTACCCCGTAAGTGAACATTACATGGAAACTCACCCAGATGATAAGTCCCTCTGGTTTCATGGGATCGACCACGTACCTATTAGTGCTAGGGGTGGTGATCGAGAGCTACAGGTCAGACAGAGGGAGGCAAAATGGATTTGCCGCTTGAAAGCAACCCAAATGGGTCACAATACTGATATGGAACTCCATTACTTTCTTGGATAGAAGATAAGATGATGAGTCTACCAAGAAGTAAAATAATGTTTGTGATGTTTCTGATAACTGTATATATGGTTTTTAATTATTAGCCTTGATACATTAAAATAATAGGCAATAATCGGTATATTGTTATGTAACTTCCTTCTTTCTTTCCCCTTTTCCTTTCTTTTCTCAGCACATTTACTCGCAGTTGCGGTAACTATTATCTTGTGAACCCAATTGGTGACGTAATCCCCTTGATCACCTTTTTATATTCAACGCCGGTACAGGACCTTAATTTAAGATGCATTGTTTACATGTAGTTATAACTGAATTTACTTTGCCGTGTACATCGATATCATTCCCTGATACTCCAATATGGCCGCCACATTAGCCTGTGTGATAATATGAGCCAGCCTGTGGGACATTATCCCCTATTCACTCCGGCTTTAAGTTAGTTTGAGATACTAATCGCATTAGGGGTAATTTGACTTCTGCAAAATTAGATTGGTGATCTAATTCCTTTTGATCACCATTTTTTATCTATTTTCTGTTTAGGATTTTAATTTTCAAATGAACCATCTACATATATTTTAAAGGGTACCAACTGAGCCATGTGCATCGATACTAGTACTAGATACTCTAATATGCCCGCCACTATAGGGCACAATACACTATCGACAGATCGCTGAACGACCCAATATGGCCATCATATAAGCCTGTGTGATAATATGAAGCAATACCAAAGGGGATGAAGGACGGAGCGCTTGAACTAATCAAACACTCACCCCCAGTCAACTGATCTCGGTTTAATCCATCATCATTCTTTAGCTCACTCCACCACCCCAGTTCAGACATGGCCATATGCAAATCAGTCTGACCCTGTGCCTCATGGGAACAGTCCAGCCCGAACTGCCAAGCCATGTCTTCCCTGGACCGGAAACAAGCATCCTGGGACCGGTTTCTGGCTATTCAGCCGTCATCAGCCAGGCTAGCTTGAATCCCAGATGGATTAAACCCAGATCAGTTGACTGGGGGTGAGTGTTTGATTGCTCAAACGCTCCGTCCATCATCCCCTTTGGTATCGCTTTGTTCACCCTAAGTTGGCAGGGCATGCCCAGACGTGGGTCCCTTGCTCACTTTGCCACTGGATTCAAGCTAGCCTGGCTGATGACGGCTGAATAGCCAGAAACCGGTCCCAGGATGCTTGTTTCCGGTCCAGGGAAGACATGGCTTGGCAGTTCGGGCTGGACTGTTCCCATGAGGCACAGGGTCAGACTGATTTGCATATGGCCATGTCTGAACTGGGGTGGTGGAGTGAGCTAAAGAATGATGATGGATTAAACCCAGATCAGTTGACTGGGGGTGAGTGTTTGATTAGCTCAAACGCTCCGTCCATCATCCCCTTTGGTATCGCTTTGTTCGCCCTAAGTTGGCAGGGCATGTCCAGACGTGGGTCCCTTGCTCACTTTGCCACTGGATTCAAGCTAGCCTGGCTGATGACGGCTGAATAGCCAGAAACCGGTCCCAGGATGCTTGTTTCCGGTCCAGGGAAGACATGGCTTGGCAGTTCGGGCTGGACTGTTCCCATGAGGCACAGGGTCAGACTGATTTGCATATGGCCATGTCTGAACTGGGGTGGTGGAGTGAGCTAAAGAATGATGATGGATTAAACCCAGATCAGTTGACTGGGGGTGAGTGTTTGATTAGCTCAAACGCTCCGTCCATCATCCCCTTTGGTATCGCTTTGTTCGCCCTAAGTTGGCAGGGCATGCCCAGACGTGGGTCCCTTGCTCACTTTGCCACTGGATTCAAGCTAGCCTGGCTGATGACGGCTGAATAGCCAGAAACCGGTCCCAGGATGCTTGTTTCCGGTCCAGGGAAGACATGGCTTGGCAGTTCGGGCTGGACTGTTCCCATGAGGCACAGGGTCAGACTGATTTGCATATGGCCATGTCTGAACTGGGGTGGTGGAGTGAGCTAAAGAATGATGATGGATTAAACCCAGATCAGTTGACTGGTGGTGAGTGTTTGATTAGCTCAAACGCTCCGTCCATCATCCCCTTTGGTATCGCTTTGTTCGCCCTAAGTTGGCAGGGCATGCCCAGACGTGGGTCCCTTGCTCACTTTGCCACTGGATTCAAGCTAGCTTGGCTGATGACGGCTGAATAGCCAGAAACCGGTCCCAGGATGCTTGTTTCCGGTCCAGGGAAGACATGGCTTGGCAGTTCGGGCTGGACTGTTCCCATGAGGCACAGGGTCAGACTGATTTGCATATGGCCATGTCTGAACTGGGGTGGTGGAGTGAGCTAAAGAATGATGATGGATTAAACCCAGATCAGTTGACTGGGGGTGAGTGTTTGATTAGCTCAAACGCTCCGTCCATCATCCCCTTTGGTATCGCTGTGTGATAATATGAGGCAGCCTGTGGGATAATATCTCCCTTTCACGCTGGCCTATAGTTAAGTTTGAGATATCAATCGCATTTGCGGTCATTTAAACTTAGCAAAATCCAATTGGTGATCTAATTCCTTTTGATCACCGTTTCTTATCCATTTCCTATTTAGGTCCTCAATTTTTAAATGAACTATCTATATATATTTTAAGGGTACCAACTGAGCCATGGGTTTTGATACCAGTACTAGACATCCCAATATGGCCGCCACCACAGGCATAATATACTACCGTTAGACCGCAGATCCTCTTTCGATGCTCACTTCTATTCACACGGCGTCTCCGCGGTCACGTGCTTACTCAGCGTGTCCTTTTTAAACCGGCAGGAAATCGTGGCTCTTTTCGTTAATAGTGACTCGGAGAACAGCTACCATACTGTCTGGCAGATCAGCGTCGATACTGAAGTAAGCGTGTCTTGTGTTGCGCTAATTTCTTTCTGTAGCCGTTTGTTATTTGTGATTGTCAGTAAATGGGCTGGTTAGCACGCCAACTTATTGCAGGGGCATTTCACGTGGATATTTACTGAAAGGGTTGGGTGTTATCTTATTTTTGCTTTGTTACCTTTCGGTTAAATTTCTGGCTTCGTACATTTGGAAGAAATTTATGCACGGATTATGTATAGCTATCACTGCTAATACAAATATATTGCGTGGTATGCAAGACCTGATTATGGCAATACAGCTTGTATGAAGTGACTTTCGAAATATTATAATCAGGTTTCATGTTATTATTATGAACCACCTGTACTTGCTACTTTGTTCCGAATAGATGTGGCCGAGAATTATTTTCTGTGGGTCCTCAACATGTCTCCTTTCTATTTACAGATATTGATTTGGGATTTTCTCTTTATGCCCATGTTTTTACATTGTTTGCTTAAACCCTGATATACTCCAAGTGGCCCTTTATCGGATGCGTGTCTCATATCTATCAAGGTGAGGCACTGCGTCAGATTCCTTTATTCACATATTGTCATTTGTGACGCGTAGCTCTATCTTTTTGTTATGGCAATTCCGGCTACACTACAGACATACACCTTTGGGACATATTTAAGAGAAATATATTTTTTTCTCTTTTTCACTTTCAGATACCGATTGCGGGCCTGATCTGCACTCGAGTTTTATTGTGACTGCGATATTTTATTTCATACTTTTGTAGCTTATTTTGAATATCTCTTAAAAACTATACAGGTGAGAAACTACCTTTTCTATTCCTCATGTTTTTATAGATAGTAGCCATGCATACCATCTATATGTATAGTACTTTTGTTGCCCTTTTAAAAGTCGTTTCCAAATAAATACTAATAAGATGAGTTTTGGTTTTAACATCCAATCATATTTTTGTGGTCATAATTAAGATTACTCATGCCATATTAAATTCAATTAGGTTTTGTATTACGGTTATTCTTTTACATAAACTCCCTTTTAGGCATTGCATCCAACCAGTGGCAGTTTTATTTACAATATGGGTGCCATCCCATGGTCCTTACAGATGACTGTTATTCTTTTAGCGTGTGTGTAATTTTTTTGGGTGATTATATTATGATATTCTGGACATACTTTTGGAATTGGTACCTCAATATCATTATTTTCCGTAGAATCTCGCGAAGTCGTGGAGCGGAATACGCGACACTATTCTTGACACATTATCCTCACAGGACCGACGAACATACCTAGGTCCGCTTGATTATATTTAATAGCAATAGCAAGGTGAGAAGTTTATTCAGATCTTTATTTTATTTTCTATTTAGGTCTTTCTACCTTTCACCTCCCCTACTTTCACTGTTCACGGAGGTGTCATCATTGCTTATTGGGTAAAGTTGGTTGTCACTTTCTTTCTTCTCTTTTTTTCATACCGATTTTTGGGTGTGTTGGTCTTGGTAGGATGACCAAGGATTACAAATTACATCTGATCTGGAACTTTGTTCTAATAGCCTTGGAACACCTTTACAAGATGTCTTCGATTTGGTACTTATGCTCTGTCCTTTTTCAATATGTTTTTCCACTTTTTCTACTTTTTCACATTTTGCCTTTTTTGATTCGATGTGTCTAGATTTGACTATGGTACTAAAGATGTCTGATACAAAAGAACATATTTCTTTTCTTTCTTTTCAATAGGATATTCTATCCCACCGTTAGATTATGCACTATTGTCATGTGTTGTATTTTTTGATTAACATATATGGTGTTGTCTCTGTTTGTTTTAAATTTTGTGTACATTTTGGTTTAAAATAATTTTGGTATGTTGTTATGTTGTTTTTTTGTATTGATTCTGGGTCATGTTATTACTTGTTTGTCTTTTTGTTCATTTATTTTCTTATAGTTTATTGTGAAATATATATGTATTATATATGTGTATTTATGTCAATTTTTTATAACTATTACAGCCCTGACGAAGTTCCCAAGGCACTAGGGAACGAAACGCGTTGGCTGTGTGCCGGTTTTTTATCAAGCAACTGTAAATAAAAAGAAGAAACTATTTCAATTACAAGTGGTTTTCCTGACTGACTCTTTTTAGAGTGCACCTTCCTTTTTCTGTGGACTTTCTAGCAAAATTGGTATCTTTCAACAGCAGATACCGGGAGTTGTTGCACTCGCCAGCTATTATATGTGACCAATGGAATTTAAGAGCTTGACCTAGGTCAACTGTTGTGTGCTTTTTTGTTGTTTCATGTAAATTGTACCATATCTTGCACTCCGAGGGGTGTGGAGTTGCAAACCTGTGATGATGATGCAGATTTCAAAATGGCTAGTATGAGCTTATGTACGGAAATGTTCGTGGTTCTTACTATAGAGGAGTTGCCACATGATTTGAGAGATTCGGTTTCTCCAAAAGTGTGGGATTTCACGGGTGAGGAGATAGGATTGATTCGAGGGGTTGAACCTGTTAGGATGCAAGTCAAACCAAATGCAGAATTTCCACGAACTCCGCAGTATAAATTAACTCCAGAAACTGCGGCTGGAATAAGACCTGTAATTGAGTCTATGATTGCACAAGGCATTCTCAAATAGATACGAGGAAGTCCCTGCAACTCACCTATTATGGGACTGCAGAAGCCTAGCGGCAAGTACAGAATAGTACAGGATTTGCGCAGAGTTAATGAAATCGTGATTCCATGTTGTCCTGTGGTACCGAATCCAGCTGTTATTCTGTTCCAAATACCATGTGAAGCAGAGTGGTTTAAGTCATAGACTTATGTCAGGCATTTTTCTCCATACCGTTGCATGAAGACAGCCAATTTTTATTTGCATTCAGGATGGATGATCATGTGTTAACGTAGTGTAGAATCCCTCAAGGGTATACAGAAAGCCCCTCTATTTTTAGCCAGAGTCTGAAGAAGAATCTTGAAGGGCTGATGATGCCCCAGAACTCAGTCCTAGTTCAATATATAGATGACCTTTTGGTCGCTTCAGAGACTGAGGATGCTTGCAGAATTGATACTGTGGCTTTGCTGAATCATTTGGCAGACAATGGACACAAAGTGTCTCCGAACAAACTCCAGTATTGTCTGAATGAAGTGCAGTATTTAGGTCACCGGATGAGAAGGGAAAACGAAGGGTGTCACCAGATCGCATAGAGACGATTCTGCAAATGGGATCTCCGAAAACACAAAAAGAAGTCCGCATGTTTTTGGGAATGGTCGGCTATTGTCGACAGTGGATCCCAAATTTTTCCTTGCAAGCAAAGCCACTGTTGAGATTAACTCGAAAGGACATTAGCGATCCGGTACCATGGGATGATGACTGCTTGAGAGCCTTCCTCGAGCTGAAGGAGAGCCTGTGTCGCGCTCCAGCTCTGGGAATGCCGGATTACAATAAAGCGTTTTCGCTCTTCTGTTGTGAAAGGGAAGGATGTGCGTTAGCGGTCCTTATACAGACACATGTAGATGCTCGCAGACCAGTGGCTTACTTTTCAGCTACATTAGATCCAGTAGCTTCTGCGTTGCCCGGATGTCTCAAATCCGTTGCTGCAACAGGTGTCAGCATTGAGAGATGTGAAGGCATAGTGATGGGTCATCCGCTTATTGTTTATGTGCCTCATTCAGTAGAGTTATTGATGACAAGAACTAAGACACAGTATTTAACGAATAACAGACTTACAAAGTATGATCAGATTATATTGGCTTCTGAAAATGTCACTCTGAGATGTTGTACCACCTTGAATCCTGCTACATTGTTAGCTCTTCCACAAGAGGAGGAAGAAGATTGTGAAGAACATGACTGCCTGGATGTTACTGAACTATCTACCAAACCCAGACCTGACATTGTTGATGAACCTCTGTCTGAAACTGATTTGATTCTTTTTGTTGATGGTTCATGCTTAAGAGACAATGAAGGGTGTTTGAGAGCAGCGTTTGCTGTGTGCACCATCTTAGGGGTGGTGGAAGCTGCCTGTCTGAAAGGAGTATACTCTGCTCAGGTAGCCGAAATTATTGCTTTGACACGTGCCTGTATCATTTCAAATGGCGTCTGAGTAACTATATATACGGACAGCCAATAGGGGTTTGGAGTGGTTCACGACTTTGGCCAGTTATGGTCACAAAGAGGATTTTTAACGTCCTCAGGATCCCCAATCCGTAATGGAGAATATGTGCGCCAATTGTTGGAAGCTTTGCAAAAACCCAAAGAGATAGCTGTAGTAAAA
Organism: Calotriton arnoldi; assembly: GCA_963921515.1. NCBI lineage: Eukaryota > Metazoa > Chordata > Amphibia > Caudata > Salamandridae > Calotriton > Calotriton arnoldi. Next base: position 4,003,379 of record CAWUFW010000416.1, on the reverse strand, counting down.
TGTGCAGCCCATGGGAGGGGAGAGGACTTTGTTACAAAAGGAAATAACTATGCCAATGAAGTAGCGCATTTTTGTGCTATACATGCTTGTGTTTTCAATGGAACATACGTAGGAGAGAGCACAGAAGAGACTGAGCTCAGCATGATGTTGGCTATAGCCGATACCTGGGATGAGGTAAAGCGACTGCAGGATGAAGCCTTAGAGGAGGAAGTTGCATCATGGGTTAGAGCAGGCTGCGAAAAGAGAGAAGATGGCATTTGGGTGTCAACAGATGAGAGAACAGTATTACCTAACTATCTATTGAGCCCAATGGCAAGGCAGATTAACGGAGTGGTTCATCTCGGGAGAGATGCCATGGTGCGAGTGTTTAGTCAAACTTGGTTTATCCCACGAATTCGTGTGCATGCTGAGGCGGTGTGTCACAGGTGTGTTACATGCCAACAAATGAATGTTGGAAAGAAAACTGTGGTTGCAATGAGTCATATTGGAAGATCAGGAGGGCCTTTTAATAGGATACAGTTAGATTTCATCGAGATGCCCAGGTGCAATAGGCTAAGATATGTTTTGGTGGTAGTGTGTATCTTTTCACGTTGGGTTGAAGCCTATCCAACTAGACGATGTGACAGTCTCACAGTGGCAAAATTGTTGTTAAGGGAATTGATACCACGCTTCGGCTTTCCGACCTCAGTGGAGACAGATAGAGGAACACACTTCCATAGTGAAATCATGAAATTGTTATGCACAGCTCTAAACATTGATCAGAGATTGCACTGTAGTTACAGGCCTGAGGCATCTGGTCTTGTGGAGCAGGTAAATGGCACAATCAAGATGAGGGTGTCAAAGGTTTGTTCGTCAACTGCATTGAAGTGGCCAGATGCTCTACCATTGGTATTGATGAGTCTGCGTAGTACTCCTGATAAGAGGACAGGACTCTCTCCCCATGAAATATTAATGGGAAGAGCCATGCGATTGCCTATGGTGCCAGCTACAGCACTGATAAACATCACTGATGATTTGGTTTTGGATTATTGTAGGGGACTGGCTGATGTGGTTAATTCTGTGTCCCACCAGGTCGAGGCTGCGACTGCATCCACCTCGAGAGACCTGCTGCATGATCTTAATCCTGGTGACTGGGTGCTTGTTCGAAAGCACGTGAGGAAAAGCTGCCTTGATGCTCGCTGGCGAGGACCATACCAAGTGATCTTAGTTACAAGTACAGCTGTGAAGTGCGGAGGATTACCAAATTGGATCCACGCTTCGCATACTCGCCGCGTTCCAGAACCTGAAGAGGAAACGACTCCTCTTGTTTCTAGGGAAACAACTGAAAATGCTACAGAAAACAAAGAAACAGGTCAGGTCGTAAGAACTCTTGACGGGGCTGAACAACCAACTGAGCAAGAAGAAAGAAATACAGCTGCTCCAGAGTTGAGTTCAGATCCAGAGATAGACGAAATTGCAGAAGTGAACTTTGAACCAGACCAAAGTGAATGGCCTGGTGCAGAAGGATCAGATCGAGAGGAAGAGAGGAGAACAGGTGCGGAAGCAGAAAAGTGGCCAACAAGAAAAGAAAGGCTGAACTTAAGGCTTGCATCTGAGAAAAATCTCGCTCCGATTCCTGAAACGTCTGAATCAGAACAAAGTGAAACTGAGGAGAGACCGGATGGTCTAAGACGATCCAGAAGAGAGAGGGTACCGTCTCAAAAGTACGCCTCTCCTGGGTGGACGTACCTGGCTGCAAATGCAGAAACCGAAGAATTCCGGAAGGTTGGGGACTGGTACAGTGAGTTACGGAGGGGACACCCTGACGATTAATATTCAGCTGTTGGTCCCTGGAGTTAAAGCCTTCGGAATCCTAACGCTGACAGTCCCTGATCCACCAAGGCTGAGTGGTTTGCGCTTTTTGATTTTTAACCAGGTTGCTTTCCCTACATTTGGTCGACAGCCCACTGCACAGGAACTGGGAGAGATTCGTGCAGAGATACTGCAGCTTGTTCTTACCATGCTTGGATCTAATATCATTAATGATGAACCTTGAACTTTGAAAAGAAGAACTCATTAGGCTTTAGAAAGAAGATAACCTAGGCCCCAGTGGAAGAAGATTTAAATTAGGGACTCTCAATAGAAGAAGAACTGAGGGCTAGGGTTGACTACGTCTCTACAATAGGCCATAGATACTGGACTAAATATTGCAATAATCGAATGGGAAAAGGAAACTAAAAAGACATTATACATAACAGGAAAAGGCAAAGAAGAGAAGAAAAGAGACTTTGATTTGTTTGCACTTCAAACCCAAGCAATAGTACAAAATGGAATCTGGAAATTCAGGACGCAAGCAGAAGTGCATAATTGGTACCCTTATTGTTGTGGTGCTTATTGTCATAACTGTGGTGATTGTTACATCTTTGGTTGAGTCACACGATGCTGAAAGGAAGGGGGGTCAGACAACACTTACCCCGCCTACTTCAGAATTCGAAGAGGGTGTATCCGCAAGGGATAGAGAGATGATTAGAGAAACTAGTCAAATGTTACATGTAGATTTGTCAAAAGGTGACTTCACGCTGAATGCATATGCTCGTTTGTTGTATGAGTATGTTGACACAATGGAAGCGAAAGATTGCTATGTGTGTATGCAACTGCCAGCATCAGTAGAAGAAGGCATCCGATACCATCATTTACCTTTGACCTATGGTATTACATGTAGTGTGTTGTTGAGCATGTTTTATAGCAAGGCACATTTTGAGTACTACTTCTCCAACTATGATGTGGTACTTTCAGAAGTTCCCGTTTTTAAATACATGAATAAATATGATTATTATAAGCAGGTAGAAAGGATGTCTACGTATTTTGTGCCTACTATTACCTTAGATACATCTTATGCCCATAGACACAATTTGACCTGCATGTTAACTGACATCGAGAAGAAGTTTGTAGATCAGATAGAAGATCGACACAGGCAAACATTATTTAGGCCAGATCCGAAGCACAAGGTGATCCCATGGACACAGGAGGAATTAGATCATAAGGCAAGGGGGAGTTCTGGTCCAATAGCTTTAGACTTCCAGCAGAAAGGGAGACTGTGCATTAGACACCCATCCACATATTCTGACAAAATATTTGTGGGAGAGAGTGATTGTGAACACATTTTCTTGATTGAGGAAGCCATTACAAATGCGCTATTGGATAAATTGACCGTAGTGCCAAATGTGTATTTTGTGTGCGGTAAAAATGCTTATGTGAAATTGCCCAAAAATTGGTATGGGACATGTTATTTAGCTGTGGTATTTCCCAAGATCTTCCATGTGGATGATTTATGGCCTTTGGAAAGGAAAAGATCTCATAGAGGAAAACGTGGTGCAAGTGGGGAGAACTTATTGGGGATGTATTTGGAGCTATGATACCTAGTTTGGGTGTGATTTTGAATGATGTGAAGATTAGAAAGCTGGCAACTCTGGTAGATAAGCTCTCTGTGAATACGGACCAAATCCTATTACTGGTTGATGGGGAAATGGTTTCGATAAGGGCTATGGTTCTCCAAAATCGTCTTGCTTTAGATGTGTTATTAGCAAAAGCTGGAGGAGTTTGTAAATTATTGAAAGTTCAACAGTGCTGTATTTATATTCCTGACAATAGTCGGGATATAAGGAAGTACATTAGCAATATTTCAGAAATACATCAAGATTTACGTGATCTAGCTGCTGATGGACTCTGGGAACAAATAGGTAAGGGATTTAGCAAGATGGGAAGCTGGTTTGGAAGCTTGGGACAAGGAATAATGGGATACATCTTGAAACCCATTATAATAGCCGTCATTTGCATAATTGTACTGTTGGGAGTCATAAAGGCTTACAAATGGCAAAAGGCACGACATGCTGATAATTCTGTGAAAAAGCGAGAGCAACAATTAGAACGACTGCAGGACAGTCATTATCTGCACCTTAAAGGGTTGGAAAGATTTAGACAGGGACAGCAGGCTGCAACCTCTGTTTAGGTCGGTCTCTTCTACAAGGAGGAACTTAGGAGAGGAAAAAAGGTTGGTGTTATGACACTAGTCATAAGAGGGGGGAACTGATAGAGCGCTTACAGCACTCTAAATTGTAGGGGTGCACTATACTCCTGAGAGAAACGTATTCATATGTATTTTTGTAGTGTGCAATGTTTTAGGTTAGTAAGATGCATTTATTCACGTCATATTAGCATTGAACATAGTGAGCACATTTAAGTAGGATTTTGCGTGTATTAAAAGTTATATAATTCCTGTATGTGTAATGTGCTGGATGCAATTATATTCGTGCAATGTAACTGTGTTCAGTTAAGCAATTTAATGTGTAGGCCCAAATCAAAGGTTGTTGTGAGTTTCGTTTCTCCTTGGTTGATCAAGAATTAATTAAATAAGTTTTGTTATGGTTGAAGACAGTGTGTTCTCATCCTACTGCAGGTGCAGGAATTCAACCTCGTTATTCTTAGATTTAAGGAGATACCCGGATTGTCTTTGAAGAAAACTACAAGGCGAGAAGGGAGGACACCTTCGTGCTTGGTCTATCTGGGAACCAAGGCCACAGGAAGAAAAGTTGCATTTAATTAGAGCTTCTGTGGAAACTTACTGAAAATTGTTGCAAGTGAAAAAGTTTAACACATGACGTATTGTGGGTTGAACATTGTCTTTTTGTATAATGCGCCGGGCCAGATTCGGGAGACTTCTGCCAGTTTTCGGAGGAGAAGGAGCATCTTAGAGCGAGCTCCATAGCTTTAAGCTATCAGACCCATCTGACGTGAGTACTTCTTAGGAAGTCAACACGTGCTGACACCTTTGGGATATGATACAAGGGATATAGGTAGGAACCTTATTGAGAGCAGAGTAGGGAAAGATTTTACTCCTTCTTAAATGAAAAGAGAATTGGAGTTCGCTTCTATTCTTTGCTGTATTTTGATTTTGGAGTTCATCATATTATGCCTTTTGGGCCGAATGGCTTATATTCGTAAAATCGGCTCTGTATTGATCTTTTTGTACATATATACTCTGATATTGAGGTGTGTTTATATTCAATTATTTTTGGCCTTATAATAAATCCACACAACTTAAATTCGGAGTCTGTGGTCTTTAAAGCATGCTTAAATTGACAGTATAATCTTGAATCGTTTTCTCCCCTCTACCACTTTTAGCAGGTAAATAAAAGATCATCAGCATTAAATCTAGTAGGGAAGGTAAGGAGTAAAGGTTGGCGTAATCAGTTGTTACACGGTACGTGTTATATAGTCTGTAAGCACTATTTTCTTTAATTATTTTTTCCTACTGGCGGCACGACATGCGCTGCTTCAGATGGTTTTTAATGATGTTCCACAACTTCGCAATGTGCCGCATGCTTTTAGTAATGTATTTATTTTAATTACAGCGCGGTCCGCTTTAACTATAGCGGCCGCCTTTATTCAAAATGAAGCCAATAGCACCACTCGCGGGACGGGACGTGTGTTGTTTTGTAATTTTATTTACATGAAATCACAGCAGACCTGCGTCTCTTGCAACTTAATTAATTTTTTGTAGCTGGTATTTACCTCAATGTTTCTTTAATTTGTATATTGGCATTGCATATTGCAGTGTTAAATCGCGCACGTATGTAATGTTCCCAAATATTAATTTTTCATAGTAGTTTATGTTCCCAGGAGATTTTAAATTAAAATACAGTCTGTACACTTAAAGATGGTCAACATGTTTGAGAAGCCATTTCAGAAGATTGCCTCTTCTACTGATTTGTTTGTCCCTTTTCTGTGTTTACCACCGCACAGCGAGGCTGGAGCTGTGAGCTGTAGAGGTGTAGGCACAACACATGAGGCAGTTTGTCGCTTCTATCTCCACCTTCAGTCTGGCCAGATCTGGCAACCACGGAGTTGTTTTGCGCTGTGCTCACTATTGTATTGTTGAAATGCTCTGCCGTTGATGAGGCCTAAGGGGTGGCCCAACGCCATAGTGAGTAATAAAAATGTGGAGTGTAGAAACTGAGGGGCACATGTACAAGGAGTTAACGCTGCTGTAGCGTCAACTTTTTGACGTTACGGCAGCGTTTTTTTTATCGCCGTATTTACAAGCTGCCGCCAACCGCAGTTAGCAGCAGTTTTCCGGCGTAAACGTGCGATTTACAGATCGCCAGTTCTGTTAGCGGGACTTAACAAAAATGAGATGCAAGGTAGGCATTCCCATGCAAAAACAGCCGCTAACCCCACTTCGCAATATTTACAAGGAATTCCTTGTATGGTGCAAAACCCAAAAAACTGCTTCTAACTCTAGTTAGAGGCAGTTTTTTAAGACCAGAAAATAGCTGGTCTTCAAAATGGCGCAATCACTTGGGGCCTCATTTCAGAAGGTTTTAGTGCTGGGCATCGCTGCAAGGAATGTTGCTGCGCTGCCCTGCGACAAAACTACAGGGCAGGAATGTGCACCATCAATAAGATAGGGCACATTCCTGGGCCTCATTCATGAAAAGTGTTGCATCGCTGCGACAAAACAGCGTTGCAACACTTTTCACTACGCCCTTCTTGCGACACCATGGATGCGCTGTATTTACAGTACAGCGCTCCATGTCACAATTAATGACAGATACGTCTGGAATCCTGACATATCTGTCAGCGCAAATATCTGATGGATTTCACTATGCCACTCCTATGAGGCTTTGTTGCGTGGGAACGCCCACCCTGCATACATCATACCTGATGCAGGTATAATGTGGCACAGGGCTTCACAAGGTCACGCATATGCCTAGATGCGTCACTTTGCAAATACGGCGCAACGTGGTGCAAGAATCATGCTGCAAGTACTTCAAGGAAATGCCGCACCGGTAAGGTGAAACAGTCAGAAGGGGCTCATGAATAAGTCCCCTGTCTTTTTCCCCTAACTTGGCGCACAATGGCTGCCATGCGCCAACACAGCCACCCTTGCGCCATGGTGCACGGCTGACTGTGTTGCGGAGTTGATTGATGTTGTGGCTCCATCTCTTCTCGAGACGTCTGCAGGTGGGGCTGGACTAGTGGAGGGCAGGAGTGAACCAGTTGGCCTACATGGAGTGTTGTTTGCCTGGTCTTTTCTTGAGGGGTGCCAGGGTGTTGGCACAGTTGGAGATTCATTGGTGGAGGTTGCGCGCTGCGGTGTTGGCTGAGGGAGTTGACGGGAAGTTCTTCGGTGGCCTTGATCAACCCGCGACGGGGAGGGGCAATGATGGCGATGGTGTACGATGGGCATGGTGAAGGCGTGATGTAAACAATGATGGTCGGTACAGGAGAGTCCTGAGGTGTGGCTATAGTCGAAGGTCTCGCTGTTGGAGAAGATGGGCTTGAGCGTGTGTCAGGCTATGTGGGTTGGTGTGGTGACTAGCTGCTTGAGTCCGATTTTGGCGAGGCTCCCCAGGAGGGGGGTGGTGTTCTGGTCACTGGGGTTGTCCAGGTGGTACTTGAGGTCTCCGAGTAGGATGTAGTCGGTGGATGGGAGAGCCTGGGGTGCAATGAGGTCTACAATGGCATCCGTGAATGGGGGTTCATGGCCCGGGGGGCCTGTAGATGAGGGTGCCACGGAGGGTGGTGTTGGGGTTGGTCCGGATCCGGATCTGGAAGTGGAGGTGTTCCATGGTCACCGTTGGGTCATTAGAGTGCGTGGTCAGTCGGAGTGTGCCTTTTCCACACAATGGCAATGCCTCCTCCTGGCCACTTGGGGTGGTCCGTACAAGTGAATTTGTAGCCGTCGAGGATGGTGATGGCGATGTCCGGTCCAGAGCAGAGGTTGGTCCAGGTTTCCGTGAAGAAGGCGATGTCTGAAGAGGTGGCGTCGAGGAGGTCCCAGATTTCTCTTGCGTGTTTGTGGAGGGACCGCACGTTGTGGAGGATGCAGTTGAGCCATTCGGCTGTGCTGTTGTTCGGCTGGGCGGCAGGAGGCGCTGGTGTACTGATGTCACAGAAGGTGCATTTGCAGTTTCGACAGCGCAGGGTGCAAGAGAATTCTACAGTGTTGCTATATGGCAAGTGGTGTGGCATCCAGGGTTGATGGCAAGGAGGGTGCTGGCGTCGTACCGGTGGAGTGCCTGAGAGGAAGGGTCCTTGGAGCTTTGCGCTGTCCAGGGGCGGACGACGCAGATGGGCTTGCCTTAGGCACACCAGTGGTATGCCCGCTGCGCATGGCCACAGAGCGGCTGCCATTATGTAGTGCTGCGTGGGGGACTGGACAGCTGGGAGTAGGGAAACACGGGAAAGGACCCTGGATGGGGCGGGTCCCGCGTCTTCTGTGCTCCTGCACAGGAAGCAGGCAGCCAGGCTCCCTCCCCAAAGCCAATCAAAACGCTGCAACGCAGCATTGTGATTGTTCTTGAGTGCCATGCCAAGGCGTTCAACCAGGAGCTGGAGGGGTGGGCATGTTCTCCATGCAGGCTGTAATGCAGCCTTCATTGCGAACAGGGATGTGAGCATAATTGCTTTGGGCGGCCTGAGAGAGTCGACCAGTCATTGCACACTTGAGTGGGCATACCACTCCGCCCCTGCCCTGCTCCATGGGTAGTGCAGCCCCACCCACCCTCCCGCCCGTAAAGGAAACATAGCATGAGTACAACAGTAAGTTATCATCATGTTATGTTTCCTCTTCTTGCACTGCTTGAAAGCAGTGGGGCGACGCTCTTCCGCCACAGCGGATGAGCCGCCACTGGGGGTGCGTCACCCACAGGTGCTAGGCCTGGGCCCGACTCGGCCCCAGGGCCTTCTCCGCTACGCGTCCCACCTTCTCCTCACCTGGGCATTGACACTGTGGCGCAATCCGCTGCACTCTCTCCAAATCTGTGACTCAGCCAGGCGGGATTTCACAAGCCAGGGTACAGCAGTCGACGCCAAGTCCACTGGGGAACCTCCGGATGCAGGTGATGCAACAGGGCCCCCTTAGGCGTGAAGTTTCAGCGCTCCCGCCACACAAGTTCGGAGCAGCTCAGGAGCCTCACCCTCCACAGCGTCCGGCCAGCGCAACATCCTCCAGCCTGTGATGCAGAGGCGTGGTCCACCATTGGTAATCTCCTCCGTGCACCCCGGTGTAGTGGTGGCGAGTGGTATGCGATGTAGACCTTCCTATGTTGGTGCGCAGGAGCGCCTCTACCGTTCACAGCTCCAAAGGGCACCAGGCGGTCTTCTCACACAGGTCAGCAACGTGTCTCCATGCGACCTGGCAGACTTCACCACCAGGTAAAGGTGATCGCCAACGCCTCAATGTCTACCACCATGTGCCAGCAACTCCACAGCACCCCCGCATTCCACTCCAGGGCCCAAACGCAGGCCCAGCGAGGTCTTTGGGCCTCGGGGACTGTCCGTGCTTTCAAGGTTTTGGATGCCATGGTGTTGCAAGGAGTGCACAATGATGAGTGATGCATCACTGGTTTTGCCCAGCCATGCACCTCTTTTCATGATTGTAGCCCTGGATTTCCTCTTCACCTGGGACTCTGGCTGGTAATCCTGGCTGTTGGGGGGCTTGGGGGTGTTGTTGATCTGTGCTGCACTTGACCCTGGCTTCTCCAATCTGCATTCCATTGGTTTTGTTTCCTATTTTTCATTGGGGTTGGACTTGTAGGCTTTTTGTCCGGATTTTACGATGTGTCGGGCACAAGACAAAACTAATCTTGCAGTTTACTGATTTTGAACATGAAAAATGTTTACTGATCCTAAAATGTTTCCCGTTTCCCCTGAGAATTATAATTGTCGTTTCAAACTATCAGCCTCTCGTGCTTTCAGTTTAGAATAAATTGGGGGTTCGGTTTGAAAAAGAAAGGCAGCTTTAAAAACACAAGCATTTGAATGTAATAGGTCTCGCATTTGTGAGAGTTTAAGCTATTTGCATTGTAAATGACAATACCTTTTATTTATGTTTTAGAAACCAAAACATAAATATAAGGCATTGTCATTTACAATGCCGATAGCTCAAACTCGCGTAAATGCGAGACCTATTGCATTGCAAATGCTTGTTCTTAAGAAGCAATTTGTCAGGAGACATAGCCTGACATTTGACCTCTGTCTTTGAAGCATAGCAAATGTGACAAGATAAAATAAGAATTTAAAGACATCTTTATTTATTAGTTTGATTTTCATGACCCACCAAAAATCAGCTAACGACCCACCAGTGGGCCATGACCCACAGTTTGGGAAACACTGAATTACATTAAAAACAGAAAGAAGTGGGGTGTATGGTAATTATTATGGTACCCCTCTCACTGTGTTAATGTGGGCAACACGTTTAAGACCCCATTGAGTACTGATAAGAAAGTTACAAGTTTAAATCCTGACAAACCAGGCTGAACTTACAATAGTTCTGAGGTTGGAGAATTGAATACCATTGTATTTGGGCATAGTCATATATCTAATTTATAGAATTGTGCCATACAGCCCTAAATAAAACATGTTTTACTATAACATTTTGTCAGGGCGAGGTATCAGTGCTTTAGGACCACATAAGTAGGCAAAGTGCCATATAAATTAATTATAATGCCAAAGATAGTCCAATGCAGAATATAGATTGAGTTTGTAATTTGCACACATTCGTAATACTCATCAGAAAACAAAACAAAACAGAGACGCTTCTCTAAAAATATGCTAAAAAGCCAATAATTTAATTAATCACACAAATAATAAAATATCGAGAAATAAGCATGAAATTGCCTATTTCCAAATCAGATTTATGCACACAATGCAAAAAACAATGACATAGACAGCATGTATTGGCACAGCCAAGAGGTTTGACTTTAATACATGAAAGCATGCAAAAAGCTTTATATGTGCCTGTATTTCTATGGCTATCATGGCAAATGAACTCCAGATCTTTTGGCTTTGCCAATGCTTTGTTAACTCTGTTATCGATTTGTTCTGGATTCCTTGAATGAGGGTCTAAACAAATGTCCTCATAACATGTTGTGTAACAGAGTCATCATAGGACCATGAGCCTCCAACTTTTATTTAAAAGCCACCCATCAACTGTGAAGCCGTGACAAACTGAGTTCCTTCATGAACCCAAATACTCTCTAAGCCTAGGGATTTAAAATAAATATCATACCATTCTTCCGTTGTACCGAGTATTTAAATGTGCATTTACAAAGTTTGCAAGAGATCCACTATGTTCGTAATTAAATGAAAGATTTATACAATCACAAAAATAAACATATTATTACTTTGAAGTGATGAAGTGCTCGTCCTGTGGTTGATTTCTAAACTATAATAGAAATTGTACTTTTATAATGTTTACTTTGGATAATAGGAAAATAAATTTGAACTACAAAAAAGACACCAATAGGATGCACTCACTGGTACTTCTTTTGTGTTTATGCTAAAAAATATAATTTACCCAGGCTAAGGGCATTACATCTCTTCCTGATTTAGAAAGGAATTCCCCTCCACTGAGGTAGGGGGCCCGGGTGTCTCCCCCCACATGTGAGCCCTCCTGCGCTGGTCGCGGGGAGTCTGCTTCTCGACTCCTCTCCACATATAAGCCTATAAGCCTGTGTTTCCCTGGGTTTGGTTGGGTTTTTTCTTTTTTCATTTTTTTTTCTTTCCACTTATTATTGGTGTTTTGTTTCGCTACAAATGAAGACGTTCAAATAATTTTGAGATCAGCTCTTGGACCCTGCGCTCCACTGGTTCGGAGATTCATATGTTCACATTCGGATTCAGCACATGGTTCTCCTCCGATTTGTTCACGGGAACAATCCGAAACTTGTTACGAAACTGTGTCTGTAATATAGCTATCTACTGCTTGGATTATGCTCCTGTGGAAAAGGATTGAACGCACTAGGGTTTTTACAAAATGTTTGTAATCTTTGAATAAAATTCAATAAACAGATTTTGACAAAAAAAAATATAATTTACCTTTAATTCAGAGATAAAGAAGAAATAGCATGTGCATTATGCGGGGTGTACCAACAACGCAAGCGCTACCATGCTTGCCTTAAACACGCATATGCGTTGTTAAGGCAGTGCGCGGTCTAGGCAGAAGCAGGAAGGATCAGGGGAGCGCGCTGCGAGGTGAGTGGGGCTTGGGCCGGGTTTTGAGGGGTGGGGGTAGTTTTTAAGGTTTGGGGGTAGTTTTCAGGGCTGGGGGGTAGGGGTTGTTTTCAGGGCTGGGGCGTCGGGGAAGTTTTTAGGGCTCCGGGGGGTCAGGAAAGTTTTTAGGGCTCTGGGGAGGGCGGGTAGTTTTTAGGTCTTGAGGGGCAGGGACGTTTTTAGGGTTCAGGGGAGGGGGTTGATTTTCAGGAGGGAGGGACTAGTTTTAGGTCTCAGGCTGGGGGTTTGAGGGCCGTTTTAGGGCTCAGGTTGGGGGGCAGGGATTGGGATACTTTTTAGAACTGGGGTAGGTTTTAGGGCTCAGGGGGGGTCCGGGTAGTTTTTAGGGCTTAGGGGAGGGCAGGTATTTATTAGGGCTCGGAGGAGGGGGGTTGGTTTTCAGGAGGGAGGGGGTAGTTTTAGGTCTCAGGGTGGTGCCCTTCATCAGGGGAGTAAGACTTACCTGATAAGTCTTAACCACACATATGTCTTTTCCATACATGCCTGCCTTAACAATGCATATTTCGCTGTAAAGGCATGCGTGGTTATGTTATGTTATGTTAATAAGGCTTGTAAAGCGCACTGCTACCCTAGGGTGTCCTGGCGCTAGGAGTTGCCAACTTGGTTGCTGAATGAGAGAAGGATTCAGGGGAAAAGCCAGGTTTTCAGCCCCCTTCTAAAGGAAAGAAGCTCGGTGGCACTTCTGAGATGGAGGGGAAGGCTGTTCCATGTTTTTGCCGCACCGTAGAAAAAGCTCCTGCCCCCCCAACTAGCTGTCTTTGCCCGTTGAACTTTTATAAGTTTTGCCTCGGCAGAGCGCAATGCTCTGCCCGGAACATACCATTGAAGATGTTGTCTCATGTAGGCTGGGCCAGAACCTGTGAGGGTTTTAAAGACTGTGCAAAGGGCCTTAAAATCCACCCGTTGTTTCACCGGAAGCCAATGAAGCTTCCCAAGTTCCTTCTTAACCGAGACAAACCTTGGGATCCCCAAAAGAAGCCTGGCTGCCGCATTCTGCACGACCTGCAATCGGCTAAGATGTCTTTTCTGGATGTTAAGATAAAGGCCGTTGCAATAATCCAGGTGAGAAAAAACAAGAGCAGTAATTACTGTCCTGAGGCTATCTTCGGGCAATAGGAACTTGATTTTCCTCAGTATCCTCAGAAGATGAAAGCAGGAGGAGGCAACTCGGCTAATCTGGTCTCCGAAAGATAATTTGGCGTCAATGATCACCCCCAGGTTCTTCACCTTGGTGGAGGGAACTGGTTGTGGACCCAAGATTGCAGGCCACCAATCGGGTGACCAAAGGTTCGAGGAATTACCGAAGATGGTCACCTCAGTCTTCCCCGCATTCAACTTAAGACAATTTGCTGTCATCCAGCTTGCGATGGCCTGCATACAGTTGTGGCAATCGCGCCCTGTCTTGGCCTCATTGCCCTTCTGGATTGACAACACAATTTGTGTGTCATCGGCATAGGAGGTCAGCTGGAGCCCAAAAGATCGAATAAGGACTGCCAGCGGGGATACATACACGTTAAACAGTGTAGGGCTAAGTGCCGATCCTTGAGGGACCCCACAGGGCAGGGAGAAAGGTTTCGATCGATCCTTTCCCAAATCCACTGTTTGGATTCTATCAGTAAGAAAAGATTTTAATAGGGTATGGGCATTGCCGGAAACCCCTGTTTCGGCTAACCGGTCCAACAACACTTCGTGGTGGACCGTATCGAAGGCCGCGGACAGATCCAACATAATCAGAATTGCCGCTCCTCCCTGATCTAATGCCTCTCTGATTTCTTCAGTTGATTTAATCAGAGCCTGGGGTGCATATGGTAAGTGCATATGTGTGGTTAAGACATACGTGGTTTAGACTGCGTGGAATCGGCATGCGTGGTAAACACATGCGTGGTTCCGTCACATAACCATTGAGGAGCCATGGAAACTAGAAGATATGATGGGATTTGATCATTCTTCAAATGGTTACATTCTCCACATAGTCAAATTATAAAACACGATTTTGAGTTATAGCTTTGCAATGTGTCCCTTCCACAAAGATATAGGAAGTTAACATGTAAAATAGAGACTTGAATAGTAATGCCAGCACTTCGTACGCAGGGGAATGATACAGCATGAGGTAACAGAGATATACTCCCCTGGGGAGAGGCAAAATGGGGAGTTAGGCCACTCCTTATGTATGTGTAAGTATTTCTAACAGCTGTACTGTCAAACCAGACCTAAAAGTTAGCAAATGGCTGAGAATTTCTCCAGGATTAATGGTTTATTATACTAATGCCTGCGCTTACCTGAGGACTTTAGTTGTTCAGAACTGAACTGATAGAGGAGATCGTATGTCCCACCTACGGAACCGGAAGTGATGTAATGGGTTCCAAAGTCATCAAATATCCTGCCATACAAAGCAAAGTTGTACTCCAAAGGCAGGCTGTTCAGAGACATTAAGAAGACATCTGAAAGGTGAAGGTCGGACTGTTTCGTTTTGAAGTCTGCCACAGAAATCGTTTTATGGATGCGAATAAAGTTGGAATCCTTATAACAAAAAAAACACAAACAAAAACATTTGTTTGATTGAGTTATGTAGCTGCATGCAAAATATTGCATTCTTTATTCAAATAACATGAAAGATAGCTTGTATAATAGCTAGCGTGAGCATAAATATTCAACACAAATCTGACACCTGCAAACTTGATATTCACCTAAAAGCACAATTTCAAATGCCATACCTAAGGCAGTTCTTTGTCTCAGAGAAGGAGAGAGAAAGACAAAAAAGGAAGAATACGGAGGAAGAGAAAGTTAGGAAACTGAGTTTTCTGACAAGAAAGAACAAGAAGTATAAAGCAACGCAAGAAAGAGGCACGCAGTGGAATCGAGAATAGGCAAATTGATATTTGGCACACCCGGCACTAGGCAGGTGAATCCTGCTGAACAGGGCCGGCTTTAGCGCCGGTGGCGCCCTGTGCAACAATGTTTGTTGGCGCCCCCAAAATGACAACCTCCGTCAGGGATTCCCTCACTACCACCTTCAACAGTGCCCATCAAGTCTCCATAACTACTCTCTCACAGATGAATTAAATTCGTTTTATAGCACCTCTGATACCGGTGTAGGGTGTCACAGCCTTTTACATCACGCATATTACACAGAGACAATCAATCCAGTGGCGTAGCTAGCCCTTTGGCCGCCCGTGGCGGTCACTGCGTTTGACATCCCGTGGTGGCCAATTGAAGAGTGGGGGGGAGGGGAATTTGCCGCCCCGGAGAGCGGGGGAGGCCGCCGCCACCAAAACTCGTGCCGCCTGTGGCAGACCGCCCCCACCCCTCCTTGCTACGCCACTGACTCAATTATATGTGTGTAAATCAGCGTATGGGAAACGTTACATAAGACAGAGGACTACAATAGGAGTCATGTCATTCATATTGTAGGCAGTATAGTTTAAGAGTGCTTGGTCTGGAGAAGCAAAAATCCAGAATTTAAAACGCAACACCATGTTTGGGGGTTGGTTTTAATAATAAGATTTGAGTTCTACCCAAATGAACTCTTTTTGCAATGTTACGCTAATAAAAGACTAGGGATAGAATCATAGCGCTCTAACCTATACCATGCAGCTTTCATCCAGCTCTTTGATGACTGTTGATTGCGCACTGTTCTACATTAGGATTTTAACTTATAAACAGCAAGTAACAATAGGATCTCTCTGACAAAAGCAGTAACCTACTGACTTATTTACATTATATGCACTTTGTGATGTGCATGGTACACATTCTTTGCAGCAGGCATATTAACCCTCTGTGCTTCCTAACGATGAATCAAAACTTCCACTAGACAAAGCTCCAATCTCTCTCTCCAGAAAGAACATTAATCACCGGAGTTATCGTGACATGTTTATTGTTGCCTGAAAATTGCTGGAGGCAAAGAATTCAATAGCAGGTGGTTTTAAAACCATAATATATGTTGCACCACCACAGAGCCGGCCCTGCCTACAACCTACTTTGTTTCAATTCACAAACTGAAAGTGAATTACACAAAATTGAGCTGGCGTAAAACATGTCTAGTAATCAAGGAAGCAAGAAGATATACTGTTGGTGCGATTAGAGAGCGGAGCTCGGCTCTATGTGCAAATTCACGGTTTGTGAGCTGGAATGTTGTATTTGCACACACAGACGGCGCTGCTCGCTCGCCCAAGCTTCACTCACTGATACAGTTGTATCTCATTTCCCTGCTAGTGGATCTTGGATTTTGTTGTCCAGTAGAGAGCAGCAGATAGCAGGAGGCGAGAGGCGAGCTGCGAGAGGCGAGCAGGCAGAGCTGAGCTGAGCTGAGGAGCCGAGGAGCAGCGGAGCAGTCCCCGCCTTGTTAGTGCCTCGTTGTGCCTCGGCATCCAACGTCGGCGGCGGTATTCGGTGGTAGTTCTCATCGGCTCTTCCATTTCCCACTAAGGCAAAAAGGATCCTGGGGACAGCGCAGGAAGGCGCAGCCGGCACCCGGCTCTTCTGTCTTCTGTCTTTTGTCTACGACGTTCATCAGCTCACCAGCCCAGCCCGGCCCGATCCGACCACCTCCTCGGTGAAAAGACAGTGCAAGCGCGGCCGCCCTTAGTCGGCGGCTGCAGTGAGTGAGAGCCTCGGCGGAATCGCGGAGGCGGCCTGGTTAGACCAGGTGCAGCCTGCGACTCCACCTTGAGTGCCCCGCTTGCCTTCTTGTATTTGCCCCTCCACTCTACGGAGCTGTAGCAGTGGCACCACATAGCAGTCTGGGCATAGCAGTCTGGGCAGGGGGGTAGGAGCAGGCGCTTAGCCGCCGCCCCTGGTTTCCCATGGTTTCCCTGCCCACTCGGCCTCAGAGGACATAGAGGGCCATCTCGGCTGTCCAGGACTGCTCTTAGGCTCTGGGGCTGATTGAAGAAATTGTCAGCATCATTGAAAAGCACTGAAGTGGGAGCAACCCCCAGAAACGCAGGGAGCCGCAGGAAATCCTAGGGGGCTACAGGCCGCCTTAGGGGGACATCTCTAGGCAACCGACTAAGGCGACCAAGGAGAAAGGTTGACAACGGTGGGGTCACCTGGAGTCATCTCCTTCCATCAGACCGACAGACCATCTGACCACCAGCCACCAGTTTTCAGTCAACAACCAACAGTCTTCGTGCCACAGGGCACCCGAGAGGGCCTTTGCGGGAGTCTACCCACAACCACCCCCAGACATGAGATCAGGGCGTGTTCGGGGGGCCGTCCAGCCCAGGCCAGCAGGGAGAAAGGGAAAGAAGCATAAGTCTGGCTCATTCACAGCCCAATCCTTCGCCCAAACTTCCCTCAATTCAACAGAGGTCGACTCAAGGGACTCAAGGGACAGCGCGCCACCAAGAAGGGGAGCCTCCTCTAACTTCAAGGTCTCTCCAACCCAACCAAAAATGTATACAAAATTTAACTTCCTAAAAGACATCGGTGCTGCTCTTTACTCAAGCAATGCGGCACTTAAAGGTCTTCAGTCCCCCCTTCAACTGGTTCAAACTCTTCACTCGCTACAGTTAACCACAGCACTAATACATACTCAAGTCAGTGAGCCGAGCATATCTCCCACAGCGGATCATACCAACACAGTCTCTAACAGCAATTTAACTCCAAGTGTCCCAGGGGCATCCTCCACCTTACTCAGCACAACAGCAGCGCCCACGCCGGCCATGAGTCGCCCGGACCAAAACATAGGACCCCTGGCGACCACCGCACACTTAATGGAGCCTTTAAAGGGTCACCCAGGGACCCAGCTAACTCAGCCATCGGCAGATCAGGCTTCAGACAGTTCAGCTAGTTCAGTAATAGCAACGCCCCCGCCTCCAGCAGTAGGGGATGTTCAGCAAGCGCATGCTACAACAGTTCTAACAGGAACAGGCCGGCTAACGCCCGCGGAAAAGAGTAACCAGAATAACCAATTGCTGACAGCTCCCTCAAGCTCTTCAGTGGATGAGACAGTGGATGAGACAAGCAGGTCGCATTTTCCACCGGCACCTCATGGAAAAGGCACTTGTAGCCGGTATCCAACTACCACCGCAAACATTACAGACACCGTCATTTTGGATCTTAGCCATACTAGTGTCAACACGCTGCCTCCAACAGCTAACATTAACGATTCCAAGCAGGAAGAAGGAAGGGCGGCTTTATCCTATCTGAGCACTCAAGAATGGGAGGACATGTTAGCAGCATACTCTCCAGACCGTCATATGGGCATATCCCCAGCGAAGACGACTCCAAACCCATCAGCTAACAGCCAGCCCCCAAGGGACAAAGGGGAGCTAAAGGAGACGGGTGGGTAAAAAGCACAAGATGGAAGTGCCTGGGCCTCCATCTTAAACACCATGCAACTGTCGGAGGAGGCGCTACAATACCAGTCTGACAAGATGGACATACAGCTTTCTCTATTAAACACTCTGGCTGTGTTCACAGCAGGCATAGATGAAAAGCTGGGGGATCTCAACGGTATAATCAGAAGAGCACAGACGGAGGCACACCTCCGATGTGGGTGCAGTCAGATTGTGGACAAACTAACGACCCTTCCATCAATGCTTACCACGGTGCTCAATGAGTTGAAGAATACATCATCATCCATCCTGGTTCGCTCCCCACCTGGCGGCCCGACCTTTGAACCCTCAGCTCTTGGAAGCAAGGAAGGAGGATCGGGTAACTCAACTAATCAGAACATTAAAGGCAGCGACTCTCGCACTCAGCAAAAAGTGGAGTCTCCATGCACTGTCAGAGAATGTTTTAAGACAGTTCAAGCTGACCTAGCCATTACCAAGGCAAATGCCAAACAACGCCGCAAGCAGAAAAGGAAAAGACGGAATCAAAAATTACTTCTTCTTAACCAAGCAGCTACCTACTCAATCTTCAGCAAACAGTGCTCCAAATCAGAGACTGACCCCAAAGAGGGGGGCAAGCAAAATACAGCTCCGGCTCAAACTAGCATCCCTCAAAATACAGTAGCACCTCCCGGCCTTTCTAACATCGAAAGGCCTCTAGTCGACATAGGATACGGGAACTCGTCACAGGCAATGATGGCTCTCCATGGAGGAAGTGCTAACATCGACTCAAGTGTAGCTCCCTTATCATCATTACAAATGCCATTAAACAATCCAACTCGGCCTGATGGACAAAAAGAATCTCAAATAATCATCGGCCCCGTAATAGAAGAAAATAGGGTGTCTAGAACGGACACAACCTGGCAAACCATCACTAAACACCACGCCAATAAAGATCAGTTAAACAACTGCACAAACTACAATATTCAAAAACCTGCACCACAGAGAAAAGGAAAACAAATATGGAAGGTCCCAGAACAGTTACCTCAGGGCTCTCTCCCCTTGCAGGATCTGAGGCCACCCAGCGAACTAACGCTAACAACAAACATTGTAACCAATTACAGCCCCCCTAAAAAGGATGAGTTACCGCAACCGACGGAGGACGTACAACTTAATAACCAGCATGCCCCCGCATTGCACGCTGAAGAAACCACAAACCAAGTGCAGGCCTCGAAAAGACTGCCAATCAGTTCGAGCCTTACATTGCTCAAACCTGAGTATACTTCAAAAAGGGCACCAAGACATACTGAATAGGGGTAATATTTTGAAACTACTAAGGGCTATTCCCAACCTACCAGATCTGAATACAACTGATCTTCTTGCAATAGAGTTTCTTACACCCGAAAATCCAGCAATGCCTGAGGCAACGAGGGCTTCGTGGAAAACAGTTGCTATCGCTCAAAGAGTATTAAATGAGCACCATACCTTCGAAGCTTGGGGAATCAAGGTTACTTCTTACCAAAATCCAGCCTATCCAGCGCTTCTTCTAAACCCCAGTCCAAGGCCCGGCTCCAATCGCCGCCCAAGGCCCCCAACCTCCGTTCTTAGAGGGGCACTGGGCTCTTCTCCTCAAACAAGGCCTCCCTTCCAGGGTCCTGACCACGCGTTCTTTCGGGAAGAAGCAGTACCTGGAGATAGCCTCTGGTATGCTGAGCCAATTACAAGAACTTTAACCCTTTTTCCAGCAACTCAATGACATCACAACCAAATGGACATAGGTAATAGTCCACAAAAAGAAACAGAGATTTGCTTCTGTTCATGGAACATCAATGGCTTAGCTTCAAAAGCTTCTGACCCAGACTTCCTGCAATACTTTAATAAGTTTGATATAATTCTGTTGCAGGAAACATGGCTGACAGAAACATTACATATACATGGGTTCCATTGCTTTGCCATACCAGCTATAAAAGGTGGGAAAACCGGTCATTGCTCAGGTGGGCTGGCAACCTATATATCGACAACTACTATATCTACAGCAGTTGCAGTCGGTCCCGGAACAGAGGTTGCTCTAGCAATTAAATCTACTTTCTCCTTGGCTGGGGCACAAAATGAAGTAATGATCGTTAACGCATATATCCACCCAAAACGTTTAGCAACTGATTCGAGCGAAGCTATTTGGCCAAATAACTACCTACATAGGCAGTACTGAATCACCAAACATTATTCTGTCGAGGACCTGAATCAATACTTACTGGGATCGTCAGAAGAAAACGAAGTAAGACTCCAGGCTTCAAATTGCAATATACCAACACAAGGTGACTTCACCTCGGGGAAAACCAACAAGATAAATGAGAGTCTTCTCGAAGATTTAGAACACTCTAACCTCAGGGCCCTCAACGGAAGATTTGCAGGTGATATTCCTCCTGTAGCCAGTTACTATGCACTGCAACAACCTCCTCGATTTTGGATTACACCTTTGCCAGTCTCTCGTTGTTTTTCATTCATAATTGGCTTTAGAATGGGGGACAAGGGGGACAGCGATCATTGCCCACAAGAAATATCTTTAGCCGCAACAGCTCCTTCTGGTATCCAGCCGGCCCCACCCTGGGGCTCCAACTACACGTCAGACTATAAGAGAATTAAATTCACGGCAGATAACATCGAGTCCTTGTCAGAATCGGCATTGACTCTTATACTCTCATACCCGATCAATACGGATTACATACAAATCTGGGAACGTTTTACAACGAATCTACGAGAATTATACGCGTCGCAAATAAAAATGAAGCGCCCTCTGCTATTTGAGCAAGCGAAAAGGCTAACTACAGCACAAGGCGCGCAAATCAAAAGCCTTAAAAGAACTATAAATGGCTCGATAAGATCCTTGCGTCATGATCCTGGGAACTTCTTGCTACTCTCTTCTCTGCGACAGCAAAGAACTAACCTAAAGAAGTTGAAATGGGGCATAAACAAAAACCTTGAAGACGATATGTGGGCTAAACTCCTCCATAACATAAAACAAAACGATAGCGCCCGTTTCTGGAAAACGGTAAACACAATTATCAATCCGCAACATGGGGGAACCTCATCACACATATTAGAGGAAACCTGGGCCAATTATCTAAATACCCACTTCAACTACCAAACAGCGGGCTCCCCACACTTGGACCAAAGCGGGGCAGCTTCGATTGCCCGCCACGCGGTTAATCAAACAAACGAAAGAGTTCCACACAAATCCTCAGGCTTAAATCAACTCCCGGAGGAAATGACAGATGCCGCAGAGCATCTACTAATCAAGCAGCAGATCACAAAGGGAAGAAAGGAAGGGGCGCCGGGCCCGAATGGAATCCCGCCCGCTCTGTTTAAACAGAGGGCGGCAGAGTGGGCAAGAATACTTCACCCCATATTTTTGGAACTTTGAGAACAATGGAGCGGTGCACTCCCAAGATAGTATAACGTCAATAAAGAAGCTCGATCAGTGTCTTCGTTGCAAAAATATGTAAATCCTTATTTCAAACATGAGAGCAGCGTCTGGATTGGCTGAGCATTGCTGGGCTGCTCGTCCAGTCTGTCTCTCCCTCTCAGCAAGCCGGAGCCAGACGGAGTCAGACCACACCTGTGACCAAGAGGTGCAGCATCAAGAAAGTGAGCGAGTCGGAGGCACGAGACAGCCCTGATGAAGTTCAACCTTTGAGCGAAACGCGTTGGCTGATGCTTTGCGCAAATCCCATGGATTGTTTGAAATAAAGATTTACATATTTTTGCAAGCGAAGACACTGATCGAAGCTTCTTTATTGACGTTATACTAACTTGGGAGTGCACCGCTCCATTGTTCTCAAAGTACTGTATATCTGCTTGGCAGTTGGCATCCCACAACGGCGGGTGCAGGAGCAATTCGTGCACACCGACTCTCATTATTTTATTAATCTATTACTTGGGGACTACATGGAGGAAGTGTGGCAACAGGAGTCCGCCGTTGGTTCTCTACTTCCATATTTTTGGAAGTGAGACTACGGGGTGTTATCCCTGATTCATGGAAAGGCTCCACGATCGTTCCCATTCACAAAAGTGGCGACAAGGCTTCGCCTGGTAATTATCGGTTAGTGGTACTAATCGATAACGAGGCCAAATTTTTTGCAGGTACGCTGCTGGAAGAGCTTACAGCCTGGGCAGACAACAATGACATAATTCCATTAAACCAGACAGGCTTCCGCAAGAAAACAGGCACAACAACGAACATCTTGACATTATCTCTGCTTATGGACGCAGCAATCTCGAAGAAAATGCAGCTGCACTTTTGTTTTATCGATTTTAGCGCCGCCTTCAATAATGTGGACAGGTCTAGACTGTGGGCGAAGCTAGCCAGCTGGGGTATCCCAAATGCCCTTTTAAAAATGCTAACGCTCCTACATACAGATACCTGGGTACAGGTGAAACTAGGTACAGGGACTCCTCTGACAAGAAAAGTAAAAACAACGAAGGGCCTTAAACAGGGCTGCGTGCTGGCACCTATGTTATTTAATTTATTCATGGCAGATCTACCTCAGTTACTCAACACCAGCAATTCGCACGCGCCCAGGATGGGGGGGCACTACTCTGTCCAATCTCCTTTACACCGACGACGTAGTTTTGCTCAGCCACACAGTAGTTGGCTTGCAACATCTCCTCAACAGAATGCAGGATTACGCTGAAGAAAACATTCTGTCAATCAACCTAAAGAAAACTAGGACAATGTCAATTAACAAAAGGAAGGAAGTGGGACGCTGGCATCTGGGCGACACACGAATAGATTCAGCGGGGGCCTATAAGTACCTAGGTGTCTACATAGACAAAGAAGGATCATTTGCTCGACACCTAGAAGAGATTAAAAGGAAGGGTCTGGTGTTAGCGCTAACCATGAAAAGCTTAACATCTAAATTATCGGGCCCAACATTGAGTCCCCTACTGAACGTAGCACAGGCTAAAATCCTACCCACAATAACTTACGGTAGTGAAGCCTTAAGAGGCAGAGATGCTAAATTGTTGGACACAATTTTAGTAAAAGCATATATAACCATGTTTAGCCTTCCAAACTACACTTCCCCGGCGCAAATCAGGCTGGAGTTCGGCCTACTAAAGCAATCATGGGCCAGATATGGCGCATACATCAACTGCTGGAATAAAATCAGACTATCGGCCCCCAAAACTTTAAATCAGCTTTTATGGCAAGATCTCCAACAGAGGGAGAATTCTACTGCAAGAAGTTACCTTCAGGAGGCTCTAGCATGCACTGAATTCTTGGCCCTTTGGAATACACAGACCCACCATCCAGTTTTTAAGAAATTAGTTTGGAAATCCTTGAAAAAATTGGCGTTGGTGGAGGATAAAGCAGCCTTTTCAGCCAGATCGCACGCCTGGATGCCTCTGAACAATTACAAGGTCTTAGCCCCCCAAAAATATTTCAATTTGGGTTACCCGAAAGCACAGAAATTAAAATTTTTAAAACTTTGCCTTGGCTTGATCGCATGTACCCAGAACCTTCCACCATGGAAGAGGGAGCCATTTCTCACATCTTGCAGTCTGTGCAAAAATGGCCAGGGTGACATCATCCATTTATTATGCTCCGGCAAGGAGTTGATACAGGAAAGGAGACAGTTGCTAAAAGTCCCCTTAAACCAAAGGAGAATTCGCATAAGGAGACAAGCAGTTTTGGCATGCTTTGATCCAGCAATTCCACAACTAAACTGTAGACTAGTGAGATTCCTAGATGCAGCCGAGAAAAAAACGCCATCGTAGACCTAAACTTCTTCCGGGCTAAGGGGTAGCCCGTCAGGTCATCAATTCATGCAGGTGGTCGGATGCCTAAATATCTGGGAATACTGTGTCAATCCATTCAAACTAAGACACGAGACTGCCCCCAATAAGGTCAAGCTGGGAAGCCTTCACATAAGTGCTTGGATTGGTCTTTTAACAATGCTCTTTTTCGGCCAATAACATTGCCCGGACAGAGCAATGAAGACCGGACAGAATGCACAACCTATACTGACAGTTATCTGTATGAGGAACAAAGCACTTTTAATCTGACAGCAATTTAACTGTTTCTAAGCTTTTAATGACATATGAATTTTGCAAATGTGTAATTAATATCCTATCATGATTTTATTGTCTCAATCGAAATTTGCATTGCAATGGTTTTAAGTAACTATGCAAATGTAATAAATTCAAAAAAATTCTATGTGCATAGATCAATTGAATGAAATCCCCAAACGTACATGCAAAACCTTTTACTTTATTTTCAGACTCATAAGGAAAGCAAATGTTTTACTGCAGCGCATGGGTGGGCATACAAGCGTGTCTCCTGATCTGTTTAACACTGTTATCTCTCTTCTATTTCTATGAAGATTAACATCGTGAAAAAGAAAGAGGGACAACAGTGTTCAACAGTGCAGGCTTTTGGGCAATGCGACTGGCGCCGATTTCAGAGCACAAATGGCGCCCCCCTGACCTTGGCACCCAGTGCGGTGGCACCACTCGAACTGCCCAAAAGCTGGCACTGCTGCTGAAAGCATCATGGTTACTGATTTTTGCCGAAATAGCAAAAGCGATCCTTTAACATTCTCCTTTTCGTATCTTCTGATCTTAAAGTAGATCAATCACTTTCATTCATGTGCTCTCCTTTCCTTCTTCAGCTGTCTTTGTCTATTGTAAGCTGCATCAGTTAATGAAATCATCAAAGAAAAGCTTTCCTGTAGGGCCTGATGATTTACTTAACGAACCTTTAAGGATCTATTCTTATTTATTTTAGTTTATTTATTTGTACTTTTTAAAAAATATAATTCGAACCATTGCTTTTCGAAAGTTAGAGCGCTTTACATGTCCATATATTTGTGCTGTACATTCCACATCATCAGTTTCATACAATTTTACCTAAACTGTACATCAGGAGTTATTTCTTATGGAGGCTGTCCAGATGCTTCCATAATAAGCCACATCCCGCAGTCATTCTCTAGGCACATAAGTTGCTCAGTCGTTCTGCTCTTAATATAGGTTGTGGAGCTGAACCCGTTCTGAGTTACTGTTCCAAAATAGGGTCTTATTTGAGAATGGCTTCACCACCTTTAAATATAGGCCATTATTACCCCACCATTATAGATGGTGGACATCTTTAAGGAAGAAAGCGTGCACAGTTATATTGGGGCATGTGTTGTGTTGGACACCAAGAAGGGATTACTTGGTTCTTATTCATGAAAACAGAGACAGATCAGATCCTGGAAAATTTAAAATTGCTAGTCATGCTATTCCCCATGCTAAGATCTTTGCTATAATCTTGAGTGAAAATGTAACGTCTTAGATTGAACTCCATTACCTATGATGCCAACTGGTTTCAGATGTGGTATGTCAATAATGCAGGGGTCCTCACTGCAGCGTCTTCCAGGCTTGGGTACTCGCCAATGACCACACCACACATGGAGCTTAGTATTACACGTCTTTATTCCACTGCCTGTAATTGCGAACTCAACGTTCCAAAAAAAGCTTTCATGGCATTGAGCTCTGACCCCTACGTCACAGCTCTACGGAGTCCGTCAGGAACCAAAATGGTTCCATCATAAAATATCGCATGACACTACAAATCAACAAATATATATATATATATTATCTACTGGCGGTCGCCAGTAGATAGTTATAGTTAGGACCTATTTTCGATAGGAAATCCGCAACATTCTATTTGAAACTAACTTTGGCACCGGTTGACGAATCTTGCGAAATTCTCAAAACTTATGGCCCGCTCCGGTCCGCTCCTATCCTGAAAGTTTCGGGGTGATTCGTCAGCGGGGGCCGAGAAAAAAGGGGTCCCAAGCGTGTTTTCCCCATGCAATTTTCCATAGGAACCTTTCATTGCAGCTACAGCCCGAACTGCTGAGCGGAATTACACAAATTTGCCAAAAGGTAGCCCTTAGTTCAGAGTCGTGCCTTTTGCTTAAATGGTGTAAATCCGTTCAGTAGTTCCTGAGAAAATCAAGAGTAAAATCACATATATATCTATGGCGCTTAGGGTCCGCGTACCCTCCCGATCACGAGCTGCATGCTAATTGGCTGTCAAGTGGCTGTCAACACTCCAAATCAGGAAGTGTTGGCAGCCATTTTATGCCTCGGTAGAACCGAGGCACAGAACAAGTCACAAAATCAAAAGGGGGCAGGGTAGAAACACCCTGACCCCTAGGTCTGCTCAGGGGGTCCCACAAGGACCCCCTGGGCAGAAAAAAGCATTTAAAAAAAAAAAAAAATCGGCAGGATGCGCTAAGGGTGCGCGGATCCCGCCGTGATAAAAAAAAATCGAAGCGCGGTCTCCCGCGCTTCGGTGCTATTTTGCCCCCGGGTGGGCCAAGTCCCGGGGGCATGCCCGTGTTTGTAAATTTATGTATGGGGGGCCTCTAAGGCCCCCCCAAGCCCCGGGGACCACCACCCCTGGGGCTTCAAGTAAATTAGGGTGGCGGGGGGGCACACGGCCCCCCCGCAGCCCCGGGGACCGCCACCCCTGGGGCTTCTTTTAGTTTATAAATAAATTACCTGTGTGGGGTGGCTCCAGCCCCCCCACACGCCCCGGGGACCACCACCTCCCCGGGCACTAACAAAACAAATGTGGGGGTCCGTTTCGGACCCCTGAAACCCGGGGACCACCACCTCCCGGGGCTATGTAGATGTTGGGAGGGGGCGCGCGGCCCCCTCCTGGAGCCTGTGGTGGCCCTGGGGACCGCCACCCCCAGAGCCGGCTCCTGCAGTGTCCCGAGGTGCCTACCCCGGGACACTGCTGTTTACAATGGCAGGGCGGGAGCCGCGCGGCTCCGTCCTGTCATTGCAAACTTGCTGCTTCATTGAAGCGGAGCAGGAAACCTGCTCTTGCTTCAATGAAGCAAAGCAGATTGCTTTCCATAAGGGAGCTGCATGTAAGCAGCTCCCCTTATGGAAAAGCAATGCCGCTCCCGCACGCGCGGGGAGCCGGCGGGACCGTGCGAGGTTGGCGACCCCCACGGTCCCCAGCGAGTGGCCAGGCCCGGGGGATGGGGTCCCGGGGCTGTAGTGGCCTGGGAGGGAGCCACGCAGCCCCGTCCCCCAATTTTTATTTTTTTAAAAATACAAAAGCGTAAAGGCCAGCCCGGGGATGGGGTCCCGGGGCCTTAAATGGCCTGAGGAGGGGAGCCACGCAGCCCCCTCCAAATATTTTTATAAAAAAAGAGGGCATGCCCCGGGGGATGGGGTCCCAGGGGCCAATAGAAGCCCAGGGAAGGGGGGCCACACGGCCCCGCTTCCCGTTTAAAAAATAAAATAAAATCCTCAGGCCCCGGGGATGGGGTCCCCGGGGCCAAAAGTGGCCGAGGGAAGGGGGCCACGCAGCCCCCCTCCCATACAAAAAAAAGACCGGCATCGTGCCGGAGGCCCGTCCCCTCCCTGCAGCAGTCTGCAAATGCGCCCCCTGGCGCGTTTTAAGAAGGGAAGTAATTCCCCTTGAATACTGAGGGTCCTGGGGGCCAACTAGCCCACCAGGAACCTCAGTATGCGCCAGGAGCTGCGTTGCAGAGAGGTGTACAGAGGCCACGCCCCTTTTACACCTCTCTGCAACGCAGCTCTGTGGCGCTTTTGGAGGTACATGGTGGGCTAGTTGGACTCCTGGGACCCTCAGGATACAAGGGGACTTAATCCCCCAACTTAAAAACGCGCCACGGGGCGCGTTTGCACAGTGGTGAAGGGAGGGGGCGAGGCTTCAGGTGACATGTGTGCAAACAGGCCCCGTGGCGCGTTTTAAGATGGGGAATTAAATCCCCTTCAATCCTGAGGGTCCCTGGGGGCCAACTAGCCCACCAGGTACGTCCAGAAAGCGCCACAGAGCTGCGTTGCAGAGAGGTCTAAAAAGGGGCGTGGCCTCTGAACACCTCTCTGCAACGCAGCTCCCTGGTGCATTCTGGAGGGTACAGGGTGGGCTAGTTGGACCCCAGGGACCCTCATTATTCAAGGGGACTTAATCCCCCAACTTAAAACGCGCCACGGGGCGCGTTTGCACAGTGGTGAAGGGAGGGGGCGTGGCTTGAGGTGACATGTGTGCAAACAGGCCAGTGGCGTGTTTTAAGTTGGGAGATTAAGTCCCCTTCAATCCTGAGGGTCCCTGGAGTCCAACTAGCCCACCAGGTACCTTCAGTAAGCACAACAGAGTTGCGTTGCAGAGAGGTGAAAAAGGTGCGTGGCCTCGGGACGCCTCTCTGCAACTCAGCTCTGTGGTCCTAACAGTAGGTACCTGGGGGGCTAGTTGGGCCCCAGGGACACTCAGGATTCAAGGGGACTTAATCCGCAACTTAAAGCGTGCCATGGGGCGCGTTTGCACACATGTCACCTCAGGCCCCCCTCCCTTCACCACTGTGCAAACGCGCCCTGTAGCGCGTTTTAAGAGGTAGTTTTAATCCCCCTGCCCTATTATGTACTAAGGGACTTACAGAGGAGGTCATGCTAATCACAGGGGTACCCCAATGCATAGTGTTCCCTAGTGTATGTAGGTGTTTTAACTGTATTCTAAGTGTGTTTTAGCATAGCACTGGCTCTGGTTAGTCAGAGTCAGTTACCACCAGTACACGTCGGAAAAAGTTGTGGACACAGGATGATTTTGGAACAAGGCCTCTTTCTGCTCCTCTGTTGGTTCTTTCTGCACATCTTTTGCTTCTTCCTGCACTTTTCTTCGTCTTTGTGGACTTCTGTTGCTTCTTTCTGCATTTCTTTTGCTTCTTTCTGTGCGTTTTTTCTTCTTTCTTCACATGTCCTACCTCTGTAGGCATAGTTAGAAACTAGCATTTAAAAAACCTTTGAAATTCACTTAAAAAACCATAGGTTTCAGGCACGTTATAGTTAGAAATTAGCATTTAAAAAACCTTTGAAATTCACTGAAAAAACCATAGGTTTCAGACACGTTATAGTTAGAAATTAGCATTTAAAAAACCTTTGAAATTCACTGAAAAAACCATAGGTTTTAGGGACAGTTATAGTTAGTTGGACATTTCACTCGTACAAAACCCGTGAAATTCCCCCGTTATAGTTGGTTCAGCTAACTATAACTCGCGCACCCGCAATGCACTGCTGATGAGGTCACATATTACATCACTCATGACATGGTCAGTGACATCACTGATGACATCACTGATGACATCTCAAATGACATCACTGATGACATCACTGATGACATCATCCAGTGACTGTGTGTTTCTGTAAAGTTTAAATATGTTTAATATACATAGGGAAAGGCGTATTGAAGAATGAGTGGGTGAATATGTGTCTGAATGGATGATTTAGTAGGTGCGTGACTGACTCTATAAGTGAGTGATTAAACGTATCTTACTGAATGCATGGGTTAGTGACTAAACTGTGTGAATGTCTGTATCTGTCTGTCTGTTGGTGTGTAAGCGGCTGCATGGGTTTGCAAATAGCTACATGAGTGTCTAC
The DNA here is from genome assembly GCA_963921515.1 of Calotriton arnoldi. NCBI lineage: Eukaryota > Metazoa > Chordata > Amphibia > Caudata > Salamandridae > Calotriton > Calotriton arnoldi. Next base: position 3,973,587 of record CAWUFW010000416.1, on the reverse strand, counting down.
TTGGGTTATTGATTGATTGTCTGAGTATCTGTATGGGTGCCTGAGTGTTTGTGTGGGTGGGGTGTGTGTGACTCTGTGCATAGATGTGTGAGTGGGTGATTCACTGGGTGCATGGTTTCAAGAGTGCATCTGTGATGGACTGTATGGGTGGGTGAGTGTGTGTATGGGTGTGTTAGTGAGTGAATGTATGTCTCAGTGGTACATGTGTGAGTAACTACATATGACAAAGGCAGTATATATGTGTGTTGGAGTATATAAATGGCTATAAGTGAGAGTGTGTGATTGTGAGAGTGGCTGTATGGATGAGTGTGTACTTGTATCAGTGATTGTATAAGAGTGTAAGAATGTGCTAGTATTTGTATGAGTAAGTGAGCTGGTGTGTGTATAACTGTATAGGTGAGTAAATGGCAGTGTGATTAATTATTTGCATGACTGACTACGTGTGTGAGTACCTCTATGGATGAGTGGTGGTGTGTGAGTGTGTATATAGGTGTATGAGTGCATATGATAGTCCCGTTCTGAGCAACCGTAAGTATGAGTGACTGTACGGGTGAGTGAGTGGATGTGTGTGTAGACCTAAGAATCAGTGAGTGGGTATGTAGTTATTGGTGTTGGAGTGTCTATGGTTTTGAGAATAGCAGTCTGTAATTTAGAGTGGGTGTATCAAAGGTTATATTAGGGTGTGAGAAGATGCATCAAATTATCACATGGATGATGTCATCAGTGATGTCATTTGAGATGTCATCAGTGATGTCATCAGTGATGTCACTGACCATGTCATGAGTGATGTAATATGTGACGTCATCAGCAGTGCATTGCGGGCGCGAGTTATAGTTAGCTGAACTAACTATAACGGGGAATTTCACGGGTTTTGTACGAGTGAAATGTCCAACTAACTATAACTGTCCCTAAAACCTATGGTTTTTCAGTGAATATATATATGTATATATATAATACCTACTGGCGGTCGGCAGTAGGTAGTTATAGTTAAGACCTAATTTCCATCTGAAAAGCATTTTTTGACTTGCTTATAACTTTGGAATCGTTTGACCAACCTTCATGAAATTTCCCCCAAATAGTGTCAAAGTATGTTCTGTGTGTCATGGAAAGTTTGGGTGTGATCTGTGCAGTAGGGGCCGAGAAATAGGGGTGCAAAAAAGGGTGCACTTGTAATGTTAATTCCCATTGTAATGCTTGGCAAACCTACAGCCTGAACCGCCTTGACGGAATTACACCAAATTTGGCAGAAAGGTAGACGTTGTTATGCAGATTGTGCTTTTTTTTATTTTGTACAAATTCATTCAGTAATTCTTGAGAAACGAAATCCCAACAGTATAGTGATATCACTGGTCATGGATATTTCGTGGTGTTTTCGTGGTGATCGCAGTTAAATTGCGATGTTTTCGCTGGAACTTGCGAATGCGCACACCAGCGGGAAAGCTCTGATTGGCTGGATGCAATCTGAACAGAAAGTTGCAGCCACCATTTTATGTATCATGGAGGGTTTCCGGGGCTGAAATTCTTTTTTCAAAGTGACATAAGGGGTCAGGGTGGAGGTACTCTGACCCGATGTTTGACAAATAGGGGCATTAGTGACACAGGTTATGTGTCCATAATTGATTTTTTTAACCGCGTGCGATATTCGCGATGACAACGTGACCACCAGTGCGGCCCCCCCGTGTACTGTGCGGGTATGGACGTATTTGTGATGCCCGGCGTCACCGCTAAAACAGAAGATTTATTTTAAAGATGAATTTTATACAAACTACCTTGAAAATATGATTTTAAACAGCGCACCAATAAACCCCTAGTGTCTAAAATACTGTAAAATGTGTGTATATATAAAAAAAGGCGCGATCATTGCGGTTACCGAGATCTTCGCGATACTCAGAGTACTCACAAACATGGAAAATTGGTTTAAAAGATTGTTTTTACAAACTTCCTTTAAAAATATGACTTTAAATAGTGTAGTTATAAACCACTAGTGTTTAAAATACTGTCAAATGTGTGCATATATGTGTTTTACAGCTGTTACAAAAAGGCGCGATTGTCGCGGTTACCGAAGTAATCGCAACTCTCGGCGTAATCGCGAAAACAGGAAGTAGGGTTCAAACTCAGTTTTAAAAAAGATACTACAAAAATATGTGTACAAACATGTTCTTTACTTTAGTAATGTGTGTATTGTAATAGTTAGAATGAATTTTTTTAGGTTAACATTTTTTTATGCGGTGGTGGTGGTTGTTGAATGTCTGCATTTGTTTTGCGGTTTCGCGACCTGACATCGTTGCGGATTTCAAAACATTTAAAAAAATTATTTTACAAGAAAATGAACAACATTTTGGGCTCTTGGGTGACTCTGACAAGAGCCTTCGTGTTGAGAGTGTGTATAAGACAGCTACATATAAGACTATATGCAAAGTTTCAGGTTGCATAGAAACACCATGTTCCCTTCATCTGTAAAGTGAACTCCATCACCTCTATATATTCCATGCATGTCAAAACGCAGATTGTTATTGTAGAGAGAGCCCATGTTATGCTCTCTGAGGAAAGCAGAAACAGTTTTATTAACATGTTTCCTGGCTTTGTCAATCTGTGGACAGAATTGATTTGACCACTTCCATTTCTGTCTTTGGCATATACTAGAGTACACCAAGACAGTGTGAGGGAAAAGGGACATCAGGTCTGCAAAGGTATCCTTCATTAGGATTTCCATCCCTACCCCAGTCAATATGCCTAGGTCATTGTCACCACAGTGCACAATCATGAGGTGAGGAGCTTGGAAATCCACAATGGTTTTAACTAAAGGCAGCAGCTGATGAAACTTTAACCCTCTCTGGCCAAACCAACTAATCTCCACATTTGGCAAACCCAAATCAATCCCTGTCAATACCTTTGTTTTTTGCAGCCTCCTTAGCCCAATAGACATAGCTGTGGCCCACAATCCACACTCTAAGCATTTTGTAGAAAGTAGGAGGAGCACACAGGACATATCTGCAGCTGAATATTACAGTACTATAAAAAACAGTAAAAATGCATGTGTGCTGGTGATTTGAAAAAAAAATCGAAATTTGTTTGGATGAAGGGAATATGCAGGTGAATAAAAGTAGGTTGCATTTGGAAATGATTACTAAATAAATGTTTCATGGTTCTGGTAAATAGAAAAAAATGTAATAAAGAGTTGGATAGGCTATACAGTATGTGCAGCAAACCACACCTGCTGTAGTACATTTTGTAACTAGTATGGTCCTTCTGGAATATGTTGTGAACTTGTGACCTACTGGTTCTAGTAGGATTTTATGGAGAATCTGCAGAGGGTTTATTGGGGGAAGGGTGTTAAAGAAACAGATATTCATTTTTACAAATTGGAGAGGTTTAGGTTCATTGTTTTATAAGGTAGGTAAGATTCCCTAGTGAGGATATTCCAAGAAAGTGTAATATAGTGATAAAAATATAAAAGGATTAAGGGAAGTAAGTTTTCCGACTCCCATTTTTTTTCGTGAATTCACCGCGATGATCGTGATTACGTCAAGAATATTAACAAAAAAAGTCAAGAAACCAGCAGAATTTTCAAAATCAGTTTGGGTGAGAATGGGTAATTTGATAGGTGTTTGGTAGTTATGTGCTCTTTGTGAGTACCGTTGCGGAAAGCTATTTTTTTAAACTGTTGTTTTTTTATAAATGTGTTGTTAAAATAAAGACTCAAACTTTGTGTAAAATATGCCTATATATCTGTTTTACACTTTGTCATTTGTATTCGCAACTACTGATGTCATCGCGACCTCTGGTGTTGCTGTGAAGAAGGAAAATGCATTTTTGATGTAGTTTTTTCGACAAATGAATACAAAGGGGAAAGTTAAATTAGTATCTTACTAAACAGCAACGCTGAAACTTTATGTAAAATATGTCTATATGTGTGTTTTACAATTTGTCAAAAACATGCAGGATTCACGGTGTATCCTTGGCAATCGCGACAACATCGTGAAAATCAGAAATATCTTGAAATAAGATGATCAATGTAATTTTTAAATATATAGATGACAAACACAACAGTAAGTGGTGCACCATGCAGATGGAATGTTCAGTATCTAATTATAGAAAAAAAATTACAGGGACGTTACAGTTATGAAATAGAATAAAAAATACATTAGAAATTCACTGAAAAAACCAAAGGTTACAGGGACGTTATAGTTAGGAAATAGAATATGAAAAACCTTACAGATTCACTGAAAAAACAAAGGTTACAGGGATGTTATAGTTAGGCTGACATTTCACTCATACAAAACCAAAGAAATTCAGCAGTTAAGCTAACTATAACTTCGCGCCCCTGCAAGGCACTCCTTATAACCTCACATATCACATCACTCATGACATGGTCATGACATCACTGAAGACATCTCATAGACATCACTGATGACATCTGAAATGGCGAGTGATTGCGAGTGCTTTCTAAAGGTTACTGAGTGTTAAACATATATACTAAGGTAACTCACTGTGGAAGTGCCTGTATGGGTAAGTGGGTGGGTATGTAAGTGGTGTATAGAAGAGTGACTGGGTATATAAGAGACTGTATATATGAGATAGTGGGTGTGTGAGTTTTTGTATAGGTGAGCAAGTGGGTGCGTCTGTCCGTGTATGAGTAAGTAAGTGGCTATGTGAGTATCTGTATAGTTGACAGAGTTGGTGTATTAGTGGTTGTAAATGGTGAATGAGAGGGTGCATGAGTGGCTGAATGGGTGTTTGAGCAGATACGTAAGTGTCTGTATGGGCGGGTGACAGGGTACATGAGTGGCTGTCTCAGTTCATCAATAGAAGGGGTAAGTGGGTGTATGGGTGAGTGAGTGTGTGTATGAGTGGCTGTATGTGTGAGCGAATGGATGTTTGAGTGGTTTTATGGGTGAGTGAGTGTGAGAGAGGTTGTATGGGGAAGTAGGTGGTAACCTCAGTCACTGTATAGGTAAGTGAGTATATGTAATAGTATATGTATAAGTAACTGAGTACCTGTGTGAGTAATTATATGGGTGAGTTAGTGGCTGTGTGACTGTATGGGTGACTGAGTAGGTGGTTGAGTAGGTGTATGATTAACTCATTTACTCATTTACTGTGTCTGTAGCTGTAGGGGTGTATGACTGGATGTGTAAGTATGTCTACCTCTCCATAACTGGATCTGTGAGTGGCTGTATTGGTAAGTGAGCAGGTGCTTGAGTGTCTGTATATGTGAGTTAGTGGTTCTGTTAGTAGCTCTATGGGTGAGTTGATGTGTTACTGGCTGTATGGACGAGTGACAAGATGTGTGAGTGTTTGTATGGGTTCTGTGAATGAGTTTGTTAGTGATTGTTTAGGAGTGGATGTATGGCATGTTTTATGGGGTTGTAAGTGGGTGTGTCAGTGTTTTCCTGAATGATGTCATCAGTGATGTCATTTCAGATGTCATGAGTGATGTTATGAGTGATGTCACTGACCATGTCATGAGTGATGTAATATGTAAAGTCATAAGCAATGCATTGCGGGGGCGCGAGTTATAGTTAGCTCAGCTAACTATAACTGCTGAATTTTTCTGGTTTTGTACAAGTGAAATGTCAGCCTAACTATAACGTTCCTGTAACCTTTGTTTTTTTTCAGTAAATTTCTAAGGATTTTTATATTCTATTTCCTAACCATAATGTCCCTGTAACCTTTTTTTTCAGTATATCTATATATATATATATACAGTACTTACGATGTGTGCCTGCTCCACATGGACTCGGAGCTCCGGGTTCAAGTTATCCCCCTCGCCTAACCTAAGCAGTGCCTCAACCAATCGTAGAGGGGCAGTTTGTTTTAAAAAGTGGGCTTGGACAGTACTTACTGTTTGGCATCTGATGAGTCATGTAGACGAAACGCGTCATGCCGAAGTGTTATTAAAGAACAACTACTTGCTGGACCCGTGTGTGCTCTACTTCTGTCTACAACAAAGGAGTGTGGTTTGATATATATATATATATATATATAAAATCACATTTCTTCAATCAACCTTTCTGGCACTTAAATTATTCGACCTGATCTGGTTACTGGAAGCTGGTACTTGTCATCTTCACTGTCAGAGATCTTTGAAGATGGTGAAGAGGTAACAACAGTCACTGGGTTTTCAGGTTCAGTCTTTATTTCTCCATCTTGATCAGAAGGCCGTTTAATCAAATGCTGAAAGTGAGAAGAGTCTCGGGTAACAGACTTCCCAGGACGCTTGGCAGTCACCATATGTCCCTTGGTGGGCACAACGTGGAAAGGTCCAGCATCATATGGAGCATCAGATTTTCTCCTTCACATTTGGTGAGTGATCACTAAATCTCCTGTATTAAACTCAAAGTTCTTTGCATGTCGCCTCTTGTCAGTATCAGCTTTCATCTTTTCCTTGTTAACCAAGTCTTTCATTCAAGATGTATTCTCACCTCCTTCTCTTTTGTTAATCCATTGTTGTAACTTGGTTGTCATTGCTCTCCCAAACATCAAAGTTGCAGGACATTCACCTGTGGTCGAGTGAGGTGTTGAACGATAGGTTTGTGGAATTCAACACAGTTTGCAAATTGAGCCCCTCAAGAGTTGCACGCTATACTGCTTTCTTCAGCGTACTCATAAAACGCTCAACAAATGCAATGGCCTGCGGCCACAAAGGTGTACTCTTCTGATGCTTTCTTTTCAGATGCTCCAGATGATTCTTGATTCTTCACTGTTGAACGGTGGGCCATTATTAGACTTCAAAATGGCTGGAACGGCCCATGTTGCAAAGACACCATCAAGTCTCACAATGACTCGCTCATGAGTTGCAGATGAGAGAGCATCTATTAATGGAAATCGAGAGTACTCATCCACAATTACCTCCAGATGTTGTCCACTGTCAGATGGACCAAAGAAATTCTCTCCCATACATGCGTAGGGAGTTCTGACATGGTAAGAGTATGTTGAGTAATGTTTGTAGAAAGGCAGTTACATAAAGAACAGGCTGGAGTTGCTTTTCAACCCTCTCATCTAAAGACTGAAACCAAACTCAATTTCAGGGAGCTCTCTTCTCTTGGTGGCACCTATACCACGATGTCCTTCGTGAGCCACTTCAATCAATCTGTCTTAAATTCTCCAGGATTCTTGACCCCCGTAATATAACTCCTTCCTGAGTTATGGACAGTTCATCTTTAACGTTTTTGTACTTTCGGTATTGACCATCACTTGTGAGAGGTCAAGCGTGTCAGCTCCATGACTGATGTGTAAATATATCTTTCAACTTCAGCATGCCACTATCATGGCTCGTGACAGTGATGATCTGGGCTAAGGATATGGCATCTGGCATATTTGACCTTACAATGAAGTTAATGTAGACTTCAACCCAGTCGTGGCCAGTGCAGGTAAGCATGGTGTGGAGGGCTGGGGCGGGGTGGTATGGGGGAAGTGACAGACGACGGAATAGGTACAATAAAATAAATAAAAAAATGAAACCACTCACCTAGCACCACCGCCCGACCACCCCACCGCACTTACCTGCACCAGCCGCGACTGCTTTAACCGTCTTGGATGGAGTACCTTGACCTTGTTTAGGTACTCTTGAAAAGTAGTCAGCAGGGTTTTGATCCTTCCCTGAACGATGTACAATGGTGTAATCATACTCTTGTAATCGGAGTACCTACCGTTTAATGCAAGGAGGCTTATTGGCTTTTGGATTGCCAATGATAGTCAATAAAGCATTTTGGCTAACAGTATATTATCTGTAAGGACAGGTTCCTTTTATTATTGTTTTCTTCCTATTGCTGTAGACTTCACCAGGCTGGTGAAAGCACTTATGCTGTATCCTTCGAGCACTGGGTTCCTTTTCACTCTTTCTGATGGATTTTCTTGGTATTTCTTCTGTGCTTTACATATAGTAAAAATTGTTTATGTATTTCTATAATAATAGTTCATTAATTTGGACTTGGGTCTGTTAGATATCAGGGCTGGATCCCAGTTTGAATCTATTATTGTGTATTCATTGTATTGTCTATGGGTCTCTGATGACACACGTTGTTTCTGCATGTTGACACGCATAGAAACACCGGAATGAATTTTTATATTCCATTAGCCTCTAGTATCCTGATTTTAAGTTGGTTGGTTAAATTAGCTCCAGGGAATGTATTGATTTTTTCGTTTTTTCTTTGTAGCCACCTTCGGAGTACCTCTATCAAGAAGTGAAAGTGACTGCACATGTAGCAGCCAAATTCATATTTGTAATCATTGTTTCCCACTACCCCCCATTCTACTTCGTAAATTTTTTTGCTCTGATTTTTTGAATTCTTCTGAGCCCTGAGGAAGGTGAAGGCTGTATTCAGCCAAGCACCAAAACGCGCGTCGGCACCGAGAACGACAGAAACCATTTAGTGGCACCATTCTTGTTATTTTGTGAATGTTTTCCCACTACTGTACCATTCCTATTGGTTTCTGAGGAGTATTTGATATTTACTTTTATTTATTTTTATTTTACAGAGTTTTATATAGCGCGAACTTGACCCGAATCCGGTATCAGAGCGCTTTACATAGCACCAGTTGCATTACATGAGGACACATTCATTTTTGTTAGGCACGGGGAGATTAAGTGATTTGCCCAGAATCACAGGATGTTCAGCGTCATTGCCGAGACTCGAACCCAGTTCCCCAGATTCGAGGTCGACCGCCCTAGCCGTTAGTTTGCAGTATGTATGGGAGTGAATGTTGATGCAGAATGTATTTGCTAAGGTGTTATTTTATTGTATCATTACATGTTGGGAGTATGGTGGGTAGATTGTGTGTTTATTTTGAATAATTTGTATTTTGTATATATTTATATCAATGTATTGTTGTTCATTTGATTTCCTACAAAAAGTGACAAAATCATTTGTTTATTGTCTCAAAACAATTATCTATAATAATAATAATAAAAAAAATTATTTTTTCATTTAAGTGGCATGTGTTGATGTTTAGACTTGCAATTTTCCATTTTTGACAGGCTATCTATCTATCCAGTGTCTCTTCCCTGGAGACTTCATACCGACTATACTATCCAGAGACGCTTCACGTCCTATTTTTATTCGTAGGCCGGTGACATTTCTCTCCCTGTGGAGTTGTGCTGTTTACTAGTTTTGTCCCGAGAGTCCCTGCCTCTATCACTTTTCTCGGGGTCCCGCTTGTATTTTGTAACGTGTTACCCCAGCACCTTTGCTGTTAGGGATTTTGTTCTTATTTGCATTTTGTGTATTCCGGTGTTCCTTGCTTTTGCACTTTTTTTCTTTTTGTCTTCACTTGAGATTTCCGTGTGGGTGAAGATCTGTGCTCTCTGTACCCAGGAGCTCCATGGAAGGCATTAAAACGTTTGGATTCACAGATGAAGATGTCACCAGATTGTTAGGGCAAGCATCTACAGGTAACAGGCCCTTTACTCTCTCTAAGGGCCTTAATGACGACTGGATTAAACTCCTTAACTTGAAGAAAAAAACTAAAAGAACTGATTCCCATGCGAATTTTATGTTGGAGTATTTAAAGGCAGGTACGATTCCGATTGGTCTAAGAGTACGTAATATACCTGGACTCTTTATTGAAGTAAAAAATTCTTGGAAAGGTGGGCACTCATTTCCAATCGCTGTTCTCGTGATTGGATGATTCTAATCATTGAGACAGCGAGGGAACTGGTTGCCAACTTATTGTTAGAGATTGAGGAACTGGAGGATAAACTCAAACAAAACAATCCAGTGGAAGAAGCGAAAAAGAAAATAGAGGATATCAATTCTGAATTGGACTCTTTTTCTGAATATCTTTTGAAACGTAAAACAGAAAAGCTACGTAAAGATATTCGGTTGTTTTCACAGGAAAGAGTTTATCCTTTCCTGTCTGAGAACTACTATACTTCTAGTGAAGGAGTTGGTCCCCACTCTGATCAACAAGTGTGGACTAATCATAAAGTTCTTACGTTCTCAGACACTACTGACTCTGAAGGAGACGAGCAACCACCCCATCAGGATACATTTAACAGAAGAGGACGTTTTGATAGATCAGGACCCAGCAACTGTTTTTTAGGGAACGGACGAGGGGGGAATTATCGTCCCAGATATTCGAACCAGCAGAGGGGACAATTTGTTGCCCAGGAACAACCACAGCAATATATCCGGACGAGACATCAACAATATTGGCGCAACTGAATAGTATCCCCATTTTCAATCTTAGTAAGGAAAATCTGGATCCTAATTTGGCTAGTCTTCTAACTAAAGGACTCTCCTTTGTCCCGTCGACTCGACTTTCTAAATTTGAACTCCGAAGAGATTTGTTTTCCTTTTTTCGTAGAGTTAGATTGAAAAAATTCTTTCTTAACAGAGAAACCACTGATGACCCTAGCCTGTCAGGATTGAAACTCTCGTCCACATTTATTCCCAGCTTGGACCAATTAGATCCCGAAGTGGAAATCTTTGAAAAATCAGTGCTTGCCAAAATTGATAACATCACCAGGTTTGTTCCGTCACCTGTACCTAATCTTACTGAACAAGAAAATTTGGCCCTCACCAAGTTTAAAAGTAGACCTGAATTCACCATTAAACCCTGTGACAAGGGTGGTGGAATAGTTATTTTTGATAGCACCACTTACAATACCAAAATGAGGAACATGCTCTCTGTTCAGGAACATTACTCTAAAATGAGAGGTGATTCAGAAAACAGGGTCAAAGCTAAAATCTTTGATATATGCAGGAAAGCAGAACAAGATGGAATCATCACTAAAAAAGAGTTTGATTTTCTGACACCAACTATGACAAAGATCCCAGTGATTTATGGGGTGCCGAAAACCCACAAAGACTCTATTGATCCACCATTGCGCCCCATCGTGTCCACGATTGGTTCGGCCACTGAGCCTCTGTCTAAATATATAGATGTTTTTTTGAAACCTCTCGTTGCTGAACTTCCATCACATATTAGGGATACCGGTCACCTTATCTCTAAGATAGAGAATAAATCATTTAACATCAATACCCAAATCCTGGTCACCATGGACATTGAAGCGCTATATACTAATGTGCCACAACAGCAGGCACTTGTGGTGGCGCGCCAGTACCTTGAGCAGGCCGGTAATGAGCACAACTCAGACTTTATTATCCAATGTCTTGAAATTGTACTGAGAGAGAACTTTTTTGAATTTGACGGAGATATTTTTAAACAGGTTAAGGGAGTTAGCATGGGGGCCGCGCGTGCCCGCCGTGTAGCTAACCTGTACATGGGCAATTTCGAGCAAAAATTCATTTACAACTAAATAGCCCCGTTCTTTGAGAATATCCAGACATGGTATCGATTCATTGACGATATCTTTTTTATTTGGGAAGGAGAGGAGGCTGACTTGGATCAATTCTTGGAATGGATTAACCTATGCGACAATAACCTTAAATTCACCCCCAATAAAAGCAGGGATAAAGTGGAATTTCTGGACATATGGATAGAACATAAAAACGAACATATCACAGTATTTCTCTATACCAAACCTTCTGCTAAAACACGCTCCTGCATTACAGCAGCTATCATCCGCGCTGCCAAAAGGATGGGATCCCCTTCAGCCAGTTCCTACGCTTGCGTAGGAATTGTACAGAGATGGGTGATTACAACAGACATGCTGACATTTTGAAAGGTAAACTACTCGCTAGGGGATATCCCAAAAGATTGGTGCGAGACTCCTATAAAAGAGCTAAATATTTTGATAGAGATACTATGTTCTGTTCTAAATCCAAGGTCGCAGATAACAAACTGGTCTGCGTAACTCGCCACTCTAATTTCAATCAGAAAATTCAGCAAGCGATCTACTCAGAATGGCATCTACTGAATCTTAGGGACGAGGTTCCCAATATTCCTAAGCCTATATTTGCATTTCGACGCAACAGGAACCTCCGAAACTTCCTAGTTACAGCAAGGGTGACCAAAAAAGATACTTTCCTTCAAAGATCCATCATAGGTGACACCCCAATAACAGGCAATCACAGATGTGGCACGTGCCACGCCTGTGAACAGGCCATCACTGCCAACTCTGTGACGATCAATCATAAAACTATCAATCTCAAACACATGACTAACTGCAGGACCTCTAATGTAGTATACTGCATCATGTGTCCATGTAACTTGTTCTACATTGGGGAAACTGGTAGGGAAATCAGAGTCCGCATTGGAGAACATAAATCCAATATTCGTACTAAAAAAATCTCTGCTCCCTTGGTTCAACATTGGATCCAATGTGGACATTCTGAAATTGATCTCCAATGGACAGTACTTGAAAAAATTGTCACACCAAAAGGACAAGATGCCCACAGAATCCGCAAGATTAGAGAGGTGTTTTGGATCTTTTTTCTCAATGCTGAAAAACAGGGTCTGAATGAACACACCCCTTGGGAGCAAGTGATTTAAATCCCCATTGGGAGTCGGTTGCCCATTTGTGTGAATATATGTTTATTTCTGGATCTTTTGTTATTTTTTCAGCATGTCCCAGCTTTATTCAGCCCTGGATATTCTGACACTCATCTTTTATGGTTAGCTCTAGATTCCATCGCGACATCTACAGGACTATTTTACTGCTGCACCTCTTTAAGATGAGAGGTGTGTTATCGTTTGTTTATATACAGTTATATTGGGCATTTATAGGTTTCTTTCTTAGATGTATTCTAAGTTTACTTTTCTTCTTTCTCTTTCAATATGGCGACCATTTGCATCTCTTTCCGTGCTGAGTACCTGTCCTAGTCCCATTTCTAGGTCTATGGCTGCACCACGAGGTTTTTCCAGCGCCACATGTGCCCGGCGAGCGGTATATACCTTGTCCGTGTTCGGGGCTTATCCGTATCTCTACCTGCATTGTAGGAGAACTTTGCACGTTCCTGTATTCTCGGGACCGGTTTATTTGAAGTCCTGTTATCCAGCGACCGCCCAGGATCGACTCCGACTGTTTGCGGGGACACTTTTATACTTTGCACCCATTTGGGTGGTGCGCGCCGTTTTTCCCCCCACTCTGGGAGGGGATTACACTTGGATTTGGCGTGGCACCTGATTATTGCTGGCTGTCCTCCGCCCCTGGAGGTAAGAACCTAAGTGTCCCGCATATGTATCCTCTTGTTTGTTTATCCCTACGGCCCTACGCAGAACTAGGTTTCTTAATCTATCGCTTTTCTGATACCATTCCCTAGTCTGTTTATGTGGCTTCATTTCAGCCCTTAAGTAACTATGGTGCACTATTCACTGTATCCCTAGATCATGTTCCGTCTGGCTACTGGACGATCTATCCAGTTTGATGAATGATAACCGCCTATCAGGAGTTGTATGTGTTTTTGCGGCACTGAATCCTATATATTTTGCCAGGTATCGTTATTCAGCTGGAATTGCTTGTTTATTTTATCGTCAGGCTATGCCTATTTCTATTTTCATTTATTTTCTCTTTTTTCATTTCCCAGACTCATTCGCGGAGTTAACATCCACCTAGGAGGGTAGTTCTTAACCCCTCTGAGTACTGCATTTTGGCTAACAGTATATTATCTGTAAGGACAGGTTCCTTTTATTATTGTTTTCTTCCTATTGCTGTAGACTTCACCAGGCTGGTGAAAGCACTTATGCTGTATCCTTCGAGCACTGGGTTCCTTTTCACTCTTTCTGATGGATTTTCTTGGTATTTCTTCTGTGTTTTACATATAGTAAAAATTGTTTATGTATTTCTATAATAATAGTTCATTAATTTGGACTTGGGTCTGTTAGATATCAGGGCTGGATTCCAGTTTGAATCTATTATTGTGTATTCATTGTATTGTCTATGGGTCTCTGATGACACACGTTGTTTCTGCATGTTGACACGCATAGAAACACCGGAATGAATTTTTATATTCCATTAGCCTCTAGTATCCTGATTTTAAGTTGGTTGGTTAAATTTGCTCCAGGGAATGTATTGATTTTTTCGTTTTTTCTTTGTAGCCACCTTCGGAGTACTTCTATCAAGAAGTGAAAGTGACTGCACATGTAGCAGCCGAATTCATATTTGTAATCATTGTTTCCCACTACCCCCCATTCTACTTCGTAAATTTTTTTGCTCTGATTTTTTGAATTCTTTTGTGCCCTGAAGAAGGTGAAGGCTGTATTCAGCCAAGCACCGAAACGCGCATCGGCACCGAGAACGACAGAAACCATTTAGTGGCACCATTCTTGTTATTTTATGAATGTTTTCCCACTACTGTACCATTCCTATTGGTTTCTGAGGAGTATTTGATATTTACTTTTTAATTGTTTGTGAGTTTGCAGAATGTATGGGAGTGAATGTTGATGCAGAATGTATTTGCTAAGGTGTTATTTTATTGTATCATTACATGTTGTGAGTATGGTGGGTAGATTGTGTGTTTATTTTGAATAATTTGTATTTTGTATATATTTATATCAATGTATTGTTGTTCATTTGATTTCCTACAAAAAGTGACAAAATCATTTGTTTATTGTCTCAAAACAATTATCTATAATAATAATAATAAAATTTTTTATTTTTTCATTTAAGTGTCATGTGTTGATGTTTAGACTTGCAATTTTCCATTTTTGACAGGCTATCTATCTATCCAGTGTCTCTTCCCTGGACACTTTATACCGACTATACTATCCAGAGATGCTTCACGTCCTATTTTTATTCGTAGGCAGGTGACATTTCTCTCCCTGTGGAGTTGTGAGGTTTACTAGTTTTGTCCCGAGAGTCCCTGCCTCTATCACTTTTCTCGGGGTCCCGCTTGTATTTAATAAAGCTTAATGATCAGTTACCAGCGTAAAAGGCTTTCCATACAGGAATAAATGGGAATGTTCACGAGCCCATACCACGGCCAAACTTTCTTTTTCGTGTTGAGAGTAAGCACGTTCTGTCTGGGACAAACTTCTGCTGGCATATGCCACAAAATGTTTTCGAGCACATGCTCCTTATATGTAGCTCCGAAAATCAATATGTCATTGCTGTAGTTAAATGCATTCACAAGCGGCTGTATGATACATCAATTGACGTCTAGGAAAAGTTCAGCAGCCAATGACACACCAAAATTAAGTCTTTTATATCAAAATAGACAGGCATATGTAAAAAAGGTTGTAATGTACCTTTAGTATTCTTCGAGTTCCAACTGATGATAAACTTTAGTTAAATCAAGCCGAGAGAAAACCTTTGCACTATTTAATTGCGTTATCATTTCAGCAATATGTGGACCTGGATGTTGTTCTTGTTCATTTGCTTTGTTTGCTTGACGCATATCAACGCATATGCATACAGCTCCTTCAGTGTCTTTTTTGGGCACTACCACTATGGGAGAACCCCATAGCGTCGGACCAGTTGAATGCTCAATAATGTCATGCTTAAGTAATGATTCAAGTTCTTTTTCAACAGCTTCTTGTAAATGAAAAGCAACTCATCTATGTCTCTGAGCAACAGGACGGACATCGCCTTTAATGCGTAACTTTACTTTCATAGTCCTTAGCTTTCTCAAACCATCAAACAATGAAGGAAATTCACTAAATATTTTGTGATGAGCATTCATGTTGTAAGTCACAGAAATCAGTCCCATATCAGCAGCGGTACTGAAACTGAGCAGACAGGCACTTGCCTATGTAACTTGAAGCACATTGATGGGTGCTTGCACCTTAGTTTTCTTGTGTTTCAATGTCGCTACAAATGAGCCTTGATTTTTTATGCCTGACAACCCTATAGTCAATATCTCAGCCTATGTTTTGAAAGAAGAAGAGACCAAGGTGTTAAGCAAAGGATTATCCTGCCCATCCGAATCATTTCACTATCAAAACAGAGCTCCATCGGTTTTTTAGGAAGATTCGCCTACGCTACTTCTTCAAGCAATCTCCTGGATTCCATATAACCTCCCAGACAGGATTGAGGATACCTTCCACCTTTGTCCCGCCAGCACACGCCATGACCAACAAGATCCTTGCATATGAAAGCGTGGTCCTTAGGGATGTCTCTAAAGCGCTGAAAGATAAAAAATACGTCCATCATAACGTTACCAGAATGGAACGCGAAGCTCTCCTGTCACTTAAACAGAACGAGGAAATTGTGATAAAACCCGCGGATAAAGGCGGCCCCATTGTTGTCCAGGATGTAACCCAGTACAAGACTGAGATTCTTAATCAACTGCAGGATGGAATCAGCCAATTGAAATTATGGGCAGACCCAACCAAGGAATTGGCAAAGGAAATCATGGGAATCACGAAACAAGGCCTGGAACAAGGTTTCCTATCCAATTTGGAATATCTATATCTGAACCAAAAGCAGCCCCGCCTCCCAACTATTTACACGTTGCCAAAAATCCATAAGGATATGCGGAACCCCCCTGGACGACCCATCGTCTCGGGTTGCGGATCCCTACTTGAACCCCTGTGTAGATACATAGACTTCTTCCTGAAACCAATAGCAAAGGCAACTAAGGCATACTTAAGAGATACCATGGAGACCATCAATCTGGTGGACCAACAACCCTTTGATCCGACGACGCAACTTTTAGTGACTTTTGACATTGTGTCACTTTACACCAGTATACCCCAGGAATCGGCCCTTGAAGTGATGAAGTTAGCCCTCGACCGTAGGACAGCACCCGTGATGGTACCCACGGAATTTATCATTGGACTACTTCGAATTGCCATGATGAAAAATGTCTTCTTTTTTCAGGGTAACTATTACCTTCAAATCAAAGGAGTAGCAATGGGGGCAGCCTTTGCCCCAGACCTGGCAATTATCTTTATGGATCATTTTGAGAATTCCTTTGTCTTCAGTACCAACAATCCCTATAATGCTCAGGTCACCATGTGGAGGAGGTACATAGACGATATTCTAATTATCTGGATGGGTGATTCTGTACAGTTGGCTCTTTTCCATGCATGGCTGAATCTTAGAAATCAGGATTTACAGTTTACCATACATTTTGATCCAAAAGCAATCGATTTTCTGGACATCACGATCAGAAACGAGGATAACAAACTAAACACCACATTATATCGGAAGCCAGCGGAACGGAATTCATTGCTCTGCTACAATAGCCACCATCCAAGGGGCCTAAGAGACAACCTGCCCTTTGGGCAGTTCCTGCGGATCCGTCGGAACTGCTCAAGGAAAGAAGATTTTATGTCTGAATCCGAAGATCTTTGCGATCAACTTCTGCAAAGAGGATATCCCAAGAGATTGGTGAAGAGAGCATGTAAGAGGGCTTGGTTCAGCCCCAGGGAGACACTGCTGACACCTAAACAAAGAGAGTGTGACCCTACACAGAGGATGATCTGTGTCACTACCTTTTCCACCCACAGCAACGTAATCAAGAAGGTGATCAACCTAATATCAGATGACATATAACAGTCGGACCTACCAATGCATTCCTTTAAGAAGGCCAAAAGTGTGAAGGACCATGTAGTACGGTCACTTCTAGATATACCAGAGGAACCAACCCTTCAGTCTTTGTGGAGGCTACCGCCTACGTTAGGCCATCATAAGTGTGGACATTGTAAGGCTTGTAAAACCACGATCCAAACCAAACAGTTTGCCTACAAACATCACAAGATAGACCTTCAGTCTTTTACTAATTGCAACACCTCCAATGTAATTTATGGAATCATTTGCCCATGTGACCTAATATATGTGGGCCAAACACAGCAGAAGGTGAAAGCGCGCATACTGCAGCATTGCAGCAGGATACGCTGCGAAGTCCAAGGTGCGCCATTTGTGGAGCACTTCAGAGATGCCAAACATGGACCAGATGATTTCAAGTGGTTAATCTTGGAGAAAGCCACTCTCGGAACAAGAGGAGGCAACATTGAGACCATCCTAACTGTAAGAGAATGCAAATGGATGCATCGTTTGGACTCTATACACAATGGTCTCAATGAACTAGATGCAAGTCAGGCGCAGCTGTCCTGTTTGACATTGGAATAAAGTTATCCTACAGAGCCATCAACCATCTTGCCACACATGCATTGTCTTTTTACAACAGGTCCTAAGAAGCGGGTGCTAGCAGTCATAAGGTGGCTGCCAATCATGCATATTTGTTCTGGACCATTGCACCTATATCAATTTTCCTTGCACGTGGTGCAGACTGTTTTGCCTGCCACTAGGGGACGATGTGTTAGGTTTCATGCCTGTTATACATACGGGCTGTTTAAAACATGATCCATCTATCAGGCACACTATGTGGGCCTGCTATACGTATGTCATTTTTAATACCTTTGGGCTGTTTAAAACATGACGTAACTCACTTGAGGTTCTGCACACATTCCAATGTATAACACCTGAGATTATGTATCAGCCTTATACTGCTCGTTTAGGCGAGTCTTTACCTTATTCGTTTTTAACAAATGTATGTATTCCTTCATTACTTGGTTGGGTGCTTTATATTATCTAGTTCTAACCATGGTATCGCAACAACGTCAGTTATTGTATTCACCAATAGAATATGAGCCGCTTGCTTCATTACATTCCCTGTGATTATCAAATAATTTCCCATGGTATTCTTTCCCTTTTTTGCAAATTCCCAATTTCACTGCCGCATGGAGTCTTTCCTCAATGGCAACGTTGTGATGACTTGCCAGATTTGAGTAAGCATCTAGCGTCTGTCATGATGCCGAGTGCGTGCGCATGAGATGTGCTCCGGCTACTTATAGGCAGATTTTTCAGCGCTCCGGTTCCCTGCTAAGAGACAGATGCTCTTGGGCGGTTTCAGGTTAGTTTCAGATTACGCGATATTTTCCCATCCCTTACAGTCCTAATTTCCATATGCATTAGCAGACGGGATGCGTTTGAGCTAAGATCAGCTCTTTCCTTTTTTCAGATTGTGAAATTCACGGAAGTTGTGGCCGTGGCTGGCCTAATTAGGTAAACATGTTCTGCACTGTGGCACAACATTATTTATTTTTTCGTAAATGAGCTGAGTCCCCTTAATCTTGCCTTTGGTGGTTGTTGTCTGGTCCTCGCCTTTTTTCTTTCCCTCTTTAGATTTGGTAACAGCGTACTTTGAACATTTCTGTCATTTTGGACCCAGAATATGCACCACCAATTCCCCGGTGCTATGGATGTCCCACTGGGATATTAATTTCCACATTTTATGCTCCCAGTAAGTTTGGTAGATAGCGCTTGTTATGTTTGCTTTACAATATTTATATTTTGAGGGATCAATTTTGATGGTTTTCACCTTGCAATGCAGGTGCCATCAATCCGCTCTCCGTCTTCTTTTTGGAGCCTACGGGCCCAACCACAACGTGAACACCATCCAGGTCAGGGTGGCCTATGGTAATTTCATTTTTTAGATTAATTTCATTACAATTTAAATTACAATGTCCAGTATATTAGATATTAAGGACCTCTTTTGTTAATTTCCCAGGTACCCTATTTTCAGTCCTGAGGAAGACCCCGCCGTAAGGACCTAAGCAGCCTACTCTACTTCTTGGGGGTCGAAACGTCGACTGTGTCCTTGTCTTATGCCAGTTGGATCAACAGTGTTTTCTCACTGTGATATAGTATCCCAAATCATGGCTATGCACTATGTATCATTTAATTGTGTGGCTTTAAGAAGCCGTGGTTTATTGTAAATAATTATGTGATGAATAGAATGTCACCATCTTCCCTTTACACTATCCCAACCCTCACTTGATGCACAATACCTTTTCACTTTCCTTCTTCCCCCTCTCGTGGGGCACTTGTTTGGTTTATTTTGTTGATTCATTCACTGATTTATGAGCATCCAAGATGATCAATGTGATTAAATAACATTGCTCTTTATATCCAGAGTGTATTAAGTTTATTTATGCCTAATGTGATCGAATTTTGTGTGTTCCTAAGAATTGTTCTACTGGGACCAACTCTCTACTGTATTGATTTTTATGGGCATTGATGCAGCTCAAGTATACACGTTGGTTTTCAATGGCGTAAGTTGAGTCAATGGAGACAATTCATTGTATTTCTTTTCAGGCATTATGTTTATCGATGCACCACTGTCGATGATGAAAGGTAACGAACAGCAATTTATTTTCAATGTAATTTTCAGACAATGTCTGTATGACTTTGGTGCTTTGGCATATCGACTTTTCTTTGACTAACATTTTTCCTCACACAGAGTCAGTCTGACATGTGCACATTTCTTTAATTTTATACACAAAAGAGTTGGGAGTTAGAGGATATTTGGGCTGGGGCCACCCTCCAAAGCCTGACACATGAGAAACAAAAAATAAGGGACCCGGCCTCTTGCTGCGTGGAGTTCCTAGTTATCACTGTTCGCTCACCTTGTGGAAAAACCGTAAGGTTTTTTGTAAAATCCTCACCCACCAGGGTTACCCCTTGGAGGCATGCTTCATCAAAGGGTCCTTCCCGTTCCGCTAGGGAACGGGGCATGCTGCGACCAGACGAACTACGCGGGAGCACTGATAGTAATGACTATGTGAGGCAGATTGTTCTGCTGGGGAGGAGTGAGGTAAAGGAAGTGTATGTTTAAAAATTCCTGGCTAGTGGGTGATGCTACTTTTATTATTACCCCCAGTCGGTATGATTAAAAATAGGGGAACAAAATAGGACTATATGGGATTTCAATGAGCCCAAATCCTACAGGTAGACATGTTTCTAGCCTACCCCTACGGCTATTCTTCAAGGCCCAGTATTTTCTAATGCTGTACCTAGTTCCACTCCTATAGTTGGTCTGCTAAATCCAACTTTAGACACAGTGTCGCAATCGCACAATTATACCACCTGGTAATCCTACTGTGATTATTCTGAAATGAGAAAGCAAAAAGAAACAACAGTCATAATGTCTCCACTTAAGTTCCTAATTACACTAAGGATGGGTTGCCATTGCCATTCCTTTCCAAGTGAATACCTTATTAGTGAATAAACCAACCTCATGTGATATATTCTATAATGATATATCGGTGACACATCTAATATAGTGATCCTTAAAAATAGTGATTCTTTCATACACTTAGGAACATTGTCACTCGTGAAGAAATTGCTTACAGTTACTGATGTGGCCATTGGTGTCTGTTGCCGTGATTTTTTGACACCCTTAAGTTTTATCACAAAACGGACGTACACCATAAAAAACATACAAACACACCATAAGTCTATAACACGTACTTATCACTGTTGAAGCCTAGGCTCCATGGTTCACCCGGCATGGTGGAGAAGACGGGCTCGAGCGTGTGTCAGGCTATGTGGGTTGGTGTGGTGATTAGCTGCTTGAGTCCGAAGTTGGCGAGGTTCCCCAGGAGGGGGGTGGTGTTCTTGTCACTGGGGTTGTCCAGGTGGAACTTGAGGTCTCCGAGTAGGATGTAGTCGGTGGATGGGAGAGCCTGGGGTGCGATGAGGTCTACAATGACATCGGTGAATGGGGGTTCATGGCCCGGGAGGCCTGTAGATAATGGTGCCGCGGAGGGTGGTGTTGGGGTTGGTCCGGATCTAGAAGTGGCGGTGTTCCATGGTCACCGTCGGGTCATTAGAGTGTGTGGTCAGCCCGCAAAGGAAATATAGCATGAGTACATCAGTAAGTTATCATTATGTTATGTTTCCTCTTCTTACACTGCATGAAAGCAGTGGGGCAATGCTTTTCTGCCACAGCGGATGAGCCGCCACTGGGGGTGAGTCACCCACAGGTACTAGGCCTGGGCCTGACTCGAACCCCGGGCCTCCTCCGCTACGCGTCCCACCTTATCCTCACCTGGGCATTGACACCGTGGCGCAATCCGCTGCACTCTCTCCAAATCTGTGACTCAGCCAGCAGGAGCCTCAGCCAGGCGGGATTTCACAAGCCAGGGTACAACAGTTGACGCCAAGTCCGCTGGGGAACCTCCGGATGCAGGTGATGCAACAGGACCTCCTTAGGTGTGAAGTTGCAGTGCTCCCACCTCACAAATTCGGCGCAGCTCAGGGGCCTCACCCTCCACAGTGTCCGGCCAGCGCAAAATCCTCCGGCCTGTGATGCAGAGAGGCGTGGCCCACCATTGGTAATCTCCTCTGTGCACCCCGGTATAGTGGTGGCACTTGGTATGCAATGCAGACCTCCCTACGTTGGTGTTTTTTTTTTTTTTAAGTTTAAAAAAAAAAAAAATTACACTCCCAATGACACCATTAGTCCTCACTTCCCGGTTGAGCCAGAACAGGGGGGTAATTTGTGTCGTTTACACTCTAGTCGTTTCAATCCATAGTAGCCACAATTAAGTTACATATATTTTTTTTTTCCCCCTATATTCCATGCTCAAGCATATATGCTATTTTTGGGAAAACGGGTCCTAATGCGGCCTCTCCAAACCCAAGGGCTCTGTTGGCATGGTTATGCCCCGAGCCCGATTTTTCAACTTTTTCCAATTCTTTTCTTTTTTTTCCTCACTTCCGGATAAAGCCGCTACAGGGTGGCCATTTTTAAGCGTTAGCACTCTAGACGCTCTACGTCCTGAAAACTCGCCCGCAAACGTACACACAGTTACATTAAAAATAGGATCCTACTTCGGACCAGCAAGATGCGGTTCCCGAGCGATTCATCTTGTAGGTAATCGGAAGAAGTTCAGGCTTTGACGAGGTGAGTGTTCAACACGAAGGTGCCGCCCCGATCGCCTTATATTTAACTACGAGCCTTTTTTTAGTAAAAGGTTTTCTAGCTTCATACAACCCTTTTTTACCAACGTTATGTTCTTCCAACAGTGTGTGACTAAAAGCGGAACTTCCCGCCGGGTGAACCATGGAGCCTAGGCTTCAACAGTGATAAGTACGTGTTATGGACTTATGGTGTGTTTGTATGTTTTTTATGGTGTACGTCCATTTTGTGATAAAACTTAAGGGTGTCAAGAAATCACAGCCACGGACACCAATGGCCACATCAGTGAATGTGAGCAATTTCTTCATGAGTGACAACGTTCCTAAGTGTATGAAAGAATCACTATTTTTTAGGATCACTATATTAGATGTGTCACCGATATATCATGATAGAATATATCACATGAGGTTGGTTTATTCACTAATAAGGTATTCACTTGGAAAGGAATGGCAATGGCAACCCATCCTTACAGTGTAATTAGGAACTTAAGTGGAGACATTATAACTGTTGTTTCTTTTTGCTTTCTCATTTCAGAATAATCACAGTAGGATTACCAGGTGGTATAAAATTTGTACAGCACCTGAGTATAATTGTGCGATTGCGGCACTGTGTCTAAAGTTGGATTTAGCAGACCAACTATAGGAGTGGAACTAGGTACAACATTAGAAAATACTAGGTCCTGAAGAATAGCCGTAGGGGTAGGCTAGAAGCATGTCGACCTGTAGGATTTGGGCTCATTAAATTCCCATATAGTCCTATTTTGTGCCCCTGTTTTTAATCATACCGACTGGGGGTAATAATAAAAGTAGCATCACCCACTAGCCAGGTATTTTTACACATACACTTCCTTTACCTCACTCCTCCCCAGCAGAACAATCTGCCTCACATAGTCATTACTATCAGGGCTCCCGCGTAATTCGTCTGGTCGCAGCACGCCCCATTCCGTAGCGGAACGGCAAGGACCCCATGATGAAGCATGCCACCAAGGGGTAACCCTGGTGGGTGAGGGTTTTACGAAAAACCTTACGGTTTTTCCACAAGGTGAGCGAACAGGGATAACTAGGAACTCCATGCAGCACGAAGCCGGGTCCCTTATTTTTGGTTTCTCATTTCTTTATTCTGACAATATGTAATTTCTTTGTCTGTTCTCAGCATTTTCTCTATGACTTCTTTCACACCATCACCAACAAGATTTTTGAGATACTTGATAACTTTTTTTATCAGTCTGTTTAAGTACATCAATGAAATCATCAAATGTCTCTATCCGCGCAGACCATCTATCGCCAATATTTTGTTTTTTAGCAGCATCTAAAGGTGGTTTCAAAAAGGCCACAGCATGGTAACTAATTATGGGAGGGGCTGACCATGAGGGTAGAGCTCTTTCTGCTCCTGTCAGCTGTCCATTTGAGCCTGCTTCATTCGTTCGATTTCTGAGGTCTTTGGATGGATCATCCTCAGAGTCATCATGGACAAGCAGGGAAACAATGACCTTCCCCCGTTCTCCATCGGAGCCCTTAACTTGCTGGAGACCTCTGGAGTTGTTCAAAGCCGTCACCTGGCAGCTTTGGTGGTGGGGCCACTTCAGGTATAGGACAGCTTAGTGAACACAACCATTGTGCTTCTACTTGGGTCTCTTTGCCCAGTACTTAGGTTAAAAAGCTCTGCTTATCTAGGCTCTGGTAAGTGCAATGATAATATACTTCTTTCTTACTTATTCTGTCAGCCCGCACTTCTTCCTGTATCATTACGTAACCACCTTTTGCAGTATCACTCCCTATAATGTACAACTTTATCTTGCATGGTAGCCTGGTACCTTTATATGTGGCTTGACCAGCAGGCTCTCAACCATCAACGTTTAAATTCTTTGCAATGCTTAAAATTATCTTCATTTGCTTCACAGTGACTGGAAATGCACTTTGACTCCACGTGCATGAAGCATTGATTCCGTTCTTCGACAGCAACACATATGGCATGCACAAGCAGTTTGCTTGGACCACGGCAAACTCTCTGGAAGAGCACGGTCATTCTTCAGGTTACTTTGTCACAGGGATTCTGCTGATAAAGCAGAACTGTGCCTTGGGAGAACAGGACGTGAGAACGTAGGGACTGAGGGGGATTTGTACAAGAACTGCCGCTAACTAACGCTAACGCTAGTTAGCTTGTGTTTTCTTAACACGGCCTATCACCAAAAACACCCTGTTAGCAATGTATTTACAATACGTCGCTACATGGCGATAGTTCCAGGTAGCTGTGGTGGAAACTGGTGTTAACACAAGCATGAAGGCGATTCAAATTCTGGCGTTAGCGGCCGAAAACTGACGAAAGGCCAATTTGCGTGCAAAAAACGCACGTTAGTCAGCCCAACGTGACTTATTTTGCCTCCATACGCAGAAAAACCCAATGAGTACACCCCCAAATGAAAAATAGAAAACAAAACCAATGGAATGCAGATTGGAGCAGCCAGGGCCAAGTGCAGCACAGATCAACAACCCCCCCCAAACCCCACAACAGCCAGGATGACCAGCCAGAGTCCCAGGGGAAGAGGAAATCCAGGGCTACAATCATGAAAAAAGCGCATCGCTGGGCAAAACCAGTGATGCATCACTTATCATTGCGCACTCCTTGCAACACGATGGCATCCAAAACCTTGAAAGCGCGGACAGTCCCCAGGGCCCAAAGGCCTCACTGGGCCTGCGTCTGGGCCCCGTAGTGGGATGCGGGGGTGCTGTGGAGTTGCTGGCATGTGGTGGTAGACATTAAGGCACTGGCGATCACCCTAACCTGGTGGTGAAGTCTGCCAGGTCGCATGTAGACACGTTGTTGACCTGTGTGAGAAGACCGCCTGGTGCCCCTTGGAGCTGTGAATGGTAGAGGCGCTCCTGCGCACCAACGTAGGGAGGTCTGCATTGCATACCAAGTGCCACCACTATACCGGGGTGCACAGAGGAGATTACCAATGTTGGGCCACGCCTCTCTGCATCACAGGCCGGAGGATTTTGCGCTGGCCGGACACTGTGGAGGGTGAGGCCCCTGAGCTGCGCCGAATTTGTGAGGTGGGAGCACTGCAACTTCACACCTAAGGAGGTCCTGTTGCATCACCTGCATCCGGAGGTTCCCCAGCGGACTTGGCGTCAACTGTTGTACCCTGGCTTGTGAAATCCCGCCTGGCTGAGGCGCCTGCTGGCTGAGTCACAGATTTGGAGAGAGTGCAGCGGATTGCGCCACGGTGTCAATGCCCAGGTGAGGATAAGGTGGGACGCGTAGCGGAGGAGGCCCGGGGTTCGAGTCAGGCCCAGGCCTAGTACCTGTGGGTGACTCACCCCCAGTGGCGGCTCATCCGCTGTGGCGGAAAAGCGTTGCCCCACTGCTTTCATGCAGTGTAAGAAGAGGAAACATAACATAATGATAACTTACTGATGTACTCACGCTATGTTTCCTTTGCGGGCTGACCACACACTCTAATGACCCAACGGTGACCATGGAACACCCCCACTTCTAGATCCGGACCAACCCCAACACCACCCTCCGCGGCACCCTTAACTACAGGCCTCCCGGGCCATGAACCCCCATTCACCGATGTCATTGTAGACCTCATCGCACCCCAGGCTCTCCCATCCACCGACTACATCCTACTCGGAGACCTCAAGTTCCACCTGGACAACCCCAGTGACAAGAACACCACCCCCCTCCTGGGGAACCTCGCCAACATCGGACTCAAGCAGCTAATCACCACACCAACCCACATAGCCTGACACACGCTCGAGCCCGTCTTCTCCACCAGCGGGAACTTCAACAACAGCCACACCACAAGACTCTCCTGTACCGACCATCATTATTTACATCATGCCTTCACCACGCCCACTGTACACCATCGCCATCATTGCCCCCCTGTTGTGGGATGCCAACACCGCAGCTCGCAACCTCCACTGATGGATCTCCAACTGCGCCAACACCCTGGCACCCCTCAAGATAAGACCAGGCAAACAACACTCCAAGTAGGCCAACTGTATCACTCCTTCCCTCCACTAATCCAGCCCCACCTCCAGACGTCTCGAGAAGAGATGGAGCCACAACATCAATCAACTCCGCAACACAGTCACCCTTGCACCATGGCGCAAAGGTGCCTGCGTTGGCGCATGGCAGCCATTGTGCGCCAACTTAGGGGAAAAAGACAGGGGGGCTTATTCATGAGACCCTTCAGTGCGTCATTTTCTTGACGTACTTGCAGCGTGATTCTTGCACCACGTTGCACCGTCTTTGCAAAGTAACGCATCTAGGCATATGCGTGACCTTGTAAAGCCATGTGCCACATTATACCTGCATCAGGTATGATGTATGCAGGGTGGGTGTTCCCACGCAACAAAGCCTCATAGGGGTGGCACAGTGAAATCCATCATATTTCACTACAACAATTGTAGGATGCCACTGCGTCAGTACCTTACGCCTGCCTCACGGCAGGCGTAAGGGTGACGCAGTTCCACAGGGATAGGCTGGTCCCATGCATTGCTGGAGTTGCGTCATGCTTCTGACACAACTGCAGCAATGCGTGACTTTTGCGCTGACAGATACGTTAGGATTCCAGAAATTAATTGCGACATGGAGCGCTGTACAGTAAGTACAGCGCATCCATGGTGTTGCAAGAAGGGCGTGCAACACTTTTCATGAATGAGGCCCAGGAATTCGCCCTATCTTATTGATGGTGCGCATTCCTGCCCTGTAGTTTTGTCGCAGGGCAGCGCAGCAACATTCCTTGCAGTGCTGTCCAGCACCAAAACCATCTGAAATGAGGCCCCAAGTGTTTGCACCATTTTTAAGACCAGCTATTTTCTAGGCAGTTTTTTTGGTTTTGCACCATACAAGGAATTCCTTGTAAATATCGCGAAGTGGGGTTAGCGGCTGTTTTTGCACGGGAACGCCTACCTTGCATCTCATTTTCGTTAAGTCCCGCTAACAGAACTGGCGATCCGAAAATCGCACGTTTACGCCGGAAAACTGCAGCTAACTGCGGTTAGCAGCAACTTGTAAATACTGCGAGAAAAAAAAAGCAGCCTTAACGTAAAAACTTTTTACGCTACGGCGGCGTTAAGTCCTTGTACATGTGCCCCTGAGTCTCTCTATCAAGTCAGTACCTGTTGGCCCAAATCCTGACTTGCTCACAGTGCCTCACCTGAACTCCTAACCTTCCCAGAGTAACAGGTGATTTTGGCAACCTAGAACATGACTCTTTAGTCCCCAAGGGAACTGTGGAGGCAGATCATCACCTTTCGTTTCTCACTCATGCATGTCCATAGTAAAAAACAGAAAGACACAAAGAAAGCTTACAATATATTTATTGAAAATATCATAGTCTATTATGAAGCAAATGTGCAACGATAAGCATGCAAATACAACTAAGCAACCTAATCAGCATTACTAGCAGGCTGTATACAAAAAAACAACCCTACCATGGCAAATTATATATCTGTTTAGGCCTACCCTCACTATGTGAGCACGGGATATTAGTGATCTCTGGAACTAGCAACAGACCCCATACCTGGTGTACGTGGTTAAGTGGTCTGCATCATTGGTGTATATTCAGTTTAAGAAATGCTGCATGTCAGGCTGTGTGGGCGTTCGTCCCAGGCCAGGTCCCTCTGCCGGAATTCTCCTCTGTCCCCAAGGGGACAAGAAACAGTTTATATGATAAGAGCTACAGTGTTGGAAAGCCGCAGCTATGCTACTGTGTTACGACTAGAACGTTAGGAGCTGTTGCTGACCGAGCAGAAAACAGTACAACTGTATGTGGCCCGAGTTAGGCCCATGTAACAACACTGCACATTTTCTTACATTGTTCTCATTTCTGCACAATAACATAATTGCTGTAACCGTTTACACATATTCACATGTGTGACAATATTGGATTAGTTTCTCTGACGGGCAACAAGGCTATCTACATATCTTCAACAATGATTATGTGTGTACATTGCAAGGTGCTTTTTATAAAGAAGCATTTCCACAGGTTAGCAGAGGAGACCCTTCATCCGACACCGAGGGTCCCTGCATGCTGAGGCTTCGCCAAGATTCTTGGCTTTACACCTACATACACTCTAGACATACACAGAGTAGGGATTGCATAGTAGGAGTATGCCTGATTACAACCTTGTGTTATAAGCCTGCATATACGCTATCTTCGCACCATGTTGGAACTATATCTGCTATTCACTCTGTTGGTGCTTGTAACAACTTTCATCTGCTTCTGCCTTCTGATTAGTGTAGCACATGTATTCTATACAAGAATAACGTTGGTTCAAAAATATATTGAAAACGTCCCATTGTGCATACGCTGTATATTTCTCTGAGAACAAGAGTACATGAGTGACTGAGTGAAAAGGTTCTGACCTATTCCGACGATCCCTGAGGGGTCTGGGTTGTCATGTTCAGTGGTTGCCGGAAAGCATACTCTCCCTGTTCAGGTTAGGGGGGTTTATGGTGGCACTGTGAGCTAGCTGGACTCTAGGACAACATATCCTGCAGGGTGCTTGGAATCAGTCTAGACACCTTACCCAAAGTTCATGTTGTCGCTAAATGCGCAGGTCCTACGGATTAGTGGAAACTACACAACACAACATGGTGTTATGTATTCTAGATTACCTTGTACAAAATGTGCAGACTGAATCCCAAGAAGAGTCACTGAGTAACAAAACAATATGTACAGTGTATTTCTAAAATAATGTCGCAAAAGCGTTATATATGGCTGTGCTAGCAGAAGCAGTCTAAAATGTGTAATACGCAAAACTAAGTGGTAACCAAAGTAGGCCCAGAAGGGAAATCACTACAACGTATCCCATCCTTATAGCCATTTGTAGTGTCTTCCTAGCCTGGGATACCCGCCAATGACCACACCACACATGGAGGTTAGTATTACAAGTCTTTATTTTGCTGCGTCTAACTGCAAACTCAACCTTTCAAAACAAGCTTTCATGGCATTACGCTCTGACACGTACGTCAGAGTTCTACGTAGTCTGTTAGGAACCAAAAGGGTTCCATCATAAAATATCGCAAGACATTACATACACTAACTACGTAGCCTAGCCTCTGTGGCCCTACTGTGTATATTGACTTAATCAGTGACTTTGACACCATAGAAGGAGCTCACTTATGGGGTAAGAGAGATCTGCTCCCACTTGACTTGCCCATATTATTCCAAAACTATACATCAGACTTTAGTTGAGGAGGAACGTGACTCATACCGGCCTTTGTTCCTAAAAAGTTCGATGTGACTGGGGGCTTGCAATAGGGCTGCTGCAGGATTATCCTTAAGTTACTCAGCATTTTTAGAAGTGATTTGTCAGTGAAACAAGGGAGCTATTTTCCTCCTAAAAAATGTGCTGTACAGTATATACATGCCCTGAATTGAATGGATGGTACAGTGGAATTCCATTGTATCAGGATATGTCTTTAATGAAGACTAGAATTCTGCAGTTAAATGACAATAGTAATTAATTTACTGTCAATATGGCCCAAACCGAAGTACTCCTTCCAAACTGGCACCTGATCAGAGCAATGTTGATATATCATTATCTGGGTGTAGTGTTGAATGTGGAAGACTTCAGAATGACTGCCTGGAGCCCCAGAGGACTGCCCTGCTGCTAGTAGAGGATTGCCCTGCGGCTTTTAAAGCCTGCCTTCCTTCTTGAAGGAGAACCGGACCATCTCCTTGAACCCAGGACCACCAGAAGTGACTCCAAGGGCTAGTTGGCTGGCCTTCTGTGTCAGCAACAGGGATATAACTAGCTCCAGAGAACTTGGACCCTGAACCCAGCCTCTGCTGGAGTGAGTCCTAGTCACCCCCCCCAAGTAGTGCCCCCAGGTTCTGCACCATTGGAAGTGGTGTTAGAGGTGCTACTTCTGGTTAACCCTTAAACCTGGGACTAAGAAACACTTTCCCCAAAAAGTGCCTGGAGAACTAACAGAAGACTAGAACCTACCTGCCATCTGATCTTGTTGCAGGGATTCTGCACCTACACAGAACTATGCGCAGGAAAAAAAGGACCTCGGTGTATAGGGGTGTACCAACCTACCACCTTAGTACCCAAAATACCAAAACCGACTAGCTATATATAGTGTCTCGTTCGTTCTCCTCCAAAATCACGAAGCTACAAATGATTAGACCACCCAGAACACAACACTCCCAACTCTCTCAGGAATTGCGGTAGCAAGACATACCCTTTCGCTCGCTCACTCGTACTTGTCCACAATAAGAATGGTCAGAGTCACGATTATAGTTCAAAATGTTTATTTTAACTATCGTGCTCTATAATGCAGTATACGAGCCACTACCAGCAGCGAAATGCATAAACCTAGAACAATTAGCATTGTTACAATTCCATAGAATATAAAGGGGGATGTCATTATATATAGACAGTGGAAAAAGGACTATAAGGCCTAACCACCCTCCCCTTTGTAAAGTGATGTTTATTATATAAAAGAAGATCTCTGGGCTTTGTCAGCAGACCCCCTACCTTAGTGCCTAGATAGAAGCTTTACATCATAGGAACAACATAGCTCTTCGTCCCTGGAAAGGACCCTCTCCAAGTGTGAGTCAGAATAACATGCATCCCTGTAATATCAAAGCACGAGTCTCCAGCAGCGCAGCTGTGTTAGCATGTTTTGTCTAGATGCTAGGGACTGACCAGAACAGAATAACAAGGGGCATTGTTTATCGACCTTGCACATCGTGTTCAGACTAAACTCCAAGAGCAGACAGAGAACGCAGAAAGCAGACAGTTCTCATGTGAAAGGCACAAACAGAGTCTTGCACAACAAAGTCATGTAGTAGCGTGCGCAAACGCAGCATCATGGCAGCCGTGCTCATGTCAATTTAGCAATGTCAACAATGACCCTAATGGCCACATAACAATCTGCCCACGGAGCATCGCCAGTCAGTTTGACTTTTTGGTAACTCCAACTACGTTCTGCTCCGCAGAAACAAATCCTGTTCAGCTATACCTTTTAGCGATGGTATCTGGCCTCACGAAGCCCTCTTGGCTACATCTTACAGCTTCATCCCGCTGGCAGTTTTCGACTTCAAAA
The DNA here is from genome assembly GCA_963921515.1 of Calotriton arnoldi. NCBI lineage: Eukaryota > Metazoa > Chordata > Amphibia > Caudata > Salamandridae > Calotriton > Calotriton arnoldi. Next base: position 3,941,959 of record CAWUFW010000416.1, on the reverse strand, counting down.
ACGTTGTCAAAGTCCTAAGGTATAAATCTTAACCAGGCTCAACAGCGACCAGCTACCCATAGACAATGAGGACCTCCTTGTCCTGGAAATCTAACTTTTCCTGTGCAGAGCTTTTTCTTGCCATCGTTGATGGCTTCACCAAGATTTTGGTCCCCGGTGTTGACGACTCCTCCTAAGACACAGCCTGCTGCTTTGCCCCGCTGAGCTCCACCATCTCCTGGACTTTTCTTCACTACATTTTCTAAGTCCAAAGGTAAGCTGAGACTGGGCCCAGTCCATCCCTTGTATCCGACACAAGCTCTTTTACAGTCTACCTTAACCTTTGACTTTGCCCCGGTTTAGTACGACAAGATACCCGTGGTTGGCAATTTGATCTTTTAAGAGCTACATTTTACTAAAAACTTTAATAATTCTTAACTCCAGTAGTTTTGGGGTCATTTTATTTATTTACATGTTTCTAAATTGGAGTGGGATTTTTCTTGTGTTATGATTTCACTTTACTACTGTTTGGGTGCTGCATAAATATTTTACACAGTGTCTAAGTTAAACCTGACTGCTTTTGTGCCAGGCAACCAGAGGGTTCCGCGGAAGTTAATTTAGTGAAATTTGTGGTTCACTTTGGAAAGTATTGTGGTTGTTGCTTGAAAAGAGTTTCACCCCACCTCCCCCAACCAATAACCCCATTTCTTACACTTGGAATTTCTTATGAAGACCTTCAACCAGCCACAAAAATATAGAATTGCAATAGTCCAGGCTACTTAATATAGTTGCCTAGATCACCAGAGGGTGAGCTGATTCAGGAAGAAAAGGTAAGATGTTCATTAGCAGTTTAAGGAGCAAAAATCATGTTGATGCAACATGTTTTATTTGGATCGCCAGAGAAAGTTCAAGTTCCAAATAAATCGCTAGATTTTTTTACTGTTTTAGCAGGAGCTAGAACGGTTATCCAGCTACTGGTCCAAAAAAGTAGCAGTGATTCTGGTACACAGGAATTTTTAATCCAAAGTACCTCAGTCTTGTCTGAGTTGAATTTGAGCAAGCTGAACTTTGGCCAGTCAGACACTGCTGTCATGCAGTGATGAAATGGCTCAGTAGGATTGGCACCTGACCCATGCAGCGAGATGATAAGCTGAGTGTAATTAGTGTAATTCGTACACTGGACAACAAAGGATTTTATGAGTCTCAACAGTGGACGAACGTAAATATTAAATAATTTGGGGTTAAGTGCTCAATCCTGAGTAACTGCTTGGCTCAAAGTCTTAAACTTAGACATATATGGTGGTAGAAAACTGCCTGGGACCTCTCATTCATGTAGGATCTACACCACTTCAATGCCTTTCCTCCAAAGCTGATTTCCTGTAGCCTGGTCAGAAAGATAGAATGAGATACTGTGTTGAATGCTGCGGACAGATCTAATAATACCAAGGATGAACTGTCTGCCTTGAGCATTCAAAGGTTATCCAGAGGTAATTTCTACATTTGCAGAAGGTAGACTTTAGCCAAACACAGGGGGATTTGTTTTCTTGTCATTACACTGGTGTGGATTTTCTTATGCTGGGAAGTTCAATATTTGGCTCAGAGATCCAAGTTGCTCTCTTCCAGGCTGCTACTACATCAAAGGTATCACTGTGGGTTGGCTACAAAATTGAACTATGCAGACTCTAGAGCTACAAATGGAATGGACATCTTTCTAACAGGTGACGTCCATCAAAACAGCCAAGGCAGAGCACAGACACATCAGCATGTTTTTTAAATATAAACATGGCACAAGGAGACTCAATGTCTTGTGCCTTTCTGCACTGTGATAGAGATGCAGCAACCTAAATGTTTTTTATAGTGGCACCTTTACTTTGTATGAAGAATGATGTTTCCTGCACTCACTCAACACTAATGTTGACAGAGTGCGAGGCACAGGAAGAAGAATTGAATTCTACTATACAGAAATATAAAAAGGCCGAAACAGATTAAAGACGTCCGACCAATGTGAAGTACAAATGCAGTGCACAGCCAAACTGAAACGTTTAGGTAGTCATGACGATACAGATTCAATTCTCTACAACAGTCAAACTCAAATTTGAATAGGCTGCTTATCTTGACGTGACAGTTCCTAGATTCAGGTTTGACCATGAAATATAGCCCTTGCAAAAATAAGTCACAGCCCAGCAGCTTGACATTTTCTTGTCTAATTAGGAGTGTCTTCTTTATTGGCAGATGGTCTGTCTGGACAGTGAAGTGATTCCCAACAAGGAGTGTCTATACTTCTTTTAGGACCAAACCACAGAAAATGCATCTTTCCTTATTGTAGCCCATCATTCTCCTGTAGGAAAAGTTTCCTGCTATTGAAGATTGGTCTTCCTGTTCTCACTCAAATGTGATAAGAATGATGAGAAGTGCAATTAGTTCTTGGCTTTAGTCTAAAGGTTTTATCCCAGGTGCAGATTGAATTTCCTATCCACATGGTCCTCTTTATTTCAGTGCTCTCTGATATTTCTTAGGTTTGACTTGAGACATCTTTGCTCTCTTCGACAATTAATATTATACACAGAGAAGGACTTTCAGTTTTGATTGCACTTTTATACATTTTGCATTGTGTTTTGGCATTTGTGATGGGGCTAAAAAGTAGTCCGTCTACACTAACTCTACAGAGTTTGTCTGACACAAATGCTGTCAAAGCACTCCTCATGACATTGGTGAACAGTCACAGCAAAGACAACAGCGGCGACCACATCAATCACCACACCGTGGCCTGTAGGAGAAACCGCTATTACAACAGCCATCACAGCTGCTGCAACTGCACTGATCACAGCCAGGGTCAGACTGGGAGAGAAAATAGTCCTGGGCACCAAATTAAAAGTGGTCCTCATTAGGGAATCAGATAGCTAAAAAAATGGCCCATATTTGCAAATGCAGTTTCTAACTTGTAGAGGCCTGCTCTATAGGAGTTTTGCAAGGCATGGGAGACTGAATGCATTTGTGCTTGCTGCAGGCAATGTCTGTGGTAATATCAGGGAAATCAACTGTAAAACCCACCCCACCAGACCGTAAAACAAGCCTGCAAACAGCCAATGGACTGGCCCATACACTGACCCTTCAGACCAGCCCTTTTGGCATTGCCAGATTGTCCTATAGACAGTCTGATACTGACCACAGCTGCCACCATGATAGGGACAACAATAGCTGCCAGTACAACATGAACAACAGCAGCAACCCTAGCTTTCATCAAAGCAGGAACTACCACAACAACAACTGCTGTCCCCATGGCAGGGTCACAAGCACCAGCTGCCAGCAAGGCAGGGACAACAGCATTGATCTCAGTTGGAACCAGTGCAGGGACAATAGCAACAACAGCTGCCACGACAGAAGGAACCACACCACAGTAGTGATACCATCTGCCAAAAAAGGAGAGACCACAGCAGCAATAACAGCTGCCACCATATTAGCTGCAGCAGATGCAATAGCAGCTGACACTATAGCAGTAACACCAGTTCACACAGCAGCAACAAATGCAAGCGCAGCAGGGGCCACAGCAGTGACATAATGACAGCACAGGCAATGGCAGTGACGAAAGCTACCACAATCAGCAGGACCAGAGAGGTGACGACAATATTATCCACAGTAGCAACAACACCATAAACTCCAGCTACCATCATGGCAGCAGCAGTAGCCACAGCACGGGAGGGGCCACAACAGTAACAACTGGAGTCAACACCAGCCAGATGCAATCATAAACCCTACCACAGTGGCAAACTAGGGAGCTTACAAGTGAAAGCAGATTCCATCAAAGCTGTTACTACAGCAGGGACCGCAGTAACGACCATATCTGTCACCATGATAGAGACAACAGCAGCAACCACAGATATAATAACATCGAAGATCATACATACAAACAGTGCAGGGACAACTACAGGCACAACCGCAGGGACCACTACTGCAACCACCAGTGCAAACACACTGGAGACTACAGCAGCAGCCACATTTACCACCAAAGCAGTACCACATCAGCAATAACAGTTGTCATGATAGATATAAGTGACAATAGATGCCTCCATGGCATTAGCAACAAGCATTGGCAATGCAATTGGTCTCGCCGTATCAGTATGTAGCTATGCAGCCCAATATTGTGGCCAGATGATAGATTACCAGAATAACGTTAATGGAAGTATAAATAGTTCTATAGATTTACTGTAGGAAACTCCACATATACATACCTTGACAATGTGTACATATTTAAGGTATGTCAAGGTTGCGTTAAGAAGAGTAAATCTATACTTATCGCCACGATATTCTGGTGGTCGATATTTTTGCCCTCGATATTTTGAAATAAAGCCCCCCTAACCTCCCTTGGACTCTGGTTAGGTCCTGCCTGGCGTTAGCAGCGCGCATGCGCTGCTCTCGCCATGCGAGGGTTTCTTGGAATCAATTGGGTTCCCGAACTCGTGTCTCAGCTCCGCCTGCAATTTTCATTCGTGCGCGTCATTTGTCGTCATGGATTATGCTAAACATAGTGTAATGATTGCACCGGAGGCATTTTAATCCCTCCTGGTTGCCACCCTGTCCGCTTTTGGCCCCGCCCACCAGGATTGGATCTTTTACTTGCGGCGGGAGACAGTGTCTCTTAATTAGCCGCTAAGCACTCTTTTTTGGTATTACCGCGTTTATCTTCAACAATGGCTGACGCGCCATTCATTTCTCTGGCGCTGCTTGTTTTTTTTTTTCCTTTGGCATTCAGCTCCAAGTGCGAGCGAAATGCTTTCACTTTTGCGCTTACTGAAGCTTCCCCAGCCATCTACTGGTGAAACACTCCTCCGGACACCGTGATTGGTTTGTCATTTGATAAATCTTAATATAATCGAATTTCGATTAACCCCAATTTAACAATCCCAGTGCCGTGCCTTTAAGACACCTTGGCTTCGGTACCTTCGAGGCCACGCTGTATGCGCTGTCGCTTTGGTTGAACGGTCTCGCTGGGTTTTACGAGGTAACCCTATTGGGAAATATTTTTTTTCTGGGAAACTTTATTTTTGTCATAACTCACCAAGTTATTCTAGCAAACCATTTGCAGTGTTTTAAATCGAGTGCAATTAGGCACTACTAAAATATGCTTAAATATGAACACGCATGTATGATATAACGAAAAATCAAATGAATACATTCGAACAGGATACCTAAGAAACACTGAAATAAATAAACACTTAAAGAAATTGAGAGGCAAGGAAGAGGTGTCACCGAACTTAATTTTGTATTTTAATGCAACTAGATCGCTCGCCTTCCTGCCCACGCCTACAGAGAGCCTTCGAGACCAGCCTCCGTAAGAAGAATGGGCAAGTTGTTTACTCCAAGTACTAGCCCCTCCCAAGCTGCCTCGGGCGATAAGTCTAGCTACGTTTAACAGAAACCTGGGGCAACGGTTACCTCTTAAGAAAATAGACGTTTTTGTTCGATGCAAAAATGATAGGCAACGAGTTGCAAATGTAAGACCGACTGTTGTTTTGATTTTGGGTTAGCCTCAATCCAGCTGCAGCAGATAGTCCTTGTGGTGTGGGGTTGGGAGAAGGGAGCTCAAAGGCGGAGGCACGCGAACCAAGAAGAGCGGACACTACGAGGAATGCGGCAGAGGGGAAAGGATGAAACACTTGGGATACGGGATTGGATTGAGGTAACCCTACTGGGAAATATATTGTTTCTGGGAAACTTTATTTTTGTCATAACTCACCAAGTTATTCTAGCAAACCATTTACCGTGTTTTAAATCGAGTGCAATTAGGCACTAGTAAAATATGCTTAAATATGAACACGCACATATGATATAACGAAAAATCAAATGAATACATTCGAACAGGATAACTAAGAAAGACTGAAATAAATCAACACTTAAAGAAATTGAGAGGCAAGAGGAATATAGCGCTAGGCGGGGAAGGGAGACATCGGGAAAACATGCCCTCTCGGAGAGAGCTGAAACAAATGAAACTAGCATTAAAAATGCAATAGGTCTCGCCTTTCATTAAGTTAAAGCCATTTGCTTTGCTATACAATACCATTAGCAAAGCAAATGGCTTTAACTTAATCAAAGGCGAGACCTATTGCATTTTCAATGCTTGTTTTTACCTGCTAGCACTGGGACAGCGTAGACATGCATATGCGTAGTCATAAGCACTGTATGAAAGCGCATGCACATGATGCTGCTTCACCCAGCCTGATAGTCCTCGTTCGTGAGCTTGACAATATTATGCCTAGCAGCTGATACCTACAGACGTGTTAATTGACTGCCTGCTGTTTTTCATTGACTTTTTGTGAAGAATTCAATGGCAAGTAGTTAGTAATTTCATATGAACTTCCTATCTCCACTAGAGCAGTGTGCTGAAGTCATCACGCAGCAACTAAAACAACTGCCCAATGAAATTACATTGCCGGTGTGCAACGCCTGCAATGGCCTCTCATGTGCCAGCCCATCATTAATGTGCTAGCTTGCTGCTGAGACAGTAATGTGTTGATCTGCTGTTTACCGTATTACTGTGAGCAGCAATGGCACTTTGACAAGAAAGGTTGTGAATAGCAACAACAACACAGTGCATAGGATCATTAACAGTCTGGGTGACTAACAACAGAGGAGATTGAGTGATGACTGAGAGGCGGTACCAACGGTATGCATTCAGTTGCCATATATACAATATTACAGCAGGAGGCACTGAGCAGCACCAGCGGGAAAAGAGGCCACTGGGAAGCTTACAACAACTGCTCTCTAGTTTATGAAGGTGCAGTGCATAGCCGTGCTGGGTGATTTTACTGCCACCACCATGCCAGTTAGTGTAAAGCACTCTCAGGGTCGTATCCATCAAGGGTGCAGTGGCACCAGGGCCAACATGCATGAGGGCCCCACTAAACCCAGATTACTGCTGTATTTTACTACCAATGCAGCAGTTAGCATACCTGTTTTCCTTGTCTGCACTAGGGCCCTTGGCACAGTAGCTTTGCCAGTGCTGTGCCAAGCTATTGACGCTACTTTGCCAGACACACTGCTCTTATTTTCTTTTCTTTCTTGCACCAGAAAATTAATACGAGGGTAAATATAGAACTGGTTTAGTTTTAAAACTAGATATATGCATTCTATAAATGCCAGTCCTAGCCTAGAAACAGACTCCTGTGCCTCCCTCCCCCTCCCTGCTGCATTAGTAATGAGATTAATCTCACAGATAAGAGAAGCATTAACATGCTCACCTCCCATGCACAGATAGCACAGACCCAATCGCAGCCCATCAGATACGTTTGATTATTGATATGTTTGATTTTCCTAAAGTCCGGCTTTTTCACAAGTCCCTTAACCAAGATCTTGGGACTGAAATAAATGGAACTCATGGAAATTTGAAAAGTGCTCATTGTCGATACCTGCTATCTTGCTGTCCTGCTGGACAAGGAAAGCAGCAGCAGGGTCCGCCTTACGGACCCCGTTCCCCACCTCACCAAGCTGAAAATGTGAAATGCTGCCATGGTGAGCAGAGCTGCCTCTGGCGCTACGGGTGGGGAGTGGAGCCACATAAAGAGGTCACCCAGGACGGAGAGTAGTGGAAACACAACACTGCTCATCCGTCCTTAGCTGACAGCATAAAAGTAAGGTGAGCCGCAGTCCGGAAGAAAAGAAAGGTGAAACTTTATAAATAAAGGTGAATGGTCGCCATTGTTTAATATCAAGTGTGGCGTGCCGCGCTTGTTTTAAAAACATACAGTTGGGCGAGCCACGTAAACTAAAAGAAAGGTGCATGACCGCCATTGTCTCTGCTTGCTTTCTAGCATGAGCGGAGTAGGCTACCGGATGTCCATCAAACACAGTGCACTGAGAGAGAGGGCCTGTGTGAAACATATGTGAAGAGTTGGGCGAGCGGCCGCGCTAAAGAAAAGAAGGCCGCGCAGCTGACATTGCTTAAGAATAAGCGTGGTTGTGCCGCGCTTGTTTGAATAAAATATAATATTAAAAAATACAGGTGGGCAAGCTGCACAAAGAAAGAGAAAGGCAAGCGGCCGTCATTGTTGAAGATCAAGCGCAGCATGCTGCGCTGCTTAAAAAATATACAAAGATACCATGTACATGCTGGCCATGGAGCGGGTAGGGTAGGGAGCGTCTTTCAACAGCAGCTAGGAGAAAGTCATAAACAAAATAGTGCTCACAAACTGTAAATAACAGCATTCTAAGTAACAAAACAACACATGAAACAGGGACAGTCCTTATGGGAGGTTCCAAGTGGAGAAAAGGAGGTACTAAAGAGGGACTATTTAACAAATTAACCAATGAAAAAAATAAACATTTCGAAAAAACAGTCAAAGGAGCCAATAAAATACATGGGAGGACAAATGGGCGGAGCTTAAACTTAAAACCCATATTCTGAATACAACATGTCTCGAAGAGGTAGCGCAAGCACTGCCAAGGCGAGACCTAAAAACAGCTAAAAACAAAGCAGCGAACTAAGCAGCAACCGTTTCTGCCAGCAAGACAGGGACAAAAGCAGTGGCCAGAGTTGTAATCACAACTGGGACAGCAGCAACACCTGCTGCCACCACAACAGGTGTGACAGCTGCCACAACAGACACGACCTCAGCTTCAGCAACCACTGCAAGCACAGCAGGTACCACAGTATTGTTCACAGAAGTAATGAGAGAAGCGACCCCACCTTCTTCCGCAGCGGGGACCAGAGCATTGACTACAGCTGTCACCACTTCAGGGACCACAGCATCAACCAGACCTGCAGCAACAATAACATTGACAACAGCTTCTAGCAGAGCAGCTTCAGCAGTTGTGTGACATCACAGCATTTTTCTGTATTTTGTAACAGCTTTTATATTAGCGCCTTTCTATTGAAGAGGAACCTTTGTTATATAACATTATTCACTATATGTAACCAAAAACACATAAACTACAACATAACAAGCCCTTGAAACAGGCAAGACATTACTGTTATCACCTGTAAGGCAAAAACTGGAAGACACAAATTGTGCTATCCCCAGTAAAGAGAGTAGTCCCTCGGCGCACCATTGTTATTTGCAAATTAATGCTGAAATGAATCCATGATCATCTGAATTCTTTTCCATTTTTAAAATATCTATTCATAATAGCTCTCTCCACAATGATTTCAAATAGCCCCAATCCATTTCGGACATTTCGGTCTTTGATCTGGAGGAGATTGTCCATATGGTTTGCATCACTATGAACCAAAACAAAAATATCAGTTCATATTCCACTTCTGCATACATCGAGAAACAAAACAGGAAGTCCGGGAAACTAATAACTTGATAAATACTGTCAGAATCTCTTGACTTGTAAAACTTTTGTTGGATGGTAAGTCAATCCAACAAAGGGGTCAGTGGTCGAGGGATTTTGATAGTTAATATATGCTCGATAGATGCTCTCAAAATCCCTCGACTTGTAACACCCGTGTTGGATTGATTGACAATCCAACACGGGTGTTACTAGTCGAGGGATTTTGAGAGCATCTATCGAGTTGCTAGTTTGTTGTGCTATTTTGTTTCCGAATGGAATAGTGTGGTTTTCAGATGTAAAATCGCCCCTCATGCACCTCAGACAGAAAGATAGAAGGTGAAAGGTAAAGAAGGTGAGACTGAACTGCACCATTTCCTTCATCTTTTGGAGATCGAGGAAACATATTGACTCCTCTAGATTGCTCAAGACAAAATAAAAGAGTCCCTTAAAGTATGCAGTAGAGGCATACAACTCATCCAGTCATATCCCTAAGAGATCACAATGTTCCTGGGGGAACATGCACAAGTACATGGAGCTAAGCCATCAAATTAGGAGCATAGAAGTGAGATAGATAAAGTCAACTAGTAGAGCAATGGGATAACTCAGAGCCCTTCCAAAGTATATGGAATGCATTGAAAACAATAGGTCTGGTCACAGTCCATTAGATCTGTTTGCATTCAAGACCTAAGAAGAAAAGAAATTGAAAGAACACTCAATGTCAAGCAAACTCAAATTTACAAGTACATAGCACACATTATGATCTGGGATATTTATCTTTGCTCCATAACTTCTTCCAGGAATGGAGTAAACAATTACAATATGTGATAATGGGCAACTGTAATCAGTTTTACAAAGGAACATTTATTGTTAAGGGAGATTCCTCCTCCCTCCTTTCAGTAGCACTGATTTCTGTGAACACAGCAGCATCATTTATATCAACTCCCTCATTGCTGGAACATGAACCCCAGATTTTAGGTTGGACAGATACCTTTGTATAAGAGGCTTTTATTGCATCCTTCAGAGAAGACACTGAGACTGTTGATGTGTCTGTATTTGATCCCCATAGAATTGGGACTCCCCAAGAGCTAGAACCAGAGCCCCTTCTTATACCAGATGAAGTCCGGCCAACATTCAAGTCAGCTAAGTTCTTGTAGAAGTCAGTTTTTAAGTCATCTTCTTTTGTTTCATCCTGAAAAAAACAAATATATTAGGCAAAAGCTATTAAACTATCACTCTTCATGGCATATGCAATGTTCAGTATTTTACATGAGTTCAGCTTATGAAAAGGAGATGGAAACCTGGTGTGTGTTATAATGTATATAATTTTTGCATAATCAATTTTCATATTTATGTTGAAAGGTATGGCTTTCTCATGTATTTTATTTTAGTTTTGCATCATCGTGATTGAAATTGTGTTTATAATAGATGGAAGCCCGTATAACTATATAAAAACCTGTCTCTCATCACTTCTCTGATTCTTTGATTACACTTGAACTGTGCTAGTATCAGCAGGCATTGTTTAAAGCAACTTCCTGAGCAAAACATTTAACTGCCATTTAAAGGGAAGATTTGCTTTTCCGATCAATTCATTCTAAACTTTGTATTCTTTAGCAGTTTGTAGTAAAATGTTTAGTTACTGCACAGGTGAGCAGGAATTTCTCTACATATTACCAGCATCCAGTGTTTATCATGTGCCAATGGTTGCTACTGCTGGGCACTTGCACTCATTTTTGGGGACTGGGACTTAATTTTCAACATTAGACTATGACCCGGAGCGAGAGGGAGAAAGGCAGAAAATGGGGACAGGTGAAACATAGAAAAGGTGATGGGAGACTGCTTGCAATAAGTCTAACCACTGGCAATATCTTGGGGTAGCACTCCAACCCATTGTTCTTTTGCTCAACTTGCCACCTCAATTTGGACACAGCTATATGCAAATCAGTCTTGACCCAGCTCCTCATGGGAACAGTACAGCCCAAACTGCCAAGACAGGTCCTCCCCGAACCAGAACACAGGCAACCGTGGACCAGTTTCACCCTAGTTATGGGCTCATCAACCGTGTACAGCTTGGTTCCAGTGATACTGTGAGCACGAGACCCATGTCTAAGCATATCGGTCCCACGGAGGGCGACATACTAAAGCTGTACCCGGCTGATGAGCCCATAACTAGATGGAATCCAGGCTGGACTGTTCTGGTTGGAACAGGGTCAAGACTGATTTGCACATAGCTGGGTCCAAGCTGAGGTGGCATGGTGTGCAAAATAACAATGGATCGGGAGGTGGCCCTGAGTAATTATCAGTGGATGAGATTAATTCAAGCATTCCATCAATCACATTATGTATGTTTTAGTATGTCGCCCTAAGTGAGGGTGGCCCCCTGCTCTGCTTTTGTGTATGTGTGTGGTGTGTGCTTGAAAGAGACTGGCAGAGCAGAGCTAGTAGTTGGAAGTGATTGTAGCTGTTCAGGTAGGCAAGGCTCCTGTCATGGAGTGCTTTGTAGGTGTAGGTGAGGAGTTTGAAGTGTGCACACTTGTGTATTGGGAGCCAGTGCAGTTCTCTGAGGAGTGGTGTGATGTGGGCTTGGAGTGGCAGGTTGAGAACTAGTCTGACTGCTGTGATCTGGACTTGTCTGCAGTCGCCTAGCGAGCTGCTTGGCTATCCCTGCATACAGGATGTTCCCATAAACTAGTCTGCTGGAGATGAGGACTTGGGTGATTGTTTTCCTGGTGTTGTTGGTAGCCACTTGAATATTTTCTTTAGCATCTTTATGGTGTTGAAGCAGGACGAGACCACTGTGTTGACTTATACAGTCATTTCTAGTTCATTGTCTATGATGATTCTGAGGTCTTTTGCTTGCAAGCAAGGTGTAGGGGTGGGTCCAAGATATATGGGCCACCAGGTGGACTAAGCAAACCCAAGGAGATGATGGACGGAGCGCTGAAACTTTTCAGACACTCACCCCCAGTCACAGAGCTGGGTTGAATCCATCATCGTACTTTAGCTCACTTTGCCACCCCAGTTCAGACACAGCTATATGCAAATCAGTCTTGACCCTGTGCCTCATGGGAACAGTCCAGCCCGAACTGCCAAGCCATGTCTTCCCTGGACCGGAAACAAGCATCCTGGGACCGGTCTCGGGCTAACAGCTCATCAGCCAGGCTAGCTTGAATCCAGTGGCAAAGTGAGCAAGGGACCCACGTCTGGGTATACCCTGCCAACTTACGGCGAACAAACCAAACACACAAGGAGATGATGGACGGAGCGCTGAAACTCTTTCAGACACTCACCCCCAGTCACAGATCTGGGTTGAATCCATCATCGTTCTTTAGGTCACTTTGCCACCCCAGTTCAGACACAGCTATATGCAAATCAGTCTTGACCCTGTGCCTCATGGGAACAGTCCAGCCCGAACTGCCAAGCCATGTCTTCCCTGGGGTGTCAAAGTGAGCTAAAGAATGATGATGGATTCAACCCGGATCTGTGACTGGGGGCGAGTGCTTGAAAAGTTTCAGCACTCCGTCCATCAACTCCTTGTGTTTGCTTTGTTCGCCCTAAGTTGGCAGGGTGTGCCCAGACGTGGGTCCCTTGCTCACTTTGCCACTGGATTCAAGCTAGCCTGGCTGATGAGGGCTGTTAGCCCGAAACCGGTCCCAGGATGCTTGATTCCGGTCCAGGGAAGACATGGCTTGGCAGTTCGGGCTGGACTGTTCCCATGAGGCACAGGGCCAAGACTGATTTGCATATAGCTGTGTCTGAACTGGGGTGGCAAAGTGAGCTAAAGAATGATGATGGATTCAACCCAGATCTGTGACTGCGCGTGAGTGTTTGAAAAGTTTCAGCACTCCGTCCAACATCTCCTTGTGTTTGCTTTGTTCGCCCTAAGTTGGCAGGGTATGCCCAGACGTGGGTCCCTTGCTCAATTTGCCACTGGATTCCAGCTAGCCTGGCTGATGAGGGCTGTTAGCCCGAAACCGGTCCCAGGATGCTTGTTTCCGGTCCAGGGAAGACATGGCTTGGCAGTTCGGGCTGGACTGTTCCCATGAGGCACAGGGCCAAGACTGATTTGCATATAGCTGTGGCTGAACTGGGGTGGCAAAGTGAGCTAAAGAATGATGATGGATTCAACCCAGATCTGTGACTGGGGGTAAGTGTTTGAAAAGTTTCAGCACTCCGTCCATCATCTCCTTGTGTTTGCTTTGTTCCACTAGGTGGACTTCCATGGTTTCCAGAGGACCACCACTTAGTGCACCTAAGGGCCCACTTAGGTGCACCCTTGCACCATAGTGCAAGGGTGTCTGCGTTGCAGGGGAAGATTGTTTATGTGCAGGAAGGTGTCCCTTCCTGGACATAAACAATCTTTAAATGGCGTTTTGAAACTTCTATGTGTGCTGCTTAATGAAGTTTTTAAATGATTGTTTATGTGCAGTAAGGGACACCTTCCTGCACATAAACAATCAATGGCGTTTTGCTGTTTCCATGTGTGCTGCACAGCACAGCACAGATAGAAACAGCAAAAACGAGGAGTAATAAAGCAGTTCTCCTCGTTTCGCCAGGGTAAGACCAGGTTTTCCCTGGTCTTGGTTTTGGCGCTGGCCCATATTTACGTCACCCTTGTAAATATGGGGCAGCGTCAAAATAAATGGGTGTTGTGGTGGAACGCCCACCGCAACACCCATTGCCCTCCCCTTTCATGCTAAATATAGCGTGAAAGTATGCCTTATATACAAGGCAGCGTTAAGCCACATTACGTAGCTTAATGCTGTTTTGTAAATAAGGTGGAGCCCCTATCGCCACCACAACGTCGTTAAAAGTGACATTGTGGTGGCGATAGGGGCTTGTAAATATGCCCCTTAGTTCTTGTCAGAGTTCAGTTTGATGAGATAAACCTAATTTCCCTTGGAAAAAACGTCACACAAAAGAAACTCATTCATTCAATAGTTGCACTCAAACACAAGCATTGCCCACACAGGAAATGAAACTTATCCAAGACTTTTCTCTAACAATCAACCCAAAGTCAAATGTAGCGTTATCTCAATTTAATTACATGTAATTGATAAAAAACAAATTTCACAATTAAAAAATACACAATTAAAAAATACACATAAGCTTTCAATTGGTACATACAAAACATTTACATTTCTAAAAATACCACATTGCCTAAAGCAAAAAATACTCCCATGAGGCACTCTATTAATGCAAGGAAAGGTAAAAATAAAAATAAAACCCAAACAGGCACAATGATTTACACTGCTGCTAAAAATGATCCAACACTAAATTCTCAAACAGAAAAACTGGTGAGAGTCAAAATCTTTATCCAAGTAGATCTGGTTTGTTGGATTCTCTAAAAACTAGCGTCGACGCGTTTCGGTGGCATTACAACTCCTATATACAACCACCTTCTTCAGGACTCAACATAAATGTGGGTTTATTCTCACGAAAAGTTGATTACTGTCTGCATAACTTGCATGCTCTATTTATCATGACTCCGCTTCTCATCTTTAACCGGAAAGGTAGTTCTTTCAATATTCTTTTCAGTATCTGTTTTTCGTATACCTAATTTTATTAAACTTTATTTCCAATGTCAGGATAGAAAAGCAGTCCTTTATATAGGGAGCTCAGGACTCTTACGCATCTATCCTCCACTTAATCTTGTGTCTGTATCCTCTATTGTTTCGCCGCCATATATGATGAGCTCGTGGTTAATTCTTTTTATTTTCGGGACTTCGGTACCTCTCTATGTCCTCGTTTTCCGTAGAGTTCAGTTTGAGGCAATTCGATTTCTTCTAGCATTTTGTCTAAGCTTTTTTCACCTCTGGATTCTGAAAAGAATCTTCCATGTTGAGCTATTGCAACACAGACTACTTGGGTCTACCCAAAAGGCCTCTTTGCAGATTACAACTGTGAAAACATAATCTTTTATTCTTATTGCTTTGACATCCATGACGTTTTGCATTTGCATTTTACAATGTGCACTGATAGATTTTATAATCAAATATGAATGTCGTTTTCTTATTTATCTTGCGTGTTCGCCCTCACAAGTCTGGTAAGTTTGATGGCCCTTGTAGGCCTAGAAGCCATTTTATTCCAGGAGTACATTTGCACATTTCCTGCCTATCATCGTAAAGTGTAGCCTCGCTTTCGATGTTGGCAACGAGAAGCACGATTTTATGAAATGAATGAAGTCAGCAGTGTGCTTATGCATTGTATCTTTTGCTTCAAGAGCGTCTTGCATTTTCTCCATGATAAAATCCTGCCCCCTGTTCATTAGATAAGTTTGCTGAAATTAACATGTTTCTGTCACATGTTTACACCACCTAGACTTGTATAAAGAGAGAAATGTATACAAACCATTCAAATTTTTATGAATTATAGAACAACATCCTCTGAATGGCCCTTTTTGTGTGAGACCTCCAGTCGGTTGCTATGGGTTATCTCTTGACTATTTGCTCCGCTACTTGCTAATTTTGCATTAAATGCAAGTTTGACTTTTTGGCATCTTGACGTGTTGTGTTTTCTTTTAACAGAACGTATTCAGGATGCAGGGACTAGGCCTGCGTTAGGACTCACTCGTCATGACCATATCACCCCAGTAAAGGCTTCGTAGCACTAGTCCCTGTCGTGTCCTCACCAATAAGCACGCAGGGACAGGTAAGTGGACATTTACTACTTTATTTCCTTTCGTCCTGGCAGTGCCCACATGCACGTCTGTCCTCTTGCCCTCCTGGTTGCAGAATACCCTCCCCACTCGCTGACCGGAAGTGGTGTCCGGTTTCTGTCCCCTCCCACTCATTCGGGTCCCGGGTCCTAGTGCCCTCTGACCCAGGTCCCTACATCTCCCCCTTTGTGGAAAGAAAATTGCTGACAAGTGATAACGAGTGAGAGAGAGAAAAGAAAGAGAGAGAGAGAGAGAGAGATGATGATCCCCATCGTTACATTTCCTCAATCAGTCTTTGTGGCCTTCTGCTCACTCTTTTTGGCCATTCTCCTTCCATTTCCTTCTGTGATCCCTCTTCTTGTCTCTCATTGGTGTGTGCCTCTCTTCTATTGCTGTCCATACCTTCCTCTCTTCCTGCTGTGTCTCCTCCATCTTCATCCAGTGTCATTAGTCTCTTGAAGTGAGAACTGTTCCTTGTGATCCGGAAGGGGCCCGATGCCGCTGATATCATTGGCCCCTTGACGTTTATTATTGTCAGTGGTTCATCTGAGAACGGACTATCCGATTTTCTTGACTGCTGCACCACCACTGAGTCCCCTTGCTTCAGGTGCGATGAAGTGGCCTGACTCCTGGCGTCCGCATAGACCTTCATCTTGTTTTTCGCCTCCTGGTCTCTTACTGCAATGCTGTCACGCCCTGGTGGCGCTTTTGCTTCTAGTTGTGGCAGTCTTGTCCTGCTGGTCCTTCCTAGTACTAGTTCTGCTGGACATCGGCCTGTGGAGCTGTGGGGGGTGTTTCGATAGTCCCTTAGCACTTGACAGAGTGCTTGTCCTATGGAGATCTGCGCTAGCTTTGCTCTTTGGACTGCTTTCTTTATGTTCCCCATGAACCTCTCCACCATGCCGTTTGCTTGCGGCCACAGAGGCGTTATTTTCCTGTGGTTAATGCCTAGGTAGTTCATGAACTTGTGAAACTCCTCTCCTGAGAACGGAGGACCGTTGTCTGTCTTTACTGTTTGTGGGGAACCCCAGGCTGCAAAAATGTCATCTAGTATTTGCAACGTCGCTGTCGCTGATGTGGACGAGACATGTCGCACTATGGGAAATCTGGAGTACTCATCAATGATTACTAACAAGTAATTTCCCGTGTCTTTTGGCCCATAGAAAGCTGCTGCCAACGTTGTCCACACTGCCCTTGGAAGCTCCGACATCTGTAACTGTTCTGGCTTTGCTGGTCGCCCTGTTACTTGGCACAGGCGACAGTTTATGATGGTCGTTTCCACCAGTCGATCTAGGCCTGGGAACCGTACTTTCTCCTGTATCATTTTCTTTGTTGCTACCATGCCTCTGTGGGACTTATGTGCCAAGTTTACGGTCTGCCGAAGTAGTGCATTTGGCATGACTATCCTCATCCCTCGTAGTAGGATTCAGTTTTCTGTCTCCGAGAGTTCCTCGTGTACATTTTTGAATGCCAGCATTTCTTCCATGTTGACTCCTTCTCCCATGGCGCTGTTGCTGTTAATGTGTCTCCATCTTTGCTGTCTTGTTGTCATTTTCACTGCTTGCATTGTGGCTTCCTTCGCTGTCTCTTGTTCTAGCTCTGCGATTGTTATGGGTGCAGGAGTGTTCTGCCTCAACACAAAATTGAGGTATTCCTCTGCCAGTGATGTGTTCTCTGGTGCCTGTGGTAAGGGATGTCGTGACATGTAGACAGCTGGGTTGTGTTCTTTTCCTGGCTTGTGCACGATCTTGAAATCATAATCCATCAGCCTTATTCCCCTTCGTTCAATGCGTGGCGGTATCTTTGCATTCGGATTTCCATATATTGTCACTAGGGCCTGATGGTCTGTTACAATGGTAAACGGTTTCCCGTAATTAGCAGGTACTCAACCTCATCACCTACAAAGTTTAGGAACAAGTCTGTGTTCTGGTCATCCATGTACGCCTTGCAGTTGGCACGCATGTATCTTTCGTATTGCCTTATCCACCGTTCCCACTGAATGCCTATTTGTGGTTCTGACAAGCTAAACGGTAGTGGTCTGTGGAAGATTGCATTTGCGCTATTCTTGTCGCTTGCGTCTTCCGTCATTTTGTTGGAGTGCGTTTCTTTTCTTTTGTTTGCAGCGTCTTCCTTTGCTTTCCTTTGAAGTCTTTGCCTGACTTCAAAATGGCCGCCTGGCCTTCTCTAGCCTCCTATTGGTCCTCCCGCCTGATTTCAAGATGGCCGCCAGGATTTCTATGGGCGAGATTTGCTATCTGTTCTATGGCATGACTTCAAAATGGCCGCCGGGTCTCTTCCAGCCTTTCATTGGCTCTCCCGCCTGACTTCAAGATGGCCGCCGATCTCTAGCGAGATTTCAGCTTGAAATCTACACTCGGGAGGCTCGGGGCTCTTTTTGCAGTCGGCGGTCCGGTTTTGTCACGGTCGGGTGCCCTTTTCCTTTCTCCTCACCTCACTTTGATGATGCAGCCGGGGTGGGCTCCCGATGTCGTTGCAGGCTCTTGTACGCGGACCAGGGTGGGCTCCTGGCTCTATTTTCTTTGCGATGGGGGTGGGCTCCCGATTTCACGTTTTTTCTTTGGGGGGCCGACGGACCAGGGTAGGCTCCTGGTTTCGTTTTCACGAGACCGGGGTGGGCTCCCGACGTCGCGTTTTCGCTTCTTGGTGGTCGGCGGACCAGGGTGGGCTCCTGGCTCCGTTTGGCTGTTGTAGGGGGGGCACGCGCTTCTGGTGGTGTCTTCTGATCCCACCTTCGTCGTCAGTTGTCGTGTCCTCACCAATAAGCATGCAGGGACAGGTAAGTGGACATTTACTACTTTATTTCCTTTCGGCCTGGCAGTGCCCGCATGCACGTCTGTCCTCTTGCCCTCCTGGTTGCAGGATGCCCTCCCCACTTCCTGACCGGAAGTGGTGTCCGGTTCCTGTCCCCTCCCACTCATTCGGGTCCCGGGTCCTAGTGCCCTCTGACCCAGGTCACTACAGTCCCCACTACAGAGGTTTTAAGGCACTCTGCTTCGTACATAAACACCTGCATAACTTTATCTGCTCCTGGTTTCCCAAGCTCCTCCATTAGAGTCAAGCGCTGTGTATCGTAGGCTGATCAGTTTCTTCTGCAGGTTCCTGAGTTTGTTTAAACGAGCTCGAGCCTGAGTTAGTGATGGGCCATTTCTGTTATTGATAGCCTCCTTCTGGAAATCTGTTCCTAACTATATACGCAAACAATTCTGTTTGACCAAGTGTAGGAAAAACATGAAATCCTGGTTCTGTCATTATAAGCACCTTTATAGCGCTTCTTGCATCAAACATTCATTAGCAATCTATATATAGCCCGTAGATGCCTTTGGGGATAAACAAAACCCTAATTATAAATATGGTGCTTAGGATGGACTATGGTAATGCTCTGTTTGTAGCTCCAGGAATATGCAATCACTGAAGAGGGTGGAGAATGAAGGAGCATGCTTAGTCTGCATACGGTCATGTCTAGAAAGACATGACTCCACTCCACCAGTGACCTTTCTCTGCTCGGTTCAGTTTAACATGCTGGCTTTGATTCTCAGGGCAGGCAGGGGCATAGGTCACGGCATATGGAACCTGTATTGGGCTAGACCTGTTTCTACCAGGGCAATGAACTCTGGAGGCTCAGGTTTTATCAGGAAGAAGGAATAGAAAAGCAATATCTGTAGGCCACCGATCAGCTGTGGGGAGAACAAATGAGAATGTGAACTAACTTCCTAACCCACTTTAGAATGAAACCAACCATCAGAAGTTGAAGATAGGATACCTTCTTTTCCGACTCTGATTTAAGAACAAATAAGTCATAGAATTCAGATGTGCAGATCTGTTGTTTGTTTGTGAGTGGTCTGAGAGCACCTTGTTTGTTTAGCCAGTGTGCACTGCTACTTTCAAACTGATGTTTGTTGAGTAGCCTTACAAAAATCTTGTAAGGTAACATGAAGCGACATAACATAACATCAGGCCTACCTCAAACCTGCTCCAACTAAGTAAAGGACTGGCTACCCACCTTGTTCTTTGTGGTGTAATGTGATGTAACTGAGTTCTATCACACAGTGTTGTTGTTAGAGGTCCAAACCAGGCAGTTGTTGCGGGGCTGCTGGTTGAGACAGACCTATATGCATTTGTATAAATCAAGTGTTACTCATCTACACTGTGGTGTCCGATGTCTCTACACACCGTTTTTAAGGAGCTCCGCATAACAACACCCAGCCACCCCTCCAATCACTCGTTGACTGGATCTTTACCTTTCACCCTGTACAGTGCTCCAATGCCTTTTGGATAGGTATGCATAAGAAAAATACATACATACATACATAACACAAAATAACATAACATAAGACTACATTGCCAACACAAAGTGAGACAATTCTGAAAAGCGTTAGTGGTGTCTACTCAATCACTTATTTTCTCCTACTTTCCATTATACACTACCATTTCCTCTCCTCTGCCATTCTCCCGGGATGATCAACCAGTCTCCTCCCTGTCTGTTTTACCTTGCCTCTCCTGTCAAATTTAGAAATGAATGCTTAAGACCCCACAGATGCACTCGTCTACACATTTCAATCAGAACTCCACTGACCCTTGAGTGGCGCAATCAACCACAGGAGCATAGCTTTTGTACCTGAAATGCCAACAGCCTTGCTCATGTTTCCCTGCAAAACATTCACAAAGCTCATTTGTTTCTCTAATGATAAGATATTCAGAACACGTCTGTTTCTCTTTATAGCACATGCATATTAGAACTAACTCTAGTTTGCTGAATCATTTGTAGGGTTTTAGCTATAAATGGGGCACAATATGCTACCAAGCAAAATATCTGGTTTAAAATAGTGAACAGCAATCACTGCAAACAGCAGAAATAGGATAATTCCCCATTTAAAAGTAACAGTACTATTGGAAAATCACCAAGGTGATTCTGCTCTTGCATGCATTGCAGTTGCCACTGATGTTACTGTTATGAATGGCACACATAGTTGTTACGTAGTAGAAACAGGATAGAACATCAATTGTAACAAAGTTGATGCCAAATATGGGAATGAACAGTGGCATTTAATGTTA
This sequence comes from Calotriton arnoldi, assembly GCA_963921515.1. Taxonomy (NCBI): domain Eukaryota; kingdom Metazoa; phylum Chordata; class Amphibia; order Caudata; family Salamandridae; genus Calotriton; species Calotriton arnoldi. Next base: position 3,920,985 of record CAWUFW010000416.1, on the reverse strand, counting down.
TTGTATCAGGATATCAGTAAGATGACGACAAGTCGAGATTCGTCCTCTTTCCAGAATTTGTAATGGTTGTATGATGGAACAACGCAGGGAAACACTCTGCATGCCTTTACCACGCAGTATTTACCCCGCATTATTTAGGATCACATATTCTTTTACAACGTATGCCTGTACCACGCATTGTTTATGTATATATCTATGTATATAAACAATGTAATTTTGGGAGTGAGACCCCCACACTCTTGAACTTACGTTGTAAAAGCATATGCGTGGTAAAGGTACAACGTGGTAAAAACCTAGTTGTAAAGGCTGTTTCCCATTTGCAATACCTTTTCAGCACTAGACGATGCATCATGCTTAACATGAAGATGAACTAGTACAGCGAAAAGAAAATTTGGAAAGATAGGTTGGCAATATAAAACTTTGTACCTGAAAAGTGACATTCTTGAGGTTTGCTGGAAGGCGATATCTGGAGAGATTGCCCTGTATTGTGTTGCACTTTCCTCCATAAAAAGAGTTATCGAGAACTTCACCCACACTTTTTCCAGACAAAGCATTATAGCTAGAAAAAAAGAAAACACTTGATTTAAGGATAAGTCTCAGGCACATTGGGACGTGTGGGGTTTGCAATGAATTTCAATATGCTGTAGCATTTAGGAGTTTTGAAATGCAAGAAGTTGCAAACATATTTGAATTTTAAAAAAGTAGATTGTAAGTGAATGAGGGAGCAAAACCCCAATAATCACATGAATCCCAATATTTGATCACTCCAAATTTTTACCACCATATATTTGCTCTAGCATCTTCCATTGATCTAGCGGCTAGAGACTATGGGGCACATGCATCAAGGTAGGCTTTTGCGATTCCTTAATTGCGATTATTAAGGAATCGCAATTAAGGAATCGCAAAAGCCTATGCATGTAGGAATCGCTATAAAAATAGCGATTCCTAAACATTCCTTAATTGCGACTCGCAAATTGCGACTCGCAATTAAGGAATGCCGTCCCATTCATTCCTATGGGCCTATAGGCCCATAGGAATGAATTGGAGATTGCATGCGCAATTTGCGAGTACCAGTAGTTACTCGCAAATTGCTCATGCATTTCAAGGTGCAAGGGTGTCAAAATGACACCCTGTTGCACCCCTGAAATTGCGATATGCACCCATGTTAGTGCACACACATGCCCCAAGGGCATGTGTGTGTGTAACCTAAAACTTTAAAAATGCATTTTAGTGCATTTTTCAAAGTTTTTGCAAATTACAGACAAGTTTGATTTGTCTGTAATTTGCGGTCCCAAATAGCGAAATCGCTATTTGAAAGTGCTTCTAGCATTGCATTTAAGGAATCGCAAATTGCGATTCCTTAAATGCAATCGCAATTTAGGAATTCGCAAATAATTGCGAATTCTTAAATTGCGCATAGGAAACACTTTCATGCATCTCCAAAGGCCAATTTGCGATCGCAAACGGCCGATTTTTGCGAATCGCACCGTTTGCGATCGCAAAAACCTTTGATGCATGTGCCCCTATACTCCTCATCTGAAAACCACAATTTAGCAGAGTTAAACGGAATAAAATATTAGACGAATAAAGGACTGAGTTCTAGATCAAAAATAGAACAGAAAAAGTATTTATTACAGAATATTAAAAATGCGTTACAGAGACAGACATGAATGGATTGCCATAAAGGCCCATGTTACAGAAGTTCAGGAAAATACAAAGTCAGAAACCTATATAATCTCAGGTTAGACATAATCTAAGCAAAAAAAGTGGCGACTCATAAAGAGCACCAACAGCAAGACAAGTCACCTACAAGAGAAATTGTGAAAGAACTCTGAAAAAGACATAATCCCAGAGGTTTTATAGACGAATCACCCAAGCTATTAATAGATTCTGAAAAATCAGTATGGTATGATCATGCGTAGGGTCGCATTTGCAAATCAGAAACAATAACATAAAAATGAAGCCTGCGCAATTATTTATCACTATCCCATTTCTTAAGGTAAGAAAAATCTTCTGTTTGCTTCCTCAGCAAGTGCACTCTAGAGATGTATAATAAAAATGAAACATTTCTTAAACAATGGCTCATAGAATTAGCACCAACATGTCTTCAGCAGAACTTCCAGCAGAAGTCCTTGCAAATGATACTTTGGGTACATCATGGAAGCTTCAATCAGAATACACGCTTTCTAATAAATGTTGTACACTGCTAATATATTTACGACATTCACTTGATTGCTCCGTGGAAACAAATGGAGAGATGGCTTTGCAGCGGGACACTGTTTGGGAGTGGGAATGAGCAAGAGAAGTTGAACAAAACACTAGAAACTGCATCGATTAAAAAAATAATGGCGTACCACATAAAATGTGGCATAACTATTTATAGCAGTATTCACACTTTTAATTGATCGAGGCATCAGGTGCAACTTCACGAGTTCATTGGTTACAACTATATGCATCATTAAATCTCTAGTATTTCAAAAAGAATTTGTACATTTTGCATATTTCAAAAAACGCTTTAACAGTTTCCCCCTCTGATTATTTTAATAATCACAAAAAAACCCATTAATAGCTTTGTTAATTAAGCATTAGTCTTTGAAGTCTTCAACTTTTTAGCTTTCCGAGCATCCTCCTCTGTTGGAACGTTCAATCCAGATATTCATTAAACCCAAAATCGTCCTCTGATCTTCTTCTTTTTCAAGACTTTATATCACCTCATTTCTCTCCTTTCCTATTACCATACCCTCTTATGGTACACTTTATTCAATTTAATAAAACCAACAAAGAAACTGCACAAATCAACATTGTTATTATTGTTGTTGGAACAGCTTCCAAATCTCCATCCCCAATACTACTTAGCCACTCACCTACTTTCCATAACCGTTCTTTAGCTCTCTTATCCAGAACCCTACAGTTTACCAGACACCTGGTGTGAAAGTAGATATACTCCAGATAACACAGTTCTTGAGGTTTCAAAACAAAATGTTTTATCCTTCAGTAGTTAAGGAACTCCAGCCACAATAATGGCCCTCCAAAACAGCTTGCAACAATCCTACTTCATTCAAAACTTAACATTCCATCAGAACACTGGCTGGAACAATACCAATAAAGTAGGAGGCATGGAGGGGGAGGGGGGGAGAAGACAGGATCATATCATAAAATTAACTAAATACCAAACAAAAATCTTTGCACAATACCACACACCTTTCCCCAAAAAAATACAGAATATGTACAATGTGATAAAAGCATTTAATTTACTAACACAATTCTATTAAAATTCCATATACGACCATTGTTCATGTTAGCCGTATTGTGGAACACTTTTATAACACTATAGGGTTTACTAAAATGTGAGTTTTGATTTTTCTCAAGTGACTTGGTCTTTATCCTGTGATCCACATGCACACCTTTGTGTTTTGCAGCTTTGCAAACATCATAGTTCAGTTTCCTTCTGAACTGCAACACTCTCTTTCTTTGGCACACTCTGTCCTCCTGATTTTCACTTCTTTCATCACCTCCACCAACATTCCTCACACAAGAAGGAATCAGAATGGCATTTGGGATGCGTTTCAAACAAAAGGGGTGACCCCTGTGCTGGTATGCGGAGTAAACCTGTACTCCTCAACCCTGAGACCAAATTTCCCCCACTTCCTTTTGCAATTTGAATTGTCTCTTTAAGAACACGATTGAATCTCTCAATCATACCATTACTTTTTGGATGATATAGAGTGCATCTCTTATGTAATATGCCTCAGTCTCCCAGAAATTTCTCCATTTCTTTGAAGGCAAATTGCACCCTATTGTCCGTGAGTATGCATTTGGAGTTTGCCTCTCTGGAAAATAAATCAGGAAGAAAACTTGTCACTGACTTTGTGGTGATCGCATGCACTACACCTACCTCTGGCCGTCTGGACAACTACTACTAAAATGTACCTGTTGGCCCCACCAGAACAAATGGGCCCAACCAATCTGACGCAATATCTTCCCAACTTCACTGGGTATCTCTCTATACACCATTGGTGAGGATCTCACCTTCAATGTCTTGTCACTCAAACGGCATTCTGCACAAGCCCTCACAATGCGCTGTATCATAATATCCATCCCTGGCCACCAGCGCATGCACCTAAGTCTTTCCTTGGTTTTGGTAATACCTTGGTGTCCCTCATGAGCCAACTGCACCAGTTGCTCCCTGAAACCTTTAGGTGGAATCAATCTAGTATCCCTCACAACAATATTGCCACTCACAGATAACTCATCCACTGCCTTGGCATACCCATCTAACTTCGTCTCTTTCACCCACTTTGTATCATTAGACTTGATATACTGAGAAACCAATTTCAATTCCTCATCCAATTCCTGTTCATCCAACCACATCTTCTCTGAGACACAACCATGAGTGACACCACAAACTTCAACTCATCCTCCATCCACCATGTTTCCTGACAGGCATCAAAATCTTCACCATCCACTGACAACCTTGAAAGACAGCCTTCCACTTTGTTTTCCACACCTGGAATATATGTGACCCTGTTAGAAATGGGGGTCTCTAGTTGGCAGGTTGTTACCCTGCCTAAGGAGAGAACCTTCTTCCTAGTTAGGATAAGGGGGTTACACTTCTAAAATAACCCTTGCTCACCCCCTTGGTAGCTTGGCACAAGCAGTCAGGCTTATCTCAGAGGAAGTGTGTAAAGCACTTGCACATAACATACAGTAATACAGTGAAAACACTACAAAAGGACACCACACCAGTATTAGAAACATAGTTGGTATTTATCTGTGTAAAACAACACCACAACAATAAAAATCCAACATGCAGTTATTAAGAAATACTCATAAAGCAAAAATAGACTTTAAAAACAGTTCCTTGAAGTCGATGGCTCCATCCGGGGCTATCGCGGCATCATGAACACACAAATCCAACAGTTCTGACTGACTGCAGTGTCGCGGGCCAGCTACGGTGTCGGGAAGACCCGCAAAATAGTACCTTTAGAAATGCAGGGCGTCGGGGACCTTGCGATGAGCTCAGAAGACCGCAGACATCGGTTCCGGAGGTCGATGCAGGAGTCGTCGGGCCCTTGAAGTCACACTCGTTGCAGGTCGAACTCCATGCGGTTGAAGTCAGGAGCGCCGGCAGGCGTCAGGGATGTGTTGCGAAGTGCAGCGGTGCAGGTTGAGGTGCAGGCTGCAGCTCAGTGACGGTCGTCCAGCGGCGTCGGTGAGACCAGGGCTGTGGTGCAAAGTTGAACGGTGCTTGTCGCGGTGCTGGCAGGACACGGTGCAGGCAGCGGCATCATCGTTGTTGAAGCGCTGTCGTCGACTGACAAACTGGAGTCAATGGCGCTGATGTCAGTGGGCCAAGGCTGTGGTGTGGGACAGGGTGGTGCATCGTGTAACTTATGAGTGGTGCCCCCAAACCACGGTGCAGGCAGCGGCGTGGATGTAGGAGTGGAGCGTCAACATCGGGGATACCAGGGCGGCAGAGTGAAGCAATACGCTGCGGAGTGTGGTGCCCACAAGTCACAGTGCAAGCAATGGCTCGGTGGTGGTGTCGGACGGCATCGTCTGTGAGACCAGGGTTGCGGTGCGAGATGTGGCGGTGTCCTCTGCAGTGCCTTCAGGTCATGGAGCCGGTGACGTTGATGGTGTCGGGTTGCTTGGTCTTCTGTTGCAGACCAAAACACACAGTTACTGGGGCTGGTAGCAGATAAACTTGAAGTCTTTGCTGTTTCTGAGACTTCTTGAACGGGGGCAAACTCTACCTCAAGCCCTTGGAGAAACTCAGAAAATAAGATGCAGAAAGTCCAGTCCAGTCCTTTCACTGCCCAAGACAGAAGCAGCCACTGCAGGCCAACCCAGCAAAGTGATATCTTTCATCACAGCTTCTCCAGCTCTTTTTCTTGGCAGGTTTTTTGGTCCAAAAGAGTTCTAACGTTCTGGGGTCAGGGTCCCGATATTTATACCACATTTTCCTTTGAAGTTGGTACAAACAAAGTTCCTCTGTCACACATAAACCAATTCAGCCTGGCTCAGGCCAGGTTCTCCACAGGAGGCGGAGACAGCTTTGTAAGAGTCAGCCACAGTGCATTCAGGTGCAAGCAACAACTCCTCCCACTACTCGAAATACAGCCAGGTCTATTCAGCCTGGCTATGAGTCGCCCAGGAAAGACAGGACACAACTCAACCTCCCTCCCTTGTGTCTGTCTAGTGTGATTGCACATCCCCTGCTCCTGTCACTCTAAACACAGACAGAGAGCAAGACCACTGACCTGGTCAGTGTGACTGCTCTCCCCCGCGCAGCTCCACCACTAAGTGCTGCCCCCTGAGCCACTGAGCCCACAGTTGCAGGGTGTTCGAGGCCCTCCACCACCCGCAGGCTCTTGCCTGCACCTCATCCCTGGTGGTCCAGTGGGAGAACTGTTACTTTTCTCTTTTTATTTTTTCACTCTTCTCACTCTTTCCTTCATTTTTCCCTCGTTTTCACCCAACCGCTGCTGCCCCTGCGGCCCCTCCCCCTCCAGTGTGTACTTCCCACTCCCGTCTCCCAGCTGACCCACCCTCCCCTGATCCCAACTTAATAGCGGCTGCTGTGCAGCAAGAAGAGCAAGACCACTGACCTGGTTAGTGTGACTGCTTTCCCCCTGCGCAGCTCCACCACTAAGTGCTGCCCCCTGAGCTCATAGTTGAAGGGTCTTCGAGGCCCTCCTGCACCCACTGGCTCCTGCCTGCACCTCATCCCTGGTGGTCCAGTGGGAGAGCACTCTGCTCTTCTACTGTTCTGCCTTTGCCTCTTTACTTTTGTGCCCTCTTTTTCTCTTTCCTTTCTTCCCCCTTCTTTCTCTTTCCTTTGGTGCCCTCCTGACACTTTTCTCTTTTTCTTTTTTCACTCTTCTCACTCTTTCCTTGATTTTTCCCTCTTTTTCCACCTGCCGCTGCTGCCCCCGCGGCCTCTCCCCCCTCCAGTGTGTCCTTCCCGCTCCTGCCTCCCAGCTGACCCACCCTCCCCCAATCCCTACTTAATGGCGGCCACTGCACGGCAAGAATAGCAAGACCATTGACCTGGTCAGTGTGACGGCTCTCCCCTCGTGCAGCTTCACCACTAAGTGCTGCCCCATGAGCCCCTGAGCTCACAGTTGCAGGGTGTTCGAGCCCCTCCACCACCCGCAGGCTCCTGCCTGCGCCTCATCCCTGGTGGTCCAGTGGGAGAGCACTCTGCTCTTCTGCTGTTCTGCCTCTCTCGCCTCTTTCCTTTTGTAGCCTCTTTTTCTCTTTCCATTCCTTTGATTTCTTTCTCGTTACTTCGTTGCCCTTCTGTCACTTTTCACTCTTTCTTTTTTCACTCTTCTCACTCTTTCCTTTTGTTTTTCCCTCGTTTTCCCCCTGCCGCTGCTGCCCCCGCTGCCTCTCCCCCCTCCAGTGTGACCTTCCCGCTTCCCAGCTGACTCGCCCTCCCCCGATCCCTACTAAATGGCGGCCGCTGCGCGGCCACACCGCTAGCGCGCCAAAGGCGCACCAAAGGCAAGATCGTCTGCACCCGACTAGCGCTAGGGACCCTGGTTCTCTGACCCGCCTCCACTACAACTCCAGCACCCTCCTCGAGCTCAAACCCAGACACAGCAACAACTGCCAACTATCAACGCTGACCAACAATCACGGCCCTCTCTCCTGCCTACACTGCCAGCGCACCTTCACCCACCTCCGTACCCCGGGCATCACCGCTCACAAACCACTCAACTGCATCCTCCTCAACGTACGTTCCCTTCACAAGCACGCCATAGAAATCTGGGACCTCCTCAACACCTACTAGCCCAGAGTCGCCTTCCTCACGGAAACCTGGACCAACGCCAACTCTGCACCTGACATCGCCACTGCCATTCCCGACGGATACAAGATCTTGCGCAAGGACCGCCCCATCCGTCTGGAGGAGGCATCGCCGTCATTTACAAAAACACCTTCCGCATGACCACCGTCCCGGATGACACTACGACCCTCATGGAGCACCTCCACTTTCAGATCCAGACCAACCCCAAAATGACTCTCCGCGGAACCCTCATCTACAGGCTGCCCGGCCCCTGAGCTCCCTTTACCAACGCCATCGCTGACCTCATCACACCCCACTCCCTCGCATCCACAGACTACATCCTAATCGGAGACCTAAACTTCCACCTGGACACGATGACTCTAACACCGCCTCCATCCTAGAGAACCTCACCAACACATGACTGAAACATCTAGTCACTGCCCCCATGCACAAAGAGGACTCACACTAGACCCCGTCTTCACTGGAGGAAACAGTATCTTCTACAGCCACACCACGAAACTCCTCTGGACAGATCACCACTGCATCCACTTCTTCAAAAAACCCACCGTACACAAGCAGGCCCACTACCTTCCCCGCAGAAGCGGGAACAAAGTCACTGAAGACCAGCTCACCTCTGCCCTTGTCAGCACCCTACCACTGACTACGTCAGATGCAAACACTGCAGCACGCAACCTCCACCGCTGGATCACAAACTGCGCTGACACACTCGCCCCCCTCAAGAAAGCCACCGGAAGACACATCAAAAAAGCAAGCTGGTTCACCCCTACACTCCAAGAATCCAGACACTCCTGCAGACGACTCCAAATAGGAACAACAAAACCCCAGAAAATTGCGGCGTCTACAAAGCAGCCACCACCGCACACCGCCAACTCATCAAATCCACAAGGAAGAAATACCTCCAAGACAGAATCCTCACCAACGCACACAACATCAAAAAGCTCTTCTCCATCATCAAGCAATTTGCCAAACCCTGCAGCGAAACAACAGAATTCCCACCCTCACAAGACCTCTGCAACAGGCTCAGCACCTTCTTCCACCATAAGAATAAAATGATCTACGACAACTTCGACAACCAAGACCACCTCACCGCTCCAGCTCCCTCCACATGCGATGCCACCCAACAGACCCTACTCAAATGGATTCCACTCAGGACAGAAAACACCATGAAGACCATGAAAAGCATCCACTCCGGAGCACCCTCAGACCCCTGCCTACACCGCATCTTCCACAGAGCCGCCTCTGCCATTGCACCCGAACTACGTCAAATGATTAACTGCTCCTTCGAGGCCACCACCTTCCCCGATGACTGGAAACACATCGCAGGGAAACCCCTCCTGAAGAAACCCTCTGCGAACCCGACGGACCTCAAGATCTTCAGGCCCATCTCCCTGCTTCCATTCGCAGCCAAGGTCATCGAAAGGCCGTCAACACCCAACTAGCAAACTTCATCAAAGCTAGCAATGTCCTGGACATCTCCCAATCCATATTCTGAAGCAATCACAGCACAGAGAGCGCCCTACTTGCCGCCACCGATGACATCCGCTCCCTCCTCGACCAGGGCGAAATGGCAGCCCTCATCCTACTGGACCTCTCTGCTGTATTCAACACCTTCTCCCATTGCACCCTAGCTAACAGACTCCACGATGCCGGCATCCACGGCAAGGCCCTCGACTGGATACACTCCTTCCTCACCGGCAGAACTCAGCGGGTCAGGCTCCCTTCCTACCTCTCGGAACCGATAGAGGCCAACAGTGGAGTGCCCCAGGGCTCCTCCCTCAGCCCTACCCTCTTCAACGTCTACATGGCCCCCCTCACAACCACCATCAGGAACCACGGTCTCAACATCGTCTCTTACGCCGACGACACCCAGCTGATCGTCTCCCTCACCAACGAACCCAACATCACCAAACACAACTTCCAAGAAGGGATGAAAGCTGTTGCCACCTGGATGAAGAACAGCTGCCTGAAACTCAACTCAGAAAAGACAAAAGTCCTCATCCTTGGCTCCACCCCCTCCGCATGGGACGACTCCTGATGGCCCTCCGCCTTCGGAAATCCCCCCACCCCGATGGACCACGCACGACACCTCGGTATCATACTAGACTCATCGCTCACAATGAACCGCTAGTTCAACACCGTATCCACGACCTGCTTCAACACTCTCTGCATGGTTCGAAAGACTTTTAGATGGATCCCAACCGAATCCAGAAAAACTGTCATGCATGCACTCATCAGCAGCAGACTGGATAATGGCAACGCTCTCTACACCGGAATTAACAATAAACTCCTTCACAAACTCCAGACTGTCCAGAATGCGGCAGCCAGACTGATCCTTGACATCCCCCATCGCAGTCACATCACCCAACACCCGCGTGACCTCCACTGGCTTCCAGTCGAAAGAAGAATAACCTTCAAACTCCTCACCCACGCGCAAGGCCCTTCACAATACCGGATCCGCATACCTGAACAGCCGCCTCTCCTTCCACGCACCCAAAAGACACCTCCGATCAGCCCAGCTTTCTTTGGCAACCATCCCACGTATCAACAAGACCAGAACGGGAGGAAAGTCCTTCTCCTACCTCGCAGCCAAAGCCTGGAACACCCTCCCCCTCCACCTCCGGCAATCTCCCACATTGCCCAGTTCAGGAAGGACCTCAAGACCTGGCTCTTCGGATGACCCATCACTCAACGGAGCTGCACCCCACCCCCCCAGCACCTAGAGACCCTCACAGGTGACTAGTTGCGCTTTATCAACCCTGATTGATTGATTGACAAAACACAGAGGCACACAGGAAGGTTAAGCAAGAATATGCCTGCTTTCTAAAAGTGGCATTTTCAAACACACAACATAAAAATCATCTTCACTAAAAGATGTATTTTTAAACTCTGAGGTCAGGCATACTAAACTCCGATTTTCCATTAGCTTCCCCTGGCAAGCTACATTTGTAAAAGTGTTACAAAGCAGCTCCAATGTTAACCTATGGGAGAGATAGCCTTTCAACAGTGAAAACGAAATGCACAGCCTTTCACCATCAGAACATGGAACAAACACCAGTACATGTCCTACCTTTTCCTCTCACTAGACCCTGCCCACAGGGATACCTTGCGCCTACCTTAAAGGTGTCTAATGTGTGAGAAAAGGGAAGGTTAGGGCCTGGCAAGTGGGTGCACTTGCCAGGTCGACATGGCAGTAGAAACTGCGCGCAAACACTGCAGTGGCAGGTGTGAGAACCCTTTGAAAGGCTGCTTGTGTGGGTGGCACAATCAGTGCTGCAGGCCCACTAGCAGCATTTGGTTGACCGACCCTGGGCACACACAGTGCACTGTACTAGGGACTTAGAAGTAAATCAAATAAGCCAATTATGGAAACACCAATACATAAACACAATTTACAGTAGGAGCACTTGCACTTTAGTACTGATCAGCAGCATTAAAGTGTGCAGAAACACTAAACCAGCAAAAACAATATCCAGAGTACCACTAAAACCAGGAGATCAGAAGCAAAAAGCAAAGAGACAGGGGAAACATGCCAAAAGATGCCAGGTCTAACACACTTTTGATAACCTTGTAATCCTACCACCCATTTGCAAATCCTGTAAGAAATATTGTCCAAACCCTACTTTCTAAAGACTTCTTGCAAAGACTTGTGGTCAGTAAACACACTAAAATTGACACCCCACACAAACTGTTTAAATGTTTTAATGGCCCAAAAAACTGCTAAAGCCTCCTTCTCAATGGTCGAATATCTCTGTTCGACACCTCTGAAAGACCTTGACGCAAACTCCATGCTGATCTCCTTGCCACCTTGATCTTGTTTAAGCACTGCTCTCGAACCTTTCTCGCAGGCATCAGTAACAGTCACACAATGTCTATTAGGTACAAATTCAGCCAAACTCTGAGCAGACCCAAGAGCATTTTTAATATCAACAAACTCCTTCTGACACTCCTCTGTCCAATCAAATGTGTATTTTTCTTTAGCAACATCCTTATAGCCTGAGTACGACTGGCAAAATTTTGGACTAACCTAGAATAATATTCGGCAATTCCCAAAACAGACTGTACCTCTTCTTTCTTCCCAGGAGATGGCATAGTCACTAAGGCTTTCACCAATTCACCTCACTCGTTATTACATGTCGCAGATATGTACTCTCTGAGAGGCAGAAACAACACTTCTTGAGTTTAAGCGTCATCCCATTACATTGGAAGATCTTCAATACATCATTGATCTTCTCAATGTGCTCCTCAAACGTCTCACTATAAATCAACACATCATCCTGGAAGAACTTGACTTGAGACACATTCTTAAATAAATTCGTCATTAGTTTTTAAAAAACTGATGCTGCTGAACACAGACCAAACGGCAAACAGACCAAACGGCATTCTGTTGAACCTGTATACACAAAAGGTGCAATAGATGCTATAAGATCTATGGATTCATCTGTGAGGTAAACTTGCTGGCAGGCTGAGGTCCAGTCCAAAGTCATATAGAACTTGGCCTTTCCTACCATCGCAATCATCTCCTGAATATTAGGAAGAGGAAACTTGTCCTCCACAACTTCTCTGTTAAGATGTTGCAAGTCTATGCACAATCTAATGTCTCCTGAAGCTTTAGTTGCCACAATCACTGGGGAGGCCCACCTAGCCGCTTCCCAGGCTCAATTATTCATTCCTGTTTTAATCTTTCAATCTCAACTTCAACCTCTGGATTAAGATTTATAGGAATACTTCTCACTTTGCACTTCTCACTTTGCAAGCAACGGGAGTAGCATTATCTCTCAAGACAATGTGATGCACATACCCCTTCACATATCCCACTTTGTCTGAAAACACCATCACAAAATCTCAGCGAAACATTTCTGACTCATCATCTATTTTCCTAATTCAAACTTGGGGATCATGATTGGGATCTAGAAAGATTCCCAGAAGTTTTTGGTTTGGCCAACTGAGAATGGAATCACCCTTAACTGGTACATGAACCTTTCCAGAGGCACGATTACCTTTAAACACAAAATCAGCTTCAAAATACCCCACTAATTCTATGGGTTTTCTACCAAAGCTATAAGGTCTTAAATCCGGATCATGAAGAGTGACATTCCTCTCAAAATGTCTGGCAAAATCTTTATCCGACACCAGGATTAACCTAGCACCAGAATCCTCATCATGGACACGTTTACCCCATTAACACAAACCACATCGGAGGAATGTTCACATTTTACACTTGACATGCATTGAACATCATTCACAATTTGTAAAATTACAACCTCCTCATCACATTCAATTTCATGGATTTTCTCTTTTGGGTGCACTGACTTACAATATTTGGTAAAATGGCCTTTCTTCCCACATAATCTGCAATAATCTGCAAGAGATATGCAACTCTGGGTGCTCGCACCGAAAGCGCAATAACTTATTTTTGGAGATGTGAAATTTTTTTTCTTCAACACGTTACTGGTTAGAACAGCAGACACTTTTTTTAAAATTCTTGTATAAAATCTTGAGAATGTTCAACTTGTTTGGCGATATTAATAACTTTTGTGAGTCTGGGGTAATTTTGAACCACAGTTCTTCCCTCACCTTGTCACTCCTACACTCATAAGCTGATCTCTTATTCTCCCCACAATTACACAATCTCACCAGTTTCCACAGAGCAGTTACAAAGTCTTCAACTGATTCCCCATTGTCCTATCTTTTTTCCCAAAATAATAACGCTGTAAAATAACCAACATTTTAGGAAAAAAGTGCAAGTCAGGTTTCATCAATGCATCACCATCCCCCTCAGCAATTAGATCTGGTAAGTTCTCATAAATCTCTTGCCCTTCAGCCCCTAAACAATGGATGAGCACGGACGTTTTCAGGAGATAGAATTGGTGCACACACTTTAAGACAAATTACAAAAACTTTCTTACACTTTGTCCATGGAAGTGGCAGGTCACCAGGGGTTGAAAGAAAACATTTGCGTGGAGATATGTGATGCATTCTGTATAATGTTAGATAACAAGCTGAAAATAATAAAAGTAAATGCAACATTATGTGTGCCAGTACTCGATTAAGTACCGGTCCCTCTGAAAAAAAACATGTTAGATAAAATGACTTCAACATCAACTTAAAATTACACAAAGTTAGTGCATAATTTATTTTCAGTAGCTTGTAGTGTATTTTCTTTGTAGAATTACAGGCATAAAACTTGTTCCAAGATGATAGTCTGTTAACGCTGATCAATCAATATCAGTTAGTAAACAGTGCCTGGTAACCTGTGGCGTATGATGTAAATGCAGGAAAAGTGCCCCAGAAAATTTGAACCCGGGTAGAAGCAGCAGTGATTAGAGCATGTATGCTGCTCGCCTTCCTGAAGTTCCCTTCTGCTCCTCACAGCTTGAACGCACATGCTGTGCTGTGCCGTGAACAGCTCGGTGTGGAGTGAAGAAAGAAACACTTCCTGCTTGTTGAATCCAAATACAAAATAGCAGCTGCAAACGTAACGCATACGACGCTACCAGCGTGACCGCATCCTTGTTGGCAATGTGAAAGTAGATGTACTCCAGATAACACAGTTCTTGAGTTTTCAAAGAAAAGGTTTTATTCTTCAGTTGTAGAGGAACTCCAGCCACAGTAATGTCCATCCAAATCAGCCTGCAACAATCCGGCTTCATTCAAAACCTAAAATTCCATCAGAACAGTGGTTGGAACAATACCAATAAAGTAGGAGGCATGTGGGGGAGGAAGAAAGCAGCGTACCATACAATTAACTAAATACCAAACAAATATCCTTGCACAATACCACACATGGCTCTTCTAATCATCTAATTTCATATGTCAAAATAGATATGTTAGTAATATATGAGTCAATCACTCCACTATAATCAGGGACATAAGTGCAACACTTTTTTGCCCCAGTTACCTCACAGACTCCGCCCTCCTTCGCCAAGATGATATCTAAGGTGAGACAGTTCTAAATTACTGTTGCTCTAATCGCCAACATATCTACATTCACCAACTTAAAAGACCCTGCTGTGTCCATGACAAGTCAATCCACAATCCTGGACAAAGGTCTAATCTTTACATCATTCTAAGCTATTCCCATAGAAGGAATCAAAGCCCCAAGCATGTCCTGAACCACTTGTCCAAAACTTCTCTTCTTTCTCTTTAAATTATGTTCCTCATCTAATTATTCCATGTGATAACTTCTAGGAAAAACTAAGGTCAAATAACATGAACCCATCCAATTCTTTGGCAAATTAAAATAAGAAGTCCTCCCACAAATATAATAAATTCCCATCATTACAGGTTCTCTCCCAGTTAAAAACTCTCCTCTATCTTCATAGGTTTTGTAGGAAATTGGGTTACTGGTTGAGGGATGATGGAACCCAACTCAAGTAGCAACCACAATTCTTGTCAGGGTGAAACACAAGCAAACCCCAAATTAACCTGTGCTGAACCCTCTGGTAGCTTGGCACAAAAGCAGGCTTAACTTAGAGGCAATATGTAAAGTATTTATGCAGCAATTCAAACAGTAATAAAGTGAAAACACAACACAAGAAACATATCATACAAATTTGGAAAAATAGAGTACAATTTAATAAATGATTCCAGACCAAAATGACACAAATCCAATCAGCAGAACAGGTGATACGCAATTTCAAACATTTAAGGTAATTATGGTGCCTAAAAGCACAAAGCGCCACTCACGTATCTGGTCATGCAAACCTGGGTGAAAGTCACAAGTTCAGGCCAATGGCCATGGAGCACTGGACGGATATAGGGACCAGGTTAGTCCCACTGAAAGAGATACCTTCCTGCGCAAAGAGTTCTTTTCACAGTGAAGGGGGGAGCGAGGAGCAGGAAGAATCTCGTGGATGGTCGTTGCTGTAGCACGAAGAGCAGGCCTGGTGTCACAGACGGTCATCACTGTAGCATGAGGATCCTGTCAGCCGTGGCGAACGGTCATTGTTGGAGGTTCGCACTGGCGGTCACCACGGCCTGTTGATGTTGTAGTGCGAAGTGCAGATCTTGCGTTGTGGACTTGGATGACGGTTCCTGTGGTGCGAAGAGTGGAGTACACCAAATCTTCGCATTGGAAGGCAGCGCACACAGCAAGATCCTGGTGCAAACACTCCCATTCCCCCATCAGAAAGAGCCCAAAACTTTAGAACTTCTCCTTTCTTTGATGGGGACCTCCACTGATGCCCCACCAAGCATCCAGGACCTGAGTGTCACCTCTTGTGGGATCAGGAACTCACTCCAGCAGAGACCAGCACAGCTCAGGCAGGTCCAGCTGCAGGTCCAGGCAGCAGGTCAGCTGGGTAGGCCTCTGGAGCTTGTTATGTCCTTGTAGCTCAGAGCAGGAGGTCAGTTAGCTGACCCTTAGAGTCAATTCATCCTGGGATGAAGGGTGCAGGTCCAGTCTTCCTTCTCAGAAAGTAGGCTGCAGGCTTGCAGGCCAGTAGAGTAGCATTCCTACTAGCTACAGAGCAGCACAGCAGTCCTTTTGCTGCAGTATCCACAGGTCCAGAGGTGTACTGAAGAGTTGGATCTGAAGGTCCAATACTTTTACTTGGTTTCAGCTTTATAGTAGGATATGGTTCTGGAGGTTCCATCCCCAGAGGTGTTTGGAATTTCCTGCCTCTCTGTCCTGTCCCAAGCTTGTCTGGGGACACAAAAGACTAGTGTAAAAACCTTTGTGGTATGCTGAGTCAGAGGCTTTGTGCTGTGCAAGTGTGGTAGGTGACAGCTCCGCCCCCTATCAAGTGAGAGATGGCCCATCCGGCCAACACTTACCCCTTTGTCTCAATGTCTGGGAGCAATAAACAAAGACCAACTGCCAGCTACACCTGGTCATTTGCCCCAGGACACAGGCTGCAGGCGCCAAATGGTTTGGACAAGAAAATGCCAACTCTCTAAAAGTGTCATTTTCAGAATAAAGAGGGTTGTAAATTACAATTTTTCAGACACCAAATTCAAAATTTCTACCTGCTCCCATTTGAAAGGTAACCCAATGTTATCCTATGGGAGAGGCAGGACTTAGAGTAGTGAAAAACAATTATAAGCGTTTTTCACTACCAGGACATGTAAAAGTTAAACGCACATGCCTAAGTTTTAAATTATCTGCACCCTGCCCTATGGGCTGTTTAGGGCATACCCTAGGGATGACTTATATGTATTAAAAGAAAGTTTGGGCCTGGCAAAAAGGCTTATTTTGCCAGGTCTTAATGGCAGTTTAACACTGCACACACAGGCTGAGAAGGAAGACCTGAGACATGTTTAAAAGGGCTACTTAAGTGGGTGGCACAATCCGCGCTACAGGCCCACTAATAGCATTTAATTTACAGTGTTATGTTCCATATAGGTACCCTAATATAAGCTCAGGTAGTCACCTAACCCTTCACCTATATTCTCCCTACCATTACACTACATAACGATTCTTAGGACTGACCTTTTACCTAGTTACGATAATGTCCAAAGATGAAATTGGGTTTTCTCCGAAAAGCTTAAGCCTCATTCATTATGCATGAGGATTCTTGGAATCACAGCAGGACAGCAGGCCTACCATCTCCTGCATAAAAACTATGTACAAGGGTCATTCCTTCCGTCATCCCAGTCCGACATGACACAGCGAGGTATATCCCCAGGGGGTAAACACTTGGGTATATATCCATCTCTTGCTAAGGTGTTCAGAGGAGAAAAGGACTTCCATGCCGACACACTGACGTGAGACGCTGAGGCTCCTGCACGCAGACACTCCAGCTCGCAGTGGTCTAACATCCCCTGCGGGGTGTTCAACTCAAGACCAAGATGGGGTCCCACAGTCTCTCACTTCAGGTAATGGGGTTGACTTTATCCTAGAGGGATTCTTGGCTTTACACCCACATACATGCTAGGTACACTTTAGGTACATCTAGTTAGGGACGCATCGTAGGAGTACGCATTCTACTGTCATGTATTTCACATACTTGCCTGTATTCATTGTTTTAGCACGATGGTAGAAATCTACCATCCTTTTACTTTGTTAGTGCTTATAATCATTTATATCTGTTACTGTCTAATGGTTGTTTCAGCACACCTATTTTACACTAGAATGACGGTGGTTCAATAAATGGTTTTTGAAAAAGTCCCCACCGTTTATTCTGTGTATCTTTCTGAGACATAGGGCCCCATTACGTAACGGAAAATGGGACCGACCGCCAGAGGTGCGGCGGTCCCACGAGGCCAATTAGGATGCGCCCGCCACACCGGCGGGTGCATTCTGGCCTTCAACATTGCGGACGGTGCTGCTGGGTGCAGCTCCGTCCGCAATGTTAACATTGCATGGTTTGCATTGCCATGCACAACGTGACAGGCACCGCGCGGTGCCTGCCACCTTGTGTATGGCAATGTAGGGGGGTACCATAGGTACCCCCCACGTGCAGCCCCCCACCCGCCCACCCCCCCGGGGGCCCGTAACGGGCCCCGTAGCTAAACACCGAATGCCTTTCCATGGCGGCATCGCCGACGTGGAAAGGACTTTAATATTGCACATCATAATATGGATGGCGGTGCCTGCTAGGCACCGCCACCATATCATGCCCCTGCACCGTCCGCCAGGCAATCGTAACGATTGCCTGCCGGCGGACGGTGTTTGCGTCCGAAGCGGACGCTTTCGAGTTCCCACCGCCATCCTATTCTGGCGGTGGGACAAATTGTGCTTGATGGCGGAAGGATCGCCACCGCAGGGCCGGCGGTTACCACCGCCGGCCCTGCGGTCGCGATCCTTCCGCCATCATAATCACCCTCAAAGTGAGCACGAGTGACTGAGCGAAAAGTAGTACAATGTTTCCATGATTCTGAGGGATCAGGGTTGTCATGTTCGATAGTTGCCAAGAACTATTCTCTCCTTGGTAAGAGGGGTTTCTAGTGACACTGTGAGCTAGCTGGTATACAGGCTGACATATTCGGTAGGGGTGTCCAGAATCAGTCTGACTCCAATCCTACAGTATATGTTGTCTAAACGCACAGATCCTACATAGGTTTATAGGAACTACACGACATGGCACCGCCAACATTGGTTTGGTACTTATTTAACAGTAAAATCTGAGTAGTTCAGTCGTGCTATTCTCAGAGACCTCTACTCACATTTTCCAAGAGACGTCTGGAGTGAGAAGGGAATTATCTGCCACAGCTGAGTAGGCAAAATTCCTATTTATTGGCTGTAGGTTTATCAAGCTTGAAGGACAAAAAGGTTCCTATTGTGCATAAAACATTATCTCAGTTTCCTTGAAACTTCTTCCTTATTCATAACAATGACTAACGAAGACGCCGCTGTGCGAACACAGCCTGTCATGGTCAGGGACGAGGAAGAAGAAGAAGAAGGGGAAATTAACATTTAAATTTGTTTTAGAAATGCCCTTACTCAAAAGCTAACAGACTATGAAATCACAGCTAGGGGTGGGACAGTAACTTTCGTGATTGAGGCTCACGAATCATATAGAACAGAGGTATTCTATTCATGGGTTAAATTCCCACAAGCAGATGCACAATCAAATACATTTCATTCCTACACTGAAGATTTAATTCTAGAGGAATACTGTCCGTATGAGGACATTGAAATTCGTCTCACCTACCAGGAGCATATAAACTGGTTACGCATACTACTTTCCGGTTATTTTGTTGTATAGATGTGCATTCGCAAATTGGCATTGCCACCTCTGTGCTTTTGTGGAACGATAAACTGGTTTAAAGGTGCCCTCCCCCATACAAGAAATAAAGCAAGACTAGGTCAGCTCGGAAAAGACGGGGCCACTTGGCCTGTCCTTGCGGCTTATACACCGCATCCAGACATTGACACAATGCCAGTAGCAGACTTATGTACACTTCACAAAGAAATAATAAAATTCTACAGAAATATGACACAGTTCGTGATGAGAACACTCAGACTTCAGCCAACAAAAGCTACACAAACAAATCAAATTCAGAGTTCAACAACTAAAATTACTCCACAAACGCTATGCGCAGTTATGGGTAGAATGCCCACTAAACGTGAACAAATGCCATTCTGGATAGCTCAAAAAATAACACAGCGAGAGGCAGTATTTCCACATACAAGCCCTCAAGAAAAACACAGAATGCTAACAATCTGCTTAGCAATGGGATAGCTCCCCAGATAGAGGACTGTACCACTTGGGGTACAATTTTCGCTGCCATATATACCAGAACACATGGTATCCCGTCATTAGCAGTAGTACCAGACGTCTTAAGACAAATACAAATTGTGTATGGAGCAGAACATGCTCTAAACTTAGGGATGAAATTATTAGGTAATGTTGCCCAAGTATCAGCTATTATATTAGCAAATATCAAAGGGGATGCAGCAGCAGTCGCAATACACCAACGCCTGAGGGATTTCACTCCTTTACAACAGGAACGTAAATTACCTAAATTATCACAGACACCTTTGCTGAATTAGGCAGAGATAGTTTAGGAGCTAGAGCAACAAACTCATGGGTGGTTCTGAAAAGGATAACACCAAGCAAGCACCTGATTCTTCTAAGAAGAAATGGGATATTAACAATAAAAACAAAAAGATTAGCGAAAATAGATCTCTATCTAGGAGTGGGTCTCCTCAGCAGGAGAACTTCGACAGGAAATACAACCTTAGAAATAGGGATAACATTAGAAAAACCTGACAGGTATCAGGATACTGATACACGTTCCTCTCGTTCCTTTCAGGGTTCACCCAGAAACTCCGAGAGAGAAGGACGGTCAGAACACAGACAAGAAGAGCATACAAAGTCCAGAGACATGCAACGCGCTTCAAACTACACTTATAAAAAGAAGACAAGCCACAATCTAAACTTCAATTTAAAAAGAAGAAGGTAGCAGGTCTCAAAGTTAGACATGCCCAGAATTCTGAGGACTCAACTACTAAACGGGGAATGGGCTCTGACGATGCTAGACAGCGCAGCAGAAGTAACAATAGCTCGCCAGAACCTGATGGAATTTCTGGTGACAGCAGTGTTGAATGAGCATATCACGGTGGAAACACCTGATACATGGGTAAGTGTCCCACATAGGTTACATGAGATAACACTCCAAATGGGGGGGGACAAACTCTGGAAGGTTAAAGGTCTCTTTTGGGAGAACTTTACTCATGGCTATGACATACTTTTAGCTGAAGATTGGCCGCCTGAAATTGTTATGGATTGCCCAAAGGGAGAAATGGTCATTTTACCATATTTTTCCGACCACGTTCCAATTTACTTAAAACACACATACGCGGGAGTGGGCGGTAGCCCTTGCTCCAGCACTCTATCGCAACCATGTTGGGTGGGATGCTGAGTCACCACACCATGTAATCCCAGTAAAAACTAGTCCAACTCCACAGAGACAATACCCAATAAAACAAGAAGTGAAAAAACAGGTCAGGGAGATCTTAGATCAACTTGAATACCAGGGTGTAATAGAACCTTGCACCTCTGCAATGAATAATCCTTTGTTTCCCGTAATGAAACCCGACAATTCATACCATCTAGTTTTAGACTATAGACATCTGAACACATGCACAAAAACATTTGCAGTACAGAATGCACATAGTGCTGCATTAATGAATAACACTGTGTGGAAAAAATTCAAAACAACACTAGATATCTCAAATGGATTCTTCTGCCAAAATATAGCACCTGAAAGCAGATATCTAACAGCATTCTCAGCGCTAGGTTCCCAGCACCAATTTTGTCGATTCCCCCAAGGGTATAAGAATAGCCCCGGGTTGTTCCACGCTAGGGTAACAGAATTACTTCAGAATTTGGATGAAGAGGCATTGTCCTATGTAGATGATATTTATCTGACGGATGATGATTTACAGGAACTCGACCAGGGTGAGCACCATAATTTTGGGGTTTGCCTCTGAGGGCTACAAATTCAACTTTAAAAAATCAAAAATAGCCCACCTCAATGTCCTATTTTTGGGATACGAGCTATCAAGTGAAGGAAAAAGCCTGGCAGCTAACTTTTTAGAAAAGTGTGCGCTGCTCCAACCTCCTAAATCTTTGTAAAACTTACAATCCATATTGGGATTTTTAAACTTTGGCAGAACATACATTTTGGATTACGCACAAAGAGTAAAACCTTTCTACAACTTAATAAGACCTGATTTCTCAGTTAGGCATTGGACACAGGAACACACAGATATCCTTCGTTCCCTACATCTGACATGATAGCTTCAAAACACTTGCAGACACTCGTACACGTACGCAATCTGGTGATCCGCGTTATAGCAGGTCAATCTGGGTACACTCACCTAACCTTCAATGAAGGCGAAACGGTACCCATAGCTTACAAATCACATTTGTACACAAACGCTGAAATGCGCTTTGCTTCTACAGAAAAAATACTGACAGCAGTACAGACCGCTGTAGTAAGAGAAAGAGCACTGGCTCAGAGAAAACAAATAATTGTTGTAACTCCAGTACCAGCCTTAGAGGCTGCTACAAAGGCTAGCGTTCCTAATGTTAAAGCCTTACATCCAAGATGGATACAATGGGCTAATTCTCTCACTACAACGGATGTAGATTACAGATATGACCCAAGACTAAAAACACAAGCATTCCTGCAATATGAACAAGAATATCCTCTACTTAATGAAATAATGCTTCTAGATCAGTATGAATACATTATTTACACTGACGGATCTGCTCAGCCGGCCATAGGAAGTAAACAGCAATACAGCGCCACTTGTGCGATTGTAAAAGGTTGCATGCGGGAAGGCAAGTTCCATCCCAGTGATGCGAAGACAAAGGGGCCGATTCCGATCTGGGACGGAAATCTCTCTGACCGAGCCGGACCCGGAGAGATTTCCGACCGAACCGGACTCCTGCAGTCCGACCGAACGAGTACGATGCGGCCGTATGCTGCCGGACTCGATTCGGTCGGATTCCCATAGAAGTCAATGGGAGCCGGTCGTACAACGCGTACACGGGCTCCCATTGACTGAATGGGTACGTCGCGAACAAGGGCGCCCCCTACAGCGGGTATGCGTCGGTGCAACACGCACCGTACATGCATGTGTAGGGGGGACCCATGGGTCCCCCCTGTGTGCGACTCGCAAGGCTACGGGTGAAGGGGGGTCCGACACGGACCCCCGAAGTCCGGCTCCGACAGCTCTTTGGAGCCGGACGGTACGAGTCGGTCGGGCTGTTCGAAGCGCGCATCGTACTGGCTCGGTCGGGTAACGACTCCATTGCGTGGTGCGAGTGTGTCCGTACGGGTCGGTCGGAGCGGTTCAGACCCGGAAACGAGTCGGTCAGACTAAACGCGTACATTCGCATCGTACTAGCTCGTTCGGATAGCTGTACGAGTCGGTCGGTAAAAACGCGCACGGCTCGTATTATTCCCGGGCGAATCCCGTTCGGTGGTCTTCCGGCCGAGATCGGAATCGGCCCCACAGTCTCTAGGAGACGAATCACTGACAAAATATCGACTACCACAATATCGAGGTACAAAAATATCGTGACAAAAATATTGAGTCAAGAATATCGACATCCTATCTACATCATGGTAAGTACAAAAATATCGGGAAAAAAATATCGTCAAAAATATCGTTGTTAAAAATATCGTTTTTTTAATGTTAAAAAATAATGTAAAATAAAGTAAATAATACATATAATTAAAAGAAACATAGTTAAAAATATTTTAAAATGTTTAAAAATGAAAACTAATACATATAATGTAAAAATAAATTAAACATATACATATAAAATATAATATATATACTTACTTAATAATATTCATAAATAATTATTTTAACTTATAAATTGTTAAAAAACATTTTATAAATTATAAATACATATATACACATACAACAATAATATAAATAAAAATATAAAAAATATATATAACAAATTAATAAATTACAATATTTTTAATCTTTTTCAAATAAATTATACACTACATTAACTAAAACAGTAGAGAAAATATTGGATAGCGGAGGGAATAAAATTACTATTCCAGCTCCAGAGAGTGCAACAGTAGGGAAAATGTTGGATAGCGTAGGGGTAAAAATGACTATTCCCACTCCAGAGAGTGTAACAGTAGGGAAAATGTTGGTTAGAGAAGGGGTAAAAATTACTATTCCCACTCCAGTGAGTGCAACAGTAGGAAAAGTGTTGGATAGCATAGGGGTAAAAATTACTATTCCCACTCCAGAGAGTGCAACATAGGGAAAGTGTTGGATAGCGAAAGGGGTAAAATTACTATTTCCACTCCAGTGAGTGCAACAGTAGGAAAAGTGTTGGATAGCGTAAGGGTTAAAATTACTATTCCCACTCCAGAGAGTGCAACAGTAGGGAAAGTGTTGGATAGTGTAGGGGTTAAAATTACTATTCCCACTCCAGAGAGTGCAACAGTAGGGAAAGTGTTGGATAGCGAAAGGGTTAAAATTACTATTCCCACTCCAGAGAGTGCAACAGTAGGGAAAGTGTTGGATAGCGTAGGGGTTAAAATTACTATTCCAACTCCAGAGAGTGCAACAGTAGGGAAAGTGTTGGATAGCGAAGGGGTAAAAATTACTAATCCAACTCCAGAGAGTGCAACAGTAGGGAAAGTGTTGGATAGCGAAGGGGTAAAAATTACTATTCCCACTCCAGTGAATGCAACAGTAGGGAAAGTGTTGGATAGCGTAGGGGTTAAAATTACTATTCCCACTCTAGAGAGTGCAACAGTAGGGAAAGTGTTGGATAGCGTAGGGGTAAAAATTACTATTCCCACTCCAGTGAGTGCAACAGTAGGGAAAGTGTTAGATAGCGTAGGGGTAAAAATTACTATTCCCACTTTAGAGAGTGCAACAGTAGGGAAAGTGTTGGATAGCGTAGGGGTTAAAATTACTATTCCAACTCCAGAGAGTGCAACAGTAGGGAAAGTGTTGGATAGCGAAGTGGTAAAAATTACTATTCCCACTCCAGAGAGTGCAAAAGTAGGGAAAGTGTTAGATAGCGTAAGGGTAAAAATTACTATTCCCAATCCAGAGAGTGCAACAGTAGGGAAAGTGTTGGATAGCGTAGGGGTAAAAATTACTAATCCCACTCCAGTGAGTGCAACAGTAGGGAAAGTGTTGGATAGCGTTGGGGTAAAAATTACTATTCCCACTTTAGAGAGTGCAACAGTAGGGAAAGTGTTGGATAGCGTAGGGGTTAAAATTACTATTCCAACTCCAGAGAGTGCAACAGTAGGGAAAGTGTTGGATAGCGAAGTGGTAAAAATTACTATTCCCACTCCAGAGAGTGCAAAAGTAGGGAAAGTGTTGGATAGCGTAAGGGTAAAAATTACTATTCCCAATCCAGAGAGTGCAACAGAAGGGAAAGTGTTGGATAGCGTAGGGGTAAAAATTACTATTCCAACTCCAGAGAGTGCAACAGTAGGGAAAGTGTTGGATACTGTAGGGGTAAAAATTACTATTCCCACTCCAGAGATTATAACTGTAGGGAAAGTGTTGGATAGCATAGGGTTAAAATTAACATGCTTATCAATTAAATATTTTTTTAATTAAATAACGTATTAATAATTAATTAACAATAAATTAATTATGAATACCAATACATTAAAATTAATAATTACTTTAATAACATTAAATTACTTCCCACCTTATTCCCCTATAAACCCACAACCCGCTCCTAAAATAAATGAACACAGTTAATATAATAAACAATTAATCAATTAATAAAAAATAATTACCAATTATTAAATAATTAAAAATAAATTAATTATCAATACCAATAAATAAAAATTAATAATTACTTAATTATAATAAATTACTTCACACCCTATTCCCCTATAAACACACAACCCGCTCCTAAACTAAATTAACACAATTAATATAATTATCAATTATTCAATTAATAAAAATGAATTACCAATTAATAATTAATTAACAATAAATTAATTATCAATACCAATAAATAAAAATTAAAAAATACTAAATTATAATAAATTACTTCCCACCCTATTCCCCTATAAACCCACAACCCGCTCCTAAACTAAATTAACACAATTAATATAATTATCAATTAATCAATTAATAAAAATTAATTACCAATTAACAATTAATTAACAATAAATTAATTATCAATACCAAAAAAAAAAAAAAAATTAAATTACTTCCCACCCTATTCCCCTATAAACCCACAACCCGCTACGGAGCTAAAACGCAAAATTTAATTAAAAATAATTAATAATTTCTAAAAATTATTATTTAATTTACTATAATTAAATTACTTCCCACCCAATTGCCCTACAAAACCCACAACCCGCTACGGTACTAAAACGCAAAATTTACTTTAAAAAAAATTACTAACTTCTAAAAATGTAATACATATATTTAAAAAAAAAATACAAAACATAACAAAAAATGTGGAGCACATACATATAAAATACATACTAAAATACATAACACTAATATAAACATCGATATTACTAACAACGATATTTTTGCAAACGATATTACTAACTTCAATATTAACAAAAACGATATTTCTTACCTTCAGGTCGATATTCTGGTCACCGATATTCTTGATGTCGATATTCTGTCCCTCCGAAATTTACAACTCGATATTTCTGTAGGTCGAAAAAAAAAACCTCGATATTATGTCTGTGCACCCTAGGAGACTGCACGGCTCAGCTGGCAGAATTAAAAGCCCTATTACTGGCACTAATAAATACGGATCGAGAATTCCCCACACTCCTAGGGGCCAATTGCGATCTCGGTCGGAAGGGCACCGAATCGGGTTCGGCATTAGCGGATCCGATTCGGAGGCTGATTTTCCGTCCGATTCGTACACGGGTCCGGACGGCGAAGTACGATGCGAACAAGCGCGAATTCACCGTCCGAATCGTTTCCGGCTCCGAACCGCTCCGTACGGCTCGGTCGCAAGCAAACCGTGGCGCGCAATGGAGACGTTTCACGACCGAGCTAGTACGATGCTCGATTCGGACAGCCGGATCGAGTCGGAGCGTCCGGCTCGCAAAAGCTCCCGGAGTCGGACTTCGGGGGTCCGCGTCGGACCCCCCAAAACTTGTAGCCTTACGAGTCAAACCCAGGGGGAGACCCATGGGACTCCCCAACACAGGTATGTACGGTGCGGGTTGCAGCGACGCGTACCCACTGTAGGGGGCGCACTTGTTCGCGACGTACCCATTCAGTCAATGGGAGCCCATGTACGCGTCGTACGACCGGCTCCCATTGACTTCAATGGGAGTCCGACCGAATCGAGTCCGGCAGCATGCGGCCGCATTGTACTCGCTCGGTCGGACTGCAGGAGTCCGGCTCGGTCAGAAATCTCTCCGGATCCGGCTCGGTCGGAGAGTTTTCCGACCCAGATCGGAATCGGCCCCATAGTGTGCGATTCATTTTACTGTGTCCAGTCATACAACAAATATCTTCACTACTGGGGTCAAAATGGGTTTAAGGACTCAAAAGGTGGCACAATTAAGCATAAAATGCTTTGGGAACAGGTAGCTGAGTTGTAAAACGAACTACCAAGAGCTCACGTGATACACACGCTGAGTCATCAACGTGATGGTGTTCACGTTGAAGGGAATTCATTGGCTGATGAAGCTGCAAAAGGGGCAGTACGTACTGCTGCCGTAGCTGCAATCACTCGTTCAAAAACAAGAATAGACGGACAGATAATGGTAGCTGTCATTGCTTCACGCAAAAACAGCCCAGCCTTACCAAAAGGTTTTCCACTCAAGTACTCCTACAAGTTAGATGCAAACAACATTTCGTATGCTCAGATTCCTGCAGTGAGGGATAGCGAAATACCAAACATGGATCGCAGATTGGGTTTAACACTAGCTGCACACGAGGGTCTAGGTTCTGCACACCCAGCGATAAAAGCGACAGTTTCATTATTGAAACAGCACTATTGGTGGCCTGGTTTAACAAAACAGACGAAACATTTTGTCTTAAAATGTGACATCTGTCAGCAGATGAAGGGTTCCACCGTGACACGTCCAGCGCAGACACCTTTACTAATATCAGACAGACACTAGCGTGCGTGTGTCTATCTGGACCACTGGGGCCCACTACATTCCGATGGGGCTTACAAGTATATCTTGGTGGCAGTGGATTCATGCTTGAGATTCCTATGGGTATGGCCTCAGCGCTTGGCTGACGCTCGAACTGTCATAAAAGATTTTCTAGTCTTCATAGGGACATACCCAGTTGGCACATTACATTCTGACCGTGGCCCCGCGTTTAGCTCTCGGGCTTACAAGGAAGCCATGGAAGGTTTGGGTGTAGCATTGCGGTACTCCACTCCGTACCATCCCAAGGGAAATTCGGTCGTGGAGAGGAAAAACTGGGACTTAAAGCAGTCTTTAACAGCTAGAGTATTAGGTTCGGGTGGTAGTTGGGTCAATCACCTATATGGGGTACAGCGTGCCCTCAACAACATGCCAAGAAATTCTCTAGGGGGTGTCACTCCTTATGAAGTCCTATTTGGGACGAGAATGTGGGTACCTGATCTCGATTGTGAAGGCACAGTGGCGGATGAAAAACGATTTGACATCAATAAACGTTTGGCTGTTTTATAGGATCTGAATGAATCCAGAGCACTACTAAGTAACGTGCAGGTCAAGCGCACCACCACTGGGGAAGTCAAATCAGTCACGGCATGACCTGTCTGGATCCCAAAAGTCGGGGATCTGGTCAGAGAAAAGATCAAGGACAAGAAAGAATTTGGGCCATCCTACAGAAAGCCTGTACCTGTCCTGGCTGTCGAAGGAACAAGAACAGTACTTCTTCCGCCTCTTGCCGGCAAAAAAGAAAAGAGATTTGTCTCCATTAATCTGATCAGTATCAGATTAATGGAGATTTGTCTCCATTAATCTGATACTGAATAGTAGGCCTCGTGGGCTACTTGGTAGCCGACGCCCTCCTCTCGCTACCATCAAGGAAGTACAGACAGAAAGACTCATAATGTTCGAAGAGTCAACAATTCAAAGTGATGGAGTTTTCAACAATGAAATGGAACTCGTTCCTCTGGAATCAGAACTTCAAAACACAGATGAAAGACAAATATCAATTCGGCCAAACACCGACGTCTACATCAATATGCCTCGACAAGAGACACCTGCCAGTTCAACACAACCTGCCGAGTTACCAAAGATTGATAAAACTGCATCTGGCTACTTCATCGATTTTGATACTTTCTCTCTTGATGCCAGTAAACCTGAGACAACACCAGCCCCAGTTTCCCGTAAGCAACAAATTCGTGAATTCTACACTATTCTGAAAAAGACTTACTTAGTATCACCTTGGCTCCAGCTCTGGATAATATCTGGATTATTGTTTTTTCTGTTCTGGATTGGCCTAGTGACTGTTTTTTGCTTACTTGTGAATGGAAATTATCTTCCAGGACGCTCTGCAGTATACAATGTGAACTTGGTCTTGAAACCTCATACATCATCTCATCGTGAACAAAGAGACTTGTTTTCCGTGAACATTACAGCCGTTCCAATTCCTGATGGTATTGTTTGGGACAAAGTTGATTATGATGTATTTGGCCCCACTCAACTTTTGAAGATTCCACATTTCTTTAAAATTTCTCTTAATGATATCATTACCTCCAGTACATTTTCTGATGATAGGGATTTTGAAACTGTCAATAATAGGTTGCCTGATTTAGAAAAATCTGCTGCATTTTCAAGCAATGAAATGTTAGATGACACATCTGACTTTGCTAGTATGTACTGTTACCATCATGATGGTCATCACTTTTTACACAAATCGAGTATCCCTCGTAATGTTTTCACATACCACCAATGGGAACATTGCCCGACACCGCCGAAAGTTAGTTCAAAAACTTTTGCACAGAAATTTTCATATTTTTCAGGGTTTAACACTTCTGACCTGACCTCATTTTACTATAAGGTTGCACCTACACCTGCACAGAAAAATATGCTGACTAACACCAAACAGATTTATTCCACATCCTTTATTGCCCAAATGTCTGAACAGGGTTTTGACTTATGGAAGGACATTATGGACACAAAATCAGTCTGGGGTTCTAAAGAATGGCAAGTTCAGGGAACAGAAGCACTATTTAGAGCGTGCCTCATTCCGCAACAAATGATATTTCTGAATGAAACTGTGCAACAGACTTCCTGTTTTGGACTAGCCAAGAATAAGGATATGAACATACCACGGATTCCCACACCTTCACACATCAATTTTACATCACGTGGAGGGGATAATAGATGACATCATGCAGTACAATACATCTGATCCCATTTGGAAGGGATGATCAGTTTGGCTCACAGACACAAACAAATGTCAATCAAGATTCAGGGGTACAACCAAAGGGTTCAGTATCCATAGGCCAGACCCACGAGTTGTACAACGAGAACATCCGGGGGTAGTGACATCCTGCAGTGTTGGGAAGTTGTGCCTAGATTGGCTAAAAACCTCGACACTGTCCCAGGTGAAACAGCTTTATCCTTACTCTCAGATGAGGTAGATTTAAAGGATTTTTTACTAGGTCCCCGAAAGCCATGTCAGAAACGTTTCTATTATGCTGTCTATAATGAACTCTGGAAAATCTCTCAAGAAGAAGCCGCGGAGAGACTCCGTGAAATAGATAGAATTAACCTAGAAAAGGCGTTAGCTGTAGTTGAAAATGGTATGACTACATTAACATCCAGGATTTATTCACTGGGCAACATTGTATCTTCTGCTATTGATATACTAGAACAAGACTTGTCCATACTACAACACGGACAATCTCAACTTAAACTGGACGCTGCAATCATTGCACACTGGTTATGCGCCTTGGCG
Source organism: Calotriton arnoldi (assembly GCA_963921515.1). Classification (NCBI taxonomy): domain Eukaryota; kingdom Metazoa; phylum Chordata; class Amphibia; order Caudata; family Salamandridae; genus Calotriton; species Calotriton arnoldi. Next base: position 3,890,371 of record CAWUFW010000416.1, on the reverse strand, counting down.
ATTTATCAACTGTACGTCTCTATTTTCAGCCTACAATCTAACTGAAAAGCAGATTACAATGGCACAAAGGGGAGCAAAGTATACAATGCTGCACATTGAAAATTTGGACAAATTACCTTTAACTGTGGCAGAGTCACAATCCACAGAATGGTTAATCTATGGCCATATAACACTACTGGTCACTGCTTTCCAGTTTCAATATTGCCTGGAACAACAACAGGCAGGCAGATATGAAGCGATGGGTAAGGAATTCATCAAGGAATTTTGGGAATTGCCATACAGATTTCGATGTAGGAATGGGGACACAGAAGTGTTTCTTAACTGTACCAACTGCGAGAATTCCTTAAGTGGATCTCTCATATGCCAGGATATCATGCTTCACAGGGCCTGTAATGGTTCAGTTGCAAACTTATCCTGCCACTTGAAAGGTTCCCCAGCTGCCGTGATTAATCCGGTGTTCGAGTTACTTTCAAATGGGAGTTTCTTGATGCTGAATGATCAAGGTTGTTGTGGAATGCTCCAGGGCATCGCATATCTTGTCACTGTAAGCTCCAGGGTTACTTGCTGTATGCAAGTATTGTTTCCACCGACCCACACAATCAGGGAGGCGCCTTTAGGGCCTTCATTGAATGTTTCCTCTATACGGTTTGATGCTTGAACTGAATGAAAGCCATGCTTTTACAGCAAACCGTGCCCTTAACCTCCGCCCGAGAAACTTATGATCGTCAGGTTGCAAGGTCCTCGGTATCTTTAACATGTCTGATACGACGGGTATTATCCACCTATTTAAGACAATAGGATCTGGACTGTTAAGCACCTTTCAGACAATCCTCGGAGTTGTTCCCAACTTTATACACTCCGTATTCTGAAGCATTTTTGGAGGATTTCCGCTGATCCTGTTTTTAATAGCAGTTATCCTGATTGTCCTTTTACTGCTACGCAATGGACGTCCCAGTCACCAAGGAGATGGAACGCACGCTCTTGGAGCGTCGATACCGTGATCATATGGTAATTCATCTGGGCACACCTCGTCTTCGAGAACTGAGCGAGTCTTGGTTCTTGTCATTTAGATCAGTCTGGATCGACTGTATTCTGACTGTCTTCCGATGCCTGTTCTGCGGACAAGAATGCGTGTTGGACCTCTGTCTGACACATCCAACAATTGCGCCACCGGACGTTGATGCTTTACTGGACCCGAGAACGGCCCATGTTATGCAGTGTCCTCAGCGTATTCCGATGTTGATGTCTGCCTTCTTAGAGCCACCACGGGATGCTTCAGCTCCTGTTGGGAAGGATACCGGCTCCTCAACAAATACTCAGGCCTCGGATGACACTAGTACATCCCGAGCAACGGCTGTGGTGAATGGGGTGGAAATCTGTGCTCGATTGACCTGATCTGCGAGTTGTTGCAGGGAACGTCGTCTGCGATTGCAGGCAACAGTAATGTTGCGGCTCCCAGCCAGGACACAAACATTTGGCTCATCGTGTGCTGGGAAAATTCGGCCTTTTTCAAAAACAACCAAATTTGCAGGCCTACCATCTCCTGCATAAAAACTATGTACAAGGGTCATTCCTTCTGTCATCCAAGTCTGACATGACACAGCGAGGTATATCCCCAGGGGGTAAACACTTGGGTATATATACACCATCTCTTGCTAAGGTGGTAAAAAGAGAAAAGGACTTCCATGCCGACACACTGACGCGAGACGCTGAGGCTCCTGCAAGCAGACTCTCCAGCTTGCAGTGGTCTAACATCCCTTGCGGGGTGTTCAACTCGAGCCCAAGACGGGGTCCCACAGTCTCTCACTTCAGGTAATGGGGTTGACTTTATCCTAGAAGGATTCTTGGCTTTACACCCACATACATGCGAGGTACACTTAGGTACATCCAGTTAGGGACGCATCATAGGAGTGCGCATTCTACTGTCATGTATTTCACATACTTGCCTGTATTAGCACGATGGTAGAAATCTACCATCCTTTTACTTTGTTAGTGCTTATAATCATTTATATCTGTTACTGTCTAATGGTTGTTTCAGCACACCTATTTTACACTAGAATGACGCTGGTTCAAAAAATGCTTATTGAAAAACGTCCCCACCGTTTATTCTGTGTATCTCTCTGAGATAAAGTGAGCACGAGTGACTGAGCGAAAAGTAGTACACTGTTTCCATGATTCTGAGGGATCAGGGTTGTCATGTTCGATAGTTGCCAAGAACTATTCTCTCCTTGGTAAGAGGAGCTTCTAATGGCTCACGCTAGTTGGTGTACAGGCTGACATATTCGGTAGGGGTGTCCAGAATCGGTCTGACTCCAATCCTACAGTATATGTTGTCTAAACGCGCAGATCCTATATAGGTTTATAGGAACTACACGACAACAGGCCCTGGGTACATGTAGTGTCACTTTACGAGGGACTTACAAGTAAATTAAATGTGCTAATTGGGTGTGGGTCAATATTACCATGTTTTATCGAATGAGCACCTGCACTTTAGCACTGGTTAGCAGTGGTAACATACAGAGCGTCCTAAGGTCAACAAAAATGAGATTAGCACAAATGGAGGAGTAAGGTAAAAGGCTTGGGGGAAGACCAACCTAAGGTTGACAGGTCTAAAAGGTATTACCACATGTGCTTTCATCAACAAATTCTATATTAGCTCCTTCATTAGGACTATGCCTTGCCATACAAGTTTTACCCCTTTGTCTTTCTCCCTGGAATCACAGTTTTGGGTGTAAACTCAAAAAACAAAATTTTTCTTCATGAACGATTTTTTCCATATAAGTCTCTTGCTCTTCTAAAGTTTTTCCCACTTTTATACCTCTCTCATTATATTCCAAAATAAAATCTCACTCCTCTTTACTCAATAAACACAAATAATCAGCATCCATGTTTGTTTTAGCTCTGATTTTTACAATCTCTTCATATGTTTACCATATTTCATCTCTTTGTCACTTTCACTAATGAATGAATTCTCCAGTGTCACAATATAATCAGTCAAGTATGGGGAAAGAAAATTCTCATTGTTAAAAACAGCAACAAACACATCATAGGAGAGTGAGTAGGAAAGCTCCAATGGCTCATACATTTCTCTTTCTCCAGCTGACTTAGGAAGGAAAGTGCACAAGAAAGAGTTTTCAATTTTCATAGTGCCTATATAGGCAACACTCCCCACCCAATGCCAAATAGCATGCACAATGGAATAAATAAATACACAACACAATTTTTGGTGGGGAAAATATTGCTGCAGGTTTATTCCATACAAAAGCATGCAACATGGTGGGTTATCTTATGGGCAATCCAAGGGCAGGCAGCGATGACTAACCTACGCTGCCCTGCCCGCCTGATGAGACAAATTGCACTGTGGCCAACCCAATCAGTGCTACCAATTATGTTGTGATCCCCCTCCCTAGGATCACGTGGACCACTGGACCATCATCTTACTCACGCCCCTTTTAGGGCGGAGCATTGCAAGGCAAGCCCCCGGTTGTTCAGGCTTACAACCGCCCTAAGGACTAGCGGGGCGCCGACGATTTTCTTCCAGGGACCTGCCATGAGGACTCCTGGGATTTGGCACTGGCACCCCTATTGTGCTCCTGAAGAGGTAACCCTCTGTACCCTTCTGCTTCCCTATCGCCCTGTAACTCCACCACAGCTCTGGAGGTGGCCCCCGTCGCCTACAGAGCCCCCCACCAATACTGCAACCTGCTATTTCCAGGGCCTCCCTCATGTCCAGTAGGAACAGATCCATGCCCACCTGTGACAAGTGCACCCCATCCTTGTAAAAATAACGTTTGGTGTTCGCCTGGATTAGCCATGCCTGAATTACCAAGCCCTTCTATTAGATATGAATTAAGTTGCACCAAGCCCCCCAGCTTGGTAGCTTTCACATGGCTGTCTTTACCCTGCTGGTGACTGTACGATGGCCTCCCCGGGAGTTGGGAACTACTGTTCTCTTCTATAACCACAGCCTGCAAGTTGTAGTTCGGGCCAACCAATCCCCTTAACTCAACCCACTGACCTCCATTTGTACTGGAGCGCAGTGCCAACAGGAGATGGGACCCCAAGAGCATAGCAAACTACTGCTCAGCTTTGAAACCACGGTCCTGAGTGCTATAATCAGTTGAGCTCAGTGTCCAAGGATAAGTATTTTACCCTTGGAGGTTGATTAAGCCAGAGTTCACCCCACCCCCTGCTTGACGAGTCCCAACTTGAGGGTCAAGCTGATAGCCAACTGCTGCCCCAGCCAGAATTGTCATGCCTTCTTAGAATGCCAGGTGGACCTCCCCACCTAACGAGACAAAGGTGGATCTAGTCACAAAGGGGTGGGTCCCGAGGACCCATAAGGGGACTCCAAAGAGTCTGCTACATCTCATGTCCGTCTATCCTGTACCACCCATAGTCTGACTGCGATCTACTGATGCTGTGTCGCCATGCTGGTGACCCCCACCCAGCGTATATGGCGCATCGCCAGCTTTCGTTGCAGGTATCCCTGGTGCCGCAAAAGATGCCCATGCTTTTGGATTGTGAAGGCATGGGGAAAATATCTGACCATATTTACCTTCACCTACTTAGATCGGGGTGCAGTGGGTGCTCTGGAAATGTCAGCAATTGGGCTCCAAACCCATATTTTTTGACGCCCTTGGAGCCACGGCACACTTTCTGGCATAAAATCCGTATGAAGTACAGTATACAGAATCCGTATACAGTCCGTATGAAGTGTGTGTCAATGTCCTGGCGTACGTACCCCATAGCCTGATCCACGTTGGTGACTATCCTACTATGATGTGTAAAGGCTCAACTGTCCGATGAACTCAGAAATATGTGACATTAAGCAAGGGTGTCCTATGTGCTTGCCATGATCCCTCCCTTCTTACAGAAAGTTTTTCTGTTCAGTTTCATCTGTGGGGATAACCCCAGACCTCCCAGGCTGCTTAACTGCTAGCAATGTGAGCAGTTGCTGACATTAATGGCGGAATCTCCCGGCTCCAACTTGAAATTTATTACCGCCCACCTTAATGTGCCACGTTGTAAGCAATTGGTACTTAGCATATCTCTTCCCCTTGAAAAGATACCACAAACCGCTTTGATCCGGAGGACCTTGATAAGCGCAAAATTTACCAAGGACATACCTCTAAATGTCTCATAGGTAGGGCGGCCGGAGAACACACAACACAGGCAGTGTGCCAAATGAGAATGGCTCTACACAGCCATAAGACCAGAGATACACATACCTTAAACCACAGATGCACCTATGAGGTATGCTCGACTGCCTATTCACCGGTTATCCTCCCAGAACCCATCTACTTGGTGATACGATACATTATTCTAAACAGCGTTGCTATCACCATCACCCAGCCTCTGCCCATTGTGATCACCCTACATCCTCATGTGCAGTGGTCCTTAGATTAAAAACCAATGGGAATCCTGAACTGCTCTTTAATCCACCTCTCAACAGCACTCATGTCAAGCACCCCTCACTGGAGAGGTACGTTCTGGTGAGGTATCTAACCACACATGGATGGCCTGGAGGCTAATATAGACTCCTTGCAGTTATTTCCTCATGGGAACAGTCCAGCCCGAACTGCCAAGCCATGTCTTCCCTGGACCGGAAACAAGCATCCTAGGACCGGTTTCGGGCTTTCAGCCCTCATCAGCCAGGATAGCTTGACTCCAGTGGCACGGAGAGCATGGGACCCACGTCTGGGCATACCCGTCCCACTCGGGGTGACAAATGCAAAAACAACAATTGATGGACAGAATGCAGAACAATGTCGTACATTCACCCCAGTACAGTGATCTGGGCCTAAATCCATCGTTTTTTTGCTCACCATGCCATTCCAGTTTGGACCCACTGTTCCCATGAGGCACAGGGTCAGACTGATTTGCATATGGCCATGTCTGAACTGGGGTGGTGGAGTGAGCTAAAGAATGATGATGGATTAAACCCAGATCAGTTGACTGGGGGTGAGTGTTTGATTGGCTCAAACGTTCCGTCCATCATCCCCTTTTGTATCGCTTTGTTCGCCCTAAGTTGGCGGGGGTATGCCCAGACGTGGGTCCCTTGCTCACTTTGCCACTGGATTCAAGCAAGCCTGGCTGATGACGGCTGGAATGCCAGAAACCGGTCCTAGAATGCTTGTTTCCGGTCCAGGGAAGACATGGCTTGGCAGTTCGGGCTGGACTGTTCCCATGAGGCACAGGGTCAGACTGATTTGCATATGGCCATGTCTGAACTGGGGTGGTGGAGTGAGCTAAAGAATGATGATGGATTAAACCCAGATCAGTTGACTGGGGGTGAGTGTTTGATTGGCTCAAACGTTCCGTCCATCATCCCCTTTTGTATCGCTTTGTTCGCCCTAAGTTGGCGGGGGTATGCCCAGACGTGGGTCCCTTGCTCACTTTGCCACTGGATTCAAGCAAGCCTGGCTGATGACGGCTGGAATGCCAGAAACCGGTCCTAGGATGCTTGTTTCCGGTCCAGGGAAGACATGGCTTGGCAGTTCGGGCTGGACTGTTCCCATGAGGCACAGGGTCAGACTGATTTGCATATGGCCATGTCTGAACTGGGGTGGTGGAGTGAGCTAAAGAATGATGATGGATTAAACCCAGATCAGTTGACTGGGGGTGAGTGTTTGATTGGCTCAAACGTTCCGTCCATCATCCCCTTTTGTATCGCTTTGTTCGCCCTAAGTTGGCGGGGTATGCCCAGACGTGGGTCCCTTGCTCACTTTGCCACTGGATTCAAGCAAGCCTGGCTGATGACGGCTGGAATGCCAGAAACCGGTCCTAGGATGCTTGTTTCCGGTCCAGGGAAGACATGGCTTGGCAGTTCGGGCTGGACTGTTCCCATGAGGCACAGGGTCAGACTGATTTGCATATGGCCATGTCTGAACTGGGGTGGTGGAGTGAGCTAAAGAATGATGATGGATTAAACCCAGATCAGTTGACTGGGGGTGAGTGTTTGATTGGCTCAAACGTTCCGTCCATCATCCCCTTTTGTATCGCTTTGTTCGCCCTAAGTTGGCGGGGGTATGCCCAGACGTGGGTCCCTTGCTCACTTTGCCACTGGATTCAAGCAAGCCTGGCTGATGACGGCTGGAATGCCAGAAACCGGTCCTAGGATGCTTGTTTCCGGTCCAGGGAAGACATGGCTTGGCAGTTCGGGCTGGACTGTTCCCATGAGGCACAGGGTCAGACTGATTTGCATATGGCCATGTCTGAACTGGGGTGGTGGAGTGAGCTAAAGAATGATGATGGATTAAACCCAGATCAGTTGACTGGGGGTGAGTGTTTGATTGGCTCAAACGTTCCGTCCATCATCCCCTTTTGTATCGCTTTGTTCGCCCCTAAGTTGGCGGGGGTATGCCCAGACGTGGGTCCCTTGCTCACTTTGCCACTGGATTCAAGCAAGCCTGGCTGATGACGGCTGGAATGCCAGAAACCGGTCCTAGGATGCTTGTTTCCGGTCCAGGGAAGACATGGCTTGGCAGTTCGGGCTGGACTGTTCCCATGAGGCACAGGGTCAGACTGATTTGCATATGGCCATGTCTGAACTGGGGTGGTGGAGTGAGCTAAAGAATGATGATGGATTAAACCCAGATCAGTTGACTGGGGGTGAGTGTTTGATTGGCTCAAACGTTCCGTCCATCATCCCCTTTTGTATCGCTTTGTTCGCCCTAAGTTGGCGGGGGTATGCCCAGACGTGGGTCCCTTGCTCACTTTGCCACTGGATTCAAGCAAGCCTGGCTGATGACGGCTGGAATGCCAGAAACCGGTCCTAGGATGCTTGTTTCCGGTCCAGGGAAGACATGGCTTGGCAGTTCGGGCTGGACTGTTCCCATGAGGCACAGGGTCAGACTGATTTGCATATGGCCATGTCTGAACTGGGGTGGTGGAGTGAGCTAAAGAATGATGATGGATTAAACCCAGATCAGTTGACTGGGGGTGAGTGTTTGATTGGCTCAAACGTTCCGTCCATCATCCCCTTTTGTATCGCTTTGTTCGCCCTAAGTTGGCGGGGGTATGCCCAGACGTGGGTCCCTTGCTCACTTTGCCACTGGATTCAAGCAAGCCTGGCTGATGACGGCTGGAATGCCAGAAACCGGTCCTAGGATGCTTGTTTCCGGTCCAGGGAAGACATGGCTTGGCAGTTCGGGCTGGACTGTTCCCATGAGGCACAGGGTCAGACTGATTTGCATATGGCCATGTCTGAACTGGGGTGGTGGAGTGAGCTAAAGAATGATGATGGATTAAACACAGATCAGTTGACTGGGGGTGAGTGTTTGATTGGCTCAAACGTTCCGTCCATCATCCCCTTTTGTATCGCTTTGTTCGCCCTAAGTTGGCGGGGGTATGCCCAGACGTGGGTCCCTTGCTCACTTTGCCACTGGATTCAAGCAAGCCTGGCTGATGACGGCTGGAATGCCAGAAACCGGTCCTAGGATGCTTGTTTCCGGTCCAGGGAAGACATGGCTTGGCAGTTCGGGCTGGACTGTTCCCATGAGGCACAGGGTCAGACTGATTTGCATATGGCCATGTCTGAACTGGGGTGGTGGAGTGAGCTAAAGAATGATGATGGATTAAACCCAGATCAGTTGACTGGGGGTGAGTGTTTGATTGGCTCAAACGTTCCGTCCATCATCCCCTTTTGTATCGCTTTGTTCGCCCTAAGTTGGCGGGGGTATGCCCAGACGTGGGTCCCTTGCTCACTTTGCCACTGGATTCAAGCAAGCCTGGCTGATGACGGCTGGAATGCCAGAAACCGGTCCTAGGATGCTTGTTTCCGGTCCAGGGAAGACATGGCTTGGCAGTTCGGGCTGGACTGTTCCCATGAGGCACAGGGTCAGACTGATTTGCATATGGCCATGTCTGAACTGGGGTGGTGGAGTGAGCTAAAGAATGATGATGGATTAAACCCAGATCAGTTGACTGGGGGTGAGTGTTTGATTGGCTCAAACGTTCCGTCCATCATCCCCTTTTGTATCGCTACACCGCCATAAGACCAGAGATACACATACATGAAATCCACCAATACACCTTTGAGGTATGCTACCCTGCCCCAAAATCTGCTTCCCCCTGCTCCTGGACCAGTAACATATCACATGCAGGTACAACCCCTGAGCCTCTGAAACTTTCAAAGATAACAGCTGTCTGAAGCTGTGATAAATGCATTACATTTGTTGAAAGTAAGTTTATTCCATTATCCAGAGTCTGTGTGATCCTGAGGTAAGAGGGGGGGACTACTACCTGCCTTGAAGAGCCAGACTTATTATTTTAACCGATTTTGTGGGACATATGCTGCAGAAAGTGGCCCTTCCGATCTCTGACTCTAACCAATTGAAGCATAAACTTGTGGCATAGCCTACGAAACCTCCAGGTTTAAAGCCTGCGGCCAAATGGCGCCTATACCGGAACCTGGAAGAGTAGAAAATGGAGGACCCATGTGCCACTGTGATGCCCATAGGGGCTTTTGTATTCCAGGCCAACATGATCCACCCTGTTATGAAGCCCCCTAAAGAACAGCCAGCTGCCTCTCCACCGACATGTGAAATTGTATCCCAAGCCTGACTTCTCAACTTGAACCCTCGCTTGGACAGGACCGAGCTAGCAACCAACATCTAGAAAGGCTTGCCAACCGGCTGACCATCTCCAGCAACAGAGTGTCACGCAGCCACTCCCAAGCCTGGGTACTAAACCAGGTATGGATGTATCGGAAGACCCATCTCTTGGCGCATGCCTGCCACAAAATCCAATCAACGACTATGTTACTAGGAATTAAAAATGGGGGGTCTGAAACCGGTCCGCTGCAGGTCCTGGTCAATGCTGCCATTAGGCCAACATCCGATCACCTCTCAACAGAACCTAAATCGCCAGTGATCTAGGCCTGACTGGCAGGGCGGACTATTGGTATTATTTGCCCTCTCTGGCGATATAGCGAAATAACTTAGTGAAAGATGCACGTTTGAACTGGTAGCTAATAATGTTACTTACGCCTGCAAATACTCCGCTCAGAGCAACCCACTAGACAATGGCTTCCATTGAAAAAGCGGTGCCAGCAGACCTCTAATTCCTCATTGCGCCACTCAGTCTCACCTGGCAGGAATTCACAGAGAATGACCGGTGACCACTGAAGAGGGGAAGGGTCCGGACAAAGACCTTTCAGGCTGGAAATCACGCTATGTACCTGTGCCCCAACCACTGGGCCGGACGTAGGACCGCCCCGACCAGCCACACACTGTGCTTATTAGCACCCGCCGCATGATGCAGAAAACTGAAAGCTACACAATTGTATAAACCTTGTGCGGTGCACAATGTAGGTAGTTGCCTTGACCGAACGGATATAAAACACGTTGCCGTGGAAGGAGGGGGTGAGGGATCCTGTGCACTGCCTGCGTCTGGTCTGACCGAGGGTCACACCGGCGCCCCAAACCACCCACCACACACAAGTCCAAGTCTGGATTAGCTGCAGCGGCGTGCTTGCGCGGGGAGGCCCTGCCATAACAGCAGGGGGGGGGCAGCAGCTCTGCAGAAGCACTGTGCCACCGCTGGGCGCAGAGGCACCAGGCCACCCTAACCCCGGGCTCACCCAAAGCACGCCGGCAAGCACGCAGACCCACTCATCTTGCCAAGACCAGCGTGGATATGTGCTCCACTCCCGGCATCTGTCAGTTGATGTCAGAGGAGCCATCCTGCCTCGCTCTCTTCTCCTCTGCACACAGCCGCATCGCAGCGAAGCAAGCACAGCGACTGCATGCTCACCGGCACACATCTACCGGCATCAGGGGAACACAATCTCTCAAAATTCCCACAGGCGTCACCGGCCATCTCGCCAGGTGCGCTCCGAGCAATGGTGGCCATAATGGTAAAATGCGCGGACGCCCCCATTGGCCACGTGCTTTTTCCTCTGCCTCACACATGCCGACTGGGACCACAAAACCCGCTGCCCATACACCTCTGAGGAGGAGGGGGTACACAGCTAGGCAATCAGAAGACTTTTGAAGGGCGCTGCGATAGGCCCCGGATCGACCAATGGAGCTCCGGGAACAGAACGCCGAGATGCCCAGTGTCGGTCTGGCCACAAAACATATCTGATAACAAAACGTCCTCTCTACCGTAGGTTTGTCAAGCCAATGTCACCAGATGCCAGACACCAGGCCTCTCAAACCAAACCAAGACTCAATGAGGCAATCGAGCGGCCCGCCTCCAATGCAACTGCCGGCGGGGCATCGGGCCACCCACCACACCGCTCAATTGTTCCTCCCACTCACAACCCCACCGCTCCCCACACAACACACCGCTAGACTGAAGGGGGAGACTATGGGGGGGACTGATATGCCCCTGCACTCACCGGACAAAACCGACGCCAGACCAAGGACACGACTGTGTGTCCAGCGGGGGACAAAGGGCATAAATGGCGCCGCCCCGAGGTAGAGGGGCTCGAACCGCCACCTCGCTGTGCACCACCAATGCTCCCGATATAAACCAATGAGCCACCAGAGGACACTGAGCACGCCCCAGTAAACACGGTGCCGATGCGCGCGATACCCCTTGGCTACTGCAGAACCATGATGCCTCGCACTTGCAGCTCATGTCCAGAAAGTATGCCACTCTGTTTGTTCCCCCGCTGCATCGCGCCCAGCCATGCATGCCCCAAGCACTCAGAGGCAGGGCAGCCAGCCCTAAAGGCACTGCCCGGGCCTCGAAACACCACCCCGGAGGGGCCCACACTCACAGTCGAGCTCAACCTAAATCACCAATGATGCCTCCTGGCTCCTAGCACGATGCAACGTTCTCCGTCACTTCTGTTGTTGCATTTTTTTTATATATAAATATCTATCTATCTATATATATATATATGTATATATATATATATATATACTGCTACCGCGCAGCTTGTTTCTTCCTTTTTGCACTCCTACATGTCAATTATACTTTTTAAACTTACCATTCTAAAATGGCTATGTGGGAACAGTGAATTACAGAAGGCAACATGGCGTTGGTGCACCACAATGCAAGCTTGTATGTATCACGATGCTAGTGCTTGCATCGGTGACCATATCGGCTTTTCTTTAATAGAAAACACTTTCCAAACTGGACATCCACACATCCGCCTATATTGTCATGCAATAGCAGCCATTTCGAACCTGGCTAACGAAAACAAGCATTGGCCAATACCTAACCCTATTAAAACGAGACCCATTGTCTTTGCCAATGCTTGTCATATTTCTACCATGTCTAGTTTAAAGAAGCAGGGGTGAGAAATCGCCCACTAGCCCAGGCCAGCAGGCACCGTTTAGTTTATGCGTCTAGTTGGCGTAACAGTAGTCTGAGGGCCCCACAACGTTGTCTGAATATTCCTGCAATGGAAGAATTGCACAGAAGATGCACCTTCTATATTCTCTAGGGACCAAGAAAAAGATGTCTGCCTGCCGCCATAGCTGGCCATCATGTTTTAAACGCTTACCATAATCCATAATGAGTAAGACTCATCTTAACATCAACAGGGTCCCCCAAATATTTTCCGGGAACTGAAGACATATTGAAATCCTTTGCGCGGAGCAAGAAAGACCAGAAATGTTTTTAATGCACCGAAAACGGAACAGTAAGACTGACCAGGAAAGTGAAGCAAGGCCCCTCACTCGTTGACCAGAGGGACTTTACTGAGCAATTGTGCCAGTCCCGCCACATGAGACAACCAACAGAAAGTGGGGGCATACGGTTCCCTTGAAAACCACCTTATCTATTCTCGGAGGTAGGCGTGAGGGCAGGACAAATTACAGCAACCCGCTCATCTGCGACCCAAGTCGGGACCCGGTGCGGTCCAGGCCCCTCGGACCGGGCAAGAGTTCCACCGGCGAGAACAATCTCCCACCCAAGCAACACGCCTGGGGGGCAAGGGCATCCAGCCCCAAAGATCGTGCTGCGACCAATCTGATCCCCCCCTCACCCCTGGGGTCCTAGATTAAGAAAGGCACGGGGGAGCAGCAGAGAATGCCGGATACTAACGCCTGGCAGGGGCGACCATCCCCACAACACAGTCTCAAGGGGAGAGAAAAATTGACCCAAAGGGCCCAGACTCACCGCAGCAAGCCACTGCCTCCCACCAGAGAACACGATGAGACGCGGAACAAGGAGCAGACCTGTAGACGGCGTGTCCGGCAGCAAAGAGGGCGCCAGAAAGGCAGGGGGAGGTATAAGTACCTTCCCCCAACCCTCTGTGCGCTGGAAATGACGCGGCCCGCGCAGTGGGCTGAGGGACTCCTCCCCGGGCCCCCAGACTGGAAGGGGGGTGATGGTGGGCCTAAGTGGCACTAAGGGGGCCGCCCTTTTAGGTGGCCCACTGCGTGAGCCGCGGGCAGCCGCATTACCTCAACATACAGCCGGAGTGAGCAGCTAAACTTTTCGGTCTCATTATAGCATTGTATCCGTAAATATAGGAGAGCGTTTACTGAATGTTTTAATTAGTTTTATGTTTTCATTAGCTTTGACTGTTTTCTGCACTTTGCACTTTTTTGCTGAGATTGTTGGGGAATAAAAGCGCTTGGGGCCACGCTGTAGACTTGGACTACCAGGCCGTGTTCAAGTGCCAGTAATCTTCTTTTCATTTTTATCAGTAGCCTCTCTGTTGGAGTTCTAGTCTCCGCTAAGGTCACACTATTAAATGGGGGTCAGTGTGCGGCGTGCCGTTGGCATGCCAAATGTGTGCCTAAGGCAAGCCCGTCGGCGCCTGTCCTCGTCCGGCTGGGGCCAGGGGTCGGGACCCTTGCCTGTTTCAAGACAGAAAGGACAATATATTCATCAGCTGAAATGTTGAGCCTTAACAGAAGGCCTGGGAAACGTGTCGACACGCCCTGGACCCAACTAGTCTACTGGCTGAGTGTCCATGCTCTAAATGTATATTAAATACAGTAAAGGCAGCACAGAAACTTGGTACCTTGTTTATATAAGGGAACCAGGTGGGGCAAAGTCAGACAACACACAGATGGCACATGTATCTTGTCAACTGTAGATCCCTCCTCAAACATAAACTAGAGGTATTCACCTTTTAAGAAGAAACTCAACCAAAAGCACTCTTTTTAGCAGAAACCTGGTTCAATGAAAGCAGTTAGCCAGACATAGCTGTAACCTTACCACCAGGATATACAATCGACACGAACGATCGGGTGGACAAAGTGAGAGGGGGGTTGCCATCATTGTAAAGAGCAACTTAGATTGTAAATTTAGTCCAGTATTAATGTCAGGCAGTGAAAGTTTGCTATTTTCTATCAAACTCTCCCACACTTATACATTTTCAGGGCTGTTGGTATACCGTTCCCACAGAGTTCGTGAAGAACATGCCAGATGTACTGGCGGTCTACAGCCATCAAGCAGCCAATTTTACGTTACAAGACAATCTAAATATTCATGTTGAGTACTTAGGGCCCGATTCACAGAACTAACTTACGTCAAAATCCTAAACTTACAACAATTTTGGTATTCACAGAATGAACTTACACATTTGGGTATTCACAGAATGAACTTACACATTTGGGTATTCACAGAATGAACTTACACATTTGGGTATTCACAGAATGAATTTACTCATCCTAACTTTATGTCCGCACTCGGGCCGAATTTCCGGCCCGGTGGTGGAGATTCCGGCCCGGTGGTGGAGATTCCGGCCCGGAGGTGGAGATTCCGGCCCGGAGGTGGAGATTCCGGCCCAGGAGTGGAGATTCCGGCCAATGGTGGAGATTCCGGCCGGTGGCGGAGATTCCACCACCGGCCGGAATCTCCACCTCCGGGCCGGAATCTCCACCTCCGGGCCGGAATTTCGACCTCCGGGCCGGAATCTCCACCACCGGGCCGGAAATTCCGGCCCGAGTGCGGACATAAAGTTAGGATGAGTAAGTTCATTCTGTGAATACCCAAATGTGTAAGTTCATTCTGTGAATACCCAAATGTGTAAGTTCATTCTGTGAATACCCAAATGTGTAAGTTCATTCTGTGAATACCAAAATTGTTGTAAGTTTAGGATTTTGACGTACGTTAGTTCTGTGAATCGGGCCCTTAGCATATACTTAGGCTGCCAATTTCCTGCCTGTCTGTGATTCATCTAGTGCAGCTGGTCAGCTCCTCCACTGATAATAAGGGACATATTTTGGAGGCAATTCTTATGAATCTAGACAATATGGTGGTAGAATCGCCTCTACCAGTTGATTGAACAGACCACTATATTATTCCATTCTCTATTCCAACAGCTTAGACATCTACACCTAGAATTACGCACTCCAAGACCACTCGGCAATGGTCCAAACTGGAAAAGACTAGCTGGGAGTCAGCATTATGTAACTGGGCCCCATATTGAACACAAGACAAAGAGGCATCCGTATCCTACTCAGAATTCACAAAATGGATCAACAAAGTCCTTGATGATCTCATTCCATTACAAATCTGCAAGAAAATGCAACAGCGCGATAAAATTCAGTGGTTCACCCAGGAGCTAAGACAATCAACGAAAGAATGTAAAAAATCTGAAAGAAAATGGAGAGTTAAGTACGATGACTCATGTAAACAGGCCTACAAAGTATCTCTGAACAAATATCAGCACGCTATTCGCAGAGCCAGGATTAAGGATTTCGCAGAGAGGATTAAGCAGTCCTCCAACTCTGCTAAGGAAATCTACAACATAGTAAACTCCTTTATAAAGCCTGAGCTATCAAAGGTCGGCCGCCTGAATTCTTTTAGGTATCCCTAAAACAGTGTCAGCCCGCACAGCACTGAAAAATCTACACTGGCTTCCTATAAGATGTAGAGTACAATTCAAGGCACTATGCATCACACAGAGGGCAAAACACAAAATGGGCCCTCGTGTTCTCCCTCAGCTGGTCACCTTCCACCGGACCAACAGAGCTGTCAGGTCTAGCAATATTGAGCTTCTTGCTGTTCCCAGAGTTCAGAGATCTAGAAGTGGAGGTCGCTCCTTCGCTTTTCTGGAACCCAAACTCTGGAACTCTCTGCCGATTAGCCTGAGAACGGACTATAATTTTATGAGTTTTAGAAATAACTGAAACTTACCTGTTTACCTAATCTCACAAATTTTTAACTACCTCACTCCAGCAGTTGTTGAAAGCGCGGGAAGCCCAGTGTTGTGTAGCCAGGTGCTGTACAAATTAGGTGAAAAGAATTGAATAGAATACTCTCTAATCATTCTTGTATATACATTATCTCTAAAACAACTAATATAATACTTTTCAGGTACTGGTATTCCAAATTCTTTTTGATTATTTCTACTTGCAGCATCACCAATTATAAGTTGTGAAACATTTCCCACAGGAGTGAATAAATACACCAACAGACCAACCAATGTCACTAATACTAAAGTTACTAATGTCATCCCTGAAAGTTTACAGCAGGTGCTATGTTTCATCTTCATGTTAGAGACCATACAAAAACATAAATTCTTGTAGTAAATATCAAGTTATTCTTTATCTTCTTCTTCTATAGCAGAGGCAACGGGAAAAATATCAAGTTCAATTCTCAAAAATATATCATTATTATTTTTTTTAGATCAGTTCTTGTTAGTGTGAAAAATCCAAAAACAAATCAAGATTCAAAAGCAGTTCCACTAAATCAGTTTATAGGATTTCTTTGCATTGGATCTCTTTCAGTATTTTATAACTTTAAACAGCATTCTCATTTACTCTCAAAGCGGTTCTTCTTCTGAATCTGTCTCAAGATCTGATTCTCTTTCAAAAATACCATGGCACCTATTCAATAGAAAATATTCATCTTCATCAGTCTCTTCTTCTGACACAGTAGTTAAATATGCACATAGCAAAATCACAAAAAAAATGATGGACGAAGTGTTGAAACTTTTCAAACACTCACTCCCAGTCACAGATCTGAGTTTCATCCATCGTTATTTTGCTCGTCACGTCACCCCAGTTTGGACCCACCCGTATGCAAATCAGTCTTGTCCCTGCTCCCCTTGGGAACAGTCCAGCCCTACCTGCCAGGCCAGGTCCTTCCTGACCGGAAACAAGAATCCTGAGACCAGTTTCGGGGTATCACCCCTCATCAGCCAGGCTAGCTTGAATCCAGTAGCACAGCGAGCAAGGGACCCACATTTAGACATACCCTTAGCCACTTAGGGCGCACATAGCGACATCGTTATTTTACTTGCCATGTCACCACAGTTTGGACCCAACCATATGCAAATCATCCTTGACCTTGCTCGCCATGAGAACAGTCCAGCCCAAACTGCCAGGCCAGGTCCTCCCTGGACTGAAAACAAGCCTCCTGGGACCGGTTTTGGGTTATCTCCCCTCATCAGCCAGGCTAGCTTGAATCCAGTTGCGCAGCAAGCAAGGGACCCACGTCTGGGCATACCCTTAGCTACTTAGGGGCACAAAGCAACATCACAAAATAAAATGATGGACGGAGTGTTGAAACTTTTCTGACACTGTAGTTAAATATACACACTCTGGTCCTATATACTTTTGATTAGGAACTCTCTGGATGATCTTTTACCAGTTGATATTTCACTTTCATTAGTCTCCCAGGCAGACTGCTTCTCTGTATTTGACTCCGGCTCACAATGTTTCTGCTTACAAGTTATTTTCCTGTGAATTTCTTCGGCCCATATTTCTTGGGTAACAGTGACAGTGACAGTATTTAGTACTTGGTTTCTCTTAAAACATTGACTTTTACTTGTTCTCATATTTTGTTCAGAGTTTCTTTTGCTTGTTCTTTCTTACCAAACTTTCTTCCCCCAAAGGGGTCTTTTGAACTCTGATTTTCAAGTGTAACTTGTTATGCTCATCATTCTGATCAGAGCCTACTTCTTACTGCTGCCACCTATGCGTTGCTCTTTTGCATGGCAACAGCCCTTCACTCTGATCATTTTGTAACTGGACTTCTGAAGTATCTAGCTCTTCAACCAAACTCTCACTCAATTGAAACTCTCTTTGAATTTTCAACTCATTTTTCAACTTGATCTTTACCACTTACAAATTCTACATCCCGACCCCTCTGGATACACGCTGTGAACTTGGTCTGGACTGTCACTTGTTCACTGTCACCTTTTTCACCTTGTTCAGCAGTTTGTGCACCTTGATCATCAGCTTCATCTGCCTCTTGCACAGTTTCAACTGCTCTAACTCTTTTTGTGTGAGCAGCATGGATCCATTGAGACACTCCTGCACACTTGACTGCACTATTTGTGATCAGGATAACCTGATAGGGGCCACTCCACCATTCGTCCAAACATCCCTAGCAGACTTGTTTACAAATGAAAATCCAGTCTCCCGCAATCATGCTGTAACAAGGAGTGTCTCTGTAGTCTTCTTTGACTGTGTCTACCTGTTGAGAGACATATTTTAGCACATCAGCCAGACCTTTGCAATAGTCCAGAACGATATCATCAGTTATTGAACCAATGCAGCTGAAGGTGCATGTGAAAGTCACATTGCTCTACCCATGATAATTTCTTATGGTGAAAAGCCTGTCCTCCTGTTTGGAGTACTTCTCATATTCATCAACACAAGGAGAAATTCACTACATCAATTCAAGCCTGTAAAGGCACAGACCTTTGCCAGTTTATTTTGAGAGTACCGTTCATTCTCTCCACCACACCAGAGGACTGTGGTTGATAAATGCAGTCAAATCTTTGCTAAATCTCAAAAGCTGTACAAATTATCCGTAGTACCTCATTTTTAAAATGAGTGCTGCGATCAATCTCAACAGACGTTGGGAGGCCGAATTGTGGTAATAACTCCCTCAACAGCAATTTGGCTTCTGTAAGGCTATCTGCTCTCCCAGTAGGAAATGTTCTGACTCATTTACAGCACAAGCAGGCTACTACCAAGATATACTTAAGACCATTGCAAAGGGGCATCTCAATAAAGTCTGCTTGCAATCTTGTAAATGGGCCTTCTGATTTTCCAATGTCATTCATAACAGTAACAGTACTTTTGCCTTTTTTTTGTTTAGATGACAAACTAAATATCCGTCACAAACATTTTCAGCAACATGTCAAAGTCCTGTGTTTTCAAAATATTTCCTAAAAAGCCTAATTAGACTATCTTTCCCTGCATGAGTTTGAGTATGTAAATATTTACACATGGGCTTCAACATTGAATTGGGCAGAATATACCTCTAATCTTTACATAGAAATCTCAATAATTATTTTTATAACCCAATTTCATCCATTTTAATTTTCCATCATCAGCAGCATCTTCTTGCAGATCCCTCAATTCAGTCAACGAAATCTGCAATGAATCCATAAAATAACATTTTACATTGTTCAAACTATGTATAACATCATCATTTTTATGATTTTTCTGAATGATTGTGCTTTCCTTCAGGGCATAAAGGTACCTTGCCATTCGGTCAGCATACTTATTTACTATTGTGACCAAATCCTTGCCAGCTTTATGAGCTTGGCATGTTGCAACTTCCACTTCTATTGGTTTCTGAAGTTCATCCAACAAGTCCATTATGTACAGTCGATTCTTGATCAGAGCACCTGAAGATGTAATGAATCATGTTTGTGACCAGAGCTGACCATAGTCATGCACAACACCAAAACCATACTGGCTATCTGTATAGATAGTCACACTCAAATTCTCTGACAAGCAGCAAGCTCTCACTATAGCAATAAATTCTGCTACTTGTGTTGAAGTCACCTTTGGAAAAGAGACTGTCTTAAATGTTACCTAAACAGAACATACTGCATATGCAGCTCACAATCCTCCATATGGATCCCTCAAACAGAAACCATCAGCAAAGTGTCAAATCTGAAACCTCTTATGGGTCTTCCTTAATATCTGGTCTTATCTTTGTGCATAACTCAGTCACCTCAATACAACTGTGCTCCAACGTGTCATTAACAATATTTTCCCTGTCTTTACATTTCTCTCAAACTGAAAGCAGTGCTGCTGGGTTTAGAACATTGCACCTTCAAACTGAAATGTTTTCAGCTCCAAAAGTACCTGCTCATATCGTGTCAACTTGCTGTTTGCAATGTGTTGTGTTTTCGTTCTTGGTAGAAGAGTGCGGAACATAGAAAATCAAAGTATGACCCATCAAAATTTCTTCACTTTCTTCTTTTGCCAAACAAACTGCTGCAACCGATTTTAGACATCCTGGAAGAGTTACAACAACTGGATCCAACACTCCTGAAAGGTAGCGATTGGATGCAGAAGTCCTCCATGTTTCTGAGCAAGTATTGAGAGTGCGTATCCATCTTTTTCATGACAGAACAAATAGAAAATTATATTGTAGTCAGGCATCCCGAGTGCGGTCACATGACACAAACTCTCTATCAGTTTCTTAAATGATTCAAGGCACTTGTCATCAAATGGTACTGGATCTTGTATATCATTACATGCCAGACTTGCTAAAGACTTTGCAACCAGGGAAAAATTTGGAATCCAATGGTGACAATAACCAACAATTCTCAGAAACATCTGAAACTCCCTCTGGGTGGTTGGGGGGTTTAATTTCAAAATTGCAGAAATGCGTTCTATTGAGACTTTTCGCATAACCTTTTTTTAAAATGGTGTCCGAGATAGATAACTTCCTCTTCACAATACTGCATTTTTGTTGTGGAGACTTAATGCCTCCTCTCAAAGAATTCAATAATGCAATTGCATCAAGTTTGCAGTTCTCTTTTTCTCAGATGCCAATAAAAGGTCATCTATGTACTGAACTAGGACTGATTTACATGGCAATTTTAAACTCTCTGAATCCTTCTTTAGAATTTGGGGGAAAATCAAAGTGCTTTCTGTATACCCCTATGGGATTCTACACCACATGAGAACGTTATTCAAAAATTGAAATGCAAAAAGGTAATGTGAATCCTGGTGCAATGGTATTGAAAAGAACGCTTGGCACAAATCGATGACTGTGTACTATTCTGTCTCTGCTGGACGTCAGAACAGTGTTACTGCTGGATTCGATATCATAGGACTATAAGAAACACAATTTTATTAATCTTTCAGAGGTCTTGAACAATTCTCCATTTGCGACTTGGTTTCTTAATTCCCATTACAGGAGAACTGCACGGGCTGCCAAGAACGTCTCGAAGGATTCCCTGCTCAATCATTTTCTCAATCACTGGTTTCATTCTCTCCTCCGCTTCTTAAGATAATGTGTACTGTCTAGTTCTGGGAAATATGGCATCTAGTTTTACCATTATTCTTACTGGTTCTGCTGTTTTATTCAAACCAATTTCATTTCCTGAAAAATCCCACACCTCTTCTCTGACAGTGAGTCTTTAATCAGGAGGGAGGTCTTCTTTTCTCAAAACTGGGTACATCTCAAATCAAGTCTTCTGCACTAAGTTTAAAAAGTGGATCTTCATCTTGTGTTTCTACTGCAACACAATCCGGTGTGATATAAATAATACTATTCATCTTGCAAAGAAGATCCCTTCCAAGCAAGTTCACTGGAAAGAATCACATACAATAAACGGATGTTTATTCTGCATTTGTTCTATTTTGACTGGCACGTCCTGAAACTTGATTAACAATTTCTTTATTACTGATCCCTACAACTTCTCTTCCCAAGAGAGGTAGGTTCAGAACTTTCACAGAACGAACTATAGTATCAATCTGAAATGAAACGGAATAGCCATTGACCTCTCTGTCAATGTACAGGCAATTTTGATCTACCTCTAAGACTGTTCCAAGTAAGCAATTCTCCTCCCCTCTCAGGCACCATCATTGCGATCTTATGCCTGCCATCTCATCAGTGATGATCATGACATTCTATTGATAACCTGAATCATATGGCATTTTATTTCTCATGTTTTGCTGCATTACCAGAGTTGAAGGTACAGACATTTGATCTGTTTTTGACTCTGCATGTTCTGCCCCATATTCTGCATATTCGCTCTTGCATTATTTTTCTGCATCCACTGTGGTATATTGACCTGAATCCTATTTTGATTCAGTCTACATTCCCTTTTCTAATGCCTCATCAACCCGCATAAATGACAAGCTGTAGTCATTTTCAACATTTCAGCATTCCCAATCATACCATTTATCCTCGTCACCTTGTCGTTAGATTTGTCCCATTGATTCCTTCATCCCATTTCTTACAGAATTCATATTTGAACACACTTGGCGGTTTTCAAATTGTTTTGTCTGAGCAATCATAAGTTTTTCCTTCAGCTTTTTCTGTTTCTTTTCAAGATAATCACTACTTGTTTTAGACAATTTCAAAATGTCAGCAATGCCCCTGGTCGACCAGCACAATTCACTTTGCTGAACGTGATTACTAATCTCTGACCTCAGCCCATTCACGATAGTAGAAACAAAGCCTCCAACAGCACCCTTCTCTGGATTTTTGACTTCTCTATGCTTTTTGAATATCTGCATCAACATTTAATAATAGGAATGCACTGACTCTTTAAGCTCCTGTGTTGTTCTCAAAATGTTTTCCCAATTTATATCTCTTTCTGGAATTCGTTTCTTCAGATGCTCAATCACTGCCTTTTATTTCTCAACCTCATCTGCTGATGGTGCATTTTTTTTTTAAAGGTGCCTAAACACTGACTAAGGTGAGTCCCTGGACTGCGATGAATGTACCATTGGGATCTATCCAGGTTTTATTGGTATGGAAGGGGGTGTCTTTTTAATTAGAATGGCAACCCCTCTGGATCCCGAGGAGAATCCGGCGTGTGAGAGAGTTGTGTTTGCACCTCTCCCGAGAAAAGCACATTGTGTGCCCTGGAGGTGTGTCTCTTGGAGGAGGACTATATCAGTTTTCAATCTCCTAAAATATTTGGCAACCAGCCCCCTCTTTAAATTGTGTCCGAGACTGTTGACATTCCATGTCATTAAGGAGTATCCCCCCTCACCCTGTGCATGTGATAAAGCTCCCTGTGGTGTCTCGTGACCGCATAGTGCCGTAAATGAGAGATCACATCTCTGCGTTTGATTCCACTCTCTCTTCGCTCAACCTTAAACAATGAACTATACCCCCTTTGCTTGGCCATGAATCTCAGGTCTCTCCTCAAACCCTCCCCTCCTCACTTTCGCCCAAGCTCCTTCCCCAACTGTCAGCATGACAATTGTGTCATAGGTTAAGCCTGAGAGGTCTGTATCCCTCCAAACCCTCAAACCCTCCCCTTAAAAGAAACCCAAAAAAGAAGTAAGTGTTTACTGAGCACTAAACTAGACACCCACTGGGTGTGACGCTTAAGTATCAGGGGGCACCTCGTGCCGTCTTACTGTCCTTCGGCCTCTTACGGGCCCGTGCATCTCATCCTTCCTCGCCTCCCTCGTGCACTGTCTGGTGGGAGGGGCTCCCGGGTGGCAGTGTCTGAACTTGGCTCCTCCATGCGGGTGATCTTTTGTAGGAGTGGGGGGTCGCTGTCCGTTTCTGCTGAATGTTCCCGTTCCGATGGGTCTGAGGTAGTTCGTCCTCTGCCTCTGCCCCTGGCTTGTTTCCTCCTGTTCGTTGTCTGTGGCAGTCCGTCTTCTGTATCTGAGGTTTGGGCCGCTTCCGAGGAGCGCTGTTCTGGTCGAGGTGGTGTAACCATGCATTTCTTGTTCGTCCGGCCTGATCGGTGGCTCATTTTCTCTCTCCGTGGTCTGGGCCCAGTGCATGTCTGCATGTTTGAGTGGGAGGCCACCGCTTATTCGTTTTAGTGTCTCAGGGGACGGCGTTCCTCTATTCAGGTCCAACGCTCCTCCGGCATCTGAAAGAATGATTTACCCTGAAAGATAACCTTGAGTTTCGCTGGGAAGAGCAGCATGTATTGGATGTGGAGAGTTCACAATTATGCTTTGACTGAGTTGAAGGTTCGCCGATGTTTCTGGACTTCCCGGGAGTAGTCAGGGAAACCCATTATTTTGGCATTGGCATGCCTGACTTCTCCGATTCGTCTCATCTCCTGGAGTCTCAGGTCACAGTCCTGGTAGTTTAGAAAATGAGCAATTAGAGGCCATGGGGGTGCTCCCGCCGGTGGTCTGAAACGGGGCATCCTGTGGGCCAGTTGGATTACAAAACTGTGCCTTTGGGAGGGAGTCTCTGAGCCACTTATCCAGGAAGGGTCCCATGTCTGATCCCTCATTTCCCTCCGGAAAGCCTATGAAGCGTAGATTGTTCCTGCGCGCTCAATTTTACGCATCGTCCACTTTCCAGATGACCTCCTTCAAGGAGGTTGCAAGACTTGTAACTTTCTTGCGCAGGGTGTGAGATACGTCTTCTACCTCCGATATGCGATGTTCCACCTGCGTCACCCTTTCGGATACATTGTGTAGGTCCTGGCGTAGTAGGGTTACCTCAGAGCGAACCTCAGCTATTCTCCCTTTTGGAGCCTCTCTGGAGGACCGTATCGCCTGCAGGAGTGTCGCATTATCTGGCAGGGGTGGATTCTCCCTCGCCACTTCCTCTGCTGTGGCCTAGCCCAGGACCTGTGTTCTGCTGGTCGTCTCCCCCCTATGGGTATCACTGTCGCTTGGGGCACATCGTTGTTCCCAGTAGGCGGCTATGAGCCCCTGGGGTGCCCCCTCTCTCTGTCCTGCCCTGGATTCTTCCCCCAGCTCAGTTCACTCTATAACGCGGTGACCCATGTGCCTCCTCTTGGGCACCGATAATATCCTGGCACAGTGCAGCAGCGGGTCTCATGAGGGCTCCCAAGTAGCAGGGCCCCTGTCTCATGTCATTGGGGCCTCTTCCTGAGACTTCCCGCAGAGTGCAGTGGTCTGTACCCTGGTGTCTTCCCACTTAGACGGGGCTTCTCCTCCCGCTGGTCTTCTGGGCCCCCCTCAGGGTGTCTCTCCTCCACTGCACCCCAGGACCTTCTGTGTGGGGGGGACCAAGACTTACTGTGCATGGAGGTCTCCCCCCTCGGGATCTCCTTCAGTCCCCACGTGCAGCCAGATTCAGGCCCACACTTAGACCGTCTGCCTCCAACTCAACTGATCCTCTACTTGTCACCCCGGAGGGCCCAGGTAGGCCTGTGGCTCTCCCCCTCAGGCCGATAGACCGCCACTGACAAGGCCACTCCTTCCCCAGAAATCTTGGCTAGGTTTAGGGTCTTCTCTCCCGCGTGGCTGGCCGGTCGTCTCCTTGTCTGTTTACCAGGCCCGTTACGCGGCTCAGCGCTGGTCTCCGGGTAGTCGGCTGCCCTCTAGAGCTGCCTTGGCAGCACAGCCCCTGTCGCCTGCAATGCCTTGTGAGGATCATCAGTGGTCCTCTGCCCCTTTGGCCAACAAACAGCCGCGCACCGGCGTGGGCCCGTGACGGCACCTTGACACTCTCTGGTGCGACCGAGGGGCAAATTAAGGGGCGGAAGGAGCGCGGCTCGGCCATGCACAAAGCCTGACTCTGTGTCCCCACTGATAGTACTGAGGACGCAGCTCAGGTGCCGACCTCACCCGCTCACCTCTCTATAACGGACGGAATCGGCCTCAGGGCGCTGCCATTTTAGGTGGCTGGCCTCCAACTCGGCATCCCTCTCGTTCAGCCGTAAGGGCCTCCGGAGTGTGGTCTGGTTTTCCGCCAGCCTCGCCATCCTCGGCGCATTCCCCTTAGTGAGTTAGTGCAGGTTTCCTGGTCGGATGGCGATGCGAAGGCAGGATTTCGTGCAGGATTATGTTCGGGCCACCGGAGCCTCCGGCGAACGTGGCTACTCGGCCGTGTTGCTGCCATGCCCCCGATGGTGCATTATTAGTCCCCTGTCTAGACAGTTCCTGTGTCAGTCACCCAGCAACCACCTTATACTCCAACCACAAATCCATGGAAACAACAATTTCAAACAATGAATTCAAATCTGTCCACAACATTTGAGAAAGGTGTGTTAATTTATTGACCTAATCATACCACTTTGCCGGGTTTTCTCTTAACTTATGCGTAAATGCAAAAAAATCCACCCTTGTCCAAGAAACATGCACCAAATTCCCTTAGGAGCACTTCTTTCAAAGGAAACTCAGCTACTATACTTGTCCCCACATCTGAATCACTTGCTATACCTTTTTCTTTTTTTTTTTTACCTTTCCCTTTTTCTATTTTTCTTGGTACTTCTTTAAATCACTCCAATCTTGTGTTTTCTCAATCAGATCTCTTTAATATGAGCTCTCAAATTAATGAGACCAATCTCCTTGATTTCTCCATGTGTTGTATCAATTTTATAATTTTGTTTGACAATCTCATTTTACTTATGTCAACATCTAACTCATCAGCCAATTCTACCAATTTATCGTGTGCTTCATTGATGCACCTAGCAGCTTGTTTGATCAGATATCTCATCTCCTCAGAATTATATGCCAGTAATCTGTTCAAATCTACATTACCCTGAAGCAACTCTCCAAATTCTATCTTAAGCATACCAATACAAATGTCCTTAGGAGGTGGCTCTATCACCACTATCTCTGCAGCGTGCTCTGTCTCACTTGTACTAGGCATTGTCATTGCAAGTGAAGCTTCTAACAGGGCACTTGGTACGACTCCAGTAAAAGTTTGCACCACTGCAGTATCTCCCCCTCCACCAATCCCAACAGTAGTCTGGATTGGTTCTGTCTGTTTGTCTTTGTACGGAGGAGGTGTTGAAATCAGCGGCTCACTAAAAAATTTGTCATCATCCTTTGATTCTTCATCATCTTTCTTTTCTTTCAATTTGTCTGTTTGAACATGTCCTGTTTCTGTAACTATAGCACAAAATATTTTAACAATTTGCATTTTGTCAATTCTCAATGCCTTCTCTTCACTGACTAGTTTGGCTTCCAACCAACCCCTGAAGCATTTCTTAATAGATCTATCCTTCTTCTCTCTCTCGTTCTCTGTTAACATGTGATTCCATTTATTTATGTGCTTCAAACTGTGTAGTTCTGGGCATGGGACTCATATCCTACATTGTCTGTCTTATAAAGTCCAATTTCTCAATATTAAAGGTACCCTCCATAGGAAATTATAATTTCGCATCATGCGCTATATAGTTGTTCCATCATTTTAAATGCTGGCGTGACTTCCTTCAGTACTTTCTAACCCTCGCTAGGCTTATCAACCTTCTTAGGTTTAAGTTTTGTAAATACTCCACCCATTTTTACACCAAACTTTAATGAATCTAAAAAAATCAAAATGGTGCTAAAAACCAAACTCAGCAACCAACAGACAATCACAGCACAGCTCTGTCAAAGGTGAACCTATCACAACATGGCTGTACCAACAAACAATTTGAGCACTGCTAAGAGAGCTGTCTCACCAAACCTAGCACAACTTTCTGGCTGAGCAGCCAATATCAGCACGATTTCTCCATGAACAGGAAAATAACTACAGAACCATAATAAACTTTAGAAATTAATAAACCCCTTTTCTGTTTACCCTAGAAAATAAAATTATTCAGTATTTCACAAGTCAGAATATTCTTAACTGTAGAAACTCGATTTCGAGCGAGCAAAGAAGACAGTACCAGAAAATAAGATGAATCTCAGACAGCTTAAAGAGCTCTCGCTAGGTAGATTTCTGACCAGCAGAATTTTAACTCCTGAGTTAATGTACTACACCCTGCGCACTCAGGGCAAACACAGTAACTCAAATTAATCTCCTGAACCTAAAAAGAAAATGCATTAATGCAGATCCGTATCAATGTGTAAGTAGCGCCTTGCACTACACACCAAGACACACAAGGTAACAATATCTCAAAATCTTGGATTTTTGATGAAATCCGACAACCAACTAAATTGTTTTCTCCTATAAACAAAACGACGTAAGATGGGTTCACAATTGCAAATAATACAACATTAGCATAGTAATCAGCCCACCAATTGAAGCCACAATCATCATCACATAACCAAGCAACTCACAACAAAAACAGAAATCCATCATCATGAAACTCACAAACTCATGCATTCAAATTCTCCCTTTCCATACCTACACCCCAAATCCATTCCAGACTGCACAAGAATAGAGCTTGTCATCCTGCAAGAGGAACCAGAACCGGTAAATTGGAAAAAATTCAAAACTCATTTCTCCTTTAATCTGTGCATCTAAGGCCAAAAAATCTCCAAAACTCTTGAGGACCCCCTAAAGAGGAGGTGCTTTGACCCTATCCATTCTCTTCTACCAACTTTGTGGAAGCTGAATCTCAATCACCTGAACCCCAAATTTTCACCAAAATATTTTGGCTACATCATTTTCCATTGATCTAGCGGTTAGAGACTACACTCCTCACCAGGAAACCAAAATTTAACAGAGTTAAACAGAATAAATTATTAGGGGCATAAAGGACTGAGTTCAAGATCAAAAGCAGAGTATTAATTACAGAATAATAAAAATGTGGTACAGAAAGAGAAATGCATGGATTGCCAAAGCCATAAAACTATATAATTCCTAGTTAGACATAATCTAAGCAAAAAATTGTAAGTGTTGACTCATTAAGAGCACCAACAGCATGACAAGTCACCTACAAGGAAAATGGTAAAATAACTCCCAATAAAGACAGAATCCCAGAGGTTTTATAGTCAAATCACGCAAATCACATGCCACGATCATGGTTAAGTTTGCATTGGCTAGTCAGAACCCACATAATAATGAAATCTATGCAATTATTTAGCATTAACCCATTTCTTAAAGTAAGAGAACTATTCTGCTTGCGTCCTCAGCAACTGTACTCCAGATATGTATAATATAAATGAAACATTTCTAAAACAGTGACTCATAGATTTCGCACCAACACGTCTTCAGAGCCACTTGCAGTGGAAATCCTCGAAAATAATACTTTGAATACATGATAGAAGTTTCATTCACAAGACACACTTTCTAACAAATATTGTCCATTACTATTAAATTTGAGTCATTGTCTTCATTGCTTTACGGAAACAAGGGGAGAGATGGCTTTGCAGCAGGGCACTGATTGGGAGGAGGAATGAGCAGGAGAAGTTGAACAGAATAATAGAAACTGCATCCATTTTAAAAATAATGGCCCAACACAGGAAAATGTGGCATAACTATTCATAGCATTATTCACACTTTTAATTGACTTAGGTAACTCATTTCAGGTGCAACATCATTGGTTCAGCAGTTATGATTCTATGCATCATTAAAACTCTAATAGTACAAAAATAATTTTCACACAATATTTGCACATTTTGCGTATTTAAAAAAAATATATTAACACAAACAATAACCATTTTCAAAGGATGTGAGCCTGGAAATGGTGAACCATCCCGAATGCCTTTACTACCTGCTCCACTTGATATAACCGTAGCTCTTACTAATAGGCAGTTCCTATGTTGAGACTGCTGGATTCTGACTCCCTTACTTTCTAGCCCTTTGTGAAGCGCAGGGTGCATAATGAACGTGCATCACCCACAAGGCGGACTGAGCCTATTAAACAGGGAATTATTTAAATGGCATTGCACATGACTAAACACA
This sequence comes from Calotriton arnoldi, assembly GCA_963921515.1. Taxonomy (NCBI): domain Eukaryota; kingdom Metazoa; phylum Chordata; class Amphibia; order Caudata; family Salamandridae; genus Calotriton; species Calotriton arnoldi. Next base: position 3,861,004 of record CAWUFW010000416.1, on the reverse strand, counting down.
GAGTATGTCCTAAGCACATACAGCACCTTTATTACCAAAAACATTGGCCAATCAGCAGTCGGTACACATTTAAATAGAGTTTTTACAGAAGTAAAATCAGTTTTGAAATTCACAAAATGTGGTTGTGTACACTCTTTAAAATTGTCATGTTACCAAACTCCCAGTGGCGGTGGATGTTATTAATGCTATGAAAGTTTGGGTCATCCACACAGTATTTCTTTGTCAGTATTCACTAATGTTTTCCTGACCCATTCCCATACTGGAAAGAGTCCGAGATTTACCCCTGTAAAAGGCAGGAATAAACACCTTTCTCGGATGGGCATGGGTAGACAACATCCACAAAATTGATATGGCTTCTAATGGATGAAAAAGAAAATAAAAAGCGTGTTTGTACTTGCTCAGGCATTACAACATGAGTAAATATGCGCATGCACATTTGTTAATGGAAAACTGGAATTTACTAAACGATTTCATGAGTACGTCTGAGAAAACTGAAACATTTGCAGATTACCAGGAAAAGAACTAGAAATCTTTGCGAATGGTAACAAACAGTTTAATGAGCTTTATTCCATCAAAGGAAAAAATCAAACTCTTCTCTGTCCAGGTTGGCTTATAAATGACATCTATACCCAGAAAACCTCTCATTTTGTCTGTCACCATCAAGGAGTAATTACCATGTACCTCCTGACTATGCAAGGGAGGCTTTTCGTTTTATTGTTTGTGTCTGCTGTACTGTTCACCCCAGGGGTGGTGTTGATGTCTCTCTTTCCCTGTGTAGCTGGTTGCAGGTTCCCTGACTGGCACATGCCTTTGGCTTCCTTGGTTCTCATGTTGCCTCTTGTGGGTTTCTATTTTGGGCATTCCTTCTTCTGGGAGCTTTCTCCTCTGGATGCATTGGTTATTTCTACATCATTTTGGACCCCTCATGCATTTTGGTATGCTTGGGCACTGGCACTTGAGGCTTTATGGTTTTCTGTATTTGTTAATTCCTCTTTGGGTGTGAACTTCTTGCCCTTTCTGACTCGCTACTGCGGTAGGCGATCAATGCCGGTTCCACCTGCTTTGGTAGATCCTCATGATGTAAGGACTGTGATGAAGAAGTGATGACAAGAAACTTTTACTAACATCTTTAAACCTCCATATCTCCAGTTCTACTGATTGGATTTTTGTCGTTTTGTTCTTTTTTTTAAAAATGTAATAAAAATTACTCTATTTTTCTAAACTGGTGTAGGATCCTTTTGTGGTGTGTTTTCACTGTGTTACTGTTTGAAGTGTAAAATGCTTTACACGTTGACTGCTCTGTTCCAAGCTACCAGAGGGTTGAGCACAGGTTAATCTAGAGTTTGCTTGTGACTTCGCCCTGAGAAGAATTGTGGTTGCTGCTTGAGAAGGGTTTCACCCCCTCAGCCATTAACCCAATTTCTTACAAAATACTTTGATCACTTACTAGTAATCCCATCACTCTGATTCTACTTCCTTTTATTCAGGCTTTACAAACCTACCAACAAGCATGCTATGTGTGCAGAATTGACTGTGGTCTGTTGGGCTACTCTGACAGACGATGCAGGAGGTTTTCTGGGTAAGAATGGTCCTTTACAGGCACATTTTGGAGGAGGAGGGTTTGTAATTTTTTCTTGAGGGTAGCATCAGAGTGGCTGAGTTAAGGCTATACCAAAACTGATAATGTGAGGACTTAGACATGTCAGTAGAATAGGAGTAAGGGTTGGTTGCTGTATCTTCTTGAAGATGTGTATCCAACCTTATAGCGTGTAAGCTGTCCTATCCCACATTACCAGTCCTTGTAGGACAGATGATCTGCAGACTTTCACTTTTGCAGTATGCACAGTTTAGCTATAGCAAGAGAAATTGCTATTCTTTGCATGATCTTCTAACCTGAGAAAATGTATTCAATGTGGTTCGGCAGCATGTGGATACTGGCCATCACCTCACACTGTCAAGTGTGTGAAACAGAGCTGGGGTCGGCAGCACAGGTGCTGGAGGCGCCTCATGGGAGATGGGAGACCGAGGTGGAGGTGACAGAAAACCATAACCTGACCAGGAGGTCAGAGCAAGACCTCTGACCTCCTGGTCAGGGCCCTGCTCTCTCCCACGCAGCTCCGCTCTTGTGCCACTGCCCCCGCCGCTCCACTGCCCACAGGTTCGAGTCTCCCTCCCTAGAACTGTGCCCGTTCTGTTCTCCTGCTGGTTATTGTTTTTTGCGCCTGTCTGTGCCCCTGTGATTGTGCCTGTTCTGTTTTCCTGCTGTCGCTTTACCTGACTGTGCTCCTGTTCCGTTGTTATTCACCTGTTTTTCAGCCTCTGCTTTTTTTTCTCATTGTCCCCACATTGTGACTTGTTCTTTGTATTTTGGTATTTTTCTCTTTTTTTTTCTCATGCCGCTGCCCGCTTGCCGCCCATTCCCGCCACTGCTGCCCCTGCGGCCCCTCCCCCCGCCGGTTCCCGCCTCCCAGCTGCGTTTTCCCTCCCCCCCCTATTTAATGGCAGCCGAAGGCACGCCAAAGGCAAGCCCGTCTGCGCCCGTCCGCGACCTGTCCGCAACCAGCGCCAGAAACCCTGGATCTCAGCCACGCTCCTCGCACTCAACCCCGGGAGGAACAACAACTGCCAGCTATCCACACCAAGCACCACCCACGGACAGTTCTCCTGCCGCCACTGCTGCTAGACCTTCAACACCATCATGGCCACCACCCCCGCACCGTATGCCAACACCTTTGAAACCTTGAGGTGCATCCTCCACAATGTGTGCTCCCTGCACAGACACGCCGTTGAGATCTGGGACCTCCTCGACACCCTCTCACCAGACGTCGTCTTCTTCACAGAAACCTGGACCAACTCCACCTCCGCCCCCGACATCGCCATTGCCATCACCATCCACGACGGATAAAAGATCCAGAGAAAAGACCGTCCCAACCGCCCAGGAGGAGGACTCGACATCGCACACAAGAGCTCCCTCCGACTCTCCACCTCCACCACGAACGACTCCCTCTCCACCACCGAACACCTTCACTTCCAGATCCAGACCAGCCCTGGAACCACCCTTCGCGGCACCCTTGCTTACAGACCCTCCGGATACCGTGCCTCATTCACCACAACCATGGCCGACCTCATCGCACCACACGCCATCGCTGCGATGGACTACATACTCATCGGAGACCTGAACTTCCACCTCGACAACCCCAGCGACCCCAACTCCACCACCCTCCTGTACAACCTTGCCAACATCGGCCTGAAACAGCTTGTCACCACACCCACCCACAAGGCAGGGCACACCCTCGACCCCATCTTCGCAGGAGGCAACAGCATCAACTTCACCACGCAACCCCCCTGGATGGACCACAACTGCGTACACTTCAACGTCAACAAACCCACCGCCCCCAAACCCGCACTGCGCCCTCCAAGAAGGAACTGGAGCAAAATCACTGAGGAGCAGCTCAACTCCGCCCTCAACCGCGACGCCCCCACCACATCGACCGACACCAACCTCACAGCCAAAGAACTCCACAGATGGATCTCCAACTTCGCAGACGAGCTCGCTCCCCTGCGCAACTCCGACAGACAGCGCCCCAGGAAGGCCACCTGGTTCACCAACAAACCTCCAAGAATCCAGACGCACCTGCAGACGTCTCGAGAAGAACTGGAGAAACAGCAAAACGCCAGAAGATCGCACCACCTACAAAAACGCCATGACGGAATACCACCAAAGCATCAAATCCACCAAGAGAACCTTCATCTGAAACAAGATCCTCGCCAATGCCAGCAACTCCAAGGAACTCTAGAGCATCATACAGGAATTTACCAAACCCCCCAGTGAAACTACGGACATCACCCCCTCCCAGGACCTCTGCGATAAGCTCGGATCCTACTTCCATCTGAAAATCAAGGGCATCTACGACCACTTCAACGACCAGACACCTGACTCCGAAACCACCTCCTTCTCCAGCATCGTCAGCCAGCCTACCATCTCCTCCTGGACCACAGTCACCACCGAAGACACCACCTCGACCATGAAAAGCATCCACTCAGGGGCCCCCACGGACCCCTGCCCACTGCACATTTACCACAGAGCTGCCACCGCCATCGCTCCAGAACTACGACGCACCATCAACACCACCCTCACGACCGGCACCTTTCCCGACGACTGGAAACGCGCAGAAGTCAGACCCCTGCTCAAGAAGCCCTCAGCAGGACTCAAGAACTGCCGACCCATCTCCCTCCTTCATGGCCAAAGTCACCGAAAAAATCGTCAATGCCCAGCTAACAAAATTCATCGAAGAAAACGCCATCCTCGTACCCCTCCCAATCCGGATTCTGCAGCAACCACAGCACCAAGAACGCTCTACTCGCCGCCACAGACGACATCTGCACCCTCCTCGACCAAGGACACACCGCTGCCCTGATCCTACTCGACCTCTCCGCAGCATTCGACAACGTCTCCCACCGCACACTCACCGCCAGACTCCACGACGCCGGCATACAGTGAACCGCCCTCGACTGGATCTGCTCCTTCCTCACCGGCAGAACCCAAAGGACCAGACTGCCACCCTTCCTCTCCGAACCCACGGAAATCAACTGCGGAGTACCCCAAGGATCGTCGCTCAGCCCCACGCTCTTCAACTTCTACATGGCCCCCCTCGCCGCCATTGTCAGACAGCACGGACTCAGCATAGTATCCTATGCCGACGACACCCAGCTCATCCTCTCCCTCACCAAGGACCCCGTCACCACCAGACTCAACTTCCAGGAAAGAATGAAGAACGTCGCAGCGTGGATGAGCAGCAGCTGCCTGAAACTCAACTCGGAGAAGACAGAGGTCCTCGTAATCGGACCCTCCCCCTCTGCATAAGACAACACCTGGTGGCCCACCGCCCTCGGCAGCCCCTCTACCCCCACGGACCATGCCTGAAACCTCGGCATCGTACTCGACTCCTCCCTCTCCATGACCCGACAAGTCAACGCCGTCGCCTCCACCTGCTTCACACCCTCTGCATCCTCCGAAAGACCTTCAAATGGATCCCCCCCAAACCATGGAAGACCGTCACCCATGCACTCATAACCAGCAGACTGGACTACGGAAACGCCCTCTACGCCGGAATAAACAAATCCCTGCTCCACAAACTCCAGACCATCCAGAACACCGCAGCCAGACTCGTCTTCAGAATCCCACGACCTGAACACATCACCCAGCACCTGCGCAACCTCCACTGGCTCCCCGTCGAGAAGAGAGTCACGTTCAAGATACTCACCCACGCCTACAAATGCCTCCACAACACCGGACCCCAATACCTCAATGAGAGAATCTCCTTCCACGTACTCAAGAGAAACCTCCGATCCGCAGACTGTGCCCTCGCCAAAACCCCGCGCATCCGCAGAGCCAGAACAGGTGGTAGAGCCTTCTCCTACATCGCGGCCAAGACCTGGAACGAGCTCCCGATCGACATCAGACGCGCCCCCTCCCTGAACATCTTCAGGAAGACGCTCAAGACCTGGCTCTTCGACTGAATGGAGCTGCTTACCCCAGCGCCTTGGGACCCTCACGGGTGAGTAGCGCACTTACAATTCCCCTGATTGATTGATTGATAAGTTGAGTGGGCCCCCTGAATGTGCTGCTTAGGGTTGTCACAAGATTTATATTTTAGAAGCTAAGTGCTCTCGAGGCAATGCACAACGCCGCTTTTGCTGAACTGTTCTGCTCGGTTGCTTTACCATACTTTTGTGGGAGTTTTGTAACTTTTTGCTCAACAAGCAGCCACAATTCAACTTATTGGCAGTCTTACAAGACTTACATGTGTTTGAAGAAGATTTAGTTAACTTTGTTTGTTTTGTCTATCACTGTCCTCAGTGATAGAAAAAACAAACAAAGTCAAGTCCAGGCATGCCTTCAATGGTTTTGTTGTTTAAATTATTACATTACAACGCAAAGGGATATGCGTAATGAGTAGAGTAGAACTTAAATAAAACATATTCTTTTCTTTGCAATTAAATTAATTTTTATTTTGTAAAGCACACATATTGGGGTGGGTGGTTCTCTTACAAGTATCTTTATCAGGCTGAGACACAACCTTTGTGCAAAGTGATGTTTCTCCAAGCTGGAAGCACAGGAGCTGGCACCAAGCTGGGCACAATGAAGTGAGAAATCTTCCTGGAGCAGCAGGAGCAGCAATTCAGGACAGACAAAGGACAGGCCTGGTCTAGAAGCTTTCTCTCCTTGAAAAACAGGAACTGCAGTCCCAACACTCACCCCTGGCATCCACCAAATGACAGTGCTCTGGAAGACTAATCTGCATCTTCTTGTTAAACAAAAGGCCTCTTGAAATGTCTAAAGGTAGCGTGGTCTCGCCCTCCTCACTTCAGTGTCTGAGTTTCCTCCCTCCAGATACAGGAACACAGATTTCCAATGTCCGGCACTCCATCCTCACCACTATCGTCTACCATGCTAAACCAGGGGCATCCAAATGGATCCCACTTTACTTTGGTAATTACTACTGTGAGGCAAATTTTAAGGATATGCATCAGTAAACATCTGCTCCAACATTTGAAGAATCTTTTTTTCCGATGTTAGCTTGTAATGTTTGCATTACTTACCTTGTATAGTCTCTCTACTTTTAACATGAGATTATTGTTTCATTCTAGTCCAACCTAAAGCTCTCAATATTTCCCTATATATGCATCCTGCCATTACTTTACACTTCCAGTCCTGAGCTGATCAGCAGGCCTTGCGGAAGCAGTGGTCTAGGAGTAACCTGGTAGTGTATATATTCTGTTCGTCTGATTCTAGGGCCTATCAGACAGGTACTTAATATAGCACTATCACACATGCAAATAACAATGCTTCTTTCTACAGCTTGTATCCCCGAAATGCAAGTTATCTAAAAAGTCTAAAACCCTACATTAACATTTTGACCTTGACTTAAAATCCTGAATATCACCTCTCCTTTTACTTTGAATGACCCTCTCCTAACTTTCCATCATCTGTATGCCTCCTCTCTGAATACAGTCTTCTCTAAGTCATATGCATATTTGCATTAATCTCTATTTTTGTATTTCTTCGAATTATCCATACCTTATCTCAAAGGTCACAGCCTGTCCTACTGTGAAAGTCATAACCTGCAGCCTAGCAAAACCAAATGTCCTCTCGCTCAGCTCAGCTATTAATACCATCAACAGTCTGCATGAACTCACATGACCCCCCACTAGTGATCACACCTAACTCCTACTAAATGAATGCATCACAAAGACAATGGAGTACATACATGGAAGGGTCTTCTTCAGAGCACAAGACTAATCACAATAACCAATAACCAGTGGATTAAACTAATCTAGGGTTCTGGAGCTGGTTTTTGCCCGGTGTAAAGGGCTTCAGCGCCTTGTCAGGAGTAGTAAGTGCTATAACAATACAATATAGAATTCCCAGTAGAGGCTGTCCTCGCCCATCTTTTCCAAGACCTCTGTCTGAATGAATCCATTCTTTACAGTGCCGTAATGTCTGTAGATACCAGTTGGCTGGGGACAGTAAAAATATTTAGCTTCTTTTGGAGCCCTGACTTCAACCGTCGTGACAGGACTTTTATCTTTTGTACACAGCTTTTCTCTTGCACAGTCTATCAGGATGTTGTTTCATATACTGGTCGAGTTGTCATTTATCACATAGTTCTGTGGAATAATAGTCTTAGCTCATTCACTGGCCACTAGCTATAAGAAATGCTGGCAAAGCTCACAGGTCTGGCTTTACTGTGCTAACACATGGAGACAGTATTAGTACCTGCTTCCATTTGCATGTGCTAGCTCATTAGATCCAGACCTGTTGGCTGTGGAAAAACAATAGGAAATAAACATAAATATTAAGCCAATAGACAAGAAAGAGGTGCAAGAAACAGATGACAAATACTGTGCAAAAATTCACGCAGGGGATAAAACAATGGGAAAATAAACATAAATGAGGTCAATAAGGAAAAACAGAGGTTAAAAATAATGGGGAAGACAGGGAGGCAAAATGCACTCATGAGTCTTGACTAAAACATAAAAATGTTTGCTGTAGTGAACAAACGAAGCAATCCATATAGGAGATAATTAATGTATTGTGTTATGATTCAGAGTAGTTTTGAGATGTACAATAGTCTCTCCTGCATTGCAATGCTAGCACGCCGTTGGAGGAATGATACACTGAACAGCAAAATAAATTGAGGAGAAAGGGAACAGTCCTCTGGGTGGTGCCAAACCCCATTCTATGTATATTTTAAGGCAGGGTTCTCAAAAGTCGGTCCTGGAGGGCGGGATCCATGCCAGATTTTTAAGATAACTACATTTATCTAAATGGGGATATGCTAAAAATCTGGCATGGATCCGGACCTTTAGGACTGACTTTGAAGATCCCTGTTTTAAGGAATTGGTCAAAATAAAGGTCCTGCAGACAACTGCGCTGACAAGCCAGACCTAGATGATGACATGCACCAATTTAAAAAAAAAAGTTAAAATATATCTTACTGTACGTTTTTAAGCAGCTACCAGATTGCAAAATGTAGGAGTAAGCAGTGCTTAATTGTAGCCGGTGGTTGCCCACTTGCACTCTTTATTTGGGACCAGGACCTTTTTTGTAATCGTCAGACTTTGATCCACAACAAGAGAGAAAGGCAGAAAAGGAGGATAACCAGTTCAAGAGAAAGATGGAAAAACGGTGACAAAAGGAGCAAGAGGGAATGAAAAAGAACCTGCTTGTGTGAGACAAATTGGCAGCGAGAATATGTTGGTGGAAGAAAGGAGCATGAGGTGGAATCAAGACTATATATACATCCTTGGTATTTGGCAACCCTGACATTCTTCACCCCCAAAGTGGAACACAACACATTTGTCCTTCCTTATTCGGTGCCTGCCTCAGGCATGAGAACGGCTGACAATTTTAGGATCCCAGATTGGCTGAAGGGTTGGCCAATCAGATTGCAAGAAACACAGATCATCATAAACAGGCACGAGACAATCTAGACTATGGCTGCTTTTGCATTTTGTGGCTGGGTTGTTTGATACTTCCCCCAGCGCCTTGAGACCCTCGCGGGTATGTAGTGCGCTTTATAAGTGACATGATTGATTGATTGATTGATTGATGAAGGATGGTTCCATTCATGGGAGAATTGTTCAGCGGAACAGAACAAGATTGGCTCTTCTGCTCCACTCTACCAGATCCTCTCGCGTATTTTACTTAGCTTTAGTTTTAGGCGCAGATCAAAACTCTAACATTTGAATTAATGAGGAGAAATAGGACAACCATTGCCTTACCCGTTGCCCATTCTCTGCACACTAGGGATATCCACGAATTTTCTTGGACATAAGTTTGTTGTGCGCCTGCAATCTCTTTCATCTGAATTGTCTTTACAGTCATTTTCACCATTGCATTCCAAACTTCTGGCGATGCAGCGACCTGTTTTAAAACAACACATCCAAATATGTATTTATATTACAACTATGCAAGAGACTATACACAGGAGCTTGGTAGCCTAGCTATAAAATAGTCAGGGTGAGTCAACTTTTTTCACTGCTGTTATTGTTTACTATGGCTCCACAGGCACAGAGCTTGTCCTGCTAGTATATCATTATTTAATTGTTTGACCTACTGTATGGATATCATTAAATGTATAAGTCAATCATAGGGAGAGACAAAAATAAAGGAATTAAGAAATTAGTTATGTCCATCTGTATTTTTTTTTTTTTCAGTTTTATAAAGCGCGAACTCGACCCGAAGATATCAGGTATCGGAGCGCTTTACATGAGCACCAGTTTTACTACAGACAGATTCATTTTTTTTTTGGGCACGGGGAGATTAAGTGATTCACAGAATGTTGAGCGTCGGTGCCGAGACTGGAACCCGGTTCCCCAGCTTCGAGGGCGACCGCTCTAGCCGCAAGGATACATCCTCTCCATTATTATTCACCACTTATTGGAGATGAACACTGTTATAGACTTAAATTATTCCTTAATGATAAAATATTTTGCCTCGGATTATAAGTGGGTCAGAGATTTTACACCCCTGTGCAAACTCCTGGTTTGCTCAGGAGTTAGAATTCAGAGTTGTGCGGAGTTTCAGTGGTCAAACCTGATGGAATGTAACAGCAAGAAAGGGCTGGTTAGTCTCCGAAAGCTTGGAAGATGTGCAGTTTATTGAACCTGATAAATTCGGATCCAAGGGAGTCAGATTTTATTGAGTACAATAAATATCACCTTGTAAAAAGGGCCTTAGATTTATGTTAATTTATAAGGCACTATCAGTCATGCGAAAAACAGAGGTTAAGGTTTAATTAAAAATAATCATTTTTCATGTCTTCATAATAATGGAAATTTGCAACAAGTTATTTCAAATGTGTTTAATTTGCATTTGATGTTTTTAATTTAATCAGAACTGTGCACATTGCATTGCTGAATGCATTTATTTTACAGAGCTGAAAGGTTATGTCTCAGTCCAGTGGGACACAGCACAAAGTAAACTGCGTGCATAAAGACTCCTTTTACCTTCTGCTCTAGCTACTGGCTTTGTCACCTGTTACCAGGGGTCGCAAAGGGTAAGCCAAGGGTAGTAGGTACGACCCCTGACACCCCCTGAAATATGTCCATGCATAGGGTTTCGTTCTCCCTACTAAGTGGCTCCTTGCCAAATATAATTTTGGGAATTTTATATAGCGCGAACCGGGCCCAAGGGCATTGGAGCACTTTACATGAGTACCAGATTATGGCACACAAGGAGAGAATATTTGGGGTTTTTTTTCAGGCTTTTGTTGGGTCGTGAACCTTGTTTCTCAGTTCTAAAGTCAGCAACTCTGGCCATTAGGCCACACCTCTACCCTGACCCACCCTCTCAAATGTGTCCATAGACACACATGCGAAATGGTGACAAAATAAAAGCCCTCCCCCTCAAGAGTCCCTTTCCCCTATAACTCCATCCAAATGTTACCTATTATCCCCAAGCCCAATGGCAGATAATGCCATGCCTTTACTGGCTTACATGTGAACCAGGCTAGATCAGCTGCCATTCTAACACTCAAAGCAGCGACGCTCCCTCACCCAAAGCCCCAGAGCCCGTACTGCCGAGCCAATGGAACAGCCAACCACAATGCTCAAAGAACAGCTCCAAATCATGCTGCTTCTTCTATAGCAAATGTGTAGTCTTAGTGCATGCAAAAATATATAGACCTTTACTCATCAATTAGATGCTAACAAGTGTGAAAGGCTGCAGGGTTTGGGTGTAATGTTCCCCACAGTAGCATCCAGCACAGTGGCTTAGTGGCCCAGGCTGAGCGAGTTTATTGTCTCATTGAGACCTGGGTCTCCTAACCCCTGTCGCTGCACTACCTAACTGAAGTGTCAGTCGCCGGAGGAGGCAGAGCAGGCACTGGCTGGAGGGTGGGTAAATCATTGGTACTTTGCCTGCAGATGCTCAGAGAAATGAGGATGAGCAGCACGGAAGTGGGACTACACACACTGGAGGCAATCAAGAGTACTATGACTGCAATGTGACTTTACATACTGGGGGAAATGAGATTTACTGTCATTCCAATGGTGCTTTACACACATGCGTATCAACTCTTATGATCTCAAAAGCAGACAGAAAAGATTTGTGGGGGAATTTGCCTTTAAAGATCATGGGAATAAGGTGCCTTTAAAGATCATTCTAAAGCATGGAAGATGTTAGTTGAACACACGGGGTCCTAAAGTTTTTGGGCAATATGGGAAAATGCTTGAAATCGGTGCCCAATTAAACAAGCATTTGCAATGCAATAGGTCTCGCATTTACGAGAGTTTGAGCTATTGGCATTGTAAATGACAATGCCTTTTTTTATGTTTGGTTTTTAAAACAGATAAATAAAAGGCATTGTCATTTACAGTGCCAATAGCTTAAACTCTCGCAAATGCGAGAACCTGTTGCATTGCAAATGCGTTTGGCGCCTATGCAATACATTGTTTTTAAAAGCGTTACGAGAGAGCGTGTCCTGCCTGCAGCAGCAGGCAGGACAAAGCTATTTGAGAAAATACTGCTCGGAGACGTAACAAGGGGTGTTGCCATGGGAGGTTACAAATTGAGACAAGGTGGCACTAAGGAGGGACGACTAAGCCTATTGACCAATGAACAGCTACAGTTTACAGTGGACAATGACACAAGCCAATGAAAAATATGGGTGGGGAGTGGGCGGAGCTTCAAGTCCCTACCTGAATACAGCATGCCTCGCAGAGCAGCGCCTGCGCTGCCCAGGCGCGACCTAAAAATGTAAGGGCGCAAAGTATTTCACAGGAGGCCACTGCACGTTACCCGCACTGAAATATTTCATTGCTATTGTTACCTACTAACCATCACACTCCAACAAATGTTACAATTTGATTATTTCATGCTGTACACATGATCTGAAAGATGTATTGTTTTTTTATTTCAGTGTATAATTGATTTTTGAATGCTCTGCTTTTCTCAAAACTATACAGACAGTGCCACCATGTGGTGGCCTGACAAACATAGGTACTGGGGTTGAGAAATAAGTGTCCGTGCTAGGCACCGTCAAACACCGGCACAAATTATGCACTGCTTAAAATAGAAATGAGCACAGAGAGGAGTGGTTTGAATACAAGGTCAAAGGATAAGGCCTGGAGTGTGTGGGTAATAGACAGGTGAGAATTCATGGATGTTATGTCACAGTATGCAAAGAAACTGAAATTGAAAATGGAAGGGGAAAGATAAGAAAGGCTGTAAGAGGAAAAATTGTTCTAAAGAGTGGAAGTGAGAGGACTTGAACATATATTGTTGCGGACCAAGTGAATAAACAGTGATGCAGAGAAGCAGACAAGAACAAAAATCCACTGAGGAAAATGCTAGCTAGACTATATGCATGTTGATGTATAAAATGTGAGGAGTGTCTGTATTTTACTTATATGTAAGGGGCAATGAGAATTAGTGTACTGGTAATAGTGATTTACGTAATTGTGTCAGATTGTGAGGTCACTGAGCAATAAAGGCATGGCAGGAGTGATTTCAGTACTGAGGTCTCTGGGTTTCTGGCATGGCAATGGCGCTTACATGATGGAAAATATTTTCAGATTACTATGACAATAGTACTTTTTATGCTGAGGAAAATAAGATAACATAGTAACGTGTAATTTACCTGCTAAAGCGTTGTGGACTATGGCATCATATTAGTATATGTAACTTGATAATTAATGGCTGGCACACTGAGCAACATATAATTATCAGCAATCTGGAAAACTTGAGCAAAAACCTACTGTAATTGTCCACATCTTCAAATATTTCAGCAGCACTCACATAATAAAAGGGCCCTGACACCTGATGGCAAAACCCTAACATATATTAATATCAACTGTGATGGTATTTTATTTTCTGGCATACAAATGTTGATGAACTGTTAACCATCACAGTTCAGAGTTGGGCATAATATTCTGGCACAGTACTCACATCTGGTGTTGATTCTTCTGGCATAGGAATTTCAGTGGACATTATTTGTACTGAGGTTCACAATATCATATAATCATTGTTCCGCTTGGGGCATTCATACCCAACACTTGACATTAATAGTGCAGAGTAATATCTCATTTAGACACTCAAGGAAGATCAGCCATACAGCTTAAGTACCTCCTGAGTGGCTTTATAGATCTTTGGGCCTCCCAGGCTCTGGTTGCAAGGATGCATATGTTTCTGCTCTCTCACTGGGGATCGCCAAGTCTCACACCCAGTCCTTTATTTGAGGTCGTGGCCCTTTAAACCACGTTATGGCAACTCTGAGTTTAACTAGTAGCACGGCCAGCACTGCCAGCCTCGGGGTTGATCTTGGTAAGGCAGATTACATAGCCCAACTACTAGGACGTTCGTAGTCAATCATGCTCATAAACAGGCATACTGGGCAAAGCTGTCATCATCGGTGTCCAGTAATCTTGTACCACCAGATAGTTCCAGGCCGGATACTTCCAGGAAACCCTCATGTGTGGCGTGACATCTTCAACACCTTGATCATACAGAAGATCAATCTTATTCAACAACACTGGTGAGAAGTACTTAGTATATAGGAAATCTTAGTGGATCACTCTGTGTGTCTGGCTCAAGGGTATGCGTGCAGTCTCCGAGCAGCATCACGTGCCAGCACCCCCACGCCATCCCTCTCTACTCTTCAGGACCACATCAGTTCTCAGGGCCATTATCAAACCATACAGTGTAAACACCCAGGCACTGCCACAGCATGAACCTTTATATTTTTTTAATAAGTCTTTCACAACCATTTTATGAATGAGTTTGTATTTGTGAGACGAGTAAAAAAATATATACCTTGGAAAGGTAGACCGACGTATTTCTGCTATGAAAAATGTAACATGTTACAATTGAACAGAAATTCAGCCTAATTACTGTAAAGTTCATTTAGTTGTTGCAGACATAATAGAATGGATTGTGGGTATGCAGATGCAGGACAAGACATTGTGTGGAACCACCAACTCATTATTCTGGAGTTTAGAGAGCAACTCTATGATCAGGCTTTCCTGAGCTGGCAGAAGCTTTCTATATGGTTATTTTGGCAAAGAAATAAAAAAGCGTGATACCCAACAAATATGCATGACGCACACATATATTGTCCATCTACAGGATTCTAAGTAAAAGCTCTGCTTCCATCTAAAACACAACTGGTAACTGAAATAAATCAATCAAAAGTCACTTAGAGTAAGTAGTAAGAAAAAGATGGCACAAAGTGTTTAGATTGAGTATCAGTCAGTACTAGATGGATGGCCACTGAAATAGTAAAAGGCAACCACTTCAACCTGCACCTAACAAGCATCTCCATGATACTCTGGTATCATATAATTTTCCTGAAAGCATTTTAGTCACAACTATAACAAGCACTGGCAAAGACATTAAGTCGTTCCTTGACCAGTTGCTGCGGTGATGATTATTATTTTTTATTGTAAGTATATTCCACACAACACATGCAACTGCCTAAAAATTGTAGCCATATTCCTCCAATAAAAATGTGAGTTTTTAGGTGGGTGTGCATCTGTGATCAGGGAAAATGACATGACTCACAGTGCAAGCGAGCCAACAGCTGAGGTGGGCTGACCCATTTCCCCATGCTGAAGCAAAATGTGAATGACAGTTGAACAGACCAATAAAAAAAGAAACCCCTTGTACATATGTCTGTATGGATGTATGATTATTATTTATGTTTTTTATATTACAAGAGGCTGGCAAAACAGCTTAACCTTTTTTTTAGGTAAAACCTTTAGGCATGCTTGGCAAAATAATTTATTCGTATCAAAGACACTATGCAGTGCAGTTCTGTTGTATTTTCATTAGAGCAAAATATGTATTGCACAGTCAGTGGGCCTGATTCACAGAACTAACTTACGTCAAAATCCTAAACTTACAACAATTTTGGTATTCACAGAATGAACTTACACATTTGGGTATTCACAGACTGAATTTACAACAATTTTGGTATTCACAGAATTAACTTACTCATTTTGGTATTCACAGAAGGCACTTACTCATCAATGAGTAAGTGCCTTCTGTGAATACCAAAATGTGTAAGTTACACAAAATGAGTAAATTACACAAAATGAGTAAGTTACACAAAATGTGTAAGGTACACAAAATGTGTAAGTGTCTTCTGTGAATACCAAAATGAGTAAGTTTATTCTGTGAATACCAAAATGAGTAAATTCATTCTGTGAATACCAAAATGGTAGTAAGTTTAGGATTTTGTCGTAAGTTAGTTCTGTGAATCGGGCCCAATGTGTATATGCTCTTTGAATTGTGTTGCTTTAGCGTTACTCTCATGTTTTGCAGTTGTAGTTCTCGATGCTGCGGAACACCTATTTGCAAGGGATTAAATGTAGCTTTTTCTGTAGTAGCTGAATGGATGCTTGGAGCCATTGCTACAAAAACGTATTCATTCTGAATTAATTATTAAAGGACTTGTTTGTTACAATTTAAAAGTTCTACTTGTGATTTACTAAATAAGGTATGATAGGAAGCGACTTCATAGGACTCACACCTAAAACATGTCAGGGTGTAAAAGTAACTACTCTATGTTAATAATGACGTTTTCTTAACGTTGCAAACAAAACAAACCTCTTAGACAAAAGTTATAAAACTCCACTAAAAGACAAAGTAGTGTGTCTGAAAGGAAAATTAGATTGTAGATAATAGGAAAAGATTTACGTAACTTTTCAACATCCAACAGGAGCATGTGTCTGGCTGGTGAAATATAGTGTGGCTATCCATTACACAATATGCAACACGGGACAAATAAAGAAGCACTGTCAAAGACAAAACACAGGCATGCACAAATACTCATGCACTATGTGTGCTTTGTCTCTGTATGTGTTCTCATTGTAACAAATTGATCTCTTTTTACAAGTCCCAAACAGTAAACATAAACACTATGGGCCTCATCTACAAGAAAATGATGCGGTGCTGCAAGCCATTTAGCTGCACCATTTTCAAAGCACAGGATTGCATCGTATTAGGAACAATACAACGCATCCCTGTGCTTTCTCCTGCATTCGCTCACAATTGGTTGCCATGCACCAGCGCAGGCACCCATGAGTCATTTTGCAAGGGTGCCTGTGCTGCAGGGATGATTGTTTTTGTGCAGGAAGGGACACCTTCCTGCACAAAAACAATAATTAATGGCATTTTCCTCTTTCTATGCGTGCTGTAGAAGGCAGCACGCATAGAAAGAGGAAAAAACGAGAAGAAAAGTATTTGCCCTTGTTGCGCCATTCCTATGCCTCCCTGGGAAGGCGTAGGCAGTAGCGGCCCGTGGAGGGAGTGCCGCGGGGCGGGGGAGGGGCAGGGTGGGGGGTAGTAAACTCCGGCTCACGGCCGACCGGAGTAATGTAAAGAAATAAATAAATAAAACGAATTTCATTGCGCTCGCTGAAACGCCAAATGCGTTTCAGCGCGCGCAACAAAATTTGTTTTATTTATTTATTTCTTTACATTACTCCGGTTGGCCGTGAGCTGGAGTTTACTACCCCCCGCCCCGCCCCACCGCCCCACGGCCCGCTACTGGGCGTAGGATTCTGATGCATTTCCAGTTTTACAAAATATTGCAAATCTGGGAATGCGTCAAGTTCCATGGATGTTGCGCGGGAACATCCACAGCAACACGCATTAAATGCCCCTTTCACTCAGAGTTATGCGTGAAAGGGGCCCATATTTACAAGGCCATGAAAAGTCACGCAGGGTGACTTTATGTGGCCTTGTAAATATGGGCAGGTCCATTGAGCTGCTGATGCGTCAAAAAAAGTGACGCACCAGCGGCGCAATGGGCTTGTAAATAAGACCCTATGTTCGACATGAGTGACATACATGAGCCCATAAGGTCAATCACATCTTTATTTGGTGGTATGGGTGAAAATATGAATTCAGAAATTAAATTAAAACAATACTAAGCAAACTTACCAGTGTCACATTTGAATTTATTTTTGCAGTCCACTTCTTCTATGTTGCAAAGTTTGGATGGAATACACTTCCGGGACTCAACAAACTCTTCAGTACAACTGTGACCTCCAAACTGAGATGGGCGTAAAAGTGAACGAACCCGGAACTGAAAAGAGAGAGGAGCTGGCTGAGTCAGCATGTAGTTTGCCATGTTTAACTCCTTGCAGAGTATCTCTCAATCATAACTGAATTGATTCATTCATGTTGAGGCTATTGTGAATCATTAGCTGTAGCATGTCTCTATGTTGTGATCAAATGGATTCACTCACTCGCTTAATCTCACTGCTTATACTTAATCCCCTTGCCTATTGTTTGTAATCAATATTTAGGAAGATTAAGAAACAGATTTTCAATGAATATGAAGCGAACATTCACATAACTATTTGCATGTAAGTGTGACTTACGGACATATTTGTGCATATAAACCACGGGGCATATTATCAAGGGCTCTATCGCCGCTTTACCGGGACTTTTTCCCGCTAAAGCGGCGATAATTCAAACGCCCTATTAGCAAGCTGTCGCTAACTGCTGTTAGCGACAGCTTCTAGGCGATAGCGACCGGGTTGGGTGCCGCTTTGCATGCCAGCGATATTTATCACTAATGGCATGCAAAGTAGGCGTCCCCAACCTAAAAGCGACTGGAAACAGTCGCTAAGGTCGCTATCGCCTATTAGCGAGGCAGGGGAGGTGATTAACGAACCAGCGCTAAACACGTTTAGCGCTGGTTTGTTAACGCCTGGTCTAAACCTGGCTTAGCCATGTAATCCAATGGGAGGTGGATTACATGGCTAAATCCCCTCGCCCTATCGCCAAGCTAACACTGGTCACAGTGTGAATATCGCTTGTTTTCAGCGATATTCACACTGTTCTCAGGGTTTCTATCGCTTGGAGATAAGCGTTGCTGATAGCACGCTATCTCCGCGATAGCAACTCTGCGATAGCCGGCGATAATTATCCTAGCGCTAACTGCGCTTAGCGATAATTATCGCCGGTTATTGCTAATAGGCCCCCACATTTTGAATTTCCAAAATTTGGTTTGCTTTTGTAAAATAATTTATTTACACAAACGCTTTTGTGTAGGTAAATCTACTCACATGGGTATGAAATGGGGCGTTTCAGGGTCGGAACGCCTTATGAGTTTGTGCACAAAAAAACGTAAACATTTGTGGGTATTCACAAACTCGTTTCCGACCCCTACTCGCGATGAAAAATGTCACATTTGTATATCTCTGTGTTTTGTGTGAGACAGGTCAGTTTAGAATGGATGATTTTTTTGTTAATAGTGTCAGTGCAGTAAATGAGATCACTAAATACTATCAATATACTCAAACGGAGTCTATTTTTGGGTGAAAAGAAGAAATACTATAAACCAACGACTGTCTTTTGATATAATGACAAAAAAGAAAACCAATTTTAAATTAAAGTTGAATATATTTGATTGAGAAGTAAAATGCAAAGATAATGGCACACATTTTTCAAAGGAAATGTAGCTAGAACGTTTTTAAATGACCATTCGACAAGGTCAGGCACATCGTATTTAAGGCTGCTCTATATAGAATCACTCCTGCTCATACTTTATTCCCTGTATGTTTTGCTGCGTTAGCTACAAAGCAATGTGACATTTTGCAAAACGCTGCAGTAAAGCAAAAGCATTGGCAAAGCCAAGTGGTCTCGCCTATACAAGAGGTATCGGCTTTGGCAATGTGTTTTTGTCATTTTATATACCAGTGTGGCTGCTGTTCAGCATGGCTAAAAGTTAGTTGCGTGGAGTGTCGTAGAGTGGCATGGAGGAGTAGAGTGTCGTAGAGTGGATTTGTTGGAGTCCAGTGTCACAGAGTGTATTAGGAGGATCAGACTGTCGTAGAGTTGAGTAGAGGGAAGTAAAGTTCAATGGTTCAGTGATAGAGAGTATCGTAGAGTACAGTGGCGTAGAGTGGAGTGGCGAGGGGTGGGGTGGGGTGGAATAGGGTGAAGTGGTTTAAAGTGGATTGAGGTAGAGGGGTGGATTGGACTGGAGTGGGGTGGCTTGGACTGGAGTGGGGTGGATTCGATTGGGTGGGCTGGATGGATTGGAATAGGGTGGGCTGAAGTGGGGGTGGGGTGGACTGAAGTGGGGTGGGGTAGATTGGATTGGGGTAGAGTGGGGTTGGTTGGAGTGGGACGGGGTGGGATGGAGTGGAGTGGGGTGGATTTGGGTGGGTGGATTGAAATGGGGTGGTTTGGATAGGGGTGGGGTGGAGTGGGGTAGATTGGATTTGAGTAGTGTGGTATGGATTGGATTGGATTATGGTGGGGTGGGTTGGATTGGGATGAGGTGGGGTGGGGTGGACCTGGAGTGGGATGGGTTGCATTGAGGTGGGGTGGGTTGCATTGAGGTGGGGTGAATCGGATTGAGTGGCGTGGATTGGATTGAATGTGGTCGATTGGACTGGAGTGCGGTGGCATGGAGTGGGGTGGATTGGATTGAGTGGGGTGGACTGGATTGGGGTGAGGTTGATTGGATTGAGGAGGATTGAATTGGGGAGGGGTGGATTAGAGTGAGGTGGATTTTTTGGAGTGGGTTGCAGTGGGGTGGATTGGACTGGAGTGGAGTGGAGTGGACTGGATTTGAGTGGGGTGGATTGGAGATGGGGTGGGGTAGATTGGACTCAAGTGGGTTGGATTGGATTGATTGAGTGGGGAGGATTGGAGTTGGGAGGATTGGAGTGGGGAGCATTGGATTGGTGTGGAGTGTGGTGGATTTGATTGGGGCGGGTGGATTAAGGTGGTTTGGGGTGGGGTGGAGTGGATTAAGGTGGCTTGGAGTGGAGTGGATTAAGGTGATTTGGAAAGGGGTGAATTGAGATGAACAGGAGTGGAGTGGATTAAGATGAATTGATTTTGTGTGGAATGGGTTGGAGAGAGGTGCACAGATTTGGAGTGGGTGGATTGAAGTGAGGTGGGCTGGATGGACTGCATTGGGGTAGAGTGGGGTGGACTGGACTGAGGTGGGGTGGATTGGATTGGGTTAGAGTGGAGTGGATTGGAGTGGGTGGATTGAAGTGAGGTGGGCTGGATGGACTGCATTGGGGTATAGTGGGGTGGACTGGACTGAGGTGGGGTGGATTGGATTGGGTTAGAGTGGAGTGGATTGGAGTGAAGTGGGGTGGGTTTGACTGGAACAGAGTGTGGTGGACTGGAATAGAGTAGGGTGGATGGGAGTACAGTGGAGTGGATTGGAGTACAGTGGGGTGGATTGGAGTGGGTTGGGTTGGATTGAAGTGGGGTGGGTGGGGTGGATTCAAGTAGGGTGGATTGGAGTGGGGTGGATTGAAATAGGGTGTTGTGGGGGTGGCCTGGAGGGAGGTGGTGGAGGACTGGTTTGGACTGGGGTGAGGTGGATTGGGATGGGTTGGATTGGATTGGTCTGGGGTGGATTGGAGTTAGGTGTATTGGAGTGGGATGATTTCATTGAGGTGGGGTGTATTGCATTGAGGCGGGGTGTATCGGATTGGAGTGGGTTGAATTGAATTGGAGTGGGGTGAATTTGATTAAGTGGGTGAATTGGATTGAGTGGGCTGAATTAGATGCAGTGGATTGGATTGGGGTGGGGTGGGGTGGATTGGAGTGGATTGGATTGAAGTGAATTGGATTGAAGTGGGGTGGACTGGATTGAGGTGGGGTGGATTGGAGTGGGGTTGATTAAAGTGGGGTTGATGGTATTGGGGTGGATTGTATTGGGGTGGAGTAGACTGGATTTGAGTGGACTGGACTGAAATGGGGTGGATTGGACTGGAGTGGGTTGTATTGGACTGAAGTGGGTATGGTTGTATTGGAGTGGGTTGGGTTGGACTGGAGTGGGTTCGGTTGGACTGGAGTGGGGTGGATATGATTGGAGTTGGATGGATTGGATTAGAGTGGGGTGGTGTGGATTAGGGTGGTTTGGAATTGGGGTGGATTGGATTCATTGGGGTTGATTAATGTGGACTTGAGTGGATTGAACTGGGGTGAATTAAGATAGATTAGATTGGAGTGGGATGGGATGGATTGGAGTGGGGTGGGTGGATTGGGTTGCGGTGGATTGACTGGAGTGGGGTGGGGTGGATTGGAATGGGGTGGAATGGAGTGGGATGAATTGGGATGGAGTGGGGTGGTTGGAGAGCTGCGGTTTGGATTGAAGAGGGGTGGATTGGATTGGAGTTGGACAGACTGGGTTGGAGTGGGGCGGATTGGGTTGGAGTAGGGCAGATTGGGTTGGAGTGGGGTGGATTCGGTTGGAGTGGGACAGACCGGATTGGAGTGGGGTGGATTGTATTGGATTGGAGTGGGGCAGGTAGTTTTGGATTGGAATGGGACAGATTGTTTTAGATTGGAGTGGGGCAGATTGCTTTGGATTGGAGTGGGGCAGAATGTTTCGGATTGGAGTGGGGCAGATTGTTTTGAATTGGAGTGGGGCGGAATGTTTTGGATTGAACTGAGGCAGATTTATTTGGATTGGAGTTGGGCATATTGTTTTGGATTGGAGTGGGGCTGATTGTTTTGGGTTAGAGTGGGGCAGATTGTTTTGGATTGAAGTGGGGCAGATTGGATTGGTGCAGATTATTTTGTATTAGAGTGGGGTTGATTGTTTTGTATCGGAGTGGGGCAGATTGTTTTTATTAGAGTGGAGCAGATTGTGTTGGATTGGAGTAGGGCAGACTGTTCTTTATTGGAGTGGGCAGATTGGAGTGGGGCAGATTGTTTTGTATTGGAGTGGTGCTGATTGTTTTGTATTGGAGTGGGGCAGATCATTTTGTATTGGAGTGGAGCAGATTATTTTGGATTGGAGTATGCCAGATTGTTCTGGATTGGAGTGGGGCAGATTGTTTTGGATTGGAGTGGGGCAGATTGTTTTGGACTAGAGTGGGGCATATTGTAGTGGGCAGATTGTTTTGGATTGGAGTGGGGAAGATTGCTATGGATTGGAGTGGTGCAGATTGTTTTGGATTGGAGTTGGGCAGATTGCTTTGGATTGGGGTGGGTCTGATTGTTTTTGATTGGGGTGGGGCAGATTGTTTTGGATTGGAGTGGGCAGACTGTTTTGGATTGGAGTGGGGTAGATTGGAGTGGGCAGATTGTTTTGAATTTAAGTGGGGCAGATTGTTTTGGATTGGAGTGGAGCAGATTATTTTCGATTGAAGTAGGGCAGATTGTTCTGGATTGGAGTGGGGAAGATTGTATTGGATTGGAGCGGGGCAGATTGTTTTGGATTGGAGTAGGGCAGATTGTTTTGGACTTTAGTGGGGCATATTGTAGTGGGCAAATTGTTTTGGACTAGAGTGGGGCATATTGTAGTGGGCAGATTGTTTTGGATTGGAGTGAGGTGGGGTGGATTGGCGTGCATTGGAGAGGGGTGGATTTTGTGTACTGCAATGCATAATTTCGAAAATTACACATAAGAAAGAAACAATGTCGCTTTGCAATATAAAGAACTAGATAATTGCCATCTTTTGAGAACAGTGCCCACGAGCAAAAAACAAACACAAATGCAACGTGTGAAATGAGGTTTCGGCAAAATAAAATATAGAAAATAAAACTTAGCAATTTTGTTTGTCCTGCTGAGCACTTCAGGAGCAGCGGGCGGGCACTGATTCAGTTAAATTAATCAGTGCTGGGTCCCTGCTCCACACATAGAAAAGATGTAAGGCCCTCAGTGACCAGTTACGAGTCTGTAAAGAAAAGTGCCAAGCAAGCCAACATTGTGAGTAATAGGGTTGGCTCCAAGACCTTTTTGCTAACAACAGTGTCTCACAAGTGATACGCATGCACTAGCTCCTGACATCCCAGGTCAAACAGGATTACTTTAGAAGCCATCCCAGAGTCATTGGATGATCATCCAACTACTCTAGAAGTCATTTTCACATCATCAGACATCATCAAGCTCTTGAAGTCATCAGCAGAGCTTAGAAAAGTGAGCCTGATGATTTGAGAATGACTTTAAAATGAGTATCTGATGACTCCACGAGATGTGATTGTTCCTGATGATCAGGGGATGAGCAGTCGATGACGTCTCAAGATGAGATTGTTCCTGAGGATTTGGGGATGCTTTGAAGATGACTATCTGATTACGTCATAGGCCCTCGCAAAAT
The DNA here is from genome assembly GCA_963921515.1 of Calotriton arnoldi. NCBI lineage: Eukaryota > Metazoa > Chordata > Amphibia > Caudata > Salamandridae > Calotriton > Calotriton arnoldi. The sequence goes on along the minus strand of CAWUFW010000416.1, from coordinate 3,837,406 downwards.
TAAACTGCCCCTGATTATTTGAGGAGGGCTTACTTATTACTTCAAGAGCCTTTCTCTGTTTTGGTTTAATTTTTCTTACAAAAAATAAGCCTTATTGATAATTTCAGAATTACTTGTTGATTAGTGAACAATGAACACTATTTAGCTATTTCACAAATTTTCATTTACATACAAATAAATGGTGCTTCATACAAATAAGTTCTTTACAAACCAGTAAGTAGAATGTAGTATGCTGCCTTCAGGGCCGGACTGGCCGTAGTGGGCACCGGGCGTTTCCCCGGTGGGCTGGAAGGGTGGGGGCCGGTTTTGGACCGGTGGGGGCTGTTTTTGGGACAGGGGGCCTGTTTTGCAGCAATGCTGCAATATTGGCCCCTTATACAAAAAGCAGCAACAGCAGTGCTTCCCACCAGCACCCCATTTACCCCCTCCCTCTCCCCCCACCCCTGGCCGGTCCGACTTAATTGCCAGGGCCGGTTTGCATACCCAGTCCGGCCATGGCTGCCTTCCTGGAAGTAGGTATTTAATATTAACATTGCAGATGTATGACTAGACAATCAAATGGGCAGTCTCTCTACCCTAACTTTTCCTCTGCCTTCTTTCTCTGGCCTTATTTCTTTTCCCCCCCGCAGCCTCATTCCTGAGTTCATTTATCATTATACAATGTTTTCTCTTCTGGAGTGCAGTGTTTTGCAGCTTTAAATTGAATGAAAGAATGTTGAGCATCTGGCATCGCAATGCTATTTCTTTAGCTACAATTCTTTACTTTTGCACGGTATTGCATAGTCTATAGCAGTTTGTTTGCAAACTTCCCATAAGAAATATGTGCACACACCTAGAATGATTTTTTTCTGTGCAGGTGCTGGAGAGCGTAGGGTCTTGCCTTGAGTTTCTCGCCTTTTGGAACAATCTTGGTATATCCAGTCCAGATTTTTCCTTTGCATTCTGGTACTTGTAGTTCGGTGTATACAATTCCGACTTATAAGCACCAGAATACAAAGAACAAATCTTAACTAAATGAATGTATAGATCCTGTTTTATGGGATCTGAAAATCTGGAGCTCTGAAATGCACTTTTTCTTTTTTTGTGAGCAGATTTATATAGCACGAACTCGACCCGAAGATATTGGAGTGCTTTACATGAGCACCAGTTACGTTACACAAGGACACGTTCATTTCATGGGAGGCACGGGGAGATTGTAACTTGCCCAGAATCACAGAAGCGTCATTGCCGAGACTCAAGCCCCGTTCCCCAGCTCCAAAGTCGGCAGCTCTGGCCGTAAGGCCACAACCTCTCCCATTTCTCGGTAGTAAGGCAGACATGGTGCACTAGTTGACTCCTGAGCAGAGCAAATTAGGTGTTTTTTTGTTTTGTTACACCAGGGAAGAAGCAGGCTCAGAAAGATCTGATTGTGCTACAGAGGGACCCCCACAATACACACTGCGTATTGCTGTGGGCTGGCACCGCTTTACCCTATCAGATCAATACTTTGTTTTCCCCCTAACTGTGGCAAGAGCACAGAGAGCGCTGTGGCTCAGAGGGACACAAGTGTTTGATTGGCATGGTGCATTACAGTGCTGCAGGGAGTTGGTAGGCTGGAGCAGCAGGTTACTCGCAGCACACTTCAATGCACCGGGCCAGACACTGCCTGTCACTGCAATCCCGTCAAACGGAGGAACAGGCAGCACATTGGCAGGCACTGAATAGTGAATACCTTTCCTCAGTTCGTGCTTGTTAGCCACTCCACGCCCCACATTTGAACCTACACAAACTCATTAGGGCAGGTTTAGGATGCCAGGCTGACAACGAATCGGCAGATTAGGCATACTTTCTGGAGGCGGGGGATTAGGCTCGAAGTAGGTAGTCTCCCGCCTGAATCGGGAGGGTTGGCATGGATGTCCTGGTGCTCATATGAAGCGCTCCAAATCCAATAGCTTTGGGTCGAGTTCGCGCTATATAAACAACTGCAAATACAGTGATACGCGTGACCTCTCACTGAGCAGGTCTCTTAGTTCAGAAATGTCATCAGAGCGGGGCCAGAATTGTTTCTTAGTTTATTCTTTAAAAAGTTCACTTTTAAAAGATAACAATTTACTAAGGTAAAAATGTAAAAAAGAAATACACTTACTTAAAAGTTTAAAGACACCTTTATTTTATTGTAACATCATAACATACAAAATATTGCTCGTGCACTGGCTTTTACAGCCTGAACCAACCCGTAACTCAGGACTTGCTATTAATTTGTTGGCTCGCCTACCTTTGCATTGTATGAGGCAAGTGGACATCGGTTGTCATTGCCAGTGCTTGATGACTACACACACTTAATACTGTGTTCTAGTCCTTTCTCAATTTTCTGAACCACACAGTAGCGCCTCCTCTGCATGGGACGGAAGCGGAAGTTGAGGCGCTGGCTCCAGGGAACCGACTGGGGAGCAGGGAAACTCTTGCTTCGTCGACAGTTGGAAGATTCGGGCAGAGTGTACTAAAGAGGAAAATAAGAAATATTTGCTCTGTTTCGTCGGTATTTGGCTCGGGGACAGGGAAAAGAGGCAGAAAGTGAGGCGGGTGTGATTTTTGCTGCCTCCATGCGCTTTGGGTTATCTGCAAACGCCGAGCTTTTTTTCAAAGGCAGGAAGCCCGCCACTCTTTAATTTGAGGCGCTAAAATGTAGTGCTTTGTTTAGGAGTCCTCCGCTCCTCTGAGCTTTAACTATTTTGTCATTCTTCTTGAAAATGTTCGAATGGAACCCACCTATGACCTAGATTACATGAATGTGCTAGCGGCATTGTTTGAGACACTGCAGCAAATGTGTGTGGGGGGGGGGGGTATTCTCACATCTCGACAACAAACGTGGAGCAGACTCAGTTGCATTTTGTGATTTATTATTTCTAAAGTGTGCGTGGAAGCCTGTTCGAATGAGTCTGACTTCGTTTTGAAAGAGGCGGCAGTGTTTTTTTTGTCCCATAGCCTCATCATGTAATATAACTCTTTGATTTAAGCTTCAGAGCCTGATCTCCATCAAAGCTTGATCCCGATAGCATTACTGACACTTTATCTTGTATCAGTATGACCTATTGTGATGCCGCAGAAATATCTTTTGAAGTCAGCAAACCTTAACACAGTTAAACAATTGTTATTGCGAGTCTTGGACAGCAGAACTAGCCACTAATGAGACAGGCCATGTATGATACAGCCCTGTCATCCTTCAAGCTTACATATTAAATTACTGTCTGTTTAATAGTGCATAGCTACACTCTCTTTTTCTCTCCTTCACTATCGGCTTTTCTTCCTCCCTTCTCACCCCTTTTCTTTCCTTCTCTCCACTCATGCCCTGCCCAAGTATCCCCTTTCTCTCTGTTCTCCCCTCACTAACTGCTTTTCGTCTTTCAGCTTCACGTCTTTCCCTCACTCTCTCCTTTCACGCCCTCTCCTCTAGGGCTGCTCTCCTTCCATTGTCTCTTGCACTTTCCTTCTCTTTTCAGTCATGTTCCACTCCAATCTTGCACTCCCTATCTCTGCTTTCCCCAGTTCTCTTCGCAATCTCTGTCTACCTTTGCCATCAGATCTCTCCTCCTTCCTCACTCTCCCTTTTGTTTTTCCTTCTTGCATATCTCGTTCATGAGTTCCACCTGTCTGCTTCCTTCTTCGCCACTCTTCCTCCATGCCCCCACCGCAGAAAGTGTTTACACGTTGCAATACACGCCTTGCACATTAGTACAATGATAATTCATGCACTATGAAGGTAACTGCTATATTTTGGGCAGTACTGCTATCACCAGAACTGCTTGTTTAGAACTCATCTTCCCAGCCCAATTTTCACTTGGACTCCTGGCATACAGCAGCATGCAATCTTCTCTATATATTGCACAGAGGAACTGAAAGATATCTCAAATTGCCTCACTCTCCAGGGTCTGCTTGATCACTAAATTGCAGGTCTCAGCCAGCATAGGCCAAAGACCTCCGAATCACTTTCTTATGATTATGCTACTGCTTGGCAATGGTCACAGCTAGGCCACAAAGGGACAGGACTGGGGTTGAATGTTCTAAAATATAGAAAAGGCAGTGGCTAAGCTAAAAGGGCTGGCATTGACAGCCTGCCTTTTGGCTTTGTCGCTGTTTTATCTTGAAAAATATGGTTAGGAAACATGTCGGGTCCACATGAATCTAAAACAATTGATTAAAAGCAAAAATCTTTTTGGTCTTAAAAAGCACATGTTGCCATATTAGTCCCTGGCCTTTAAGGAAAATACTTTGTGTGGATGTGTTGCTTGTGAAAGGGAAGATTGCCGTCACTGAAAGCAAAATTAGCCAGTGTGAAGTGTGCTGCCCCTTGCCCTATGCTTTAGAGAATTGATTGAAAATGACAGACCTATGGATGTAGAGGACTGAGGGAACGCGTCTATAAGCATAAGTAAGTCTACTGCACATATAATTAGGGCTATGTCTCATGGAGGCACCCCTAGGTGTACTGATATCATATTGTGATGTGCAGGGAGTCCAATTGAGTCAAGGACGCTTTCAGGAATGCAAATGATCCTGCAGTGAAGTTAGAGGGCCTTATGTTGGTGACGTTTCTTAGATTAAATATCTGCTATCACCAAGCACAGCTCTTATAGACTGGTGGTCATTTAATGATTTGTTCCAAAGCCTTTCCCTTAAACATAAATTCAGTTTTCGGAGAGTTTGTCAGATTTCAAAACAGCTAAATGGCATTCTGTTGACATTATTTGAAATTCGTCCATAACTTTTGACCCAACAATTATGTCCAGAAAATCACATAAAATGGGATTGGCATACAAAAGGTGATAGTGTAGCTTGCAATCCAGATATTATCATGTGATGTAAGTACTGTAGATTAGTAACATTGATTATTGTGTGTGATTGGGAGGGGCACAGTTTAGCAGGTGATCACATGTTATTTTATGCTATACTTTTTCTTTTAAGCGTTGAAAATGACAATTCTTACTATTACATTCTTTCATCTAATTCCATTTTTAAATCTCAGAAGGATGGAAGACTGAGTTCGAGTTCAGGGATTGTACTTTAAGTGTTGCCGATTACTAGAAGTCCATAGGAGTATTTACCTCACTGAGCCATTTTGCGGATGTCAGAAGAGAAGGTGGGCAAACAGAAGGAAGCAAAACTGTTGGGACAGCATAATAAGAGTGACAAGGCAACCGGACAATGAGAGGGGATTATGACAGAAGAGTACAGGTATGGATGTCTTGAAGGAGAGTGGGATTGGAGGATTTTGTAACTAAATGACTGGGGTCAGACGTGGCCCAAACAGGTGATGGCATGTATCTTTGAATATGGTATTTCTAGCCAAAAGACAGTGGAGTGCATTACTTGCTCAAAGATGAGCATAAAGTCAATGCATAAGCCGGCTGTGGCTGTTTAATACATTGTGAAGTGTTCTTGAAATAGCTGAGACTTCAGTTATTTCCAAAACTGGAGCAGCACTTCGGTGATTCTGTTGAATATTGGGATATTGGTACAGATCCTGGTGAATAGATGTAAAATGCATGCTATCTTGTTTTTTTCTGTTTTTACCCTTAGTCTACAGTCATCTGGTTGTGGGTGTGCCAAGATCAACCAAATATGGTGAGCTTGTCTGCAAGATAAGCGTTGGTGCTGCTCATGATAGGTTTGCAAGTGATGTTGCTGGTTTTGAAGATGAAGTAGGTTGGCAAGGGCAGTAAATGGAGTTCCTTCAGGATGGGGGTGGTGATCATATTTCTTTAGGCTCAGAATAAGACATGCTACAGCATATAAGATTCCCTAAGAGGTGCCAGTGTGGGGTCTGGAAGGCCATGTAATAGGGCATTACCACCATCCAGATGCAAATGTATGAGTGCTTGAACAGCACTTCTGAATTCGCTTTCTGGAAGAAACAGTTTGACTTTCTATAGAAGAGAGAGCAGGTACGAGTCTGTCTTTGTTTTTATGGCAATCTGTTCCTTGAGGATGCGGTTGGCATCCAAGGTGAATTCAAGTCACTTGGCATTCTGTGAAATTTGGAGTTCATAGCCGTCCAGGGTTTTTTCATTGAGCCAGGTCTGTACTGTATTTTGTTTAGTGTGGAGCCGTGGGGCACTCTACTGGTGATAGGGATATTTGTGACCTGATTGGGCCCATATGAACAAACTGGTGTTAGTTGGAAAGGAGGGAAGAGAACCAGTGAAAGATATTGACAGTGTATCACATTCAAGACTCCAGGGTGCATATGAGGGTGGGATCATCGACTGTCGAAGACAGCTGAGAGGTCCAGCAATATCTGACAGGGATCATCTTCATCTATGATCAAGAGGGCATCATCTATGATGTGTAAGGTAGCAGTTTGTATGCTGCAGAATTATCTGAAGCCAAACTGGTAGTTGTGCAGGAGATGGTTAGCACTGATGTTGTCTTGGAGACATAAGACAACTTTTTAGGCCTTGCCTGAGACAGCGCATGCCCTGTCTCTTTCAAGACATTTTGTTTGCAGGGGGCTTTGAGCCTGCACACTGCTTACTGTTGGTTGGCTTCATGATCACTCCTGTTTCCTTGCTTCTGTTTTTAGTCAGCGTTTGCCAGCTTCTCTTCCTGTGTGTTTGGTCTTCCCTGGAGCATGGTCCATGCACTGCTTTCTTGCCCAGTGTCCTTCCACAGCTCTCTCTTTCAGAGCTACTTTTTTCTTTTAGTTGCAGCACTCGATAAGAGTGCATGTGTGTGCCGGCCACCCTATTCCACTCTGTGTTCCTTGCATCCTCCTGAGTTCTTGCTTGCTCCTGACCCCTTCTGTCAGTGCTTGCCCTTTCGTTTCCGTGGGATATCGAGGATCAGTCTGGCTGCAGCGTTCTGGACGGTCTGGAGTTTGCGGAGGAGTTTTTTGTTGATTTCTGCATAGAGGGCGTTGCCGTAGTCCAGTCTGCTGGTGATGAGTGCGTGAGTGACTGTTTTACTGGAGTCGGAGGGGGAGGGGATCCACTTGAATGTCTTGTATGATGCTGAGGTTGCTTGCATGGTCCGTTGGGGGGGGGGGTGGGTTTCCGAGGGCAGGGGGCCACCAGGTGTCGTTCCATGCGGAGGGGGTGGAGCCGAGGATGAGGACTTCTGTTTTCTCCGAGTTGAGTTCAGACGGCTGCTCTTCATCCAGGTTGCGACGGCTTTCATCTCTTCTTGGAAGTTGTGCCTGGTGATGTCTGGTTCCTTGGTGAGGGAGAGGATGAGTTGGGTGTCATCGGCGTAGGAGACGATGTTGAGTCCATGGTTTCTGACGATAGTAGCGAGGAGGGCCATGTAGACATTGAAGAGGGTGGGGCTGAGGGAGGATCCTTGGGGTACTCCTCATCTGATCTCTGCCGGTTCTGAGAGGAAGAGTGGGATTCTTATTCTCTGTGTTCTGCCTGTGAGGAATGATCGTAACCAGTGTAGGGCCTTTCCTTGGATGTCGGCGTCGTGGAGTCTGGTGGCTAGTGTGCGGTGGGAGACCGTGTCGAAGGCCTGAGGAAGTTGTGTGGTGAGCAGGGGTCAGAAGGTGCTCCAGAGTGGATGCTCTTCATGGTCCTTAGGGTGTCTTCTGTCGTGAGTGGGGTCCAGCTAAGAAGGGTCTGTTGCGTAGCATCGCTGAGGGTGGAGATTGGGGTGGTGCAGAGGTCTTGGTCATTGAAGTTGTCATAGAGCGCCTTGATCTTGAGGTGAAAGAAGGAGCCGAGTCTGTTGCAGGGTTGTTCGGAGGGAGGGACGTCAGTTGTTTCGCTGTTTGGTTTGGCAAATTCCTGTATGATGACAAAGAGTTCCTTGGAGTTATGGGCGTTGGAGAGGATTCTGTTTTGTAGGACGTTTTTCTTTGTGGATTTGATGAGTTGGTGGTGTGCCATGGTGGCTGTTTTGTAGGCGGAGCGTGCTTCCGGAGTAATGCTGTTTCCTCACGTCTTTTCCAGGCGTCGGTAGGAGCGCTTGGATGCTAGGAGTGCCGTGGTAAACCAGTTAGCTTTCTTGTTGTGTCGTCTCGTGGTGTTCTGGAAGGGGGCGAGTGTGTTGGCGATCCATTGGTGGAGGTTGCTTGCCGCAGTGTTGGCGTCTGTCGTAGTTGGGGGTGGAGTGAAGGTGGAGGTGAGGTGTTCTTCGGAGACTTTGTTCCAGATTCTGCGTGAAAGGGTGCGTGCTTGTGTGCGATGGGTTTGGTAAAGGAGAAATGGATGCAGTGGTGGTCAGTCCAGAGCAGTTCAGTGGTGTGGCTGAAGATGATTTCCTCCTGCGAAGATGGGTTCGAGTGTGTGCCCCGCTGTGTGAGTGGGGGTGGAGACAAGTTGCTTCAGCCCAATGTTGGTGAGGTTCTGTAGGAGGTCGGTGGTGTTGGGGTCCCTGTGGCTGTCCAGGTGGAAGTTCAGGTCTCCGAGAAGTATGTAGTCTGTGGAGGTGAGGGGGTGGGGTGCGATGAGGTCGGCGATGGCATTTGGTGTGGGGGCCAGGTGGTCTGTAGGCGAGTGTTCCGCGGAACGTCTTTCTGGGGTTGGTCTGGATCTGGAAGTGGATGTGTTCCATGTGGCGAAAGGCATCCGAGTCGGTGGTTGTCAATCGGAAGGAGATTTTGTGGATGATGGTGAGGCCTCCTCCTGGGCGGTTGGGGCGGTCTTGCTCAGGATCTTGTATCCGGCGGGGATGGCGGTTGCGGTTTCTGGTGCGGAGCTGGCATTGGTCCAGTTCTCTGTGAGGAAGGTGATGTCGGGCGTGTGAGCGTTGAGGAGGTCCCAGATTCCTGTGACGTTTGTGTAGGGAGCGTACGTTGAGGAGGATACAGCTCAGTGGTTTGTGTGTGCTGGCATCTGGTGGGCTGGGGATTGTTGCCTGGGTGTGGAGGTGGGCGAATGTGCGGCGGCAGTGTCAGCAGGAGATCGGGCCTTGGGTGTTGCTCAGCGGCGAGAGATGGCAGTCGTTGTTGCATCCGGGGCTGAGTGTGTGGAGAGTGCTGGGGTCATAGCGGCGGGGGGTCGTGGGACCAGGGTCCCTGGCGCTGGTCGGGTCGCGGATGGGTGCAGACAGGCTTGCCTTGGCGCGCCAGCGGCGCTGCGGCCGCATTAAGTAGGGGCCAGGGGAGGGCGATCAGCTGGGAGGTGGGAGTGAAACACTGGGTGGGGGGGACCCGCAGGGGCAGCAGCGGCGGGGAGGGCAAGAGGGAAAATAAGGCAGAAAGCGAAAAGGCAAAGAGGCACAAAAGAGAAAAAGCAAAAGGACACAGAACAGAGCGGAATAGCAGAAGAGCAGGGTGCTCTTCCACTAGACTACCAGGGATGAGGTGCAGGCAGGAGCCTGCAGTTGGAGGAGGGCCTCAAACACCTACCCGAGGAGCTCAAGCTGGAGCTAAGGGCAGACCCTTGACGGTGGAGCTGCGCGGGGAGCAGCGACTCTGACCAGGAGGGGGACCTAGCTGCTCAAACTTTCTTTCACATCTCATATCCTCGCCTGCCTTCACTCAAAACTCAGCCACTTGTGACACTCATTCACTACTTCACATTAATTGCAGTCCACACCACTTACTTAGGTTCTTCACAATTCATAACTCATCCCCAACACTGGTCATTCCCATATCCACTCACACCCCCACCAGCAATATACTTCACAGTTAGTTGCAATAGTCTTTGCAACACCACCGCACTCACTACACATCCACATTCATAATACAACCCAGTTGCACTAGTCACCGGTAGTCACTCACAGATTCCACTCAGAACATCAGTGTCCACCAAACAGTGCTTGTCTTCACCAGCACCTATCATATCTCTCAGCCTATTGAAATCAAGTTATCATTTACGCACATCCAGCATCTCTTCATGTATTAGACCTCCCTGACAGTACATACTAAATCCACTCAAAATTACTTCTTTCTTCACTCACAAGATTCATGGCCATATACATCATTTGATCAAGCCATGCTCCATTAGCTACTTATACAGCTCACAAAGACCAATCACTCACCACTGCCATTTTACATAGTCTGTTATAGCAGCTCTCAGTCACATCAACACTGAACTGCAGCACCCACTTGACCACTCACAAGACCACTTTGAGGCTTACTTACAAACCACTTAGAGGATTAGGTACAGACACACAACCACAATATACTTCTTGAGCAATATCCTACATGCACAATGACTTACTCAAGACCAATCCTGCACTGATGGTCATAGCTGCCAAGGTTTCAGATTGCTATGAGTGACATTTTCATAATTTCAGGGTAATTATGAGTGGGCACATTAGGGTGGTTGGTCGTGCACATAACTGAAGGTGTCTTGTTGCCTCCAGTTGCTGTTGTGGCATGCGCCTGGGTCCATCAGTTTAACACCGATGTGATGCGGCCTCAGACTGCAGGCCACAGACCAGGTGTGGTGCCGGTAGAGAAGGGGGGCAATTGCGCCCTAATCACCATACCAGCCGCCTAGGGAAATAACAATTGAATAGCACAGAGAGTTAGGACAGAACAGGAGCACTACCCAGGGTCCGACTCCCTGCGTCCCTCCGAATGGCTGTAACAGATAAATTGTTCAGATATAAAGGGATAGATGGAGAAATGGAAATCACTTCCCTGACACCTGTAAGGTGGGTGCCACAGACCACATTGAGGCAGGAAAAGGAGGCCTGGGAGGGGCAGCCACCATACTGACCCTTAATATGAGATATCGCTGAGGCCAAGCACTTCCGGTGCATCGGTGGTATGTGTGTTAGGGGGCATGAATAACTCTCAGTACTCCTAACAAGAGGTGAGAGGATGTAGCCTTAAGGCTAGAGCGGTCGACCTCGAAGCTGGAGAACTGGGTTCGAGTCTCGGCAACGACGCTCAACATCCTGTGATTCTAGGCAAATCACTTAATCTCCTTGCGCCTAACAAAAATGAATGTGTCCATCTGTAACGAAACTGGTGCTCGTGTAAAGCGCTTTGATACCTGAAATCTTCGGGTCGAGTTTGCGCTATATGAAACTCTTTAAAAAAAATTAAAAAAAAGGTAGGTTATTACTTAACTTCACAAGTTAGTCCTTCCTAACCCTACAATGTCCTTCATTTGGCCTCTTATACCTTATTCCTCTTCACCGGATATGTATTCCTCTTGCTCCTTCACTTCCACTCAGTTGTTTCTTGCCAGCATTCTTCGGTCTTAGCCTCTCCTTCACTCCTCTTCAGCCTCCCTTCTCCCCCCCCCCCTTTAATGCTTCTCTCCCCTTCTGCTCAGCTCTGACTCTTCTGCCTGTAGTCCTTTTTAATACATCCAGTCTTCTTCAGCCTCGCCTCTTCTCCCTTTCTGTGCTTCACATACCCTTACCATTCATCTCCCCATTTTGCTTACTTCATCTACTTAACTGCTGTGACAAACCCCAGCAAAATCGACACAATGGTTATCTTCGATGGTTTTGGGAAATCCTGCAATATATTTCTACGTAATGTAAATCATTTGTATATGTTTTTCTAAAGTTTGTTTTTATTTCGTATGGTTAATAAATATGCATTTTTAGGTTGAGCTTTGGCAGCGCGCAAGCGTTGCTGCAAGCAAGACCTTCTGTAATCGATACAACCGCTTTATTCCTGCCTACAATTGGTTTATTCCAGCGTTGAACTTCTTTGCCGCCTCCTGTCTTGTTCCCACAGCCAATGCCTCACTTCCTTTGAAAACTCAGGAGCACCAGTGTACTAGTGCTTGCCTTCCTTATAGCCTTTGTGTAAGAACTTTGGTATGTATTTTTATTAATGCTTTTCTTCAGTCGCTGCTTCTGCCCGTTTTGATTCCCCTTCTGCTTCGCATTACAAAGCCCTCCCCCCACCATACGAGCGCACACAGCCCCTGCAGCAGTCGTCTTTTCCCCATCATTGCTTAGGTTAATTTTTGTTGCTTTCTGCCCTCTTCACGATGCCATGCTTCTTGTTTGGACGGCATTTGCCAATCCGTGTGTAATAAAGTAATGCAGCAGTAGCGCAGACACAGCCTCCTTCTTTCCGAGCCCTTTCTTTCCTCCACAGCAGTCAGCAAGCTGCAACAGATGGGTATGATTGAGACGCCACACAGCATGCCACGCCCACCCTGGCTTCTGGGAGAGGCCTTGTCCAGAGACCATGCCATTCGCAAGCACACATTAGGTAAACCGAATCAGTGCAACCATTAAAACATGCATTTCAGCTGTTGCAGAGTTAAAACTGACATTTGCTGTGGCAGCGCACAGTTAATTATGTTTATAAAGCGAAAGGGAAAAAAATTACCTTTTAAATTGCACGAGAGGAGAGGCAAGTCAGGGCGGTGGCCCAAATAATTATTTTTATATTGGAAAAAGTGTGTATAAAATCAAAAAGTAAACCTTTGTATTGTGATGCTGTTCTTCTGTAACTCCACTAGCCCCTACTCCTGGTATCAGGGCTGCTTCACTGAACGCAAACCAAAAAACGTGGCACTATTTATTGTTATTTTGTCCCCCTAAACGTTACTGTGTAACATAGGCTAGTTCTGTGGGTGAAGCCAGAGTATGAAGCACGGACCAGTGACCCCTTATAAATGTGAGCTCTTGTGTCTGGCACAGATCAGTGCTCCACATCTAGTGTATGTAGCATGAATTAAATGTGTTCTATGCAGCTAAGCACCGGTATATTGTATTTGAGCCTATGTTATGCACTTTCGACCAGGGCCCTGCTTTTTCTTAGCCTGGTTATGCAGCATGGCTGAGAGCCCACATCTTTGTTTGCCTGGTTCTGCAGAATGGGCAGTGGCCCTTTTTTGTGAGCTTAGTTATTCACCTTATGGTAAAAGAAGTTATATGTATAATTGCAAAAAACAATGAGAGGGGCTAACCTTAACAAATGCCACTGTAGCACTCAATTAGACCCCAAAAATATACATTCTAGTTAATACTAGGCAAAAAACATATTTTCCTAGATAGGATGTAATATGAAAAATCTACACAAAAAAGGTGCTGGGTCAGATAAGAATATAGCGTCCCCTTAAGAAATCAGGAAACTAACTTACATCTATTTTCTCTTTATATCCAGCCCGTGTTAAATAAGGGAAACAAAAGAATAACCGTTTTTCCACTCTCCGTGGATCAGATAAATCAGATAAGTAACTATGTCCTTCTAACCATATATAACATCATCATCCTACCATATACCTGATAGACGAGGATTCTTTGGTTAAATATATCTTTCTTCTCTCATTGTATTCTGTACAGGACGAGAGGCTGAAGAAACTCCGGCGCGAAGAAACAGAGCTACACAAGCAGGTACCTCCGGCGAGGGAACATGGATGCGGACAGGAACCCGGAAGAAGAGATCAACGACCTGTAAGAGGAAGACCCGCGTGAAGGAGCCGTAACATGTCAGAGACGTCCAATCAAGGTACCACAAATTCCAGACTGCGGGACAACAGGACCCGAGCAGGTAAGTCGACAACACAAAGGGAGTGCGGGAAATGCTAGGCAGATCTGTGACTGAACGCGAACCACGTTCTTGTCACGGACCGACCAATTTATCCGCACTTGACTCCACCCAGCTCCCTGTCTGCAATAGGAGCGGGCGTGACTGACAATGCCCACACCCTGCTCTCCTTGAGCCTTGTTCTGTCTAATGCTGGGTGTTTAGGGCCTTGTTTTTTGTGAGCCAGCTTTTGTGTCATAGATTATGGCCATCTTCAGTATTACCTGTTTTAGATGCTGAAAGGAGGATGTAGAATGGATCCTTGTTCAACGAATTTGAAATGCTTTGATAGTTATGGAACAGATAGATCACCGGTATCCTGGAAAGCTATCACTCTGCCCTGATAGTATTTCCAGAGGCATATTTGTTTGAATGAGTGGTGAAGGGGCTTGGTGCCACAGTCATGCAACTGTAAAGGGACAACATTGAATCAGTCAACTGTTAAATGCCGAACTTGTCACTTTCCCAAGCTGGAAAAGAACACACAGGATATCTCTCTCCTGTCTCTGGATGTCTTAGACGTCTATTTCTGACCTGCACCAGCACTTGGCCATGTGAAAGCCACTGCAACCATGGCTGTGCATTGAGATTCAGTCTTGCAAAAATGTTTGAACCCTTGCAGCGATAATATTACCTTTCTCATGCTACCTTGGCAAAAATATTAAAGTATGTCCATGTGCTAATATATAGTGAACCCCTAGTTTTTCTCAGCCAGTAAGACTAAGCAACTTACAACCTGACAAAAGAAATAGCAACTGGTGACCTGACATTATATATCCATTGTCCATGGTCTGGAACACAGAGTTGTGCCCTGTTCCTTATAATCATGAGTCCATTAAGTTATGTGGTCAGTGCCCCATTCCGCATGGCGGTGAACAGTGCCATGGGACAAACTTGCCTTGCTTTGCTCTTACTAAGCATGGCCTCATGGCTCTGTTTGCACTTGTCAACTGGTATTGGGGGGTTCTGTTGCCCAAGCAGAACCACACCCAGCCACTACTGGCACAATTTCCACTCTGATTGATTTAGGACTATGAAAATACATGAATATACATACAGTGTTAAAATATATGTTTGCATATGTGGTCCTGGATCATATTATTGTACACGGACTCCTTCACACTTAACTAACAGCCGTCTGCAAAAGAGCAATGGGGGAGGGGTTGTAACTCATTGAGAATTTGCGCTACAAATGACATGCAAATCTGGCGCATAGCCTTGAGTTGGGATTTAATTTCAGCTCTCCCAATAATTAGATCAGTTGCCCTGTTCCTAGCATTTGGTTGTAAGCTCCAATTTGGATTTCTGGTCAGTATGGTAATTTTTAGACTGTTTTCCAAATAAGAATACTGTAAGTAGAGTTCAGGCTCAACATGGCTGCCTCCATGATGGTTTTGTAAATGAAATCTGGTATTGATTGCTTTCTGTTTGCAGAGGAAGCGTGACAGCGTCTGGTGAACAGCGGCGGTTTCTTCACTTGGACAGGTGAGTCTTCTTTCTTTACCTCCTGCCCACCTCTTCGTCAATGCCTTGCTCTCACCATTACCTCTTTGACCAAGTAACCTTAATGTTAAACTTATGAACCCTTGTAACCATATCTCATCGGGCACACTATATGAAATAAATGGATTGGAACACTTTAAAGGCAGCCCAGTCCTATTAAAAACCTAAAATATTGGTGTTAACATGATACTGATGTATGTTAATTTCTTTTTCCTCCAGACTCTATGAAGTCTATGTGCAGGGATGAAGGCTGGCCATCACTGGACAACAGAACTATGAGAAGGAAGCTGGCTATAAAGATTTGCAATACTGGAAGAGGACTAAAGAAAACTCTGAATCTAAAAACAAACATTGAAGTTGCTGGCTTTCATTAAGCCTTTTTGTACTTTTTGTAGTATTCTGGCATTTTTTCCCCTCTTGAACAGTGTCCTGGACTTTCTTTATGTTCTCTTGTTCAGTATCCTGACTCCTATGGGGCCAAAGGTGTGTTTTAGATCAATACAATTACATGTTAACACATCCCCTTTGATGCTTTTTGATTTAACCATTACTTTTTTCAGTCTTTTACCACTGGTCACCACATTAAACAGCTTCAGATAATGCTCTGTACCGCAAAGTAAGGCAAGTCCCAGTGAGTCAGGAGTATGGGAGTAGCTGCACAAGTTGTTAATCTTATCTGAATGCAAAGTATAACCTTGTTGAAGCCACTACTTTTGTATGCATATGGTATTTCTACAGCACAAAGCTAGCCAAAAGGAATGTTTCTGAGATTTATTTTGTACAGTGCCCGCATCTCACGGTTGAGTTTAAAAAGTAATCTTTCCAGAGTAGGAGAATATTGATCTTATAATTGGGACCAGATTTATGGAAGTTTTGTTTTTGGTTTGCTTAAGTTTTATAATGCGGACTTGGCGCAAAATCTTTTCAGGATTTATAAACCAGAGCAAATTGGTATTTGTTACAACACTCATCCACAATGGGAAAAGTTTTCAGGTTTTTCTAGGCATAGTATTTTTTGTACTGCAAGGGGGCCCTTCCAGTACAAAACCTAAGCTAGACTCTCACAGACACATTTGCACCATAGTGCAAATGTGTGTGCATGGTGCTCGACTGCCTAATGGTGCAGTGGTGCAAGGGAGAGGGGTAGACATGGCACTTTCCTGCTCTCACCCTGTGATGCAACGCAGCAAATTTAGGTGTTGCGCTGCGTTAAGTGACACTTTTGTAAATCTAGGTCTTACTTTAGAACTCATGGCATTGCAAATAATTCATGGTATTGTATAAAGAAGGCATATTGCATCCAAGAGGCCTGTTTTTGACAGGAAGGTTCATTGAGGAGGTGATCCTCTAAATATTTCCCTACCAGCAAATCCATATTCCTAAACTAATAGTGGGACCCTGCAAGGGAATACTGGCAGTCGGCTAATGTGCTTGTAACATGGAATTTTTAAGGTGTAATCCAGCCCGTAATGAATTATTAGTGATCCACAGCCACTCTAATTTATTCATTAAATCACCTGGGAGCTATCTACACTTGGCCTGCCATTGGCATAAAATCCTGCAAGAGTATTTCATAACCATCTTAAAGACCTTATGTAGTCATTGTCTAGTAATCCACGCTCATTCTGTAGTTGTCCTAATATAATTCTTAATAATCTATGCTCATTTTTGAGTTATCATTAAATCATCCTGGAGTAATCCACACTCATCCTGAAATTATCATGAGATCATTCCAGAGTAATCAACTTCCATCCTAAAGCGGTAATAGGATCATCCAGGAATAAACCACAATCATCCTTAAATTGTCTGGAGCCCATCCTGGAGTAATTCACACTCTTCCCAAAGTTGTCAATTAGTATTCGTGGAGTTGCAACAGGTAATCACTCCCTGCCAGTGGAAGTCATCAGAACACCATCCTAGAGTAGTTTTTGTGATTACAGTAAGAGTCATCCCATTTAAATATTTTCCCCTATAGGCATACTTCAGGATGGTTTGGGATGACGTCCCCAGATAATTACAGGAATAGCTCAGCTGAAGTCATGAGATGACTTCAGAATGACTCCAGGAAAATCTTCCTTTTTGACCAGGGATCGCAGGCACGACCCTAAACAAGTTAATAGGATTAAGCAAAGTGACATGAGGAAGGATGGAGTGCGGATCAATTGTCTGGTACCATAGGAGAAGAAAGAGGTGGGATTGGTTCTTTATGCTTAGAGCAGTGATTGGAATCTTATATCGGGATGAGATGTTTCTTGAAAAGGTGAGCCTTTAGTTTCATGAGGATGTAGAAAGTGATTACATGTTGAATTGATGTCGGGATGGAGTTCCGGATTCATAGTACAGAGCGGGAAACAACTTTGTCTTGTCTTCTTCCAAAATGCTTTAGCCTTAAGCTTGGTGATGTTGCTGCTGTGGGAAATGCATTTCCCAGTGGAGATGTTCACCTTACTATATGTGGTGGGCAGTTGAGTTTCCGTCTTTGTAGATGGTGCAGCAACATTTGAAGATACGGGTGTGAAAAAGGGAGCCAAAGAAGCTCACTGAGCTTGGAGGGTAGCTGTGAAGTATGATTCTTCACTTTGCGGACATGGGAGAGTTAGTGCCTGGCGACTTTTGTTTTATTTCTACTTTAGGTTAGAATGCTGATGTTGGTGTCAATGTAGATTTTACATTGTCGACAGGTTCAAGGACGTTGCCCCCAAGAGTTACCTCTGAAAATCTGTGCTTTCAGCTGCTACTGCTCATGATTAATATTCACTCTGTCTTTAGAGGGCTGAGTTTGAGGCAAGCTTTTAACATCTAGCATTGGGTCATAGCAAGGCAGTCCTTCAAACAGGTTTTGTTTGTCCCAGAGGAGACATTCTGGCAGAGCTGAGTAGCTTTCTGCATATTGATGGATCTTGATGCTTTTGCCTCCCAAGAGAACTCCATGCAGATGCTTAAAATTATCGGTGAGAAGATGGATCTCTGGGGAACACGACTGGACCTATGCATTTGATTAGAGCAACCCATCTGGATGAAATGTGATCTGTTATTCAGGTTAGATGCCCTGCAAAACAGCGCTGTTGAAGCCCATTCTCAATGCAGTGATTTTCAGTAGGGTTTGTGGTTGATGGTGTCACAGTAACAGAGACGTCAGACAGGACATGGAGACAGGGTTTGCCATTGACTTTGATTTGAAGTACATTGCCAACCACTTAAATGGTTGCAGTCTCTGAACTGCACTGTATTCTGAATCGTGATTGGTAGTCTTGAAAGCAGTACTCGCTCTTGAGCTTGTTGTACAGCTGGTCGGCAGCTGCCTTCGCCATAATGTTTTCCCAGCAATGGTAGGTGCTTGTGTAGATGGTAATTGGTGAGGTTGTCAGACTCCAAGTTTAGTTTTTTCAGCAGCAAAAGGGCCTGTGGTGTTATAAGGGAATCTGGGGTGGCACCTTGAGTATGAGATGCCCTGATAAAGTTCAGAACTGGTCTGAGGGTGTCACCAGATATCTTAAGCAAAGGCAATTTCTGGAATTAACATGGACAGGGTCACATAAAGATGCCATATCGCCTGCTGCCAGGCATCGCCGAAAGACACTCAGGGCCTGTTCTCTTGCTGGAACTGCAGCTGCACACCTACCCCACCAACTGCACGTCCGACAATTACCAGACCTGACCGCCTCAATGCATCCTGCTCAACACACGCTCCCTCCACAAACACGCCGTAGAGATCTGGGACCTGCTCGTCTCCGTCGACATCACCTTCCTCACGGAAACCTGAATGAACCCCACCTCTGCCCTGGACATCACCACCGCCATCCTGGACAGCTACAAGATCATTCACAAAGACTGCATCAAAAAACCGGGGGGAGGCATCGCCATCGTACACAAAAGCACCCTCCGCCTCACCACCCACGCGGATGACCACTCGACCAACATGGAACACCTCCACTTCCAGGTCCAGACCAATCTGAACACCACCCTCCACGGCACCCTCATCTACAGACCCCACCCTTCAGCGACTCCATCATTGACTTCAACGCACCACACGCTCTCGCCCCCACAGACTACATCCTCCTTGGCAACCTCATCTTTCACCTGGACAACCCCAATGACAAAATCACCTCATCCCTACTGGAGAACCTCGCCACCATCAGACTCAAACAACAGGTCACCTCCCCAACCCACTCAGCAGGACACACGCTCGACCCCATCTTCCCCACCAGCGACAACATCACTTTCACCCACACCACCGAGCTCCTGTGAACCAACCACCGCTGTGTCCACTTCTCCCTCACCAAACCCACCACACACCACCACGCCCACCGCTACCCTCGAAGAAGTTGGAGCAAGGTCACTAAAGAGCAGCTCACCATCTCTCTCAGCAAAGCCCCACACCGACTACCATGGACCCTAACATCGCAGCACGCAACCTCCACCAATGGATCTCCAACTGCGCCGACACTCTGGCCCCCCCTGAAGAAAGCAACAAGTAACTGACACTCCAAGAAAGCCAGCTGGTTCTCTCCCACCCTTCATGAGTGCAGACACACCTGTAGACGGCTCAAGAAGAGTTGGAGGAGCGGCAAGACACCGGAAGACCACTCAGCATTCAAGACCGCTGTCACCACACACCACCACCTCATTAGAACAACAAAGAAAGCGGCCCTACAAGAAAGGATCATCACCAACGCACTCAATAGTAAAGAACTTTCCGCTATGGTCAAAGAATTTGCCAGACCCAGCGCAGACACAGCAGACATCCCACCCTCCCAAGACCTCTGCAACAACCTCGGCACCTTTTTCCACCACAAGATTAAGGAGATACATGACAGCTTCGAGAGCTGCGATACCCAAGACCCTCCCACGCCACCCGCACCCAACGTCACTGGACCCCAGCAGATCCTACTCAGCTGGACTCTCCTCACCGTTGAGGACACCCTCAAGGTCATGAAGAGCATCCACTCCGGAGCACCCTTGGACCCCTGCCCGCACCACATCTCCAACAGAGCCGGCACAATCAACTGCTCCATCAACTCCGCCACCTTCCCAGAAGACTGGAAACACACAGAGATTAACACCTTGCTGAAGAAACCCTCTGCCGACCCGACGGACCTCAAGAACTTCAGACTCATCTCTCTTTTCCCCTTTCTAGCCAAGGTCATCGAGAAGGCCATCAACGAACGCACAACTTTCCGAGTTCATCGAAGCGAACCACATCCTGGATCTCTCCCAATCTGGATTCAAAGCAACCACAGCACCAAGACCGCCCTCCTTGCTGCCACAGACGACGTCTGCACCCTCCTCGATCAAGCGAAACTGCAGTCCTCATCCTCCTGGACCTCTCAGCTGCTTTCAATACCGTTTCTCACCGCACCCTATGCACAAGACTTGATGACGCAGGCATCCACGACAAAGCCCGGGAATGGATCAGCTCCTTCCTCACCGGCTGACACAGAGAGTCAGACTAACACCGTTCCTCTCTGAACCCACAGAGATCAGCTGTGGAGTGCCTCAGTGCTCCTCCCTGAGCCCCACTCTCTTCAACATCTTTATGGCCCGCTCACAGCCATTGTCAGGAACCACAGACTCAACATAGTCTCCTACGCCAATGACACTCAGCTGATTCTCTCCCTCACCAACAAACCCACAGTCGCCAAGAACAACTTTCACGACAGGATGAAGGCTGTCACCACGTGGATGAAGAACAGCTGCCTCAAGCTCAACTCTGAGAAGACAGAAGTCCTCATCATGGGCTCCACCCCCGGCACCTGGGATGGCTCCTGGTGGACCACAGCACTTGGAACCCCCCCCTACACTAACAGAACACGCACGGAACCTCAGCATCATCCTGGACTCCTCACTCACCATGAGCCACCAAATCAATGCTGTGTCATCATCCTGCTTCCACACGCTACGCCTGCTCCGAAAGATCTTCAAGTGGATCCCCATCGAGTCAGTTTTAAACTGCCATTTTGACTTGGCATAATAACCCCTTTGCAAGCATAAACCTTCCTTTCTAACACTTTTAAGTCATCCCTAAGGTAGACCCTAAAGGCTCATAGAACAGGGTGCAGGGTATTTAAAAGATTGGTCACGTATATTAAATCTTTTACATGTACTGGCAGTGAAAAACCTCCAAAGTCTTTTTCACTATGGTAAGGCTGGCCTCCAATAGAGAAACACTGCTTTACCTTATTACAGTTAATAAGTGCTAAATTCAGTTTGGGCACAGCATGATAAATACTTCTTCCATTCATTTTAATTGCAATTAAAAATCTGCTACAATGGTAAAGTCTGATTTTAAATGATTATTTCAGAAATGCCACTTTTAGAAAGTTGGTATTTCCCTGTCTAAAGTTTCCAGGGCTGGTGATGGCTCCCTCACTAGGAAATGTGTATTGGGGCCAGACGGTGGACAAAGGGGCCTAGCGTTAGAGGGGTGTAAGACTTCCAGATTAAGTCACTGTGGAGGGGCTGTGCCCTGCTCTGATTACACTTCAAAGAAACCTGCCCCAGCACACACAAAGGAACCTGTTACCAGGCCTGCCCCTGCCTTAGCCCTAGCAGTCAAGCTGGAGTCAAATGCAGGAAAGAGGGGAGAACCGATCAGAACAAGTTTTGGGGGTAGACAAAGGATTGGCCTCTCACTAGAACTGGGTATAAAAGTGGAACTATAGAACCTGAAATCAGAACACTCCTGGGCCTGAGAAAATTCAGAAGAAGGACTACCCCGCTGTCTGAAGAAGGAACACTGCACCTGCTTGCCTTGAACCCAGGACCTCAGAAGTGGCTACAAGGGTCAGTTGGCTGACCTCCTGGTTGAGCTACAGGGATATAACAAGCTCCCAGAGGCCATTTGCTGCTTTACAACTGATCAGACCCAACTAGCCCTGACTTGGTCCTTTCTGCCGGCCTCTGTGGGAGTGTGTTCCGACACCCCAAGGTCCTGACCCTTAACTTCACCGGACTCAATGCTGACTGACACCAACCGATGCCAAGCAACACCCAATCGACACCCCTACTGACTTCAATGCCGAGCGGGCACTTGATAGACCGCTTCATCGACTTCAATGCTGACCCCCGCCGAGCAGCCTCTGAGTGACTCTGAGACCTCGTGCAGTGGCTTTTTGTTATCGCCAAGCCCCTCTTTGGATCCAACCAGCTGCCCAGCTACACTGGATACCTTTGACTTCAACAAAGACACCAAAGTCAGGAGGTAAACCTTCCACCAGGACGAATCTGGTCCCTGCATCCAACCCACTGCTGCATCATGATTGACCTGAAATTTTGACTTTGACCAAATACCCATGGTTGGTGCTTGACACTTCTTGCTGCGATTTTTACCCTAAATTTTAAAAACACATAACTCCAGCTCTACTGATTGGATTTGTGACATTTTGGTGTCATTTTATTTAATATTCTCTATTGTTCTAGATTGGTTTGGGAATGTTCTTGTGTTTTCACCCTATTACTGTTTGAGTATTGCATAAATAATGTACACATTGTAGCAAAGTTAAGCCTGACTGCTTTGTACCAAGCTTTGAGAGGATTAAGCACAACTTTATTTAGTGACTTGTGGTTCACCCTGGCAAGGATTGTGATTGTTACTTGAGTGGGGCTCTCATGCCTCTCAATTAATAACCACATTTCTTACAGTTTCCGTGAGACATATTACTCTATCACCTCTGGTGGAGAATAGTACACACTTTGCAAACCATCACATTCATTCCGCTTGTTTGCAACACTATTGTAGATGCTATATATTTTTGCCATCTGCCACTTTGATGTACCTGGAATTCTCCAATTTCCCCTCTCAGACAATTAAACTCTTCTCACCAACTGCCCATCAGTAACATCCAGAGCATGCCATCCAATGTCTAACAACTCCTTCTTAATGCCTATTAGTTCCTGCACTTGCTGCTTCATCATGGCCAGCATCCATAGTAGTGTCTTCCCTAATATTAGATCCCTCTTTCAAACTGCTGAAATTCAGCTTTTCACAGAGCATCATGTCATGGTTCTGTGCATCCTCAGGTAGCCAACGGTACTTCTTGCAGTGCTGGGTGGTCGCTACATGAGCTGCTACTCGACCAGCATTCTTCCAATTCTCTTTCTTTACATACATATATTCTCTACAGCATCTTCCTCAACTTTGAGAATGCATCCTACAAGCTAAGTGACCATCTCTTTCACATAAAATAACTTTGGATAGTAACATAGCTTTAGGTGCACTCTTCCTTGTTTTTCTCCTGCTATTTGATGTATTTTACAAGAAATATGCACCTCTCCATGTGTAATCCTTTCTGCTTCTCAGTCGACATTAGCGTTGTACTAGAATCCTCCTAAAGGCTTGTATAGCACTCTAAGAATTCCAGAGTGCTTGATTTCTAAATGGGGCTATGTTCAGGGAAGACCCAACCTATTGGGGGAGAATATTATCAATCAATCAATCGGGGGTTTGTTAAAGCGTGACTACTCACCCGTAAGGGTCTCAAGGCGCTAGGGGGGGGTGGGTGCAGGTTCCATCCATCAAGGAGGGGGTCTGTCGAAGAGCCAGGTTTTGAGGTTTCTTGCGAAGATGGGGAGCGATGTTGTCTGTCTGAGGTGGAGCGGAAGGGCGTTCCATGCTTTGGCCGCGAGGAAGGAGAAGGAGCGGCCTCCCGATCTGGTCTTTCTGGTGCGGGGGACCACGGCGTAGGAGAGCTGGGCTGATCGTAGGGTCCTTTGGGGTGCGTGGAATTTGAGTCGGCTGTTCAGGTATGCTGGTCCGGTGCCGTGGAGGGCCTTGTGTGCGTGGGTGAGCATCTTGAAGGTGATTCTCGCCTCGACAGGGAGCCAGTGAAGTGTGCGCAGGTGCTGGGAGATGTGGCAGTGTTTTGGCAGGTTGAGGACCAGTCTTGCGGCGGCATTCTGGATGTTCTGTAGCTTGCGGGTGAGGTTTTTGTTTATTCCGGCGTAGAGTGCGTTGCCGTAGTAGAGTCTGCTGGTGACCAGGGCGTGAGTGACGGTCTTTCGGTGTTCGAGGGAGATCCATTTGAAGGTCTTACGAAGGAGGCGGAGGGTGTGGAAGCAGGAAGACGAGACAGAGTTGATCTGGCGGTCCATTTTGAGCTCGGAGTCCAGGATGATTCCCAGGTTGCGTGCGTGGTCCGTGGGGGTTGGCGGGTTTCCGAGGGCGGGGGGCCACCAGGTGTCGCTCCAGGCATCGGGGTTTGGGCCCATGATGAGTACTTCTGTTTTGTTGGTGTTTAGTTGTAGGCAGCTGTTTTTCATCCATTTGGCGACGGCTTCCATGCCTTCTCGAAAGTTGCGTCTGGCGGTGTTGGGCTCGTTGGATAGGGAGAGGATGAGCTGGGTGTCGTCTGCGTATGACACAATGTTGAGTCCGTAGGTTCTGACGATGGGGGCGAGTGGAGCCATGTAGACGTTGAAGAGCGTCGGGCTGAGGGAGGAGCCCTGGGGGACTCCGCAGGTGGTAGGTGTGGGGTCCGAGAGGAAAGGGGGAGTCTGACCCGCTGCGTCCTGCCGGAGAGGAAGGAGCGGATCCAGTCGAGGGCCTTGTCCTGGATTCCTGTGTCGTAGAGTCTGCATATTAGGGTGCGGTGCGGTGGGAGACTGTGTCGAACGCCGCTGATAGGTCGAGGAGGATGAGGGCTACTGTTTCTCCTTTGTCCAGTAGGGTGCGGATGTCGTCTGTTGCGGCGAGGAGGGCGGTTTCCGTACTGTGGTTTTTCTGAAGCCCAATTGGGAGGAGTCGAGGATGTTGTGTTCTTCAATGAATGTGGCGAGTTGGCTGTTGATGGCTTTCTCGATGACTTTCGCTGGGAACGGGAGCAGGGAGATGGGTCTGTAGTTTTTGAGGTCGGTGGGGTCCGCTGAGGGTTTCTTTAGGAGGGGGTTGACCTCGGCGTGTTTCCAGTCGTCGGGGAACGAGGCGGTCGCCAGGGAGCGGTTGATGGTGTGGCGGAGCATGGGTGCGATGGTGTCGGCGGCTCTGTTGAAGATGTGGTGGGGGCAGGGGTCCGTGGGGGCCCCTGAGTGGATTGACTTCATTGTCTTCAGTGTGTCTTCCGTGGTGAGGGCTGTCCAGTCGTCAATCGCTGGTTTCCGGGTGTCGGGGGTGGTTGGTGAGGGTTCAGTGTGTTGGTTGTCTTCGTCGAAGTTGTCGTAGATGCTCTTGATTTTGTGGTGGAAAAAGGTGCTGAGTTTGTCGCAGAGGTCTTGTGAGGGAGGGATGTCGGTAGACTCGCTAGTGGGTTGGGCGAACTCCTTGATGATGCTGAAGAGTTCCTTGCTGTTGTGCGCGTGGGTGGAGATTCTGTCTTCAATCGCTTTTTCCTCGTTTCTCTGATGAGTTGATGGTGGGCGTTTGTGGCGGCTCTGAAGTTGTCGTGGGCTTCTGTGGATTTGGTGTTCCTCCAGGCCTTTTCGAGGCGGCGGCATGTGCTTCTGGACTCTCGAAGTTCGGTGGTAAACCATCTGGCTTTCTTGGCGCGGGTATTGTTGTTTTTCTTGAGGGGGCTATGCTGTTGGTGCTGTCCGTGATCCATCTATGCAGGGTTCGGGCTGCGGTGTTGGGAGTCGTCGTTTTCCGCGATGGTTGGGGTGGAGTTGTTGAGTGAGGAGGTGAGCTGGTCGTCGGTGATTTTGGTCCAGTTTCTTTGTGGAAGCAGGTGCTGGTGTCTGTGGATGGTGGGTGTTCTGAAGGTGAAGTGGACGCAACGATGGTCGGTCCATGGGAGTTCGGTGGTGTGGCTGAAGGTGATGGAGTTTCCTGTAGTGAAGAGGGGGTCGAGGGTGTGTCCTGCTGAGTGCGTGGGCTCGGTCACGATCTGGCGCAGTCCAATGTTGTGGAGGTTGTCCAGGAGGGATGTGGTGTTGGGGTCCAGTTGGTTGTCGAGGTGGAAGTTGAGGTCTCCCAGCGGGGTGTAGTTGGTGGATGCGATGGCCTGCGGGGAGATAATGTCCGTGATGGAGTTGGCGAAGGGTCCGCGGGGTCCAGGGGGTCGGTAGATGAGGGTTCCTCGGAGGGTGGTGGTGGGGCTGGCCAGTATCTTGAAGTGAAGGTGTTCCATCAGTTCTGTGGGCTCGTCAGGGAGTGTGCTCAGGCGGAGGCTGGATTTGTGGACGATGGCGATTCCTCCTCCTGGGCGGGTGGGGCGGTCCTTCCTGGAGATCTTGTATCCTTGGGGGATGGCGATGGCGATCCCGAGGTGGAGTTGGTCCAGGTTTCGGTGAAGAACGCTACGTCGGGGGTGGTGCTGTCGAGGAGGTCCCAGATTTCTGTCGCGTGCTTGTGGAGGGATCGGACGTTGAGGAGGATGCATTGCAGGGTCTTCGGTTCGGTTGTGTTCTTGTGGGCGGGTTGTGCTGGATCCGTGTTCTTGGCGGTGCTGCAGGTGTGCCGGCAGCGGTGACAGCTGAAGGGTCCGTGGGAGTCGGCTGGTGATGCTAGCTTGCAGTTGTTGTTGCGGCCTGGGTTGAGTGCGTGGAGTGCTGCTGGGTCGTAGCGTTGGCGGGGCGGAGGTCCAGGGTTCCTGGCGCTGGTCGCGGACGGGCTTGCCTTTGACGTGCCAGCGGCGCAGCCGCGCAGTGGTCGCCATTAAGTTGGGGTCGGGGAGGGCTGGACAGCTGGGAGGCGGGAGCGGGGAGGGGAGCTGGATTGGCCGGTCGCGCTGGGGGGGAGGGGCCGCGGAGGCAGCAGCGGCGGGGAAAGCTAAAGGGAGGAAATAAGGGATAAAGAAAAAAGGGAAAATAGGCAGAAATAAGGCACAAAAGAGCAGAGATGCAGAAAGGTGAAAGATAAAAGAGGGTAGAAAAACGAGTGAAAACTAGTGAAAGGGCAGAGCGAGAGGAAGGGAAAATGAGCAGAAATAAGGCACAAAAGAGCAAAGATGCAGAAAGGTGAAAGATAAAAGAGGGTAGAAAAACGAGAGAAAACAAGTGAAAGGGCAGAGCGAGAGGAAGGGAAAATGAGCAGAAATAAGGCACAAAAGAGCAGAGATGCAGAAAAGTGCAGAAAGGTGAAAGATAAAAAAGGGTAGAAAAACGAGTGAAAGAGCAGAGTTAGAGGAAGGAGACAGAGGTCCACTGGACCACCAGGGATGAGGCGCAGGGAAACCTGTGGGTGGAGGAGGGCCTCGATCACCAACACTCGAGAGTGCAGGGGCAGGCCTCACTTAATGGTGGAGCTGCGAGGGTGGGAGAGCAATTTCACTGACAATGAGTCAGTGGTCTTGCTCGCCTGTCCCCGCAGTGGCCGCCATTAAGTAGGGGTCGGGGAGGGCTGGACAGCTGGGAGGCGGGAGCGGGGTGGGGCGCTGGATTGGCCGGTCACGCTGGGGGGAGGGGCCGCGGGGGCAGCAGCGGCGGGGAAAGGTAAAGGGAGGAAATAAGGGATAAAGAAAAAAGGGAAAATAGGCAGAAATAAGGCACAAAAGAGCAGAGATGCAGAAAGGTGAAAGATAAAAGAGGGTAGAAAAAACGAGTGAAAACTAGTGAAAGGGCAGAGCGAGAGGAAGGGAAAATGAGCAGAAATAAGGCACAAAAGAGCAGAGATGCAGAAAAGTGCAGAAAGATAAAAGAGGGTAGAAAAACGAGTGAAAACAAGTGAAAGGGCAGAGCGAGAGGAAGGGAAAATGAGCAGAAATAAGGCACAAAAGAGCAGAGATGCAGAAAAGTGCAGAAAGGTGAAAGATAAAAAAGGGTAGAAAAACGAGTGAAAGAGCAGAGTTAGAGAAAGGAGACAGAGGTCCAATGGACCACCAGGGATGAGGCGCAGGGAAACCTGCGGGTGGAGGAGGGCCACGATCACCAACACTCGAGAGTGCAGGGGCAGGCCTCACTTAATGGTGGAGCTGCGAGGGTGGGAGAGCAATTTCACTGACAATGAGTCAGTGGTCCAAGGTGCCAGATTCGTGGCGTGGGTCGATCCTGCAACCCATCTACAAAAAGGGTGACAACACAGATCCAAAAAATTATAGATTAATTGCCTTACTGGACATTGAAGGAAAAGCTTATGCCAATACCCTCCTGACTGAGCTAAACAGATGGGTCGACAAACACGAAATCCTCCCTCCGTATCAAACGGGGTTCCGCAAAGGATGTTCGACAAGTGACAACATAACGGCCATATCATACTTAAGCCAGCAAGCAATTGTAATAAATAAAAAAACCCTCTTTGCCTGCTTCATTGACTACTCTGCAGCTTTTGATGGTGTCCCACGTGGCAAGCTCTGGGCTAAATTGTGCGATTGGCAAATTCCATCTAACCTCCTCAATGCTATCATTTCCCTATACAGCAATACCTGGATTAAAGTTAAATTAACAAACAAAACCGTCACGAGAAAGTGCTTTACAAACCGGGGCTTAAAACAGGGTTGCGTTTTAGCCCCAACCCTCTTCAATTTATATACAGCAGATTTGGGCAAGAAGCTCCAAAATGCCAACCATGCAGTCCCAAAAATTGGAAGTAGCAGACTCCAAATCTTACAATATGCGGATGACCTAGTGGTGATGGACCGTACAAAAATCGGATTACAAAGGGGTCTAGACGCCTTAAATGCCTACAACCGGACCAACGAGTTGGTATTAAATTCAGAAAAGACCAAAGTTCTGATTTTTGGAAGTTATCCAAAGAAAACACTCCTCAAATGGTATGTAGGTGAAGTGCCAATCACCATATCAAAGTCATACAACTACCTTGGATGCTGGTTATGTGACTCGGGCAAAGCGCGCTTGCACGTGAGCAAAATGAAATCGAAAGTAGAATCCACAATCTTCGCATTATGCAAACTGCATGAGAAGATGCAAAGCCCAACGAACATCCCAATCAGAAAGGTGTTACAGGCCAAAATAAGGGCGATTGCGGGCTACGCTCAGCAGGCCTTCCCGGGTAAAATGCACACAATGATGGAAAAAGCGCAATGTCGGGCGTACAAACGTATATTTAAATTACCAAATTATACCCGCAACAGCTGGATTCGCTTGGAGTTCGGCCTGGTGCAGCAGAGCAAAGAATGCCTAGGAGCGCACGCTAAATACTACTACCAAGTACTCCAAGCCCCAGAAGGGAGCCTGAAAAGCATGCTAAAATCCATCTATGGTGGAGCAGCAAATCCATGGCAGGCATACATGCATGAGGCGGTAGAAACCCTAGGCCTGGCAACACAGAACTGGGTCCAAGATGTTGTTTCCTACCCAGCCATCAGAAAGGCAATTAACAAACAATGCTACCTATTAACAAGAGAGACAGACCGGGCTTACTTTGAGAGTGGTAGAGGCCCTCCTGGGATGGCTGCCACATACACGGAGCACAAAGCCCAGCCCTACTTATATCAAGCACTGGGAAGAAAGGCCCTAAAAAACATCCAGTGGGCCAGACTAGTCCCTCTTCCAATAAAAGAACTGAATTCGGGGTGGAAATCTCTCGACCAGAAAGTCCGCTGCAGAATCTGTGACTATAAATCGGAATCATTAACCCACTTGATCTGTTGCTGTCCAGGCCTGATACAACTCCGCCGGAAATTACTAAAGCCAATATGGTTAAGCAAAGGAGTGCGGACAGCAACAGAAGGTGTTGCGGCGCTGTTCGCATGCACCCTACCGACTGAACTAGCCCGATTTGGAAGATATATGGAGGAAGTTCGACTCAGACTGGCAAAAGAATAAATCCCTCGCAATCTAAGAAAACAGACTCCATGAGGGCTGTCCAATGTATTTTATAGTATTTACTATTCAGCTTTTACTACTCAGCTTTTACAATTTCCTTATGGCATCTTTTAAGCACTGAGATTGGTTATAACTGTATATGAAATTTCTTTTAAAAATCTTGATGATCTTTTATCTATTTTCCACTTTTAAAACATGTTGGTACATTGCAAATGGTTTTAAGTAACTGTGCAATAAATAAAATTCATTCATTCATAATTGGTAATCCTGCACAAACAAACAAACAAACACACACATAAATAAATAAACCTATTTTCTCCCTCAAAATGTTCTAATCTATGATAAGGAGATTGGGGTGGGCCAATACACAAACGGGCTTGTCTCTCTCACATTGATGACTGCCCATGGCCAGGGGTTAAAGTACAAAGCTGCCTGTTAAAATCCTGCACCACAGCACTTGCAAAAAGCATTCCAAGGTTTAGCAGCAACCTTGCGAATGCATATGTATCAGAATTAATAAAATATTCTAAAAAAATATAATTATAAAAATTTTGAAATTTATCAAAAGCATCTTGTTATCGTAGACCTAAGGCTAAAATTTACATTGAAAAATAGTTAAAGTGCCTTTAAGGTTACCACTCAAAACCCACGAAAACTGGCTTAAGAAAGCAACTGTATGCAGTCTTAACTCCCCGCAAAGGACTGCTCGTGATCCCGCCCTCAACATGACATCAAGGAGGATATTACACAAACCATGGTAGAAGCTAGGTTTGTTACTGTGTTGCTCTTGTACTCAACAGCTCTTAATACTCCCCAGAGTCCATGGAACAATGACATGTATTACCCCATATCATCCGAAGGAGGTCACATTAAGCACAATTTCATTGAGAGAATAATTAAAGAGAACAAGTATTGACTGACTGAAGGGGTGAGTTTACGAGGCACCTAGGGCCACATTTATGAGGTTTTGACGAAGGGCAGCGGCACAAGGAATCTTGCTGCGCTGCCCTACCGCAAAAGAAAAGGGCAGGAATGCGCCGTATCTATGTGATATGGTGCATTCCTGTCCTTTTCCCCAGCGCCGGCGTACAATGGGCTGCCATGCGCCAATGCAGGCATTCTTGCACCATGGTGCAAGGGTGCCTACGTTGTGGGACTGATTGATTTTGTGCAGGAAGGGACACCTTCCTGCAAAAAATCAATCAATTCCGGCAATTTCCTCTTTCCATCCACACATAGAAAAAGGGAAAAACGAGGAGAAATGAAAACATTTCTCTACGTTGCACCTCCCTAACGCCATCCCTGGGGTGGTGTTAGATTCTGACACATTTCCAGGTTTGCGATTTGTCATAAATCTGGGAATGATTTAGATTCCATGGGTGTTGCATGGGAACACCCACAGCAACACCCATGGAACACCCCTTTCAGTGTTCTGATTGAAAGGGGCACATATTTACAAGGCCATGAAAAGCCACGTAAAGAGGCTTTACATGGCCTTGTAAATATGCCGGAGCACATTGCGCCACCGTAACGTCAAAAAAGTGATATATTTGAGAAAGATAACCAATATGTGGCCAGTTAATTTCAGTCCTTCTTTCACATCCAATCAATTACTGAATATCTTGGGGTTCTTGTTGCAGAGCAGTCGATCTTTCATCTTCCAGGTCAATTCTGCCTTTGGTCACTTAAACCCATCGTAAGGCTCCAAGGACCATGTTTTAATACCAATCGTATCGCATATGAGCAAAAGTCTTTGGTTTAATTTGTTGTCAGTATGGTTTACAGGAGCTGTCTGCACTTCAAGACATGCCTGGGTTTTTGGGATCGGGGATAATTAGTGGATACACAACACTCCCCCAATGTTGACTGAAGGTGCAGGTAGGAGGCACCATATTGGCTGCGCTTGCAGTCTTTCATGGCTATCTACAGCCAGTCACATCAGATTAAGTGTCCTATGTATTATACACAGCAAGTGCATTCCTTAGGTTGTCTCTCACCAATGCTTTCTGTCGTATCAATTTCCAATATTTGAGATCCTTAAAAATAGACTTATTACTGTTCCTCGGTTCAGAAAAACTAAAACTAGTGCAGGGTCTTTGATAACTTGACGTCAAAGATATGGAATCTATCTGTACCATTAGTTACCAACCTACCTGTCCAAAGACACCAGGACATTAACCAGGCTGTTTTTGAAGGCGTAATTAGACACAACACTGCTAAATGTCAATGAGTACATATAAGCCGTATTAAGTGATTGTTGTAATTGATATACCATAACATACAACCACCACCATACCAAAAGGAACCATGACCCATAAAATAAGGGAAAGGAACCTGATATGACACAACATAGCTTGCATTGCCTGACTGTTGTTTACTAGGCCTGGGCAGAGTTCGCGGAGTTCCGCATAGTGACCAAAAACTTCCACCGTGCTATGCAGAGTTCCGCACACCGGTCAGTGCATTAGGTTGCGCAGGTTGCGCAGCGCAAAAGGACGCTGCTTCTTTCTGCCACTCGAGTAGATGTTCTATTCGAGCAGCAGCTTCCTCAATATGAACAGGTTTCTCAACGCGAGCAGTAGTGGCCACCCGCGACCTCCCGCATTGAGAAATCTCACCGGGAGGTGGTCTGTAGTAAGTTTTTCCTTGCTCGAGCTCACCAACACAAGCGGAAAAAAAACTCAGTGCAGCGGACTTTTTCAGAACTCCGCGCACTACGCAGAGGGCGGAGCGGGAAAAACTCTGCAAACTCTACGAGTGGAGCGGAATTTCATGCCCAGGCCTATTTACCACAATTCATTATGAGCTAAACAACATTAAATCCAACAGAAAGGTGAGTACAATAGGAAACTGTAATGAGACATATGACCAATTGCTCAACTGCATATTGTTTTGTTCAAGGGGAAAAGCAAATGGTGTTCAGCATCTGTTATGGACTAAAGGAAGGAAAGACATGGCTAATGTCAGGACCTGAAATCTGGACCACACATAATATGTGGGAGGAAATCAATCATTTCCAGCGTACCTGCTTTTTAACACAAGGATCACAATCTGACCAGGGTCCAAAGTCTCCGACCTGGCAGTGGACGGGGCATGCTTGTTCACTGCATGCCCTCTGTTCATGTTTGATGCAAATCTGGTCACAGCCATATTGTCGGTAATAATCGTCATAAATAATTTGCCTGAAAAAAAGATTACATAAGGATGAGGACACTAATTTCACTAAATGTCAATTAAATATTTGCCACAGCTATCAACAAATTAAAAAAAATGGCAATATGCAATTGTATAAGAAAATGCTAAGTGTATAAAAAAATGATAAGTAGTAATATATCAGGTAAAGGAAAAATATTTATTATAAAAACATTTTTCAGACTAAAAGTAGACATTTTTTGTAGGCATTCTTGTGGTGTTACACTTCTCAATCATGGGATTCTCTCTGATATTCATACAGTTGAAAACCTCTCCTTGTTTTACCTGTTTCTATGCGTGCTGCATTCTGCAGCACACATAGAAAGAGGAAGAAGCCTCTTGTGATTATTTTTGTACAGAAAGGTTTCCCTTCCTGTACAAAAAT
This sequence comes from Calotriton arnoldi, assembly GCA_963921515.1. NCBI lineage: Eukaryota > Metazoa > Chordata > Amphibia > Caudata > Salamandridae > Calotriton > Calotriton arnoldi. The sequence goes on along the minus strand of CAWUFW010000416.1, from coordinate 3,804,242 downwards.
AATCATCCCCGCAACGCAGGCACCCTTGCACCATGGTGCAAAGGTGCCTGCGTTGGCGCCCGGCAGCCCATTGTGCGCCGGCGCAGGGGAAAAGGACAGGAATGCGCCGTATCTTATATGCGCTGCCCTACGGCAAAACCTCATTTTGCTGATGGTGAAGGAACTGGAGTATATCAAGCTGTGGCAACAGTGATAAGCTCAGTGTGTTAGGTCTGGGCACACAGTAGTCAGTTTTCATTTGGCAGTAAGGGGTACATGGATTTGGTAGGGATCCACTGTAAAAGGTGGCCGTTTTTCCATTATTCTATCGCCTCAATGAAGTTCATGATGGGTCATCTTTGCACTGGTACACAAAGATAGGAAACCTGGAGACGTGGCCCCATAGGGGCTCCATGTTAAGATTATTAAACATGAGTGACAGGTTTAATTTATGGAGCATGCCAAAAAGAATAAGGGATTGGAAGTGCATTCCTTTCTAACTAATTAAACGTGATTGGTCAATGTTGGAAAGTGGATTGTTAGTAGTGGTAAATATGCATCTACCACTGGCAATAATGCCACTAACACACTATATGGACAGAATAGGTCTCAGAAAATTATTCCCATGCTCAACCCTTGGTTGCTTGGCTGTGAGTAGGCACGCTTAATGTCAAAGACAGGTATGTAAAGCATTTAAAAACACCAATTCAGTAAATAATTAAGACACAGCACACAATAAAAATCCAACACCAATTTATAAAAATAGGAAATAGTTTTATCTTTACAATAACACGAAAACGAAAATAATCCAATGTAGGGAACCAGAGATATGATTTTAAAAAAAGGATTTAGCACTATATAGCACATAGAAACCTTTAGTGCCTATTGGGACATCTGGTCCCACTAGACCGGGACAAAGTCAAAGTTTCAGGCCAACAGCGATGGAGCCCTGCACGGCTACCCCTCGTGGTAGGCCTCGGTCAAAGTTTTTACCCTCTGACTTAGAAACGTTTCTGGAGCTTTTCTTCCCATGGTCCCTCGAAGCTCTCAGCCAGTCCGGATTCGGGGCAGGTTCGCCGGCTTGCCTTGCGATGAGCTTACGGTCAATCTTATGAAGTCAGACCTCCGGAGCTTTCCAACGGGACGAACCAGAGATCCAGACTGGCTCGCGGTTGAAGGTGGGCGGCTTAACTCTCGCGGTTGGTCCCGGTCACCTTTTCTACGTACGGACTTAGAAACCTTACGGACCTTTTTCTCCCGGGGTCTCTCAATGCTCTTCACCAGGCCAGATTCAGTGAGGGTTCACTGGCTTGGGTTTCAACCAACTCCCGGTCAAACTCGGGAAGTCGGACCTCCAGAGCTTTTCAGCGGGACGAACCTGCAGGGCAGGCCGGCTCGCGGTTGAGGGTGGCCAGGTCGGGTTGGTCCACTTATGGAGCTTTTTTTCAAAGTTGCTCCAACGTTTTCCAGAATTCTGGAACTTCTTCCTGAAGTTCCTTTGAGGGTCCCAGAGTGTCCAAACTTACTCCAAGGGTCTGAAAGCTCCAAGATGGTCCTTTGGTACTTCAATTCCTACAATCCACTTGGACAAAACCCTTACAAATCCACTGGTAGTACTCCAGGCTGGGGATTCTTGATGGTGATGGTCCAGGTGAGCTCTGTTAACCTGTAACGTGCAGGGAGTCCACTCTTTAGTCCTTTTGAAGCAGGTTTGATCCATGGGGCTGTAGTTCCAGATTGTGCAGTAGGCACAGTCAGTCAGAGTGCAGGGCCTGGTTGGTGCAAATCAAACTTCTCAGCATGGACCCTTTTTCTTCCTTTAGTTTCAGGCAGCAGATCTGAGAGGCACTGCCCCTCTCAGATACGCATTCAGTGTTCTCTGGGGTCACACAGGAGGGCACTCCTGTCCAATGAGGTGCAGGGCAACACCCCAGAGCATGACCATTTCCTCCAAAGTGTGGCACAATGGTCTCCCAGAAAGCACGATTTCTCCAAACTTCAATATTGCTGAAGTCTCAGCAGAGAGGCAAGAGCTGGCTAAACCAACCTCCAGGATGGCCATCTCCATAGACTCCCTCCCCCTGGCATCTGCACATTCCTTCCTTAAACCTGCCATCTGGCTGGGTTCAGAGGGTAGGCACGTAAATGAAACTGGTTTCTTCTGCCTGTTTCCACCTTCTTTTGAAGATCATGGTTTACAACACCTTCCCCTTGCTATGGCATTCCTATGCAGCAGAACCCTCTTCTCTCAGAATGGCTCTTTCACCCCAGAGGCTACTTCTCACCTCATCAAAGCAGCCTGACTAATCCACTTAATTCTGACCAATCAGGGTAGATCACTGGAAGGCTGAATTTCGGCTTACAGCCAGGAAAGTCTTATAACTTCTTGTCTGTACACTTTAGGATAAATTCAACAATAGCATGTTGTTGGATTTATCAATACCATTCTAATAAGTCCTTGAATTATATTTTCTGGGTTTCCTGGCACGAATTATTAATTAATAACTTCTTGCCATGTTAACCTATGTGGCTGGGGATCTGCAATGGGGAAAATGAAATTTCTCCAACACCAGGGCCTACAAAACATCTTTTATAGGGGACCCTGCCTACATCTACAGGACGCCCCACCCCTGGAACACCTAGGGGAGACTTTAGGGGTTTTGAATATTTAAAAATATTGCAGATCCTCACTCCCCAGTGCTCCTAGCACAAAAGTCGATTTTGGGAATCACTTTACTACAATGGGGGAAGTGAAATGTATAATTTCACTGAACCCAAGGCATTTAAAACCTATTTTATAAGGATCCTCCCTATAAATACCTGACCCCCCCACCACTGGGATACCTAGGTGAGACCCTGGGGGTATCTAATATGCCAACATATTGTAGTTTAATAAGTCTTAAGTGCCACAAACACCAAAGTCGAGTTTGGGCACAATTTACATGTTAAAAGCAGTCCTGCAACACAGCTGTTTTTAAACTGACCTCAGGCCTCAGCAGTTCACACATGCACATGCAGAAAGGGCTGCTGGCTTCTAAACTGTCAGGCCTATTATATAGTAGGGACTTAAAGGCAGTTTTGATTCCTCTGTCCTATTATGTACTAGGGCCTTATAGGGGAGGTCATGCCAATCATAGTGGTACCCTAACCCATAGTGTACCCTAGTGTATGTAGGTGTTTTCACTGTGTTCTAAGTGTGTTTTCAGCATAGCACTGGCTTTGGGTCTGGTTAGGCAGAGCCCAGGGACAGTCAGAGTCAGTTACCACCAGTACCAGTCAGCAAACAAAATGGGGGTGCCCAGGGCACAGGATGATTTTGCAACATAGCCCCCCATACGAAAGGTGATGGGTTACTAACCTACACCCTGGTAGTCCTCATCAGCTAAGTGAAAAAACCTGGAAAGTCCATCAGCATTGGCATGGGCAACCCCAAGTCTGTGTTGCACTGTAAAGTCTATTCCCTGTAGGGAAATGGACCACCTTAACAGCTTGGGATGCTCCCCTCTCACCTGCACGAGCCATCTGAGAGGCCTGTGGTCAGGTTGAGCAAAAAAGTGAGTCCCAAACAAACTTTTCTCAACTTTTTTAGGGACCAAACCACAGCAAAAGCCTCTCTCTCAATGGTACACCATCTCTGCTTTCTGGGAAGAAGTCGCCTGGTAATAAAGGCAACTGGCTGATCAAGGCCCTCTTCATTAAACTGTGACCATATGGCCCCAATCGCTGGTCCTGAAGCATCTTTCTGAACCACAAATTCCTTTGTGTAGTCAGGGCCCAGCAGCACTGGTGCTGAACACATAGCAACTTTCAAAGTGTCAAAAGCCTTCTGACACTGTAGGGTCCAATCCACCTTCTTGGGCCTCTTCGGAGAAGTCAGTTCCGTTAGGGGCCCCACAATGGTCCCATAATTTTGAAAAAACCTTCCATATTACTCAGTCAGCCCAAGGAATGCCCTGACCTGAGTCTGGGTAACAGGAGCTGTCCAAACCAAACTAGTTTGAATCTTGGCCTGGAGAGGCTGCACACGGCCTCCACCTACCAGGTGACCCTGGTACACCACAGAATTCTGCCCTATTTGGCACTTACTTGCCTTAATAGTCAGGCCTGCCTGCTGCATGGCCTGAAGCACTTCCATCAGGTGACTTAAGAGATCCATCAAAAAACAACTAAAGAGTGATGCCAAAAACTATGAGAGGAGAAAGAGAATCAACACAAGGAAAACCGTTATGTTTAAAAAGAACCCTCACTCACCAACCTGGTTGGTGACATGCTTCATCATTGGGTCCCCACCAGAGAGGCCGAATGCCTCTCTGGTGTGCTACAACGCCTGGTTACAGCGGAGCCGGTTTTTTGTGATTGGTGTAAGTGATAGTGAAAATAAAAGATGCCTCGGTTTATTCCCAAAAAAGTTTAATGGTGGAAAACCAGGCAACAGTAAAAACAAATGTGTTGGATGAAACCTGCCCGGCTAAATTGTCCAGGCACATCCAGTGTAAGAAGTGTATAAAAAAGTGGTCGACATGTTTCTGCTTCAATGTGCTTGTTGCATAGCTTTCATCAGGACCAACCCACCACGGCGGTATGTGCACGCTAAGGCACACCCTAACCTGTGGGGGTATATCAAACAAACTCATGGTTTACCCGAGCAGACCTTCAGAACTATTGAAAGCCGTTATGGATCTGTAAAAACAATCAGACATGAAAACAGACACAAACATATTTGCAGAAATTATATCGTTGCTTAAATATTTGGGCAACGTAATGGTGTTGTGCCTCATGCTGTTTTCGTTGTGCTCTCCAAAAAGTAGTGCCAACTGCAAGGAGCCTCATCTGCAGACCCTATATCAGTGGTGACTGAACACCCACACGATGTGCCAATCAGGTGCATGCTAAATGTACTCATTCACCTAATGGCTAGTGCAGAACAATGGCGTGATATTTATTAAAGCACGCTAATCACCAACATTGTGGGGAGTCGTTTTATAAAGACAAAGAACATGACTATACTGTCAGGACGTGAGGCTGGTAAAAACTCACATACACAGTATAAATGGCGATTGTATAGGCAGACTCAAATAACAAGAATAAGCGAGGAAAAATGTACATGGAAAAACCGAGGGCTTACGAGAAGTTATATTAGACTTCACAACATGGGTCCCGGTGGGGGGCGCTTGACATCTGATCAAGCCCTGTAAATAATGAAAGGAAAAATGAGTACAAAATGCACTCACTCGGCCGAACAAAGCTACCTCCCCAAAGGGACTCTTGTTCACTTACTTCAATGAAGACCTGCGCCCGTTCCGCACCTACTGATTGCCCTCCGTGGACCCGAATGTTAACTCAGGGTCCGTTGCACTTGGTATAAATACCGGAAGGCCAAACTGGTTTGGCGGTACGTATGCGTGTGACGATCTCAATCACCTGATGAGGAAGCGGGCAAAAACTAGACCGCTTACCTGAACCACAAATTCCTTTGTGTAGTCAGGGCCCAGCAGCACTGGTGCTGAACACATAGCAACTTTCAAAGTGTCAAAAGCCTTCTGACACTCTAGGGTCCAATCCACCTTCTTGGGCCTCTTCGGAGAAGTCAGTTCCGTTAGGGGCCCCACAATGGTCCCATAATTTTGAACAAACCTTCCATAATACTCAGTCAGCCCAAGGAATGCCCTGACCTGAGTCTGGGTAACAGGAGCTGTCCAATCCAAAATAGTTTGAATCTTGGCCTGGAGAGGCTGCACACGGCCTCCACCTACCAGGTGACCCTGGTACACCACAGAATTCTGCCCTATTTGGCACTTACTTGCCTTAATAGTCAGGCCTGCCTGCTGCATGGCCTGAAGCACTTCCGTCAGGTGACTTAAGAGATCCCCCAGGTAGAACTGTATACAGCTATATCATCCAGATATGCTGCATTGAACTGCTCTAACCCAGACAAGACCCTGTTCACCAACCTTTGGAGGGTGGCAGGTGCATTCTTTAAGCCAAAGGGCATTACCTTGAACTGATAATGTCCCTCTGGTGTGGAGAATGCTGACCTCTCCTCCGCTCCATCTGGGAGGGCAATCTGCCAGTAGCCTGAAGTCAAATCAAAAGTACTGAGGTATTTTGCAGGCCCTAAGCTGTCGATGAACTCATTAGCTCTAGGTATAGGGTGAGCATCAGTCTTAGTGACTACATTCAGTCCTCTGTAGTCCACACAGAACCTTTACTCTTTTGTTCCCCCAGGGGATTAGGTTTGGGCAACAGCACCACTGGACTGGCCCATGGACTTTCGTACAGTTCAATTACCCCCCAACTCCAGCATCTTAGCTACCTTGGCCTTATTGCTGGCTCTGACATGGTTAGACAACCTGTACATTTTATTTTTGACAGGTGGGCTGTCACCAGTGTCAATGTGATGCACACAACACTCAGTGATGACTGGGGTCAAAGAGAACAGGCGAGAAAACTGCTTCAGCACCTGCCTGCAGTCTCTGTGCTGCTGGTCTGTCGATTTGGGAGAGAGTACAACCCCCTCCACTGACCCATCTTGCACATCATTGGAGAGGAGGTCGGGCACTGGCTCAGTCTCTTCCTGCACTCCCAGTAACATGGTCCTATCTGCCCTGTCATGGTGAGTTTTCAATCTATTCACATGCAGGACCCTACGAAGGTTCCTGGGGGTGCCAAAGGCGACCAGGTAGGTAACCTCACCTTTCTTTTCTAAGATTGGATAGGGCCCACTCCATTTGTCATTGAGGGCCCTGGGAACCACAGGCTCCAACACCCATACCAACTGTCCTGGAGTATACTCAGGCACAGTAGCCTTCTGATCATACCCGTGCTTCATGAGCTCCTGGCTAGCCTCCAGTTTTCTGCTTGCCTTGTACGTGTACTCTGCCATTCTGGATCTCAGGCCTAGCACATAATCAAGCACATTGTCCTTTGCTTCCTTGAGAGGCTTCTCCAAAGACTTTCTCAGCAGCAACAATGGCCCCTCACAGGGTGTCCAAACAACAGCTCAAAGGGACTGAAACCAACCCCTTTCTGTGGAACTTCCCTGCATGACCATGTCAGAGCCTGCAAACAGTAAGCATGGGAGGAGAACATCCATCTCCTCCTGCGTTTCTCAGACAACCCATTGATCATGCCCTTCAGGGTCTTGGTGAACCTCTCCACCAGACCATTTGTCTGTGGGTGAGAGGGGGTGGAGAACTTGTAGTTGACACTACATTCATCCCACATCACAGTCAGGTAGGTGGGCAAAATGTTTGTGCCCCTATCTGACACAACCTCTTTTGGAAAACTGACTCTGGTGAACACACCAAGCAGTGCTCTAGCCACGGCAGGAGCATCTATGGTTTCAAAAGGGATTGCCTCAGGGTACCTGGTGGCATGGTCCACTACCACCAAGATATACCTATTCCCTGATGCAGTAGGTGGGTCCAGGGGACCAACAATGTCCATCCCATGCTCTCAAAGAGAACCCCAATCACTGGCAGTGGTGTTAGGGGAGCCTTTGTCTTGCCCCCTGCCTTGCCACTGGCCTGACAGGTGACACCGGAGCTGCAAAACTCCTTCATTTTTTCAGACATATAGGGCAAGACATAAGGGGCCAGTAGAAATGGTTCACCAACCGGTTCCTAGTCTTTGTCTGTCCCCCTGCCAAGGGGATATCATGCAAGTGCAGAAAGGGCTGCTGGCCTCTAAACTGCCATGCCCTATTATATACTAGGGACTTAAAGGTAGTGTTGATCCCCCTGCCCTATTATGTACTAGAGCCTTATAGGGGAGGTCATGCCAATCATAGGGGTACCATAACCCATAGTGTATGTAGGAGTTTTCACTGTATTCTAAGTGTGTTTTCAGCATAGCACTGGCCCTGGGCCTGGTTAGGCATAGCCCAGGGACAGTCAGAGTCAGTTACCACCAGTACCACTCAGCAAAAAAAATGGGAATGCCCAGGGCACAGGATGACTTTGCAAACAGTCAAGAATTAGGTAAACCAGTCCAACACCAATCCAGAATTCACAAACATTTAAGCAATTTGTAAGTGAGCATCTCATTGTCAATCAAGTCAGTTGTAGCAGGGAACTCCATCAATGCAAGCAGCCCCCCTCCCCTACTCCCTTGACATCCAGACTGCGGGAGGAAAAAGTGCATCATTGCTGATATTCTCTTCATTAAGTGGAAGTTTGAACTTTTATGACTTGGCAGTTGCCCTTACAATAAGGATTTATTGAAATGTGTCTTGTGGAAAACTTCAAAGGAACATGTAAATCATTATTCACAAGTGTGAAAATAGAAAAGTGGTGTGAAAACAGTTAAGGTTCGTCTGCAAGAGCCTATGAGAGAATCCAGAGGGTTTGTGTTAATAGTCAGAAGAAGGCGATTTTAATAACCAGGTTCAGCCTAAAAGTCATGTTACAGCCCAGAGTAATTACTTTTCTATGGTTTTCCTTGGTCGATTGTACCATTAATTTACATTTCTTTCTTATTTATTTTTCAGTACTGATTATTTTCTTTATATGAATTTAGTTTTATATATCAATAAGATACAATTACAGTTACTGCATAGTACTGATAGAGTAAAACCTGATGTATGATTAGTATTAATGAACCATGTCCAGAACCCCCACTTATCTTGCTGACAAGCTCACCATTTCTGGTGGTTCTCAACATACCTGCAACCAGGACACCAACAAACTGCAGTGTAAGAAGCGCAGAAAAGAAAAAACAAGACAGTAGGCCTTTTCCATCTATGTACCCAGGATCTGGAACAACATCCTCATATGCATCAGAACTGCTCCAATGCTGCTCAACTTTATGAAAGAGTTGTAGATGTGTCTCTTTAGAGAACACTACATCACAATGCTTCAACAGTCCCCAAACCAGCTACCTCTATCACTCGTTGAAATTATGCTCATCTTTGAGCCTGTAAAGTGCTCTGCTGCCTTTGGCTAGGTTCACGCTATAGAAATACTACATACATACAATTATTCAGAGAGATCACCAGATCCAGCATGGATGTCCGTTGGACTTTGGTGTTATCAACATACATATCATCACCCATGTTATTGGCTTCATTGATTCTGGACATAAGTGCCCAGTAACCCAATAGTAGGATCTTGGAGAGATCCAAATATTGGGGTAAACCACAGGGTATGTTTGCACTTTTGAACAGGAGTAAACACAGCTTAACATAATATGTGACATTTTTTGAGAAAAGAGTAAAACAAGATAGAACTATCCCATCAATCATGATGCCCTTCTTTAAGGGCTCTAGAAACATGTCACGGGCAATGGTAATGGTAATGACTGTACTGCTGGCACCGACTGACTATGAGAGATCCAGTAATAGGAGTGTGCATGCATGGCCGCTATGCTGGGTTGTTAAGAGCTCTTCTCTAATACTTAGTAGAGTGCTTTTAGTCCCCCAGAAAGGCTGGGAATCTTGCTGGTAGCCTCTGAGAAAGATGTTTGTCAGCAGCTGGGAATAGTTCAGAAGTACCAGTGTTTCCAATGATTTCCCAATGTACAAAATGACCTAATAAAGGGCTATAATTAGAAAGTATCTCATGATCTGCATTTGTTTATATTGAAACAGCAATAAAGAAGCATGTTTTAGCTTCTGAGGGACAATACCATTTGACAGAGATCACATTGATGACCTTGAGCAGGCCAACATGGGAAGGCTTAGGTAGGTAAACGTCACTTTGTAGACTACGACGCATTAAAGGTTGTTTTAAGCATGGTGATTTCCAATACATGAGAACATAAACCTTAAATCTTGTGGCACAATCACTTTTGCCTTGATCAAAAGTGCTTGGAAAACCAGATAAGGTGATTTTTTTGGGCAATTATCCCATGGGGTAAATATTCTTACAGAGGTAAGTGATCCTTAAGCTCCTCTTTCATGATTCTTATTTACGTTTAATTATTTGAGAAGCATCTATTGGTCATCACTTTCTGGAATATTCTTGTATACTACATTTTTATATGGCATTTCCCTGTCTTGCGGGAGAAAATTAGTTGAGCTGCAGTGCATTGTCTTAGTACAGTCTGAAATATTATGTGAGACTCCCTTAGTGACTCATGTTGAAACTGACTGATAGCAAAACAGGATTATTACTTTGCCAATTCTTCAAGAACCTCACTCTGAAACTGGAATTTCAACTGACTAACCTGCTCCTGGTCTGTGTTCCATAATTGCAGGATTTTGAACAGCTTGACCAGGTACCCCAAGAGTAGCGTTCACAAAAACAGGATTCACTGGTAGTGATTAGACTGCTTAACAGGGCCCAAAACAAGAAACGCCAGATGTGATCCATAGGACCGCAGGAGAGAGTCACTCTGGAAAAAATTAAGACAGGGATACAGTCAGTGTCCAGATTTAGCCTACAACAATTTGTATTAATCACAACACTATAGACTTAGCCACAAGTTTTCATACTGGAAGCATAAACGAACAGGAAGTTTCTTTACAGTATTATTACAAACAAGTGTTGAGGATCAGAGTTTATAGAACATGTGCATGCATATCTTCTAGGTTCTTATTCCATATTTCTCAGGGAGGTGATACTGCATGGCAGAAGGGGAAGAATTGTAATCCACATACTGTACATAGTCATACAATAGCTAGTTTTAGTGCTCTGTTGTTATCTCAAGCATAGTCACATCAGTTTATGTTGGTTAGGCGGAATAACCCATTCTAGGCTTAATGAGGAGATGTGGAGGCGTATGCGAATGCATTGTTGAATATTGTCCTTTTACATATTTGTGGAATGGGGCCCATATCTTCCCATACTGAGCAAGCCGATCTCTAATGGTCACGTCAAATTCTCCACTGCATAGATATACCAAATTTTAGTCTACTACAAACCCACATATGGGAAGTTTGGGGCTCTCTATTTGTTAGCTATCAATACTTTGGTTGGCAGTACAAATTGCAAGATCAGTTTATTAGTCATCAAGTATAGTGTGTAAAGCCCTTCTTCATCAACATCCCCAAGTAGAACTGCAGCTGGTTCTAGTGATAGTTCAATACTGGTAATATGTTTACTAAGGGATAGGACTTCATTTCAGAATCTTCAGGTATGCTCACACATCCATCATATGTGGAGATATGATCCCACCTGTCACATCCCTTCTAGCACGAATCTGAGCTGCCAAACACCGCCTTCAATCTCACTGGTGTGAGGTACCACTTTAGCATTACTCTAAATGCGAATTTGTTATATCATGTACAAATAGAGGATATGTTGCACTTATCCTGGACCTCTCAGAGACCTCTAACTGGAGCTCCTCTAGCCATTTTCTAATGTATGTGAGCATCTGATATGGTTGACCTACTTGTAGTGCACTGCCCTTGTCAAGGTTACATCTGATATAAAGGCCTCCATCATTGTGGTGTCCCTGCCTGCACTCTGCTTCACTTTAGCTTGTCAGACACAGTGGTGTTGCTGCAATAGTCTGTATAAATCCTTCAGGCCAAGCTGGAAGTCTATTGCACATTATTCTCTCATTAAGAGTGCCTTTGTCAAATAATTCGCCTACCTCGGAGGGTTGCATACCACTTATTGTAGATATCGTCTGTTTGTCATGCCCGGTAGGAAATCTATATCACATACAACAAGCATCACAGAGGAAGGATACTTGCTTATCCATTGGGTTTCACACTGCCCTATTCCAATATGTTAATGTGATAGTAGTAGAAAATAGATGGGGTTCTTGGTGTTTATGTGTTCTTGGAGACAGCCATAAGTGGTCTTCTAGAGAACTTTATTCACTTTCTGTTCCAACGTATACCACAGTCTTTCGGAGGCTGAGGAGGACCATGCCTCCCCATTAGAGAGTGTCCTAAAGAGTACAGATTTGGCCACAGGTTAGTTTCTGTTGTTCAAAATAAATGCCCAAAGTTTATTTTAGATAGCTCGTAAAGTCATTGCTGGAAATAGGAGAAGGAAGGGCAATGGTCCCATAGAGTTGCTGGGCATGAAATTCATTTTATATGTTTGCTTCTACTGATCCAATATATCACCAGCTTTCCCCACCTATAGATTTCTTTGAGCAAAACATCTAAACAGTGGCGGAATCTTATTGTCATAGATGGAGGAAAGGGTTGATGGATGATTCAGCGTGCTTCACCAAAACCATGGCTTTGCAGTATTTCTAAGCTTCTTTCCATTCCCTTAGACTTTTGATAACGAGGATTTTCCTAGCTTCAGTGAAGAGGAAATCTAAGACTTTATTAAAGACAATGAGGTGAGTATAACATGAAAATCCCTATTGACTACTCTTGGACAGCAGCATTAAGGTCTGATGACATAAAGGCTTATGATGTCACTAGGCCTACAACACAGTATTTCCAGTAGCACACACTATCTCTTTTTGACGACTATGGGGTAAAGAAAAAGCAAGAGACAAACCACTCAGAAACCTTCTGGACAGCATAGAACAGGAAGTCTTGAGTGGCACAGTGGGCGAGAAACTATGGGTTGAAATGCTATCCCAAGTGACTGCAGTGGTTAGACTATTTGCAAGCATTCCTCCCATCACCTGTTGGTTGTTTGATATTATGCTGTAAGTGGACATGGGTATGCCAACATGTGAGTTCCTTGCTCGTTTTGCCACAGGATCTAAGCTATAGCTCACTGACAGGGCATAATATGGCTAAAAATAGTCTTGTGGACCCTTCTGGATGACACCTTGCCTGGCAGTTTGGGATTGACTGTTTCCATGAGGAGAAGGGTCAGTACAGATTTGCATAAGGCCAGCCTCTGTTTAGAGTGGCACAGTGGGAAAACAATGATGGGTTGGAATGCCTCCCTGAGCAATTGCTAGTGGTTAAAAAATTCCTCCCATCACCATTGGTTGCTTGAAGTTACACCCTAAGCGGCTAAGGGCATAACCAGATGTGGGTCCCTTGCTTGCTGATCATATTTCAAGTACTAGTACTTGTTCCAATGTGCACTTTTTGCCCATTTCTGAACCACTGTGTGTGAAGATTCAGACAACTCTCAAACACTCGACCGTTCGAGTGTTTGAGAGCTGTCGGAAACTTCACACACAGTGGTTCAGAAACGGGCAACAACTCTCTGAATGTTTATCACGGAATCTGAGGATTTTACTTTTTTCAGATCGAGTTGATCTCATTACGAACCGGAGTGCAGTGTCGGTTTCTACATTGAATTTGGTCCCTGACGAAGGGATGCATGCCCCGAAATGCATTGGGCATGGAAGAACAGAATACATGTATATAAATAATTGAAAGGCATAATTCTGTGATGTGAACAGAATGAACATGTGTATTAATGTATACTTTGAGATTTTAAAAACCTGTGTATTTGTACATGTTTTATGACGATTTAAAGTGAAACTATCTGAATTAAATACAAATCACTTTGAATATAAAGAATTAAGAGTGTAAGCATTTGTATTTGCAATAGTGCACATTGGAACAAGTACTAGTACTTGAAATATGATTTTGATGTTTATATAGGCATGCTAGACATCATGCTTACCAATGTAGCACGCTAAGGTTAAAAGGATTATTTTTATTAAGAAGGTTTAGATTAGGAGTGCTCCACTATCATTCATTGAGTCCCTTGCTTGCTGAGCCACAGGATCCAAGCTATGCCTTACTGTCTATGTGTAATAAGACTGAAACTGGTCTGGGGTTGCTCATGGTTCCTTCTGGATGGGGCTCACCTGGCAATTTGGGATGAAGTGTTTCCACGAGGATCAGGGTCAATGCTAATTGCATAAGGCAGGGCTCTGTCTAGAGTGTCACAGTGGGTAAATAACAATGGGTTGGAATGATACCTGAGCGTTTACCAGTTGTTAGACTATTCATAAGCATTTCTCACATCACCTGTTGGCTGTTTGTCTTTTAGATTGAGCATTACTAACCAGTGTCCAGGAAGGAGAGTGTCATGCAGGAAATGGATACCTGCTATCTTTATGTGATGATAAACTACCCTCTGGTTGAAGAAGCAAAGATTTATAACAGGCCTGAGACCTTTTTCCTTCTTGTGGAGAAGGAAGATAGAGCTTAACAAACCCACCTTCAGCTGGAGCAGGATGATAACCATTTTATGAAACATATCTGCAATCTCTTGGTGCCTCCTCACCTGCCCTTGACCTACTAGTGCCACCTAATCATTACATCATTAGATAGACCAAGCAGACCAGGCAGAGGTATCACCTGCATACCAGAAATGATATAGCAGTGAAACAATCTCATAAAATGGACATATCCTCATGCAAATACCTATGCATTTACATTTTGAGCAGCAATAGTCCAGTGTGCAAAGTGCACACAATCTATCACCCACCAGATGACAACATCCCTTTTATATAACACATGATTGAAACCATCTCATCCAGCGCAGGACAACAAGGCACCCAAATCTTCCTCGGAGATTTCAACCTCCACTAGAATGACCCTAATGACCAAGCAGTCAACCTTCCTAGCTAACCTCAACCTGACCCAATTCTGTGACAGTCCTACACATAACTTGGGTGCAACCCTGAACCTTATCATTGCCAAGACTGGAATCTATCATCCCTTGTGACTGGGCTGATCATCACTGCATCACCTTTGTTGCGGGGATTCTGCTCATACACAGAACTATGCACAAGAAAATAGGACCTCGGTAAATAGGGGTGTGCCTCCTATCACCTTAGTACCCAAAATCCCAACCGACTAGCAATAGTGTCTCATTCGGTCTCCTACAAATATCAAGAAGCTACGAATGTTTAGACAACCCAGAACACGAGCACTCCCGACTCACCTCAGAGTTGCGGGAACAAGACACTCTTTCGCTCTCACGTACTTGTCCACAATAAAAATAATCAGAGTCACTAAATAAGTTCAAAATGTTTATTTTGACTATAGTGATCCATGATACAGTGTGCGAACCACAACTAGCAGCAAAATGCATAAAGCAAGAATCATTAGCATTGTTACAATACCATAGAATATAAAAGGAGTCGTCATTTTATAAAGACTGTGAAAAGGGCTAAATAACTGGGCCTAATCACCCTCCCCAAGGCAGTAAGAAGTTATTTTATATAACAGAAGATCTCTAGGCGTTATTAGCAGACCCCTACCTGAAAGCCTAAACCCAAGGGTTTACATCATAGGAACAGCAGCGCTCAGCTCCATGGAACGGCTTTCTTCGAGTGAGTCAAAAACATGCAACAACGTTATATCAAAGCACGATTCTTCCGCATTGCAGCTATTGGTTACATGTTTTGTCTAGGCAATAGGGACTGACCAGAACAGAATAACAAGAGACATTGTTGACCGACCTTGCACATTATGTTCAGACAGAATTGAAGGGAAGGCTGAAAATGTGAAAAACAATCTGTTATCATGTACAGGGCAAAGGCAAAGTGTAGCGAAAACAAACGCTTAGCAGAGGCGTGCGCAAAAGCAGCAGCATAGGGCAAGCAAAACTAAATCTGTATTTGTAAAGCGCGAACTACTCACCCTTACGGGTCTCAAGGCGCTGGGGGCCATCGTGGAAATTAAGTGAGCAATTGCCCAGAGTCACATGGTGCTGAGCTGAGCTGCCGCAGCCAGGGATCAAACCGTGAGCCCTGTGCCCCAAAGTCAGCTGCCCTGGCCGCTGCACCACACCTCTCCACTAACATAGCAATGTCGACAATGTGTCTTAGGGCCATATAACCCCATATAACACCCTCCCCCTGGTAAGTCAGTAGGACATAGACAGAAGAACAAAAACAGAGTTCAGAAGTCAGGCATTTTTGAAAATATTGGAGAGGGACTTTCTAAAAATAGCCAAATTGGAGAAAAAAGGGAAAGTTCGAAAAAAACTGAAGGCACGGTGAACTTGAAACAAAAGAGTCTGTATTTCAGACAGTGGAGTAGGGACGACCCAAGTATTTAATCCATGAAGGTTTGGGTGCAAAGGAATGCAATTCCTTCCAATAGTACATCGTTGTCAGTGGTGGAAAAAAACCGATGACATCCAATTTAGCAAGCCGAAGGAACAATCATGTTCCTCACAAACAGGAGCATCCAAAAATAGAAAAGGCAAACTTGCGTGATATTCAATGAAACTTCGTTGTAGGAAAGTCTGCGCAGCTGCACAGATATCCCATTGATCCAAGATTCCAAGTAAAGCTGCACGTGTCATTGGACCATCCACAGAACAAGCCACGTCATGAGCCTCTAAGGGACCCATCAACCAGCTGAAATCAGGGATTGGGCACCACGTGTTTGATAAGCAAAGTTCCATCGCCCATGAGAAATGACACCGTTTGCAATGAAGCACTGGTTGAACGCAGGTAAAGTAGGCAAAGCGGAATGTCAAGTTGTAACTGACACCAAGCGTTGCTAAAGGCAAGCATCCAAAAGCCTCATACAGGCGATTACGGTACAGATGAAGCTGGTCCGGCTTGTGCAGAGCCACAAAGTGAGCAGCCATTACGAAACACAAGAAGGAGAAGCAGGACACCAGCTGCGAGCGCAAATATTAAAGGGGAACCTTCCGAAGACGCTGGAAAATATAGAATGAATAAAAGCTGGAATTACCCCGAATATAGTTTGAAAGGAAGAGACCAGGCCAGATCCCACACATTTAAAAAAATGGGCAAGGCCTGTCGTATCAGAAGCATTAAATATTTGGTGAATTAATTCCCCAAAATGAAGTGGGAGGTTAGTGTTAAGAAGCGACTGTATCTCACTCGAGGTCCGAGCCACCTGCAGTCTGAATGTTTCACGGGCGGAAATGAGGGCCACCTCCTGTTGGAATAAAAGGGCTTTGAGCCTGCTCAACTTGTTGAACTCTGTTTTCAAAGTTGGAATGGAAGGCCAAAGGGAAGAATCTAAACTCCCATGCGGGGGCGGGAAAAGGACATTGCTACAGCAAGTTACGTGCTGGGAAACGGTTACCAAGTATGGGACACCTGCCCGCAAACCACAGCAGTCTTGATTGTTTAAAATGAGATAGCTGCCGTTAGTAAGCAATGTAAAGACAGGCGTGATGGATGGTACTGGGGTCCCTTTCAAAAAGCAAGCTAGATTGGGCGCTGACACGTTACACTCGCTGTGCAACTTAACTTGTTTGCACACAAGAGAGTGACCCAGTACTGAATCACACTCCTCCCCTGTGAGGAAAACCTCTTTATCCTCCCTCAAACACCAATAAGCAAATGGCAGGACCCATAATTCATGCAGAAAAGCAGTGGCAAGCGGTTCAATGCGGCCAACAGGAAAGTGTTCCATACATGATTTAAACTGAAAAAGTGAAAAGGGCAAAGTGATAACGCCATGAATTAACCAAACAGCAGAGTCCGTTTCCACTACAGAGAACGGCAAAGGCTCCAATTGTTCAATATGTAACAGCGTATATACAGCATCTTTCATGGACATAAACTTCTGTTTATCAGTCAGGTTAAAAGGCAAGAATAAAGCAGTGGCATTCAAATAATCCCAAGGCACTTTACCCATTTTTAGCGTCTGCAACGTCCAAGCAAATTGCACGACCGACCTTAACTGATTCTGACCATGATATAACACAGAAACATCACTTTGCACAATATCTATTACAGAAGAAACAATATTGTCTAAGGTATAAATGCGCGAAGAGAGCGTATTAATGCTGTTGTCTACTACAGCAAGGACTTTTTCCAAGTTTGCCTGGTCAATTTGACGCAGACGGAAGGCAGCTTCCATCTGTGAAAGTTTCCAAATTTCATTATAAGAGGCATAAAGAAATCTCTTGGCCCTTTGATTACGTGGGCCTAGAAGAAAATCAGCCAAATCAATATCATTCGATAGGATGGAAAGGTGCTGTTTAACAGATGCAAGGTTAGAGTGTTCCAGCCACTGCTGGCACAATTTACCTACCGAGTATGTAGTCACAGAATGACGAGGTGGATAACGAGGGTCAGGCTTAGTCTGAAACAAACCAGGCGTAACATTATAGAAACGCAACTGGCATGCATTAGCATTAGATTGCCACAATAACCATCCCAATGGATCGATTTCAGAGACATTAAAGGAGGCATTCCGAAGTAGATCCTGTAAAGCCTTCATGGTGTAGTTCTTATGTAACAGCCAATTATTATATTCAGCTAATGTTGGAATTGAGGGGGTATTTAGATTTTTGACAGTTGCAAGGCCATAACAGGACGTTTGGTAAACGGTTTCATTCAAAAACAGCAATTGAGTCGGGATCAGGCAGGCACGATGTAATGCCTCAGTGCCCTGAACCTGCCATGGCTTTGTGCCCCAGATGGATTTTAAATCTATAGTCTCTTTCCAATGGTCATAACCGTGTGTGGCCAACTGCGTTCTAAATGAGTTGGCATAAATTTGTTTAGTGTGTGATAACAGGTACTTCGATGTCGGGGATTTTTGAAGCCTGAAATAATAGGATTCAGGATTGGTCAAATCATAGCTAGAAAAATAGGTGAACTTATCCCTAAGCGTTTTAGAACTCCCCTGTGTGGGAGTTGAACAATGTTCCCATTGGGTAAAATTGAAAACAGGTCTCATGGTGTTTGATTTGTGTAAAAAATGATGCCCATAATGTTGATAGCAAAAGAGATCACCATAATTGGCAGAATTTAAATACAAATCCTCAGCATCAAAGGCAGCATAATATTTTAAATCTGAAAACAATGCATGAACTGCCTGCACATCCCAATCATCCGAATGTATGTCCCGTGTCACCACATCCCCTAATGAGACGCGAAACACGTACGGAACTCTAAGGACCTCTGACGGACCATGGATTTCATAAGCTACTTCGTCCCAAACAATGCCATCATGAACAGGAAAAGCTGAAATATTCACAAAGGTCTTGTCTCGTTTCATGATATGGGACGATGTGTGAGGAGCCAAAGTTCCATCGACCATTTTTACTGCAGAGCGTTCAGGGAGATAATGGCCATTTATGAGTAAAAAGAACACTGTCACAAGTCCAATTGACATGAAGAGGAATATCAAGATAAGCACCAACCAAATGTAGGTCCATGGGGGAACGAAGTATGTCTTTTTGAACCAGGAATAAAAGATACGCAACTTAGACTTAGGTGCATCAGGCAAACTGGATGACGAGGAGGACGAGGCACAAGCAGGGTGTGCCGGTTCGCCTTCACAGGCACTCACTGGACTTAGAAGCAAAGGTGAAAGCGTTGAATCCTCCATTCGCACACGTGGGCTAGATGGTATCTCACACACAGAATCAGGAGCCGGAAAAGGACACACAAGATCCATCGCAGAAGATGATTGTCGCATAGGCTAAAGATCAATTACAGTGTCCATCAAATGAGCAGACATTCGTGTGGCAGCAGATGATGACAAAGTTAATGGTGCTAAGGATTTTGCGTTGCACGAAACTGCAGGTGTCACACTATTCAGAATCGGCCACGCGGTGTAACTTGACATTGTCAACTAAGTTGTATCTGTTGTCTTTGCGACCTGGCAATGGTGGTAGAATGACAGTACGAGTACCCTTCAGTCCAAGTACAGAAACCGGAGCATGATAAGAGGGACCAAATTCTTTTTTGTTTTCAATCTTCTCCCGCACTAGATCTCCAACTTTAGGAAGCCAACCGGTAACAGGAATCAGTTGTGCATCAGCAGGCGAAGATGGTAAATGCTCAGTTGCCAGGGTATCACTGGACTTTTGTAGATCCTGTAACATAGCAGAATGATTAGCTACATCAAACTTAGAGGCAGCCGCCACAATGTCCAGACCATCAAGGTCAGGAACAAACATGTGAAAGCCAAAGAGCATTTCGTAAGGGGTCGGCCCACCCAGAGATCTTCTAGGGAGATTATTTAATGCACGTTGGACCCCATACACATGGGACAGCCAGTCCCTGCCAGTACCTAAGACTCTAGCTGTCAAGGATTGCTTTAAGTCACGGTTCATTCGCTCCACAACTGAATTGCCCTCAGGCCTGTATGGAGACGAAAACTGCACCTGTACCACCAACGACTTCATTGTATCCTTGTAAGCCTTAGAGGCAAACGCTGGACCTTGGTCAGAATGGAAGGTACCACAGGCAAACATCCCGATAAAGACACACAAATCCCTGATGACATTTTGAGCATCAGCACTACGTTGTGGCCATACCCAGAGGAATCGAGTGCATGAATCAACCGCAGCTAAGATATACTTGTATGCAGTATCAGAAGAAAGTGGACCGCAGTGATCAAGATAGACACAGCCAAAAGGTCTATTAGAAATAAATAGCTGTGTTTGTGGTGGGCGTGGGACTGTAGAAGGCTTGATTTGTTGACAAACATCACAGCAAAGAACATAGTCACGAGTCTGTTTATATAAACCACGCCACCAGTAACGTTGCTGAAGAATAGTGACCGTTGCCGACACACCAGCATGTGGCGAAGCAATGCCTTTGTGTGTGGCCTTGATCAAAGCTGGTCTGCGGTCTGAGTTGGGAATCAGCCGATCCCCAACTGAAGGAATGGTAGCATAAGGAACCTGTTCGGGAGATACATGATAAGAGTATTTAGAAGGGAAACCCGCAGGATAATTACCTCCCTTCCTAGTTGCAGCAACCGCTGCCAGAATTTCATTATCAACCTTAGTCATAGATCTTGTAACTGCTGCTATGGAACACGTGGCTACTGCAGACTTGGCCGCTTCATCAGCCAGAGAATTACCAAGAGCATGTGTTCCGATACGCTAGTGGCCAAGAGTGTGAATAACATGTGTGAGAGGCAGACGTTGTTTAAGATCTGCGACTCGAACCCAAAGTGTTTTATGCTTAATTGCGCTGCCCTTAGAATCGCGGTAATCATTTTGAGACCAAAAGAATAAGTTGTCATTGAACGACTGGACACAATAGTAAGAATCGCACACAATAAGAGTATTCACTAGAGGATCAGCAAACTCTAGAGCTAGAACAAGAGCACGCAGCTCAGCCAATTGCGCCGTGCAGTCTCCTAGTGCCTGTGTGTGCACAATGGTTGACTTAAACTCTCCATCTTCAATGGAGCCAGCCACAATAGCACAAGCCGCTGAATAAGCATGTTTGGAACCTGTGGCCGGTTGCGCCGAGCCATCGGTATAAATGATGCATTTGTATGCAGAGAGAGGAAGTAGGGACAAAGGAGGAGGATGAACAAATTCATACTGCAAAAACTCCTGAGTCTGAAGAGATGGATCAAAGACAAATGTGACATCCGAAGACGTCAAAGAAGTAGC
Source organism: Calotriton arnoldi (assembly GCA_963921515.1). Classification (NCBI taxonomy): domain Eukaryota; kingdom Metazoa; phylum Chordata; class Amphibia; order Caudata; family Salamandridae; genus Calotriton; species Calotriton arnoldi. The sequence goes on along the minus strand of CAWUFW010000416.1, from coordinate 3,783,069 downwards.
CCACTGAATCCAACGTAGGTGTAATGCCTTAGAGTTTGGCACATTAGCTTTAGTCACCGCCTCCAAATCAGGGAAGGGAGTGACCATAAGAATGCGTTTGCCCTGCGCCAGTGAGCGTTCCTTTAGAATCGCCATCTGCACTACCTTTAAGATTTTTTCCACCGAGGAAAAACGCATTTCAGCCGCAGTGTACAAGTGTGACTTGTATGCAATAGGTATTGTGTCTCCTTCATTGAATGTTAAGTACGTGAAACCCACTGCCCCAGAAACGATACGTATTACTAGGTTGGTGGCGTTATCACGCGTCATTAAGAAGTTAGTCGCAAGTAGATCTGCCTGCAAAGCATGCAAAACTGAAGTATGTTCCGGAAGCCAGCTGGCAGAAGAAAACTTAGATTGTATCAACGCATAAAGCGGCTTGATACGCTGGGCATAATCAGGAATGTAAGTCCTCCCGAAGTTTAAAAAACCCAGCAGGGATTGTAACTTTTTCAAAGAAGAAGGTGGTTGCAAATGTGCACACTTCTCTATGAAATGAGGTGCTAGACCCTTACCCTCATTATTGAGCTCATAGCCCAAAAAGAGCACTGCCAGATGGGCTATTTGTGACTTCGCAAAATTAAATTTGTAACCGTAGTTGGCAAAAGACAATATTATGTGGTCGACTCGGTCAAGATACAGCGCGAGGTCGTCGTCAGTCAAATAGATGTCATCAACATACGACAACGCCTCGGGGTCAATGTCATTCAACAAAGACACAATGCGTGCCGCAAATGCCCCGGGGCTATTCTTGTAGCCCATTGGCAATCTTGTGAATTTTTTCTGATTTCCGACGGCACTGAATGCTGTCAGGTCACCACTCGAACGGTCGAGATTGTGACTGTAGAAACCATTGGAAATGTCAAGTGTCGTTTTGTATTTTTTACGAACAATATTATTCACCAGCTCTGAGCTGGATGTGTTTTGTACCGGAAAGGTGCGGCAATGGCTGGTCAAATTTCTATAATCCAAAACAATTCTAAAAGTACCATCAGGTTTAGGGACAGTAAAGAGAGGATTATTCATAGGTGATACACATGACTCAATGACCCCCTGATACTCCAATTGTCTTAGAATGTCACAAACCGAAGCCTTCGCTTCACGTTTGATGGGATATTGAGGTTGAGGCTGTGGCATAGAGCGCAATGGTATTTCATGAGCTGGCGAATCAACGTCCCAACCCACCTGATTGCGATACACCGCTGGGGCTAAGGCCAAAGCCCATTCCTCTGCGAAAGCCTGCGCTTGATCCTCAGGGACACAACATGAAAAACTCGGAAGTATCACATCTTCCCCTCTAGAAGAGGCTAACACAAAGGGTGGAGGTGAAACTTTCTCTGCCAATAAAATGTCATATGTAGCGGTTAGATTCTCCCAGAACACAACCTTAATGGGACGCAGTATATCACCTTCAATTAGGAAAAGGACTTCGTGTAGTCTATCCGGGGGGGCAACTCGGATATCTGCAGTCTCAATAGCTACAAATGTGTCAGTTGCTGTCACATCCAGACGGGGACGTAGAGCCTCCCTGACTATGGTAACTTCCGCCGCGCTGTCGAGCAGAGTCACTGCCCAAGTCCGATCCAGGAGTCGCGTTCTCACCGTCTGTGGCATATCTTGCTGTTAAAGCGGCAACCTTTTTCTTTTGAAAAAGAGGACGGGTTCGTGCGGAATCACCCTGCTTTTCCTTGACTTCAAACTGTTGAGGCTGTTCACGAAGATGTGACGCAGGTTGACTCCTACCCCTATCCTGGCGATCCCCTCCACCGGCTTGTGAGCCTGATGTTTCCTGTAAAGAACAAGGAGAACGCTGATCAGGAACCTGAAATCTTTCAGGAGACTTAATTTTAGCGCGATCGCGCAAGTCATAAATTCGCTCAGAAGCATCAGGGGTCGGTGAACTAGCACGCGAACCCTGCTTCTGTTGTTGGGAACCCTGTTTCTTATTTCTTTGCCAATTCTTTTTAGGAAAGAAAGGGCGCCCATCCTTGTCAGGCTGGGCTTTCTGTTGTACTTGAGACTGCGTTTGTGTTTGAGTCGTAGGCCTATTTCCCAGACTATTGCGGCCTATGGTTTTGTAAGCCTTTGCAATAATCTTTGGTAATTCTCGTGGCCTGTCGGGCTCCGCTACCGCCTCTAAGCGGTTTGCTACTTGAAAACTAACGGCATCGCCCTTGACATTCGCAAGGATCATATCAGCAACCACGTCGAACACTCCCACCAGTCTCATCCCCAGCTCAACAGTCGCTTCTGCACCGTGTTCATCTTGAACGCGCTTAATCACAGAGGGGAGTACGGTCATGGAGGGGGTGCCGAAACACATAGAATATACCGCTGCAAACACCCTGCCCCAGGTGTTACAATCAGCCAATTCGGGAATAAAGTCTTTAGGCAAATTAATAGTTAAGATCCTGTGCTTATCCACAGGAGTGGTATTAGGAAATACAGCTTCTATCTGTCCAAATTTCTCGGCAAGCCAATAAGGAAATTCATCCTTATTCTGTGGGCGCTTGCCCATGACAGAATTAACAATAACGGGACTGATGGGTACGCCACCAGGTCCCGCAGGTTGCACCGCTGCGCCAGGTGGTCCCACCTGGATGGTGCGTGTTACGTACTGTATTACAGCTCTATACACGCGTACCAATGATGTATGTAAGACGCGGAGCTCCGCCAAAGTAGCAGTTGTTAAAGCACGTGGGTGTGGGGTAAACCCAGCCAAAATGGGCCATGTGGCCCCATCTATAGATAAAGGGCCCAAACGGACTACCGCTAATGGGTGAGGAAGGGCGCCATTAAACCAAATACGGTGTTGCCAAGCTGTAAGCGGAATCTCAAGCGCTCTATAAGGCTGATACTGCTGAGGAACGGCGGTGGCAGCATACGTGTGAAACAAGTCATCAGTGCCATCCACCGCCGGAAATGTGACCCAAGAGTAAAAAACTTCAAACTGGTGAGCCGGATCGGCTTCCACCACAAAAATAAGTGCGGCCCCAGCATCAGGAACCGCATAATGAGTCAAGTGCGCCCTCAGCGCGGCTCTGCTATGAGCCGGAATATCAACTGCAGCAATTATAGAGTAGAAAGTAGAACAACTTAAATTGAGGCAGCGCAAACTCGGGTTATAAGAAAAGAAATACCTTTTAAAACTTCAAGCTTGGATTAACCTATAAAAATGTCAATATAGGAGGTTACTCCATCACAGCTGTCTCCGGAAACAGAAGTGAGGGGATCGTGGACCAGCACAAGCACTACTCAAGCGTCTCGCAGATAAGAACCAGACCAAGCGTTGGGCGCCTTGTTGCGGGGATTCTGCTCATACACAGAACTAAGCGATACAAAAGGGGATGATGGACGGAACGCTTGAGCCAATCAAACACTCACCCCCAGTCAACTGATCTGGGTTTAATCCATCATCATTCTTTAGCTCACTCCACCACCCCAGTTCAGACATGGCCATATGCAAATCAGTCTGACCCTGTGCCCCATGGGAACAGTCCAGCCCGAACTGCCAAGCCATGTCTTCCCTGGACCGGAAACAAGCATCCTAGGACCGGTTTCTGGCATTCCAGCCGTCATCAGCCAGGCTTTCTTGAATCCAGTGGCAAAGTGAGCAAGGGACCCACGTCTGGGCATACCCCCGCCAACTTAGGGCGAATAAAGCGATACAAAAGGGGATGATGGACGGAACGCTTGAGCCAATCAAACACTCACCCCCAGTCAACTGATCTGGGTTTAATCCATCATCATTCTTTAGCTCACTCCACCACCCCAGTTCAGACATGGCCATATGCAAATCAGTCTGACCCTGTGCCCCATGGGAACAGTCCAGCCCGAACTGCCAAGCCATGTCTTCCCTGGACCGGAAACAAGCATCCTAGGACCGGTTTCTGGCATTCCAGCCGTCATCAGCCAGGCTTTCTTGAATCCAGTGGCAAAGTGAGCAAGGGACCCACGTCTGGGCATACCCCCGCCAACTTAGGGCGAATAAAGCGATACAAAAGGGGATGATGGACGGAACGCTTGAGCCAATCAAACACTCACCCCCAGTCAACTGATCTGGGTTTAATCCATCATCATTCTTTAGCTCACTCCACCACCCCAGTTCAGACATGGCCATATGCAAATCAGTCTGACCCTGTGCCCCATGGGAACAGTCCAGCCCGAACTGCCAAGCCATGTCTTCCCTGGACCGGAAACAAGCATCCTAGGACCGGTTTCTGGCATTCCAGCCGTCATCAGCCAGGCTTTCTTGAATCCAGTGGCAAAGTGAGCAAGGGACCCACGTCTGGGCATACCCCCGCCAACTTAGGGCGAATAAAGTGATACAAAAGGGGATGATGGACGGAACGCTTGAGCCAATCAAACACTCACCCCCAGTCAACTGATCTGGGTTTAATCCATCATCATTCTTTAGCTCACTCCACCACCCCAGTTCAGACATGGCCATATGCAAATCAGTCTGACCCTGTGCCCCATGGGAACAGTCCAGCCCGAACTGCCAAGCCATGTCTTCCCTGGACCGGAAACAAGCATCCTAGGACCGGTTTCTGGCATTCCAGCCGTCATCAGCCAGGCTTTCTTGAATCCAGTGGCAAAGTGAGCAAGGGACCCACGTCTGGGCATACCCCCGCCAATGGCTGGGTTCAAACTGGAATGGCATGGTGAGCAAAAAACGATGGATTTAGGCCCAGATCTCTGTACTGGGGTGAATGTATGACATTGTTCTGCATTCTGTCCATCAACTGTGTTTTTTTGCATTTGTCACCCGAGTGGGACGGGTATGCCCAGACGTGGGTCCCGTGCTCTCCATGCCACTGGAATCAAGCTATCCTGGCTGAAGAGGGGTGAAACCCCAAAACCGGTCCTAGGATGCTTGTTTCCAGTCCAGGGAGGACCTGGCTTGGCAGTTCGGGCTGGACTGTTCCCATGAGGCACAGGGTCAAGACTGATTTGCATATGGCTGGGTTCAAACTGGAATGACATGGTGAGCAAAAAAACGATGGATTTAGGCCCAGATCTCTGTACTGGGGTGAATGTATGACATTGTTCTGCATTCTGTCCATCAACTGTGTTTTTTTGCATACACAGAACTATGCACAAGAAAATAGGACCTCGGTAAATAGGGGTGTACCTCCTATCACCTTAGTACCCAAAATCCCAACCGACTAGCAATAGTGTCTCATTCGGTCTCCTACAAATATCAAGAAGCTACGAATGTTTAGACAACCCAGAACACGAGCACTCCCGACTCACCTCAGAGTCGCGGGAACAAGACACTCTTTCGCTCTCACGTACTTGTCCACAATAAAAATAATCAGAGTCACTAAATAAGTTCAAAATGTTTATTTTGACTATAGTGATCCATGATACAGTATGCGAACCACAACTAGCAGCAAAATGCATAAAGCAAGAATCATTAGCATTGTTACAATACCATAGAATATAAAAGGAGTCGTCATTTTATAAAGACTGTGAAAAGGGCTAAATAACTGGGCCTATGCACCCTCCCCAAGGAAGTAAGAAGTTATTTTATATAACAGAAGATCTCTAGGCGTTATTAGCAGACCCCTACCTGAAAGCCTAAACCCAAGGGTTTACATCATAGGAACAGCAGCGCTCAGCTCCATGGAACGGCTTTCTTCAAGTGAGTCAAAAACATGCAACAACGTTATATCAAAGCACGATTCTTCTGCATTGCAGCTGTTGGTTACATGTTTTGTCTAGGCAATATGGACTGACCAGAACAGAATAACAAGAGACATTGTTGACCGACCTTGCACATTATGTTCAGACAGAATTGAAGGGAAGGCTGTAAACGTGAAAAACAATCTGTTATCATGTACAGGGCAAAGGCAAAGTGTCGCGAAAACAAACGCTTAGCAGAGGCGTGCGCAAAAGCAGCAGCATAGGGCAAGCAAAACTCATGCTAACTTAGCAATGTCGACAATGTGTCTTAGGGCCATATAACCCCATATAACACCTTCTTCATCACAAAATCAGTGAAAACAAGAAAGGGCCAACCAAAGAAACCCAAATAATGGAAAAGGAACACGCAGAGTATCAACTGGAAAGATCTGATCTCCCTCAGCAACAACATCTTGACACCCCTCTTGGATATGGCAGATGTCCATGACCTCACAAACCATTACAACAACTCCATGTTGAACATTCTAGACTCAATAGCACCCCTGCAGCTAAAAAGAATGTCTACCAAAGAATCCAAACCTTGGTTCAATGGCAGCCTTAACACAGAAAGGCGTAAACTTAGACTAGCTGAACGAGCATGGAGATCCTCACCGTCCCTCAAAAACCTTCAACTTGTTTGTTGTAGATCCTTGAGGGGCATCTACAACAAACAAATTAGAAGCTCCAAAGCGAACTTCTTTAGAAGCCAATTTGACAAAGCTAGAAATTGTCCCCAAAATTTTTAACTGTTCAAATCACAATCCAATAAGCAACCCAACTCTCCCCCCCACAGGTTCCAAGCCACAAACAAATAGTGAGGATTTTGCCTCCTTCCTCATGGAAAAGACAAGAATGATCGAAAAACGACCTGCGGTCAGCTTCAGAGCACCTTCCTCTCACAGCTCATTGTAGCACCCCCACACCCATGATTGCTGAGACACCATGTATCCCATCTCACACCTCCAACAATGCTATGTGGATGATATTCAAAACTTTGGATGAAAGTGCCATCCTCAAAATCCTTACAACACTAAAACCCCCAAACCACTTCAGCAATCCTCTACCAACAAACATCTTTAGTGAGATCAAAATGTCCCTATACCCTCTCTGGCCTAATATAGTCAATTCAAGGATCGGTCTCTGAGTGACTCAAAGCGAGGCAGGTTACCCCCATTTTTAAAAAAATGACGGCGGACCTCTCAGACCCAAACAACCTCCGCCCAATCTCTATGATTCCGACACTAGCAAAGCTCCTTGAGAAATGTGTTCATGTTCAACTGTGCAACCACATTGACCAAGTCAGTCTCTTAGATTAATTCCAATCCGGCTTTCGCCATGGCCACAGCACCGAATCGGCGCTCACACACATTGTTGATGAAGTGCTAAAAATGTTGGACCAGAATAAATCCTGCCTTCTTATCCTTCTTGACCTCTCATCAGCCTTCGATACTGTCAAACACGACAGCCTCCTAGACCTACTTAAATGTAGGATGGGGATATCGGTGACCATTCTTAACTGGTTTGCCTCTTTTCTTCAGAACAGAACCCAAAGAATAAAGGTCAATATGTCCGCATCTAACCCCACTCACTTTAGGGGTCCCTCAGGGGTCTTCGCTCTCACCCACGTTGTTGAACTTATTCATGGAACCCCTAAGAGAATCGTTGAATTGATCTCACATCCACTATCACATGTACGCAGATGACACCCAACTGTACTTAAAAATCTCTTCTCCTGAAAATATTAGGTCTCTAAACTCAACCCTACAAAAAAACACAAAACTGGCTGACTGGTAACCACCTCAAACTAAACATACTCAAAACAGAATTCCTCCAAATTTCCGCACCCAAACACTCACCAGACATCGCAGAATGGATGAAACAACTAACAGCACCTCACATTATAGAGTCAATGAGATCTCTGGGAATAACGCTGGACAAGAATCTGAACATGCAGGAGCACATCAGCTCTGCCACCAAAGGAGCGAACTTCCACATGAGCATCTTAAGAAAAATAAAACCCTTCCTTCCCCCGGATGGCCTCAAGTCTGCTGTTTAATCTCTAGTGATTCCGAGGCTGGACTATGGGAGTGCAACCCTATGCGGCCTACCAGAGCTAAGCTGGCACCACTAAGCACCTCTCTCAACTCTGCTGTTAGGCTCATTACAGGTTCAAAAAGAAACAATCACATCACTCCTGACCTGACCTGAAATGTTTTAACTGGCTTCCATATGAGGCAAGGATTCATTTGAAAATTGCCTGCATGACCCATAAAGCCCTCCATTGCAATACTCTAAGATACCTTGCACAAAAACTAGAGCTGTTTGGTGGCAGCAGAACATCTAGAGGCACTAGCTCCCTACTGCTGAAACTGCCAAAATTTTATAAAAAGAAAACTTATAACCAAGCTTTCTCAGGCATGGCCCCAAGAATCTGCAACGCCCTTCCCCCTGAAATCAGAATGAATTCCTCAACTGCTTCATTCAAGAAATAAGTTAAAAGGATACTGATGAACAAATGATGAACTATACCCCAGGACATGATTTATCCCGTAGCCTGCTCACATGCTTATTTCTCACAGACTATGGGGCAGATTTACAAGAACTGACGTATCTCTGCATATCAGCAGAGATGCGTCAGTTAATTTGCGTCACGTAAAATTTTACGTTACATTTACAATGCGGTGCACCGTGGCGCAAGGATTGACAGATGCGTGACGCATCTGTCGGCGTAAAGGTAATGCAGTGCTGGAGTCGTGTCGCAAGCACGGCGCAACTCCAGCACTGCTCAGGGGCAGCCTATACTTGCTGTGCTGCGTCACACCTTACGCCTGCTTCAAGCAGGCGTAAGGTTGTGACGCAGCGGTGTCGTAAAAGTGACAATGAAATCTTGTAGATTTCACAGCGTCACTTTTACGAGGCTTTCTTGCGTAGGAACGCCCACTCTGCACACATTATACCTGACGCAGGTATAATGTGACGCAGGGCTTTACAACGTGACGCATCTCCCTAGATGCGTCACGTTGTAAATTTGTCACAACGTGGCGCTTTGTTTACGACGCCGCTGCGTCACAGAAGTGATGCATCGGCGGCGTAAATGTGTCGCAAGGGGCTTGTAAATCTGCCCCTCTGTTCTTATGTTGTTCTATGGGTTGTTGTCCACCTGGAAACCTGTTGTTTTCTCTCTAGGGGATTCTCCGCAAGGGTCATGTTCGCGCTATACAAAACTTTATAAATAAATAAATAAATACCAGGGCGGCTTCTTACGGAGGCAAAAGAAAGGGCAGAGAGTCATGACATTGGAGAGGGAGGGGCCCAAAAGTGCATACTGTAGCCAGAGATGTCTCTAGAACTCAATGGTCTGAAGTTATTTTCCACCCATTTTGGAGGAAAACAGCATTGTGGCCTCCAATAGGAGGAAGAGGAGAAAAATAAGATGGCGGAGACATACTTACCTTGGCCTGGAGGAGGAAGGCTTGGCTACTTGAATCAATATCCTAAACCTTGGGTGGGATGGTGTCCCACCAAAAGGAAGAAGGGAAGAAGGCTGGCAAGGGGGAGCTAAAGGAGAGGTGGGCATGTAGGGATGAAGGCTGTGAAGTTGACCTCCGTGACAGCTGGACCAACGCCCCTACAGAACACCAGCTGAAGAAAAAAGTCTCAGTCTGAGAAAGTCTTTCTCAATTTGCCTGTCTTATCAAGATCTGATCTAATAAATGTATCTCCATAGAGAAGGTCACCTCTAGAGTCTGGAATAGGTTCGGCCATCAATTCAGTCACTTTCGGACCCAGATGTATGAAGAATAGCCTGATGCCTCTCTGGGAAGAAGGAGGCATGAGAATCTCCTATGAAAACTAAGGAATGCTGTTCCCAGCTCCTGAGGACATCTAGGCCCAGTTCCAATGAGGAATGCTGCAGCATGTTGAAGAATGTCCAAGAGATGTATGAGTGGGATGTTGGTATTGAGGATACGATGCTGACAGTGTTTGAGGGTGCGATTGACACCATGTTGAGGATTGCAACCTTCACACTGGAGGAAGGTTAGAAAGTGAGGGTCGATGTCTAGAATGACAGACTTTGCTTAGGATGGAAGGACGGGGGGCTCCAAGCAGATTTCTCCAAAGGGGGTATAGAACAAATGGCGGACCATGAGTTCAGGAGCCTTAACTCTGATGAATAAAACATGGTTTCTACCAATAGGTTGAGAATGGAGGGTGCAAAAGAGGTGGAAGAGGCATTGGTGGTCAGGGATGGACTGGAACCTCCAAGTCCTCTCGGGACAGAGCACCGGAATCAAACATATCATCATTGCTGAACAGTGAGGCACAGAAAGAGATGTGATCCTCTTCATCAATCATAGTCACATCCTCAACATCCTCCCCGATTTGGGCATCGGAGGAGGGCCTCTGACAATATCTAAGGTACTGCACCAGGATCTTTTGCAGAGAATGCTCTGGACAACTCTGCCATCTTTTATCCTGGGAAGGCATTATGAAGGTGCTTCTGCTTACAGGGCGCCTTGTGGTACTTTGATGGTAGTGGGACTGGGTCAGAGGGGAGAGGGCAGGGGAACCAGACGGGGAGGAAAATCATGCAGAAGCTAATTTCTCAAAGGCTTTCTTAAAGTAGTATTTTAAATGGATATTAGATTCAACAATGGTCTGTTGCAGTTGGCTTTGGGAAATGGGGGTGGGGAGGCAGTGGGAAGAATCTTCATTGGATGGTTCACCAGGCATGTTGTAAAAGGTAACCTGTAGAGTGGAGGATGGGCACAAGCTGTGCCTTCTTGCTTGAAGGGGATGAGGGTTTCCTAGAGACTTCTCAGAGGAGAAGTCCTTCTCTTCTAAGTACCAAAATAGACACCACTTTATCTGGTCCTCTTTTGATAATTTGCCTTAAAGCCAGATACTGCAGCAAACTATTGCAATTCTGATATTAGTATTGGGCCTATATAGCAGGGTCAGTCAGGAAGCACAGAATATTACAAAACAATTTCAATCTGTCCAGCTTTTGGAGTTAGGCCTTGGATTCTTTGGTTATTATCAATTGTACATATATGAGGTTCCATCAAACGGGCAAACACTAATGGAGATGTGGACAGCCCTTTCTTAGACCACCGGAAAAGATGATGGGCTTACATAATTGCGATCAAAATTCTAGCTTTGTAGCAGGTCCTTTAAGGGTGGCTTTAATTAATATTTTAGTGCAAAAGCATGATTTGTCCTGGATCTTTTGTACAAAGCTCCAATACATTCTACCAAATGCCTCCTCTGGGTCAAGGGACAGAAGAAGCATCTGAGTGTTTTCTTGGGTGTCTTTATCAATTGCATTGAAGGCTAGCATGATGTTATCACCAGTTTGCCCGTCTTTGATGAAGTCGGCTAGATATCTCTGAGTCTATTAGTAAGGAATTTCGTTAAAAAAATTGACATCACAATGTAATAAGGCAATTGGCTGGTATGAATTACACAGCTGAGGGTCTCTACCGGTTTCAGCAGCAAGGTCAGAATAGATTCCATCATGGTAGATGTTACGGCTCCCACATCATAGAAAGAATTGAACAAATTAACATAACATAAGAACATTACTGGACCAGGGCAAGGCCGTGGCCCTGATCCTATTAGACCTGTCGGCAGCGTTCGACACGGTCTCTCACCACCTCCTACTAGAAAACCTACATGGGAAAGGGATACACGGGAAGGCCCTTCAATGGCTCAGCTCGTTCCTGAGCAATAGAACCCAAACCGTGCAACTAGGTGCTTTCTCATCCAAACCCAAAAAATTGAACTGTGGTGTCCCACAGGGAGCATCCCTCAGCCCCACACTGTTTAATGCCTATGTTTCACCCCTCGCAAAAATTGGGACAAAGTGGGGTTTTGGTGTGTGCTCCTATGCGGATGACACGCAACTAACAATCGCCATTGGAGAGGGGCACGACGACACCAAAAAGAAACTCAACAGCTGTCTCACCGAAATGGCTAATTGGATGTCAGACCACTGCCTAAAGTTAAACGCAGACAAATCTGAAATCCTGCTCCTCAGAGAAGCTAAACACATCTGGGACGCATCCTGGTGGCCCTCCTCACTTGGAGACGCCCCAGCACCCAAGCAGTGCGCCAAAAACCTGGGCGTGACAATCGACGACAAACTCTCCATGCAGGACCATGTACGGACATTGTGTGGAAAAGCTTCGCCACCCTGAAGCTCCTAAAAGGCTCTTTCCATGGATCCCATTAGAAAGCAGAAGGACAGTCACACAGGCCCTGCTGGTCAGTAGACTGGACTATGGCAACGCTCTCTTTGTAGGCATGCCAGACTACCTCTTCAAACGTCTACAGGTGGTGCAAAACGCTGCAGCCAAACTGGTGTGTAACAAAGACAAACACAGCTCAGCGAAGGAATGCCTAAAACAACTTCACTGGCTGCCCATGCGCCAAAGAGCACGCTTCAAGCTCTTAGGGCATGCCCACAAAACACTCCATGATACAGGCCCCAAGATCCTTCAGAATAAAATACGATTCTACACTCCCACCAGACCACTAAGATCACAACACCAAGCACTCGCCGAAACGAAAAGGATTAAAAAGTCCAGGGCAGGAGGCCGCACCTTCTCCCATCTCGCCGCACTGCACTGGAATGAGCTTCCAGTCGAACTCAGGCTGATTAAAGAATACAACACCTTCAGGAAAAAACTTAAAACATACCTATTCCCCAAAGACTGATATTATATCCATTAACTTCTCAGTCCCTGCTCACCACTAGTCCGTTCTTAGCGCCGTGATATCTCAAGGGATGAATGTCGCGCTTTATAAATAAATAAATAAATAAAATAAATAAATAAATTGGTCATGATAGTGACACAAAGAAATGCAGGAATAGTCTGAGTTATGTTCCATGGTAGATGTATCCATATATTGCATGTGACTACCAGATATCATGATGTAGTCTATACTAGAGTAAGACTGATGGAGAGGAGAAAAGAAGGTGAAGTCTAAGGTATTTGAATTTTGCATTCTCCAGAAATCTTTCAAATTGTATTTCAAGCACAAGTTTCTCATTATTATGTGTAATCCAGGAGGGCTGTATTTACAGGAGAAGGATGTGTCTAAATTGCAATCCACAGGTATGTTGAAATCACCCCCGATTAAAATTAAAGCATTGTCTTGAAAAGATTATTAGAAAGGTTAGACCAAATCTGTAGGTTGTCTCCATTTGGTCCATTAAATGACCCTCCCCTCAGTATGCAAGAAGATAATTAACAATCGTTATTGCCTGCAGGTGAGGGCAATAATGCTTAATTATAGTGCTGGTAAATGAGGGGTTAGGGCACAAGGATATGTGCACTGTCATGAACTCAAACATATTATAACTTGAGTTAAGGATTTAAAACGACTCAGGGTTGATGAGCTCCAATACATGTCAGTTCATCTATTTCTAGTGAGCCCTCAGCTACTGAGTTGCCATTTAATAAGTCATTCATGAATGATTTGCTTATGTGGTTGATGAGCCTTTCAAATCGTTAAGTGGGCGAGATGGAACTGTCATGGTGCAGCACTATAGTGATCTGACCCATAGACGATGAGGTGGATCTAAATGCCAAGATGTTGGACACAAGCCTTAGTTTTAGTGTTGACATGGTTTGAACTATTTATGTTATTTGTACCTGGCTGGCTGACGCACTGTGAGTTGCATACTCGTAAAGATGTAGCTCTAGGCCTTGGTGTTAGAGCTGCTGTATCTGGTGAAGTAATTTTAAGGTGCTCCTCATATTTTCCTTGTGGCTACATAGGCTATTGTCAAAGTAGACCAGAAATATGTGGCTGGCTTAAATCATTGCTTGTTTCCTTTTTGTGACAACTAGTGTAAGTAATTCTTATTTCACTATAAGTTTGAAATTACATCAATTACATTGTCTGATTTGCAATGTATATTTTTAAACTGCATTAATTAGCAATACCTCCTATTTGGGCCCATTAAAAACAATGATATATCAATCCATTTATACGATATTTATGCCTCAATATTACAGAAGGGTGTAAATAGGTTAGTTCCAAAGCAAACTGAACCAAAATGCGGAAAGGTTTGCATCAAAGCCAAAGGAATTACAAACACATTCAACTATTATCGGTGTATATTTATAATAAGATTGGGAGTCACTAGCTTTCTCTTTCATTGAATGTGAATGATGGAACTAGGTTTGGGGTAAATAATTAAAAAAATGTAATCACTTGAGCGGCAAAATCTGTTTCCTCTGTTTTCTATTACTATTTCACAAGCAGAAAAGTGTTGAAGCTGCATTTCCTCTATTATTCACACCAGTCAAAACTTTACACGATATGTTGTGGTGCTGTCACTAATAATACCAACAAAGTTTTCGTGTGTCCGCAGTTCACAGCACAACACAAACTACTAGTTTTTTGTCTTGAGTAATAAGAAATGGGGAGAACACGTTTTGACATATAGCATAAATATAATCACACCGGAGCAAAAATGGGGATATGGATTGCGAAACAATCTTCTGCTGATAAATTATCGTATGCATTTAATAGAATTAACAAAGAAATCATGGTCCATGAACAGCCTTTGGTTATGCAAGGAAGCAAAATTATGTTACACTACATTTGCTGCTTGACTAACAAGATCTGGAACAAACTGACTTTTGCCTCAAAGTCTCATGTTTAGCATTACAAATGTAAAAATAGTTCTTTCAATGGTGATGTGAAACTGTGGCTTGCAGCTAGACCTGGGCGGAGTTCCGCAAGCAGCGGAGTGTGTTAGGTCGCGCCGTTCGCGCTGATTTTTAGCACAGGGTGTTTGTCCTGTGCTGGAAAATCAGCACGAACGGCACCATGAGCAACGCAAAAGGGCGCTGCTTCTTTCTGCCGCTCGAGTAGATTTTATACTCGAGCTGCAGCTACATCAACACGAACAGATGGATTCTCAACGCAAGCGGTCGCGACCACCCGCGTTGAGAAATCTCACTGGGAGGTGGTCTTGCTTTGGATTTTCCTCGCTCGCCAACTTAATGTTGGCGACCTCGAGTGAGGAAAAAACTCAGTTCCGCAACGTTTTTGGAACTCCGCGTGCTCCACGGAGCGTGGACTGCGGAAAAGTCTGCAAAAGCGGAGTTCACCCCCCAGGCCTACTTGTAGCGTATTTGTTTTACTCTATTCCCTATAACACAAGCAACAAAAATAGTGCTTTTACTTTTAAAAAGCTGATAAGCCATACGATAAATTCAGCCATCCCAGGGATCTTGGAAAATGCTGGTAGATGTCCAGTGACTACTCACTGTAGCAGGGGACAGTCCCAGATCAAAAATCTCTTAGAGAAAGAAATACTTTCTTTGGTTCACAAACTCCCAGATGAGGACCCCTATCCACACCAGTCATAATCATAGACCTACCATGTTCAAGGCTTCTGGAAGCATGAAATGCAATTGCTAGATGTAAGTAAAACCAGAGACAGAAGTGGGGAAGGAGATGATTAGCAATACCCATTCCTGTAGGACAGCAGCTTGTCTCAGTAGGGTAACCCATCCCATCCCTTAACGTGTGGGAATGATCAAAATTGCCAAGGCTCCTTCGTTCATGATCTTCACTAACACCTACGATATCAAGGGAGGTGGGAAATGCATAAAGATTAGACTTTCTTCTTGCTCCTTTTTGCGGAAAGCCAGTAGCCTGCATTTTTACTGTTTTGAAACATATCCACCTTTGATATTCTAAACTGCCCCTACAAGGAGACAGGAGACAATGCTTTAAAGAGAACAGTTCTGCTTAATCTTTCTGCCAGATGATGTCTACTCCTCTAATGTCAATATAAGATAAAACCTCTTTTCTGTCCAGCAGGAAGTCTAAACAGCCAGGGCTCCAGACTGTATGCCTGTTTAGGCTGATTTTCCAAACCATATTGTATGTCAGTAACAACCACTTAGCTGTAGACTGAAGAGGATAGGGCGAAATCCAGAAGGCCAATCAAATACAGACAGCTTTTTTCTGATGAAAGACTGATATGCTTCCAAGTTTGACTGTAGACATTGCATCAACAGCTCTTTTAAGATGCCTCCTTGCCCAAGACCAGACAACTCCTTTAAGGTTTCCCTCTTTAACAGTTCTGATGCATCCATTGCAATATTGCAGAGGGAGGAAGGAAAAGTGGCATCCCTGGAGCAAGCATGAAGTGGAATCATGTTCACCATATTTCCCTGAGCCAATACCTGGCATAGAACGATCATGCCTGTAACAAATGGATAAAAGATTATCTTCTTTTCTCTACATAGATGGCTGCTTCCAGTTCCATTCTGACTGGACTTTCTGGAACAGCTTCAACTTCTTCCCTGTGGCTTATGACGATTACTAGAAAATCAAGTTATCCAGGTTAAGGCGGAAAGCAATCCCCTGATTGTGTAGTACAGCCACCAGGGGACATGTATTTGAAAATACGTTCATTGCATATATAAGGCCAAGTGGATCATGAATAAAGAAGTTCAAAAACTGCTGGAGCACCTGCAGCTACATGGATTTGTGGGCTGTTAGACCTGGCATTCTTGACGTGGTTTCCCCTGTCTTTTTGCCTCTACCCCCCACGTATTTTTGACTGTATGCTGGATTTCGTTTTTGCTGGTTTTTGAACTCTGGACACTTTACCACTGCTGATCAGTGCTAAAGTGCAACTGCTCCCTGTGTAAATTGTGAATGATGTTTGGTTATCTCTGATTAGCATATTTGATTTACTGGTAAGTCCCTTGTAAAGTGCACTTTATGTGCCCAGGGCCTGTAAATCAAATGCTACTAGTGGGCCTGCAGCACTGATTGTGCCACCCACATGAGTAGCCCTGTAAACATATCTCAGGCTTGCCACTGCAGTGTCTGTCAGTGCAGTTTCAAACTGCCATGTCGACCTGGCAAGTGCACCCACTTGCCAGGCCCAAACCTTCCCTTTTATTACATGTAAGGCACCCCTAAGGCAGGCCCAAGGTAGCCCTATGGGGAGAGTGCAGTGTATGTGAAAGGTAGGACATGTACTGGTGTGTTTACATGTCCTGGTAGTGAAATACTGTTTTTTCACTGTTGCAAGGACTATCTCTCCCATAGGTTATCATTGGAGCTGCCTTGTAACATCTTACAAGTGTAACTTTCAAGTGGGAAGAGATAGAGATTTGGAGTTTGGGTTCCCTGAACTCAGAATTTAGAAACACATCTTTCTGTGAAGGTGGTTTTTAAAGTGTGTGTTTGGAAATGCCACTTTTAGAAAGTGGGCATTTTCTTGCTTTACCATCCTGTGCCTCTGCCTGCCTGTGGAATCCACGTCTGGTTTAGACTGACAGTTAGACTGTTCGTGCATTCACTCTACACAGTCACACAAAGGGAGCTGAGGTGTGCCCCTCACATCCGGATTGCCCATCACCAGGCTGATGGGCCTTACTGAGCTAGAGTGGTGAGAGGAGTTGCCACTGACACCTGAATAGGGCTGTGCCTGTCCTCTCACAATGCTGTCTTCACATCCCTGTAGTGTGTCTGGCACCAGGACAGGGCAAGGCAGGATCTGTGCACTACAAAGACTATCCTTTGAAGTATGCCTACTTCAAAGGCGTAATGGGGTATAAGTATTGGACTTCTAACCCCACATTTTTAGATCACTTCTGGATCAAGAGGAGATTCTGCCAAGAAGAAGAGCTGGAGAAGCTGTAGGAGTAGAACTGCTACCCTGCTGTTGCTGTTTTGTGCTGGCCTGCTGCTTCTGTCTTGGGCAGAGGAAGGACTGGACTGTACTTTCTTATCCTGCTTATCAAGGTTCTCCAAGGGCTTGTGTGTGCTAGCTTCCTGTTGGAAGTCTCAGGGCCATCAAAGACTTCATCTGCAGCTCCCCTGAACTCCTCTGCTGGGAGTTCTGACCTTCCAAGTGGTGCCAACTCCAGTTCTGGGCCCTTGGAGATGGTTTTGCTGCTTCAAGAGCTGAAAATCCATGCATCGCCCTTCCGTGCCGTTTTTCCCGATGCAAGCTTGCCGTGCGTTCAAAAAATCAAAGCATGGCTGCGGTGCGGCCGTAAAATTGACTCAGCGCCTGATCGCGGCTGGAAGAACAGCACCAGCCTGAGTCCAGAACACCGTGTTTCTGACATCCGAGACACCCCGCTCCGACTCCGACACAGGCCCTGCTGTGCGGCTGAAGGAATCAACGCATCACCTGCTCGCGACTGGAAGAATTGACGCAGCGCCTGTTTTGCTGCTGCAGCATCGACCCTAGCGTGTCTGGATTTTCCACGCATCGCACCTGGGCGCCAAGTTTCCAGCGCATCGCCCGCAGAAGGAGCCGCTTTTGGAATTTGATGCATCGCTTCTCCCCACAGTAAGAAATTGATGCAACACTTCTCTTGCATGCAGCAGAACTGACGCCTCCATTCCCCTGGGACTCAAGAATCAATGCATCGTTGTGTTTTCTGATGCTTCCCTCCATTGCAGATGTTTTTCGTCTCAGAGTTTGATACATCAAAGGTACTTTGTGCTAAAATCAACGCATCCATAGAGTTCTATGGACTGAATTGGTTAAACCTTTAAAAAGTGATATCTTTGCTTAGGAATGTTTGATTTTTGTTGTTTTGATCTTGTTTGGTTTAGCTAAAGATTGGTTATTTTTCTAAACTGGTGTGGTGTCCACTTATAGTGTTGTCACTGTTTGTTTTATGTACAAATGCTTTAAACATTGCCTCTGAGATAGTCCTGACTGCTTGTGCCAAGCTACCAAGGGAGTGAGCAGGGGTTATTTTGGGTAAGTAACTCCCTTACTCTGACTAGAAGGAAGGGTGCCTACTTGGACAGGGTATATACCACTCCCAACTAGAGACCCCCATTTCTAACATGGGCATACACATCTTCCAAATGTTCTAGTATGTCCATCCTGGAATGCAACATCTTTACAAATCATTTCATCCTTTGTGATTGGTGATCATCCTGTATTCTCCTGGGGTCTTCTGAAATAGAAATACCTATCTCATTAGTCTTGAAGGTCTAAAGCAATAACAATAGACCTTTTCAGTTAAAAGTTATGTATTTCCTGTAAGAGAATGGTATTCTTTGTCTTGGACGGGTGTCTACAGGAAGCCCCAGTCTGGTAATCTTGAACAGAACACCATCTCTTATTCCATACAGATGACTTGTATTACTTACTTATCAGCACAAGCAGAGTCAACATAGCTGGGAGAACAGTCTAGGTTTCCGGGAGGCATGGTTCTTCCCCACGCACCTTGAGGACTTCTCATTAATACAGTTTCTCAATTTATCAGACTAGTAATACGATCACTAAAAGACAATGATGATTTGTCCTTCACCAGAAAAATCAAGGACTATCTTCTGATCTTGTAGGTTTGGTGCATTAGATTATTCATTGCAGTCAGAAACAATTTGCTCCACTGAATGTAGAACTCAATATCTTTTGCTGGATTGCTTCGATCTCCCAGATCTGATGATGATCCACACATGAAACTTTGCTACCAAAGCAGCTGAACTTACTTGAGATGTGTGAACTTGCAAAGGTTTTTAAACTTCACCTTTGCAACATTTTGTACATCAATGTAATGTTCATGACCTCATGGAGTTTGCAAACTTTGTGAAGTTTGCAAAGTTTTACAAAAACAAACGCCCTAGGATATTTTCTGCCCCAGACTTGCAAACATTTATTTGCAGCATAATTCCCTGAGAAAACTTCTCAGGCTGCTTAAAGTTCAAACATTGGCCATGTCACTCTTCAATAAACTTAACCCACCAAAGCTTGCACTTCCATTTGCTAAAGGATAGATGACAACTTTTGACAAAGGAGTTCATACTTTTCTTTAAAAGATGAAAGCATCACACATTAGTTAGGGAAGAAGCCAAAGAAGATCTTAAATGTGTATATTCAGCACAAAATGGCTAATACTCACATGATTGGACAACAGATATAGGAAGGAGAGGAACACAGAAGGAAATTAGAGATAGAAATACTGGGCAGAATTTACAATACATAAATGATCCAGACACTGGTAACATTGTGTAGGATTTGGAGCAAATTAGCTGGGTTTTTTCTATTCATTACCAGGCCTTCTCCCCTCAGCAACAAGTAAAGGCATTTGTGAATGTTTTAAATATACCTTTGCTTCAACAAGAAGTTTCCGAGCAGTTGTATTCTCCTTTTTCAGTGACGGAGACTGCAAGAATTTTAAACACACAAAAGGAGATGGGAGAAATACTTGCAATAAGTCTTAGTACTTGCAATAGCTTAGGTAGCATTCCAACTCATTGTACTTTTGACCACCATGCCACCTTCGATTAGACCCAGCATACAGAACTCTTGCAGAACATAACTAAAAGGCATCTTCCAGGTTCCCCAAATGATCCTGTTCCTGCGCTGCATTTAAAGCCACTGTTTTAAGCCACATGTAACATTCTCCTGACTGTCTTTAACAGTTCCTTAAAGCATGCAATTTTTCCAGATTTCTGGAAGGCACCCATGGTGGTACCTTTTCTAAGGAAGCCTGCATTGGGAATCAACGACATGAACAATCTTAGACCCATCTCATTGCTCTCGTACATGGGCAAACGTCTGGAAAAAGTGGCCCTGAATCAGCTTTGGGACTTAGCAGAATCTAACAACCTAATAAACGGACAACAAGCGTGCTTTAGTCTCAGTCATAGCACCAAGCTGGGGGGTCCTACCATCCCTCAATGATCTTCTCTAACTCATTGATAATGGAGAAACTGGCATGATAATCCTGTTAGACTCGATGACCTCACTTGATACCATTGACCACAACATCTGTCTTAAGAGACCGGAAACAACAGTTATCACCAGTACAATCCTGAAGTGGATAAAATCTTTAATTTCAGAGACATCACAAGTGGTCACTCTTCCCTCATCCTCTTTGAAGACATACAACATCGACTGCCAAGACATGTAGGGGTCAATCCTCTCACCCTTTCTGTTTAACAAGTACTTGCCCTCCCTTGCCCAGCCGCTTCACCAAGTAGGTGGTATGGTTTTACTTGCACGGTGCAATGTGCAAAAATCTTCCAATCAAAAGACAAGAACTTTAATAGAGACCCTAACTATTGTCAGTGGATGGATGGCCAACAACTTCGTCAAGATGAACCTGACCAAAACCAAGATCTTAATTGTCTCAGCTTCATTGGTTGTGGAATGTGACATGACCCTATGGCGAGATATAATAGGCGGGGCCTCAGATCCTTCGATAGCGGTGTGGAATTTAAGTGTTCTTTTGGACAGCACCTTGTCTGTGGAAGCCTAATTCTGGAATGTGACACTCACCTTCTCACCACAAACGTCAAAATCAAAAAATGATTCTGTGCTTTATTGATCTCACTTTGCATACACATGTAGTAAATGCTATCATTAAATCTCATCTTGACTACGCTAATTGAGTCTACCTTGAAACTCCAGAAAAAATCTTATATCAAGTGGAACTTTCTCAAAATCCTGAACAGTGAGGGCTACAAAAGCTGGCAGAAGATTGTATATCTCATCAGTACTGCGATCTCTACACTGGTTATACATTCGATCTTGGATAGCATTTAAGAACCTAACAATTGTCCAATAAGGCCTACTCCAGCATTCTGGCCAAAACATTTTCCTTCTATCAATCATCATTCTCCCGAAAATTGGTAAACCATAAGTGGAAATAATAATAATAATTACTTGCCATCACTAGGATCAGAACGGTCACTTATGAAGGCCATGCCTTTTCTATAGCAATGGCCAGTCTCTGGATCAATTAAGACACCAGCTGAAAGCCTGGCTTTGTATTAAGTAGGAATCTTCCGGCCTTTTTCCCTGGTGCTAAGTTATAAGGTTATATTTCCTAAAGCACCAAGAAGCATCTTCATACAAGCGCTCTGAAAAGAAATTAAAACATAATAACATAACAATATGAAGCCAAGTCTGCATAAGAATCTTAAAATAAATGGACAGTATTTTTAATTTTTCTAATAGTCTTTATTGATTTTCAGCAAATTATACAAGTGAAGTATAACAGCAGTAACATGCCCAGTATTTGACAAGCAATTACAAGAGCAGCTTTGGTGGGGCGTTTAGCCGTGATATAAGCAATAATCTTAAACCAATATTGACATTTTATATTGCAATTCCACATTTTCCTAACATCAACAACATTAATAATAAAATCTATGCAACATTGTCCATTCATTTATGCCGTGTATCAAAGATTTATAGCTAGCCAGAAGCGGTCGGGTGTAAGTTTCCAGATATATGCTTAGGGACGTTAACGGGGGATATTATGTATGGAATACCAACAATTATGGGTCTGGTTCCTCAAATGCGGTCCATAGGCTTTCGCCTCGTGTACTTTGCCATTGTAACGTATTGTGCTGAAAGTGCAAGGCAGTGGTGTGTTTTATGTTGCACTCAAGTTTATTGTGTTCAGTTTTGTTTCTATAATGGGTAGGTACTCTTGCCATTGCACGGGATTGGCCAATGGTTGCATCCGTGATGTATTGGTCAATTGAGTCTCCTGTTCCGCCACTAGTGCCCTGTGGAGATCCAGGAGCCATAGCTGTGTGTTGGGTCCAGCCGGTGATTTCCAAGCCATGGATAATCTATGTTTTTCCAGACCCAATGCTAAGTCTAAAAACGTATTCAAGTTCTTGTGGTGGGCGTTGCGCTTCATTATCCCAAGTAGAAAGTGTGGACCCTGAACTGCTATCGGAGTACCCGCTGCATCTGTCAATGACCCAGCAACTTCATTCCAGAATGTCCTGAGTCGAGGGCATGTCCATACCATATGGGGGAATGGAACATCCGTAGCCAGACACCTGGGGCAAATGTCTACGGAAGTAGGGTACATGCGCGCCAATCTCAGTGGTGTCAGGTACGTGTGGTGAAGGAAATTAAATTGCGTGTATTTCAGCCTAGAATTGATGGATATAGATTAAGGGTAGCTTATGCACTGTGTCCACTGCTTATCAGTGATACTGATCGTCAGTGCCGAGTCCCAGTATTCTCATAGTGGTGCCAACAGGGATATCGAGATGGGCCTGAGAGAATTGTAAATTGCTGTGATCGCCTTTTTACACCGGCTGTGTGTTAATAGGGTTTGCAGTACTAGGGATGGAACGGGATCAGTGCGCGTGTTCCCCTATGTCTGAAGAATTTGTTGCATCAGTGTTGCGTGCAGTAGGAGTGTCCCTGGTGGTACCCCGTAATCATCCCTTAGGGTCTCAAACTCACAGAAGGTCGAGTCTACCACTAAGTCCCTCCATGTGTCTAACCCAACCGCCCACCACGCTTCCAGTTCCGGGTGCTTGTGACAAGTGTATGAACTCGGGAGTACTTCAAGAGGGAGACTCGGAGCGTAATGAGTAGACTGGCCGATAGGCAATACTTATTTCAGCCAGCCACGTCTAGCCGCTGCCATTAAGAGGTTACCCTGTGTTTTCTGCAGCAATGTTTTGGAGCCTGATAGCCATTTTATCATGGCTGGCTGTCGCATTGTGACTGCCCATGGGTCTAACTCAGTCAGGTTACTATTTGTGAGCCACCTCATAGGCCATTGTAACTGCGCTGCTGCGTAGTAGTGTTCATTGTCCGGCGCCCAAGGCCCTCTTCAGCTAGAGGGAGGTATAGTTTCTGGAGTGCCACTCTGGGCCTAGAGCCACCCCATATTAGGGATGTCAGGAGCGACTCCAGGTCTTTGAAGAACCTATGTGGTAGCCTATAGGGAAGGGTAGAAAAAAAGTAGACAGGGGAGTAAAAGCATCTTGGAGATGGCTATTCGACCCATAGAGGATAAGGGCAAACTTGACCAAAATGGAAGAGCAGCCCGGGCTCTAGTGATCACCTTCCCCAAATTTCCCTCTATCAGATCTGCCTGAGAGTGGTAGATTTGGACTCCCAAATATTTAAAGGTGTCAAAAGCCCAAGTGAGTGGGGTGCAGGGTGTAGAGCGTCTTTGGTCTATGGACAAGGGTTTCATTGGGAATACTACAGATTTGGACCAGTTAACCCGCAGGCCAGAAATTCGGGCATGTTCGTCCAGTAGCTCCATTAGTTCTTGCAGGACCGTGCTCTGACCTCGTAAATAAACCAAAGCATCATCCGCGTAGAGAGAGACTATATGCCATTGCCTTTACGCTTGTATGCCCCAGTCTAATATACAGCAGCGAAGCTTGCACGCCATGGATTCCATGGCCAATGCAAAAATAATGGGAGATAAAGGGCATCCTTGTCTTGTTCCGTGATCTATGACAAAAGATGGGGAAATGCTGCGGTCCGTTTTCACTCTGGCCAGCGGCTTTGTGTATAATATCCTTACACATCTCAGAAAGTTAGGGCCCATGCCGAATCTTGCCAACACTGCCAATAAGTATTGCCATCATAAGGTATTGAATGCCTTTTCGATATCTAAGGCAGCTATCCATTGCAGGTTCATTGCCGTTCAATGCCATTCCATCAATTTGAAGAGTCGACGTAGATTGAGACCGGTATTTCTCCCTGGGATGAACCCATTCTGGTCATTGTGGACTAGTATTTGTGCAGCATCTTACCCAGGATTTTGTAGTCCGAGTTTAGTAGGGACAGTGGGCGGTAAGAGGCCATTTGGAACGGGTCCCTGCCTGGCTTTGGTAGCACTACCAGTATCGCCTCTCTCAGGGAGGGTGGGAGCTCAAATGCCTCACTATATATGGTGCATAACCTTGGTGTAAGTTGGTCTGTGTAAGTTGAATAGAATTCCGATGGCCACCCATCTGCCCCTGGAGCCCTACCCTTAGCTAATTGCTTGATGGTTTCAGCTATCTCTTCTA
Source organism: Calotriton arnoldi (assembly GCA_963921515.1). Taxonomy (NCBI): domain Eukaryota; kingdom Metazoa; phylum Chordata; class Amphibia; order Caudata; family Salamandridae; genus Calotriton; species Calotriton arnoldi. Next base: position 3,758,532 of record CAWUFW010000416.1, on the reverse strand, counting down.
CAAATATGGGGACCTCGAGAGACGCGTATTGGGCTTGCGTTACTTGCAGGAGGTTATCGTGTGACAGGAACTGTTGTATGGCCAGAGGATCCCGAGGGACGGGAGCTTTGTAGAGGGAAGTGTAATATTTATAAAAGGAGTCATTGATTGTTTCCTGCATGTTTACCAATTGGCCATTGGAGTTGTGTATTGCAGTAATACGGGGTTGCGAGGCATCGGCTTTTAATAACCACGCCGGCATCCTGCCCGCTTTGTCTCCCTAATTTATGCCGCCGGGCCAAGTATTGTTTATAGTCTAAGACACAAAGCCTGTCCAACGTCTCCTTATATGCTAGGCGGGCTTTGGCTAGTGCAGGTACAATGTGCAAATCCTTAGGGGAAGACGTTCAAGGGCTGTACCTCTGTCTCCTGTTTCTGGAGTTCCGACATGAGCGCCATGTGGGATCTGTAAACTCCTTTGATGACCTGGCCAGAGGACAGTCTTAAATGCATCCCATTCTATGCCTGCAGTTGAGGCAGAACCTGTGATTGTTTGGAAGCATGAACTGATGAATTGTGTTATGGATGTGCGAAGTGTTATATCTCTGAGTGTCTCCAAAGGAAAGCGCCAGGTTGGGATGCTGGCCCTATGTGTTCCCCACAACAGTTGCAACTGTAGTGGGCTGTGGTCCGATATCGCGCGGGCTAAGTACTCCGCCTGTGACACCCTGGATATGGCTGTCTCAGAGCAGTATATGGCATCTATCCTTGTATGTAAATCATGAATCGTAGAATAGTGTGAGTAAGTAAGAGTTGTGGGGTGTTTGCTACGCCAGGCCTCACTTAACTTCATGTTGCTGGACTAGTCCTTCATATGTTTTGCTAGGCTAATAGATTATGCCCCCGGGAGTGGCGGGCGTGAGCGATCTAAGTCTAGGTCGTGTATGCTATTATAGTCTCCTCCCCAGTATGTTGGCGCCGTAGGGTCTCTAAGTTTTGCTGGCGATAGTGTTTGCAGAAACGAAGATTGCCCTGAATTTGGAGCATATAATGAAACCAGTGTCATTGGGGAGCCATCCATCAGTCCCTCCATGATTGCGTAATGGGCCTGTGGGTCTACCCTGATGTATGATATCTTTAGGGGCATCCCCAGAGCTATCCATATCAGGGTGCCCCTGGCCTATCACTGTGCCCCTCCAACGCTTGCGCAATGATGCATGGGTTTGCGCGGTTAAGTGCGTTTCTTGGATCAATGCAATTGAGATCTTATGACTGGGTTGATATTGATGCACCTTATGGCGTTTAACACAACCAGCTAGATCCCTCAGATTCCAGGTTAAATAAAGGTATTTGTTTCCGGTCATCTGCTTTGTTGGCGATAAAGGGTGAGGAAGTGTACCTGCACCCAGCCTGTTACCCGAGTTGGCCAATGTATCCCCGCAACGCCCCTCCCCTGAATTTTGTTATGGCCAGAATGTATGTATTGGGCATTGTGCATGACATAGTGGAACAAACAAATTGCAATAACCATACGTGTTACCCAACTCCCCACCCCAGGCCGGTTTGCCAACGGACAATAGGCCATCTGCACTAAAATGCAAATAGACAAAACTGTAAATTACAGAAAAAAGGAGGAAAGGGAAAAAAAGGTGGAAGAAAAGAGATGTACAATTGAATATTTCGCAGAAAATAAACAATAAATGAGCAGAGAGATAAGAGTAAAATGCAAGGGTGCTATAACAGCCACTTTTTGTGTGTGGGGGCGTAGCAGGTCTTCGCGTTCAGCTGCATAATGGCCGCCATAACAGTTTGTGCCTGCAATAGCCATAATTCAATCCTGCGGATGTCGCCGCAAGTCTGTTCCGCTGAGTACTGTATTGTTAATGTATTAATATCCCAGTGTTTAGGTCCTTGGGCATTACACGGAAGATCACCCAAGCTCTTCAGCGGTTCTCGGGGTAACTATTGAGCCTCCTTCAGACAGTGCTGTATGTTGTGAGGCAGTTAGTTGGAGTGTTTGGTCCAGAGACATGTCCGTTTCGGATTTGGATCTTGGTGGAGATGCTGAAGCACCAAGGTGTTCAGCCTGCTTGATGGCTTGTTCCTTTTCTCTCGTCGTCTGGGCTTTAGTTGGGCATTGCACTCTTCCTTTGCCGCGGGTTCTACACGTATTCATAGTTTTCCATGTCTGATAGGAATCCACCGAGGATAATCGGGGCATGCGCAAAACCATTCTGGTCTATCCAGGACCAGGCCTCCTCAGGAGTAGAGCAAATTATAGTATTGTCGTTGTGCCGGATGTGTAATTTGGTGGGATATTGCAATGAATATTGTACTTCATGATCACGGAGGCATTTTATAACTTCCAAGTAGGAGGATCTGCGGCGTTGTACTGTCAGCGTATAGTCCGGGTAAATATGCACTGTGGCATTTTCAATGTGCCATGGTCCATGGGCCCTTGTTACTTGAAGGATGTGGTCCCTGTCAAGATAATTTAACATTCTAGCGACCACAGGCCTGGGGGGGTTGCCCGGGAGGGGTGGCCGCCCGGCACCCTGTGTGCCCTTTCAACTGAGAAACATTTGGAGCACTTGCCATTGAGGATGTCCGTGGAGAACCAGGTCTCGAGATATAGCTCAATACTTTGGCCTTCAATTCGTTACGGTAGACCGACTATACGTACGTATCGATGTGAGTTGTCCATATGTTCTGCAGGTTTCTGGGCTGCCGTATGTGTGATACCTTCTGTGCCTGTTGCCTGGGGCAGTGCATTGGCTAGCTGGAGTTGCGCTTTACCAGTTCTTAGCTTTCCCATTGCGTGACTTTGTGGTAGAGCGTTATGCGGACGGTTAGTAGTGCTGACAAAAATGGCCCCCTTGCTGAGCCTGGGTTGACTCTCTATTGTTCAGAGGCGGTCGGGCAGGCCGTGGTCGGACAGGTCGAGTCTGGAGGGACGCAGAGTTCTTAGAGTGTCAGGTTAGGTCAGAGCATGCCAGTGTATTCGCGTAAATGGAACCCAGAGCACAATGTCTTTTATACTGTTGTGGGCCGGACATGCTGCATCGCTTTTTGCAAGGGTGGCGAACTTGACAGTACTCGTATATCCTGTCTAGCAGAGGTGCAGCAAATCCCAATGGGCAGTGTTTAAAAATATTACGTAGATAGAGAGTCCAGTCAACGAGTTATTCAAAGGTGACAATGTGGGTGTTGCTGCGATATGGAGCATGTCGCCGAATGGGGACGCAGATGCACAGTTAATTTTGTATGGTGGCACTGTATTGAAGGTCTCCTACAGCCGTTCAGCAATCCGTGGTTGTTGGACTTGGCCCTTTTTGCAGGGTTATCCCCAAACTTTTTGCTTCTTCCTCCTATTGTTCCTGACCTGTTGTTGTTGGTTTTAGGACTCTGGGCAATTTACCACTGCTAATCAGTGCTAAAGTGCATATGCTCTCTGTGTAAATTGTGAACATGATTGGTTATCCATGATTGGCATATTTGACTTACTGGTCAGTCCCTAGTAAAGTGCACTAAGTGTGCCAGGGCTGGTAAATCAAATGCTACTAGTGGGCCTGCAGCACTGATTGTGCCACCCACATGAGTAGCTCTGAAAATGTAACTCAGACCTGCCACTGCAGTGTCTGAGCGCAGATGTTAACTGCCATGTCGACTTGGCAAGTGCACCCACTTGCCAGGCCCTAACCTTCCCTTTTCTTACATGTTAGTCACCCCTATGGTAGGCCCAACGTACCCCCCTGGGCAGGGTGCAATGTATGTGAAAGGTAGGACATGTACTGATGTGCGTAACATGTCCTGATAGTGAAATACTGCCAATTTTGTTTTTCACTATTGAAATGGACAGAATGGGGAATGCTTTGTAACCTTTTACAAGCATATCTTCCCATAGGGATAAGATAGAAAAATAAAGTTTAGGCTCTCTGAACTCAGAATTTAATAACACATCTTTTACTAAAGATGGTTTTTAAATTGTGTGTTTGAAAATGCCACTTTTAGAAAGTATCAAATACGAAGGGAGAAACCTGACTCCTTCACAACTTGCGCGCTATCTCTTCACAACATCAATCAAACAACCACCTTTTCTGTTTGATTAGGTTATTTATTTAACCTTTCTACTTTGAATTATTTTCGTGTTTTTTTGACGAAATTCAAATGCATGAAAAAAAGAAAAACACTTAATTTTCAAATAACATATACAAACAATACATTCAACAATTCACAGAAAACATTCATAAACAGTGAAATGTGACATCACTATATACAATGATTCAAAAAAACGTATTTTTATACCATTTCATTTAACGACTGGGCACGCCTTGGAACTACCAATTATATCGAGCTCAAGGAAATGCCTAAAACAGGGAACGAATTTATGCGTACAGACAGGGGATGCTTTTCAGTTCATTTCCCTCAAACAGTAAAGCATATTAGTTCACCCGATTTATATGTTGGCAGCAAGCATACTCAGTCTCAACAGCAACAGAGTATGCCTGCATCTAACATAATGGTCCGCCCATGGGCAGGCCTTTGGTTTAATCATGGCGGAGACTACTCCAAGTCCATCCACCATGATTAAAACCATCTAATTCTGCCCACATAATTAAAGTGGGTGGAATGAGAGTTTAATTTTCACTGCCTGCCATTGCAAGGAAAACCCTGGTGAGAATGGGCAATGAAAACTGCTTAATGCCCCCACACCATTGTAGAGGACTCCCATGGCAAGGGGAGCATTTTCTTTTTGAAAAGAAAAAAGAAAACAGTTTGGTGCAGGGCTCCGTCATATTAACAAAGCCCTGCACCATTCTGCAACAAGTATTGACAGGAACCACTGTGACTGTAGTTCCCGGCAGGGCTTTGTCATTCCTGGAGTTGGTTCAGCAAGTAAAAGAAAAAATATGTAGTGCAAAAGTGTATTCTTTTGGTGTTGTTTTAAGCACAGGTTGGGGGAGCAACATTGTCGTGAGGTTCAAAGGGCATGTGCATAAATGCTCTCATTTTTACATGTTCGCGTTTAAAGTTGGCATCTTTTTAGATGCCTTTTAACACATTTTGCTTGCGTGCTTGCATGCGATAGTGTACTTAGAAAGTGTTTTGCTTACAAATACATTTCTTCGTAAGCACATTATTATACTATAGTACACTTTGTTCATGGACCAAGTACACTGCGCAAACTGCCCTTACATATTGTTGTCTGTTTGGAGACAACTCGGAATTAGTAGAATCAACAATGACAGCCGGATCTGAACTCAGGCACAGTGCGAATGGGTCCAGTTTAAATTTAATAAACTGCTCTAAGCCTTTGTTCCGCAGAGGAGCATTTCTATGAATTGTCGCGGTCGCCCCTTGCCTAAGTTCCAGTCCATATAAATAACATCACTATCCTGCGAGGAAAGGCGGCCTGTTCTACACCAGACTGGCTTCCAGATGAAACTTGCACACAAGTTTTTGGGGAGTTAGACCACTCTAAGGTATCTGTCAGAACTGCATACACCCTATGCTTTCTAGGATAGGTAGTGCTAGGTAGGAGAACAATTATATGTATCCATATAATCAATGTAATAACTATAATGGTTGAATTATTCATCTTTTTCACCATTCTTGTAATGCTGGTTACAATGCTCTGTTTCCTAATACTAATCATTGCAGCACACATATTTTACACAAGGATCCAATTGCTTCAATAAATGTTTGAAATGCCAATTTGTGTATTTCTTGTGTCTCCCTTTAGGCATGCCTGAGTTAACAACAAAAGGATATTTGTTTCCATGATTTCTTTGGAGGAATTAGGGTTGCCATGTTCTGAGGATGTAGACACCATCAGGAACCTTGTAATCTTTAAGGGTCCAGGTGGCACACTGTGAGCTAGCCAGGAACTAGGTCAACACATTCTGATGGTATGAGTGGAAGTAGTCCCCATAGTTTTGACGCTTATGTTGGCCAAACGCACAGTCTTACTGAATTAGTAGTAACCGTACAACATGGCGCCACCAATGTTATAGGTCAGGTAAATATTTAATGGATCTCCTACGTAGTTTTCTTACATTTGCCCAAAGCCCCTAGTTACCTTTTAATGGAAACGTTCGTGGTGTTAGGGAAAAATCCTCCTCAGCTAAAATAGGGGACCCCTATTTCTGTCTGTAGGTTTTTCAAGCTTGAAAGTTTCAAAGGATCACCCCACTATGTTTACCTTCTCTGAATTCCATTTGTTAAAATGGTTAATCAGTACCAGTGGTTATACCACTAAACTGACATACATTAACACAGATGTTAGAACAATAAGGGCTTCCTCTTATGGGAGGCGATGTTACCTTCGTGGTAGAGGCCCATGAAGCATATAAAACAGAGGTATTCTATTCATAGGTAACATTTCTGTCAGCAGACACCGGAAATTTTCACACATACACTGAAGCAGCCATACCAAACAACTATAGAGCTTATTAAGATTTAGAGATTGCACGAACATTTCAGGAACACACAAATTGGTTTCAATGTGCACTACCACATGCACTAAAAAACATCAGACCGGGTGCCCTCAGCAATGATGGGGCAACATGGCCAGTCCTAGCGGGTTATACACCATATCCACAAATAGGGGTTCTCACAGCAGCAGACCTCCGTGCACTTTACACAGGCATAGTTAGACTATACAGATGGGTGACACAGTTCATTATGCGAACAATCGCAGAAACCTCAGCAAGGGCTGTTCAAGCTGTACAACCACATTTGGCAATACCACCAATTAGTTCAGTCACTATTAATTCAATTATGGGTAAGTTTCCCCCCAGACGAGAGGAGATTCTGTTCTGGATTGCACAAAAAATCTCACAATGTGCCTACCTTTAGGGATAGTTCCCCTAGTAGAAGAGATTACCGCATGGGGCACAGTATTTGCTGCAATCTGTACCATCACGCATGGTACACCATCTATAGCTGTTTTGCCTGATGTGCTCAAATGCATTCAAAATGAATATGGGGCAGCCCCTGCCCTGGATTTGGGGATGAAATTAATTGGCAATAATTTTGCTACAGTATCCTCAATCATATTAGGTAATATTAAAGGGAAAGTAGCAGAATTGGCAGTACTCCAACATCTCGAACAGGTCACTTTGGCAGACCAAGAGTGCGAACTACCTAAAATTATTGGTGAAACCTTTACATCTATAGGTTGAGATAATTTGGGAGCCAGACCTAATAAACCTCAATTAAAGGGCAATTTTGAAAAGGATACCCAGAGACAGCCACCAGAGTCTTCTAAAAAATGCTAGGATAATAAGAAACACTTAGAAAAAGTTAAATCACAGAGTCTCTTCAGGGCAACATCAGAAAAACGCTCAGAGAGAGGAGGACATTCAGAGCGCAGGTCAGAGGAGTACGTCAAACCAAAGTAAGACTCACAACGCTCTTCTGACATCACCTCAAAAAAGGAAGAAAAACTTCCACAACAAAAACCTCAATGCAAGAAGAAGAAAGTGGCTTGTATTGAACTTAAATATGTCACACAGATTGATGACTCCGCTTCTGAACAAGGAGTGGCTCTGACTCTGCTAGATAGTGCAGCAGAGGTCACGATAGTTCGCCAGAATCTTCAAGAGTTTCTGGTGGTGAAAGCAACTAATGAGTTTGTTCAGGTTGCAACACCTGATCAGAGACTTAATTATCCGGACAGGTTGTATAATTTGAAACTCTAAATTGAGGGTGATAAACCACGTACCATTAAAGTTCTCTTTTGAGAAACCTTGACATTTGGCTATGACATTCTCTTGGCTGAAATAGATTGACCACCAGAGTTTGTACAAAAAAGCCCACCAGGGTAAAGAGTGATATTACCATCCTTCTCCGTCCTTGTTCCTGAAGCAATGAAATATGCGTATGCCAAGGAGTGGGCCCTTGCACAAACCCCAGCATTATATTGCAACCATATGGGCTGGGATGAAGATTCACCTTAGCATATAATACCCATAAGGTCCAGCCCACAAGTGCAACCACAATACCCCATTAAACATGAAGGTAAACGCCCAGTAAGAGAAATTCTAACGCAACTTGAATATCAAGGCTTAATTGAGCTTTGCATCTCACCAATGAACAATCCTTTGTTTCCAGTAGCGAAACCAGACCATTTATACTGCCTCGTCTTGGACTACATACAATTAAACAGTCACACATGCACATTTGCAGTACAGAATGCACACAGCGCAGCACTAATGAACAATATTGTGTGCATAAAATACAAAACAACATTAGACATTTCAAATGCCTTTTTCTGCCAAAACATAGCGCCTGAAAGCAGGTCTTTGACTGCATTTACCGTGCTCGGGCGGTGCAGGTGAGGGGGAGTAACATGGAGGCCTGGGGTGGGAAAGCAACATGGAGGGTGAAGGTGGGAGTAAGCAACGTGGAGGGCAGAGGTGGGGAGAAGAAGCAATGGGTGAGAGAGAAGGAGGGCACGGTTGGGGATTGGGGTTGGAAGTTGGATTGGGCTTGGAAGGAGAAGAAACGGGGAGACAGCAGGAGGGAGAGAGTGAGGGGATGTGACACAGAGAGCAGGGTGGAGAGGAGAAGCAACAGGTGAGAGGGCAACATGAAGCAGGTGGGAGAGAAGCACACGGGTGAGAAAGCAACAGAGGTAAGTACAGAAGAGCGAGTGCAACATGGATGGGGAGAATCACACGGGTGACAGTGAGCAACATGAATTGCAGGGAAAGAGAAGTAGATGAGGGAGACAGATTGGAAGTACATGTACTCTCATGGAGTGCTTAAATAAAACGAAAAAAGTAGTAGCCTGTAAATCAAGCAGTGGAAGGGTAAAAATCAGCCAATCAAAGGAGTTGGTAAAGAGGCTGTGCTCAATGTGATAGGCAAGCAGAAGATTGACTAACTGGGGCATGAATAAGAAGCAGGCAAATGAGAGTAAAACCAACCAATGGTAAGCAATGGGCAGAATATAAGCCCTTGTATATTCTTGATAAGCCTACAATATGTCTTTCGCATCCAGATAGCTGTTTTGCCTGGTATGCTTGACCTAAAAGAAGACAGAAACCCTGTTGCAATAAGAGACCTGTCTAAAATTGCAGGAAGAACTGTTGAATCCAGGAAAAGCACACATGCGAGAGAGAACCCATAGAATAGCTACCTCTAAAAGCGGACCTGTCTTGAAAGAAGAAATGGTATGGCTCAAAGAGTGAAAAGAGGGGAGCCATTCCAAGTCTGGTTTCTCTGTACAAAAAGTTGAAGCATCAACTCTGTACAGAAGTGCTATTTTGTGGGTATTTGCACGATCCTCTGGATGTTCTCAAAGTGTTTACTCTGATATAAAGAGTGTAGCCTTTATTTACAAGAACTAGTCAACTGGAATTTCAAATGTATTAATTGGTGCTAAAGCTGTATTATTAGGAAGGGTGCTACTTAACGAAGCAACTTTAAGTGAAGCACTGATGATAGACACCCTCTAGCTAATGCAAGCAGAAATGGTCCTGTTGTATTCCTCTTAGGGTGTCCATAAACGGGCTTTCCAGTATCATGTCCTTATATAGGCACAATTTGCCCTGCCCTTATATAGGCATAAAATCCCAGCCCTTATTTAGGCATTAAACCGTGCACTCCAAATACAGGCATGGTCTCTGACATCCGTCCACCCTAACGTCACAACGAGTTCATGAAGAACAGACCCTTAGGCTGCTGGAGTTTCCCTAGCCCAGGACTATTGATTTCTTCAAGGACTCATATATTATGCATGAACCATTATTCCTTAGGGGTTCATTCATGACGTCTTCCGCTGTCCGACTCACGTCAATACTAACATTCTTAGGTACTTCTCAGGTATAAATATACCTTCCCTAGCCCCTGTAAATCAGAGGAGACCTCGACTTCAGAGGAGCCCGTTTCCCGGCCTGACGCACTAAGAAGACGCTGTCATCCCTGCACGCAGAGAGTCCAGCTTCCAGTGATCTGACTTCCCTTGTGGGGTGTTGGAGTTCGAGTCTGGCAAAGAGATTCCTACCTCTCTCATTCTTCAGGTATGGAGCTGGCTAGAACCTAGAGGGACTCTTGGCATACTAGGCATACTAGGCTTAACATACTCTTAGTATACCATAGTAAGGAATACTTCACCTACTTCATACCTCTCCCTACACCTAGGTTAGGTTAGGTACATTGGGGTAGAACTAGATTAGAAACACATCGTATGAGTACTCGCATTTTTAGTCTGTGTCATTTATGTAAATGCATATATACTAAAAGATAATGCTATCGCAGTATTATTTATTTCTACTGCTCACACTGTACATTATTTATCTCGCATACTGTCTTGTGATCGTAACAGCACATTTTACTTACACCAGAAACAAGACTGTTCAATAAATCTTTTATTGAAACGCCCGTCTGTTCTTTCTGTGTAACTTGGAGAAAACTAAGCATGCACGATTGAGCTGAGTGAAATAGTTATCTATTGTTTCCACGACTCTGGGACACGTTCTGATTCTAAAGGGAAACAAAGTGGTCATGTTTTGCGGCTGCCAGAAACTACTCCCTTCTTGTCGTCAAGGAGTTTCTAGTGGCCTCTGAGCTAGCTGGCACAAGTAATTAAGTTTAATATACTCGATAGGGACATACTGACCTTAGTCCTATGTCAAACCTATAGGATATATTATTCCAATGCGCAGAGCCTATTAGGGAAATAGGAGCTACTCTACAGTCCTAAGGCAGGTAAGCTGCTCACTGAACCTATGAGCAGGCAAAATTCAGTGGGCAGAATCAGCTAATTTATGAGTGGGAGAGCTGTGCGAGAACCCATAAATGTGGTGCCTCTAAATAGGGATGCTAACTGGAAGAAACGTCTGTGTAATTTGCCAAATGTCTCTTACAGGAAAATCTCTAACTAGTCTGCAAAACTTCTACACTATGCTCTGGAGTATTCGTTGATTACTTCAAAGTTTAGAGGGGGCTTTGGATTGGCTAATTGGGGAAACATCGTTTACACTGCATGCAACACAACGCATGCCATTACAATGTGGTCATTACAACGACGTAACAACGCATGCCATTACACCGCAAGTCGGAACAACGACTTGCTCTAGGGGTCAGAAGGTGTTGGATTTAAAATCCAACACCTTCCCTACTGTTGCACAGACTGGAGTTGGAATAGTAAATTATACTATTCCAACATCCAGCGCCCCTAGAGCAAGTTGTTGTTCCGACTTCATGCTTTAATGGCATGCGTTGTTACAACGCAGCCGTTTTAATGACCGTGTTGTAATGGCATGCGTTAAAAAGCATGCGATGTAACGTGGCATATTTGCTAATTGTCTCCTGGAACATCTTTAACTGTAGGTGTTGGTCAAAATCACTTAATTGTGATGTTAACTTGGATGCATGTGGAGTAATTTTTATCTTGGAGACGTGGCTCTCTGACCCTCACTACCTAAGTATTTTTGTTACTCTTTTGAGTTAATAAAATCCAGTGAACAATGAAAGCCAGTCCAGTGGGGAAGCAGTCACTGTTAAAAGTGTCCTGATTGCAGGCTCTACTCTCTCAAGACTAAGAGGTACATACCATTAGATAGTTTAGATTGGAAAGTATTATGCACTGGAGACTTAAATTCTTTGAGGGGAACCTAAGTAAGGAAAATGTGATGTAGGGATCACCTTATGTGTAGCAGAGTACGTGAGTGAAACAATTTAGATTGTGCCTACCATGTTGCGAACACTTTCGTGGTGCACCTATTAGTGTGTAATGTGTACAATCGGATTATTTTGTAGCCATGTGACAGGGAACAATCGCTTGTAGCACTGCTGTAGCACAAAAGAAGAAATGGCACACTGGATGCCCCTTTTACCCCTCGGAAACAATGGACTGGTAGCAGGCTATTAACGCTGGTATGGACCAGCTGTCTATAGATGCCAGTGACCACAACCTCAACGCACTCCTCGCCCTCTCATCTGCATCTCTTATACACCTGTGCAGATTGGTAAAGCTGAGAGAGATGCAGGGCTGTTGTTGTGGCAAGGGAGAGAGAGGGAGCTTTATCTTCAGCTCACCCTGCAGCTTTCATTTAGACACAAGTAGGGAACAGGAATAGGCTTGGGGGAAGAAGCCGCACTCCTCTTGACCTTGCCTCAATACCTGCCCTGCCTGACTCTATACTACTTACAGAGAGACAGAAGAGAGGAAGAGACAACATCTGAGGAGTTTGGTAGTGTGGAAGGAGGAGTCAGCAAAAGCGGCAATGGCTCCTGGAGGCGTCTACCTGCGGCTCCTTGCGACACCCACCTGTAATTGAAGGACAGTTTCATAAGAGACCACACATGCCCCAGTGAACTGTCTATGCAGTAACTGTCATTGAGTTACACATAGGCCTCAGAGGGAATGGGAAAGCGTACGGGCCCGGAGGATCTCGGGACATATACACCAGTGGGTATAATTATACGCCGAGTCTCTTCTTTTATGCCTTAAACTCAGGCCAATAATGTTGAAGTAGGCATTTAATAACTGGTGTAAACCCATAATTGTTATTTAAGTATAAGGTTACTAGATGACTTCATGGCAAAGCACTCAGTACTCTAGGGGCCGCATTACACATGCAGCACATTTTCCTTCATTACACTGGGTGCACCTTTAAAAAGGTGTGACCGGTGCAATGAAGGTAAATGCACCGCATTATGGGTAATGCGCTGCCCCCAGTCAGCTGCGAACTTGTGCTGCCCTGGGGGCAGCCATTCACATGAAATACAGAGCAGCTGCTTGAAAGCCGCTCCGTGTTTTCACTGTGCAGGCGGCAACCCGCCTGCACTTTTAAAGGGGAATAGAGATCCACTTGCAGGCGGGTGCAGTCAGTCGGGGGTTTTATTTATTTATTTATTTATTTGCAGAGTTTTATATAGCGCTGGCTAGACCCGGAGGTATCAGAGCGCTTTACATAGGATCAGTGAGTTACAGTATTACAAAAATTACATCAGTTACAGTTACAGTTACAAGTAAAGGCGTAGGAGAAAAAACATGAGATAACACAATAACAAAAGTTATTAGCGTGTTGCATAGCCAAGACAGACATCTTATGGGGAATGGAAGGTAGAGGGGGAAAGGCAAACAGGGGAAAGGAATGCAGATAGAGTCAGGCAGACCAGAAGGGGGAAAGTACTTCAGGGGGAACAAAGCAGTCAAAGCAGTCAAAGTGAAAGACAGACCAAACCGTGAAGAACCGTTAAAAAAACAATGTCCGATGTCCGGCTGGGTAGGTGACGGCCGAGGGGGTGAACCAGAGCCAGACTCCTCTATAGCTGCATAGGACAGCTCCACTGGGCAACGGCCAATGGTACTCGGGCTCTGCGGTAAGTACAGACAGTTTCGGTTTTCGCCCAAGGGGCAACATCATAGTTCAGTCGAAGGCATCGGTCCCAGGGAAACTGGGAGGCGCCATCCGCCTCGTCCTCCCGCTAGCCCCATGGGAGGAGAGGAGGAAGAAACAAATCCAAAGTCAGGAGATCTTTCCCATTCCCAGGAGCAGTAGTGAGTGTTGGGTATTTTGTGCAGGAAAGACCTTCAGTTGTTCCATAGAAGCCTGGAGGTCCCCCTTTAACCCTGTGCGCAACTCCAATTTAAGTTCTTTCAGGGAAGCCAGCAGGTCTTCCTTGGTCAGTGCCATGCTGGCTCTGGCGGACCCCTGCTCAAGGACTTCTTTCTTGTAGGGCCTCCACGTCTCAGGCTTGCCCACTTTGGCGTAGCGACCGCCATTTTAAAATAGGCGCTCTAACGGTGGGGATCGGGTCCAAGTATGCTGCTTTAACAGTGCCTAAGACAGCACCACACTGTCCTTGGGGGGGCGCAGGCGACCGCATTCCGGCTTATGGGCCGCGCACTCACCCCGACCGTCTCTCTCCAGGAATCCGCCCTCCACGGCAGACGCGAGCCCCGGGGCACCCGACTCCCGGCCCCATCCATGACTGCACCACCGCGAAAGCCGGTGAGTCGTACTGCTGGCAGCCTATTGAATGCTCGGTGCCCCTCCGATGCCGTCACAGCTCCGTACCGGGCTATTCCCTGGGGTTTATAGGACATCCTTTACCCCCTGCAGAGGGCTGCTCTCAGGAGTCGCACTGACAGTGCGCTGTCATTGCACCTCCTGAGGGCTTCTTTGTCTCTGTGCCCATGTCGGTAATACGGCAAGGGCGCAGAGGCAAAGGGATTCCCTCATTTGCCTGGGGCTCGGCCCCATTGAAATGAGGGAACGCCCCCTTGAAGATAGCACTGGCGCTTTATGTGCGCCAGCGCTATTGGTATTACAGAAGGAGCCGCACAAGCGTCCACAGCCCCTTCTGTAATACCAAAGTGCCCCAGTGGCGCGCAAAGCGAGTGCAAACACCCGTCGTGCCCCCGGGGCACTTTATGTAACATGGCCCTAACTCTGTTTTTTTCTATTAATAGATAATTTTTTAGTTGTGTTTGTTTAATTGGATCCGCTGAACCACGTCAAGGAGAATGCATTAGATTGTTTATTGAAAGTCCGGAAAGGGAGCAATGTGTCCTTGGTGACGTATCTACTCACCTGTTAAGGGAAATCTCTGCTCTAGCACCTTATTTAAGTATGGCACAGGAAACAACTTCCTATGTATATTTGTGGTGGTGAGGCCTCAAACAAGTAATGAAAAATGCAATTATGTATAAGTTGGACATCCAGATATGCTATTTCATTTGGTCCTTCAATGTTACCTTCAATTGATGCAGATTTAGATAGATACTTATAAACCCTGGTTTAACACCCGGGTAGAAAGGCACAGTGTTAATCTCCTTCATAATTCTTTGAATATCGGCAAACAGCCCAAGTCTGGAGCCACATGTCTGGCTGAGGCTCGGCCCTTCCCCTCTTGGGACAGGCTGCAAAATAGAGGCAGGACAAACACCTCAGCCACTTCTCCATTCTGTCCCTAATGCATGTTTTGAAACACAATTACTATTAAAGGACAGCTGAGTGGATATATAAATAAATGAATGTCTCTTCGTAGTCAACTGCACTACACGTGTGTCTCATGAAGGCCTGTAATCCTAATCAAATCTGCGGGACCTCCGAGACTGCTTTACATATATAGAGTCAAAGTGAATTAATATGATATTGGTATTTGCTGCACTTGGTACACTAATGTAGCTCATCAAAGACCTGAACACTTTGGGCCAGATTTGTCAATATTTCACGCAATGCAATGCAGGAAGACAACTTGCCGTGCTGATCTGTGTGATAGGGAGAAGTCAGGAATGTGCCATGCTTACCAATATATGGCATATTCCTGCTGTCTGTGCTCAATCTGCAGCCTAGTGCAAATGCAGGCACCCTTGCGCCATAGTGCAAGCGTGGATGCATTGCAGGCAGAATTGTTTTTGTGCAGAATGCAGCACACTTAGCAGAAACAACGAGGAGAAATAAGGATCTTTCTCCTTGTTGCGCCTCCCCAGGGAATGCATAGCATTTTGACACATTCCCAGGTTTACAAGTCTTGGTAAATATGGGAATGCGCCAAAATCCATGGGTGGATGTGTGGGAACAGCCTTCCCAGGGCAGAACAACGCAAGGCAGTGACCTGCCCAGCCTTGAGTTTCTCCAGATTTACCAAGCAATGCAGGGTCACACAATGAGGCCTTGCGTTGCTTGGTAAATCTGGCTTAAGTATTGCGTTGTCTTTGTGGCACCATGTGTGACGCAAGGGCAATTCAATGCAATGGTCATGGTAAATCTGGCCCTTAGTTGTTAAATGTGAAATGGAAGGAAATATCCATCCTAGATATATAACCAGGAAACCTGGGCTCAAATGCCTGCTTCACTACTTAACCATGTTTTGTGAGCCAAGCCAAATCTTTACTTCTTCACAGTGCCTTATTTTCCTTCAGCGACCAATTTGAGAGCACTGTGAACTAATTTAGTCCAATTGACAACTGAAAAACTTACCAATGTTGAAGAAATTACCTTTTAAAGACGACCTAGACCCCTGGCTCGATTCTGGCTCAGCTCTTTGTGAATTTACTGGTGTGCCCACATTTTATTAGCACTAACTCACATGTTGAAATCTAAAAATTCTCTTTCTGATCCTTTTAAAAATGTTTCTCAATGAGGAGAGGACACCTGCGTCCTTCTGATCCCAAATGCCCTCATTTTGTGTTTCAAAAGTCGGTAAGTGCAGGATGCATGATCCGCTTGTTAAAGGTAACTATGGTGGGCTTAACTGCGAAATACACTTCATCACGCACTGCTCCAAATATTAGTGGGAAAAGAATGAGTGCTAGCCCTGCAATACTGCTGACGACATCGAGCTTGAAGTTAAAGGTAATGGGTGTGATTTAGGATTGAATGATAATGCAAAATCCTCCAAATCGTGGAGAATCTTGTCAATACAGGAGAATCCACCAGTGGAATTTCTTCTATGGTGGAGAAATTCTTCTGAGTTATTCGTTAGATTAGACACTTCCTCGTATTTCCCATCTCTAAATCTAAATCCTGCTTGTGAATAAACAATGAACCCTAGTTATGAGCAGAATTATCCTATTGACTTCCACTCCGTCTGATTCTGAGTGGACTGGTGTTTCCACACCCAGTTTTCAGAGTGTTGGGTCACCAGACCCGATTTAACTAGGTGGCACTTCCTCCCGGTAACATTGCATAGGGCTTTTTTGGTTCCAGCAGCCAAGTCTCTTGTGTTTTTTCTGCCAACACTTCCCTTCCCTCACTTACTCCTGTCACCGCCTACCTTCTCTTCCCCCACACAGAGGCCGCAGCATATATTTGCCACTTGCTCAGAGCACTGGTGTGAGCGTAAAACCCCACTGAATTAGGAATTGTGCGTGGTTTATATCCTGTAAATCAGTATCCGCACAGCTAGTCTTTATTTTCTTAGGTTTTATTCATAATTTCAGGATTCTAGCGCAGTATTACCGCACAGCAACGTACATTCTGTATGCAGAGTATGCACTCTTCAACTTGTAATCAAGGCCTGAGTAGGCAAAAAGTCACCTTGTGGCCTCTTTAGTGAGTCAATGAATATGTAGTTGATAAAAAAAATGTATTGCGGATTTGTTAAGCTTTGGCAATAGGTGGAACCCCACAATTCACAAGAATCAAGTATTAAAGAACTGATTGAATGTAAAGTAAATCCATATTATTCGCCCAGGAGGGGGCACTCACCTTGTAAGACGTCTGGTCTGGTCCCAGTGTGAGGGTAAATGGAAGGGAAAGAGGTAGCTTTCCTCGGCCTACGAACACCTTCTTGGACGGCGTCCTCGGTTGAAGTGCTGCAGCTTTTGGAAGGAGGGTGCCTCCACCCGCAGCAGGTTGCTTTTATTTGCTCTGGTTAGGAATTTAAACCCCTCGAGTCAAGGTCTGTGTAACAGGCAAACATGGATCTATGGACCGAAAGCAACGCTCGTCTCTGACCATTGCGAAACCACCCGAGAGAGGAGGGTGCTGGCGGGATGCCCAACTGTAATTGATCTGAAAACTGTATCGAGAAAGTCGGTGATTAATCAAACACTTTGAATTGATTCAATTTCAAGGAAGCCGCAAGTGCATCTGTGCATTGAAATCTTTTTTTTAGAGAACACTGGAAGTTCAAAAAGCCAATTACATTTTTACTATAAACATCTGCATTGCAGGGCGAGTTTTTGTCCGTGCCCGCTTTATGGCATAAACGGTAGAGAGCCCGAAGCTTTATAAATGCAGGTCATGCAAATTGTGCATTTTGTCGTTCAACGCATAGTAAACCAGGGCCGTAGCCACGGGGGACCGAGAGGGGCCGGCCAGGCCTGAATGTGCTCTGCCCCCTCAACCCCCCCCTGCCCCCCTCCCCAACTGAAAAGGCAGACCTTTGAGTTCCTGTTACTTAAAAATATAAAGTTTCACATCGGAAACAGTGCATGTGATCTGCTGCCCCCTGCCTGCATTACCAAGAGTGAAACCGAAAGAACCTTCGATTGTCTCCAGGCAGGGAGAGAGGCTGAGGCAGGGGGGCTGGGGCGAGGTGCGGGGCGCGCTGAATGAAACTAATGACTCATAGTGCCTGGGGTCGGAATGGATAGCTTCAAGCTGGAGCTCCACTACCACCAAGTTTTGCACCGCAGCAAGATGACACAAAGCGTGAACACACTGCTTCTAGGCCTCTCCTGAAGCTTATCTGCCCACGATAGAAAAACTGGCAGGTAGGTGAGTCAGGCATGGGCAAAATGGACACATGCCCAGCGCCCACACCATCCTGGGACCCCCTTATATCTGATTGGGACAGTCCCACACCACCAGTTTTCTATTTAACAGCTGTGCTTAAATAAAATTAGCTTTTCGAAAAAAGACCAATAAAATAAAATACCGTGACTGAAAGTCACAGCCGAGCCTTGCTTTGCTGCAAGAGCGTTGTAAGGGTTAACAATTTGGGCTGGGCACTATGCCTCTATTGGTATAAAGCTGTCTATCCTACCATAAAATCCTGGGGCACCCTGGGCCAGCAGTCGGGCCCCTGTCAGGCTGGTGGGTAGGGGCCCAGACCTCAGCTCAACATGCTTTGCCAGCCTCAGTAAACATTTGAAGCGGAGTCTGTCGATCATTCAAAGAGTGATATGGGGAAAGAAGATAGTCTGTGAGGTGGCCTTCTTTCTTAATGCTGTAATGCTTAATTCTGTAGGAACTGTAATATCCCTGCGCTCCCAACCTATCCTGATTGCCTTTCCATGCAGAGATGTTTTAAGGCATAGGTAAAGTGGTCTCTGGCACGGGGCCCCAGCCTTTCGGGGGGGCCCCCTGATACAGCCAGCTCTGTTCTGCAGAGAGTTTTGCCTTGATGACCTTGAATAATTGTTAAACACATTGTTTTAAATACCGTTTTCTTTTAATGTATTTTTTTAATGTGGGTGATGTGGGAGAGTCTATTGCAGACATTTTGCAGAGAAATGTGTTTACTTTTCATGCATTATCCATAAGAAAAGTTTATTTTAGATCCAAACAGGACTTCACATGAGAAATGGGAGGGTGTCACAGAGAATATTTGCAGTAATATTAGTGAGCTGCTGCTGTGTTACATTATTGAAAGCACACTTCACTATCTCTGAATATTAAATGTAAACACATTTAGAATTTGGACCAGTGTGCCTGTGTACTGTCAGTGACCTGGCCAAAGAGGGCATGAAAGAGCTGAAGTTGGATCATAAATTCAAAACTGTTCCAAACAGGGGCCCCCAAAATACGTTTGGCCCTGGGCCCCCAAAATCCTTAAGATGTCCCTGTTTCCATGTTGCCTTTCCTGAAGCTTGCTCCACAGCATTCTGCTCCAGTCTGCATCTCCCTCTGCCAGGGTGAATAAAAAATTTGCTAACATTCGTGACAAGAATTTTCAATTCTATTAAGGACACGGAGGTGAGGATTATGCTTCTCATTTCTTTACTGAAATCACAGCAGCCAATCAAAAACCAGTAATAAAAAACACTACACTACCCATGAACGCCCCATGGGTCACATGATCAACCATAGAGTAGCTCCTATATAAGGTCCAGTCACCAAAATAGTGTCCACTTTCTTTAAAACCATCGAACAGTTAAGTCCATGAACAACCTGCTCTCGAAAAACAGCATCCAAGCAGAAAAATGTCCTCTGAACCAGCAACTTGATGCCCAACGGGGCGCCATTTCCGAACGGTAATTTGGCCCAACGAACACCAGAAGAACCGTGTAGACACGAATAATTCACCATCGAAGGCTCTCAGGCCTCACTTGTTATCAGCGCCTGAAAAGGATAGAGAAAACACCTGTAACACCATTCAAAACCTTTGATCATTTTATCAACTAGAAAGGGATGGGAATAAAGAATAAACACATGTATGCAGTATAAATACTTAAACGTTTAACAAACATCTTAGTAATGTTAACACATCATTTGGGTGGGATAATCCTCGCCTCCGTGTCCTTAATAGAATTGAAAATTCTTGTCACGAATGTTAGCAAATTTTTAATTCTATGTCAGGGCCGGAGGCTCCGATTATGCTTGTTCAAAGCTTAGACACCACCACTGAGGCTACATCCACAATTGGTTTATAATAAAAGGCTTTAAATGAACTCTCTGTGGATCAGTCAGCTGCGTTCATAATTCTGACAGACTGACACCTACTGAGAAAGCCTTAGACGCCATAGCACCTCGGGCTGAGTGAGCCCCAAATTTAGAAACATCAATACCTGCTTCGCCCATGAGCCAACGCATCCATCGTGACAAGGTGGCCGGAGTCACTGGGCAAAAAGGTTTCTGAAGAGCAATAAGTAATTGACCTTGCATATCTGCTCGAAACTCAGCAGTACTCACCTCGTAATCCTTTAGACATTGCACAACGCACAGCTTGGGATTGTTGGGAAAAGCTGGATAAGAGAATGAGGAGGTGTTACATTTAGTCCTTCGTGTGATAGTGAAGGACACTCCCTCCGGGGAAAACCTTCGTCCCGCTAAGTCTAGGGCTCGGACATCCGATGCTCTCTTGCATGAAACTAGACTGAGCAACATGGTCAACTTAGATGATAACTGCTTTCTAGAGAGATACTTATTAGAAGGCCAGGCTTCTAGGAACTTCAAAACAGTAGATACATCCCATAAGTGTGAATACTTAGGGCAAGGGGGTTTAACCATCCGGACGCCCCTGAGCAGTTTACACACCAACGGAAGCTCACCAATTGGTTTGCCATCCACAGGTACATGCCCTGCCGAGATGGCTGACCTTAAGTTGTTTACAGTTCTGTATGCTAAGCCTGAAGATGCGATTGAGGCCAGAAAATTAACAACTAGAGAGACATGTGCTTTAAAGGGATCCACTTCCCGTTGAGAGCACCAATCACACCATCGTTTCCAAGAGGATGAATATCGCTTGTGGGTGTTAGTTGACCAAGCCTCGTTGATGAATCTGTCAGCCTCCTTTGAAAGGCCTGGGACTTTCCATCTGTCCCTGAAACCCGCCAGGCTACCAGAGGAAGTTGACCCGACTCCACCAATGGATGCGGAGCTTGTAGAGGGTCCAGCAACAGGTTCCATAACCGAGGAAGAAGGACCGGGATCGCTCAGAGCATCTCCAGAAGAACCGGGAACCATGCCTGCGCTCTCCAGAGTGGGGTGATCAGTATTAACTCTGCTCGATGACGCCTGGTTCGTGCCAGAACCCAGGGAATCATCATGAACAGAGGGAAGGCATAACAGAGTGACGCTGGCCATTCCTGAAGGAATGCATCCGTGGCCAGGGCCTCCGGATCCGGACGCCAACTGTAAAAAGTGGGAATCTGTCTGTTGAGGCGAGACGCGAATAAATCTATGTGACAAGGACCCCAAACGTCGTTCAAGGCCTGGAACACCTGGGGGTGCAGCATCCAGTCGCTGAAATCCTGTAAATGGCGGGAATTCCAATCAGATATCTCGTTGTTGTAAACCGGAAGATAGTACGCAACCAGTGAGATTCTGTTCTGCAGGCTAAAGTGCCAGAAGTCCTTGGCGATCTCCGCCAACATGCGTGACTTCGTGCCGCCCAGTTTGTTCACATAGTGTACCGCTGAGATGTTGTCCATACGACGAAGGATATAACAATCTGTCTTCTGCGGTGATAAGCAGCGGATCGCAAAGGAACCAGCTAAGAGCTCCAGGCAATTGATATGTAGAGTGAGTTCTTCGTGCGACCAACGACCAGCCGTGGACAACTGGCCGCAACAGGCTCCCCAACCCCACCGGCTGGCGTCGGATTCGATCACTACATCTGGAGTCGATCCGAAGAGTGCTCGGCCGTTCCAAGCCTCCATGTGATTCAACCACCATAACATTTCCAGCCTCGCCTCCTCTGAGAGGGGAATCTGTTCTGAGTATCCGAGGCCTTTCCGAAGATGCCAAATTTTTAGCCGCTGAAGGGCCCGGTAGTGAAGGGGACCCGGGAAGATCGCCTGAATCGAGGAAGCCAGCAAGCCGACGATCCGGGCTACGGATCTCAAGGACACGTCTGCTTGTGTAATGTTGACCTTAACTCCCTCTTGAAAGACCTGATCTTTTGTGTTGGTAAGAGGAGTTGGCAACTCAGTGAGTTGACTAGGAATCCCAAGAATTCGATCGATTGCTTTGGAACCAACATTGACTTCTGCGGGTTTACAATAAATCCCAGACTCTGCAAGAGATTGATTTCCCATTCGAGATGGGTTATCACTAGTCGAGGACAGTGTGCCATGATGATGATGTCGTCCAAGTAGACGATCAGACGAACTCCGCGAGCTCTCAATGATTCGACTACTGGACGAAGAAGCTTCGTGAAGCACCAAGGTGCTGACGAAGGGCCGAATGGAAGAACCTTGTACTCGTAGCAGACTCCCTGCCATAGAAACTGCAGAAACCGTCGATGTGGGGCGAATATGGGAATGGACAGATATGCGTCTTTCAGGTCCAGGCGGACCATCCAGTCCCCTTCTCAAAGGAGATCGCGTAAAAGTTGGATGCCCTCCATCTTGAAATGTCAGTAAATTATCCAAGCGTTGAAGTCTTTTAGGTTTAATACAAGTCTGGATCCACCCCCTTTCTTCTCCACAAGGAAGATATTGCTGAGAAAACCCAGAGGGTGAGGAATCGAGAGCACTATGGCTCCTTTCTGAAGCAGAGAGGCAATCTCTGCGGAGATAAAGGTCTGATCTTGTCTGTAAAAAGACATCTGAGGAGGGGGCTCGTCCTGGAAAGGGGAGTCGTGAAGCTCTAACTTGTACCCTTGAACTGTTTCCAGGACCCATGCATCCTGCGAGATCGTGCGCCAACTGTCTAGAAAAAACATTACTCTGCCCCCCAATATCACTTCTGAAGACGAAATCAGCCGCACCTGTATTTCCGGAATCCTGTTGGCCGCCGGAATTGCCTCCGAATCTGCCCTTGCGGAATCTGTTCTTAGAGCGCCGGGTCGGGTAGAAGGAGGAGTTGCTATTGAGGTTGGGGTCTTGATAGCCTCCTCGCTGCTGGCCACGCTGGGCGCCTTGATTATAACCCCTGCCGAATGAGCGCCCCCCGAAATCGTCCGGCTCTGCCGAAAACCGGGTGGAAGGCCCGCTTGAGAGATCCCAGTGCCTTGTTCAGCCCACTAAACGTGGCTACGAATTTAGTTAACTCTTTAAGGAACGGTTGTCCGAAGAGTAGACCTTGGGCCAGGGGACCTGATTCGGATGTGGACAGCTCGGCCAGCTTGGGATCCAACTTCAATAAAATCGAGCGTCGGCGCTCAGTAGATATCGCACAATTGGCGTTACCGAGTTGGCAGACCGCTCGCTGGGCCCAACCGATGAGCTCCTCAGGGTCAATCGTTGTTGCAGACTCTTTTGCTCTAAAACCCAGTTCTAAGATTTTTGTCAGAGGTCCAGTCATGTCCAGTAGTTTGTCTTGGCATGACCTCCAAGACCTATCGAGACCCTTCTTGGGATCTTTTGAATATTTTTTGAGGTAAGTAAGCATGGAGGGGTCCACCACGGGGGTCTCCGCCACCTTACCTGCGAGGTCAGGTCTGGGACATTCCGACCGGAGTCTCGCCCGTACATCCTTGTCGAAGGCCTAGCGGATGTGAGACTGGACATATTCAGCCACCTCCTGGGGTGGGAGCCAGGCCGAGGAATTGGGGTGCACAATCTCGGTCGGTTCAAAGTTGAGGACCTTGGGAGTAGAAGGCGCGTCGGCGTACCTTTCTTTCCTCGCTTTCTTGGAGGGTCTAGGAGCTTCCTCCTGGTCAGAGGGTGGGTCCGAGGAGGTATCTTGATCATCCTCCTGGGTAATTTCTGTGATAGTCGCTTCCCTGTTGGGAGTGCTATACTCCTGATCAGCCATTGATTTTGCCAATTTGGCGAAGTCCGCTGCGTGCGGGTTCTTAACCCCTGTACCACTTGCTCTAGGGCGATTGCCTGCGTTGGGAAGCCAGCCTTGTTGCTTGGCATAGGTACATAGGTGACGCTTGAGGGGTTCTATGGCCCTCACTAAGGCCTTATTCACTGAATGCTGGACTCCTGCGACAGAGCCTCAACGAGGTCTTGCTCCATGGACCTAGAGGGTTCCTCTTCATAGTAATAGTCCTCCTCGTAGTAATACTCAGCCATTATTAATACTCTAAAGAGTGTAAAATATTCCCCCAGGAGGACTGCCTGTAACCAGATTGAGGGTAGGACCCACGCAGAGCAGGCAGAAAAATTGTATATATAAATCAGGGGGAGTGGTAACCCCAGGCAAGCCAAGCTTAATCCTTCGTGGATATAAGTATGCAGTTAGGAAAGTGGAGGGAGGGCTTGCCAACCACTCTAGGCAAAGCCTATGCAAATTATACAGCCCCACACAGTCAGGACTGTGGGACGTAATGGGGAGCACCAGCGAACCAAAAGCAGTTAAAACGCTATGGTTGTGGGGTCAGAGGAGCATGGAGACGCTGCTCCGGCATTCGTTTTAAGCCTGAGTGAAAATCAGGCAAAAAAATGGCCACCGCGCATGCGCGGTATCGGCCGGACGCTGGCAGTAGAAAGAGGACTGCGCATCAAGGAGACGCGTAGTCCTCGTTCCCCTTTTTCCTCCCGCTCCACAGAAAGAAGCAAACGGGCGAGGAGCGCCCGAGCGGAGCAACCGAACGCGCGTAACAAAGCAGCGCGAAAAAAACAACCCTGACAAACACCAGAAACGGAAAACGCTGTGATACCGGAGTGCAGCTCTAAACCGGCCACAAGTGGCAAAGGCAAGTAACGAGCACAAGCGCCCAAGTGATAAGATATTAAACAGTCGATCAGTGACAGTGCATTAATGAAAATCAGCATAAAGTCAAATTTGGTTAACCCTTACTTACACAAGGCAATATATGCAAAGTAAAGGGAAGAGCACTTAACTGGCTGCGGAGCAGCAAAGAAAGAGGACACTATTTTGGTGACTGGACTTTATATAGAAGCTACTCTATGGTTGATCATGTGACCCATGGGGCGTTCATGGGTAGTGTAGTGGTTTTTATTACTGGTTTTTGATTGGCTGCTGTGATTTCAGTAAAGAAATGAGAAGCATAATCGGAGCATCCGGTCCTGACATAGAATTCACGCCTGGGTGAAATCATGAGAAGTGAAGGTACCATTAACAATGGTTTTGCAGTTATGTTATTAAAACCTGTAAGAAAGCAGAGCCAAGAAGAATACATCAATTCCACCTGTTCTCTTCCTGTAACATAACAAAGCGTGACAAGTCAAGAAGCCTGGCTTGTATAAGATATGTACAGATTAGAACATAGCATATGGAAACCCAACTGCATACCGACAATGACATCTCTAGAGACACGAGTTAAATCAGGCTCACACACAGAAAATAGAAATATGGGCAACCGTGCGCTCAGACATACAGACACCCATCCAACAGTACTGCAAACATAAAGGGATCCATGCACAAAGACAAACATGCAATGGTTGTAGTCACCAATACCACCCATGCAGACAGACTAACATATACAGGCACCCATGCACACCTGCTAACAGTATGATCAATGTGTCTGTGTGGCTGCGTGTTGTGTGCCTCTGTTAGTAATCCATTTACTAAGTCAATTCTTTCTGGAGCTGGAAGAGGTATTTTCAAACCTTTACTAGTCGTTGTTTTGAAAGAATGGGCTACTGGTGAAGGGAAGTGTTGGTTTACAGTTAGAGGTCCCTCTGCCCATCAATGGATTTAGATCTCACAATCACCTAGAGCTAAATTCTCTTCTCTGTTAAAATCTAACAGATGTCATGGATGGGAGGTGCAGTCTTTGCTGTCTGTGAGAGGTGGTTATTTTGTTTGCTGTTCATCAACAAACATATACTCATGCACACAAGAGAACAGACACACAGGCTCCCATGTGCATAGACCAACAACAATCATACATACTCTTGTAGTACAGAGGCCTTTGACATCACCATGTGCTCAGCAGCTAATGGAAATCAAGAATGTGCAAATGAGACTATGCTCACTGCTGCACATCACCTTATGCCCCCTAATGCACACAGGCAAGTATCCCACTGTGTACCACTATGCGCCCATTGCTGTATATCACCCTGTCCTCCCAGATGCACAACATTCAATGCCCCTGATGTACACTGACCTGTACTTCCCTAAACTGAAGCAATTTTTCTTACACTTCCATCCTGCCAAACACCATGCAGTCCGTCACTGCATATCAACTTTAAACCTCATGTTGCACGCCATCCTATGCTTCCCTGATGCCCATAACTTTTGGACCTTGATGCCGATCAACTGTAATCTTGGATGCAAACATTCCATGTCATTGTGCGAGTAACTGAACAATTCTGATCTTTTAAAAAAAATATTTTTATTGAAGATTTTTAAATTATAAACAGCATCCATAATACATATATAATTCATTCACGAATGAGGATAAATACTTCCATATTTTAACTTCCAGAATTTACAAAATCAAATTTACATTCTTACTTTAAAGCGTTTTTTTTTTTTCTTCCCTTCTTCTCTCGTCCTTCTCCCCCTCCCCCCGGCATATATATATTTTGAGTGATCTCTCATTAAGGAAGGGAAAAAAAGAAAACCAACAAAGAAAAATCAAATCAAAACAAGCCCCAACAATTGTCCGGATATATTTTATCCAATACCAATCAATTTTCAGGAATCAGGACCTAGATTGGGTTTGGGATTCTTTCCAGTTATAAATCGGGTCCCAGATGCGTTTCCCAAAATTCTCCCCTTTTACCCCGCCGCTCATAAATTCCCCTCTCAAGGTTAAACATCGCGAGTAATCTGGCTAGCCAAAGTTGGAAAAGTTGGGGGAGTTTGATCTAACCAGGCTGCAGCAACACATATTCGGAAAACTGCCATAGCTAAAAACATAAAACGAAAATGCGGGACTTGCCCCAGGGAGTTATCGATACCAAGAAGTATTAGGGTAGAGGTAAATCCAATTTTGATATCCAAGGTGTGTTCACAAAAGGCCATAATGGAAGATTTTATTGAGTCAAGCCGCGGGCACGTGGAGAACATATGGACTAAATCCGCTTTTAATAAATTACACCGTGGGCACCTAATTCCCGACTGTCCTCCCCATTGTGCTATCTTTGCCGGGGTATAATAAAGTGAGAATAGCGTCTTAAAATGATGTGCCTGAAGCCCAGCCGAGCATAACACAGTCTGCCCCAACTCTAAAGAATCAAAAAAGTTATCAGATTCAGTGCCCAACCTAACTTTCCATTTTTCACCATGCTTTTCTAAATCATCATTCTTCAGTGATGTAAGTTCACAGTAAATTCCTTTGATATTACAACCCTTGCTGCTTCTTATAACATCTATGACTTTATTATTACAAAAGCCATTACCACCACCCAGCTTTTTACCCAGGAAGCTTCTAATTTGAAGATATTTAAAGAAATTCTTTGAGCTTAACCCAAATTTGTCCTGGATATCCTTAAATTGGAGCATTCCTCAGAGCCCATCAAGTCACCCACTTTCAGGAGACCAAGCCCTGCCCATTCTGCCATAATCTGATCAGAAAAAATTTCCGGGAACATGGGATTACCATACATCTGGGTATAAAAGTTCATTCTGCCCAAACCAATCTTTTTCTTAAAGGCAGCCCAGATTTTAAAGGCTGCCAGCATAGTCTTAAACTTCGTTCTTTTATAATAACTCGGCTCGCTAAATTTCAGAAAGCAGTTCGCAGCATCCTTGCCCACCAGTAGCCGATAAACATCAGGCAACGAATCCACGGCACTTGATTCTACTGTGTACCCACCGAACAACACCCACATATAGTGGAGAGCCGCAGCCCAATAATAGAATCTAAAATCTGGAAGTGCCCAACCCCCTCTCTCCGAAGGCAGAGACATATAACGAAGGGCTCTCCTTGTTTTGCCATGAGCCCAAACAAATCGATTTACCAAGCTTTCTAAAGCAACAAACCATTGCTTCCCGAATTCTAGAGGAATAGCCCTAAATAAATAGAGTATTTTGGGTAAAAAACCCATTTTGACCACGTTGCAGCGACCAACTAAAGATAAATGTAAATTATGAAAATTATCAAAATCCTTCCTTGCCTTCCGAATTATAGGGTCAATATTTATTGCAACTAGTGAGTTCAGATCAGTGGTTATAGAAATACCTAGGTAGACCGCTGAATCTGTTACCCGTGGATCAGAAAAGCTAATTCCCTGATTAATAACTATCTGGGTCTTCTGTTTGTTCAGGGCATATCCAGAAATCCTACCAAATATTAAAGCAATCTTCTCAACTGCCACTATTGCTGCCGATGGATCGGGGGTAACTAAAGCCACATCATCAGCATAGGCAAGGACTTTTGTTGAAATATCATGATAAATCATTGGCTTAATTTCCTGGCAAGCTTCTAAAAGCCGAATTAAAGGGTCTATATATATAGCGAATAAAAGGGGTGAGCATGGGCAACCCTGCCGAGTGCCCCGTTTAATCTCAAAGGGTGTTGTATATTTCCCATTAATTCTTAATCGAGCTGTTGGTGCATTATACATAGCACGAATAGCTGTAATAAACCCCTGCCCAACTCCAAACCATTTCATTGCTTCCCATAAAAGTCCCAGGAGACCCTATCAAAGGCCTTTTCTGCATCCAAGAGCAGCAAAGCCATAGGGTCCCCTGAGACTTCTGCCACATCGAACAGCCGTTATTGCACGTCGAGTATGCTGGGTAGTACCCCTCCCGGGTATAAACCCGTGCTGGCATGGGTGGATGGTTTTAACTATGATTGTATTTAATCTGGTCGCTAAAGCTTTTGAAAAGATCTTTGAGTCACTATTTATGAGTGTAATGGGCCTATACGACCCAGGCTCCTGGGGTGACTTGACCTTTTTAAAAAATATTATAATGTCAGCGCCTGCCCAGGATGCAGGAACTGAGCTCCCTGATTGTGCACAATGTATTGTTTCAACAAGGGCAGGTCCAATTTCATCCACAAAGATCTTATAAAATTCCAATGGGATCTGATCAGGTCCCGTGGCCTTACCCGAAGAAATATTTCTCAGCGCATCATAAATCTCATCCTGCGTCAAGATTACCTCTAATTTTTCTCTATCTGCAGATTCGATACTCTGCAGGGGTATACTATTGAGGAGATCCTGAGCTGAATTTTGCAAATCCTGAGATTCCTCCCCGTATAGTCGTTGATAAAATAACCGAAAAACTACCTGAATCCCACATGGGTCAGTAACTAGATTTCCACATTCATCTTTGATCTCATTAATCTCACTGGCAGCACATCTTTGTCGGAGTCTTACTGCCAGCGTGTGACCTACCCGCTCGCTAAATTCATAGCATTGCTCTTTTTTCGCTAAAAAGCGGACAGAGGCCTTTGCAGCAGCCCTTTCACCTATTCCTGCTTTTGCCCAAGCAAGCCGATACAAAATATCAGTAGTGACTAAGCCGGCTTTAACCGCAGAGGCTAGCTCCTCTTCAAGTCTGGCTAGGTTTTGGTAGAGTGTTTCTTCATGTTGCGCCTCTTTCTTTTGCCGGGAGAAGCTAAAACTGAGAGTCTCACCTCTAACCCCTGCTTTAAAAGCATCCCAAACAACTCCTGTACTAGCACTATGCCTATTTATATCAAAGAAGGCCGTGATCCACCCCTTCATATAAGAGACATACTCAGAATCTGTTAAAAGCCCTCTTTCAAAGGTCCATGTCCGCTCAGCCCGTTCTCCTTTAGTAAAGGTCAGATTGAGAGCAAGAGGGTTATGATCTGACAATATCCTAGGGAGTTTCTCAATTGTAACCCGGTACATTAATAAGTGTGACACAAAGAAATAGTCAAGTCGGAAGATCGCATTGTGTGGGGCAGAAAAAAGGTGCTACCGTCATCATTGGTTTTTAAATGATTCCATACATCTATAAGTCCGTGATTTTTGATCAAATTAGTGAGTGCCTTAAAAACCTTTCTTTTACGTCCGACGTATTTGTTGCCTGTATTACCCCAAAGTCCTCCTAACCCATTTATATTAAAGTCACCGCATACTATGAGTGGAGTAGGCCAGTGGGCAAATTCGCTATCCAAAAACTCCAATACCTCAGGATCATCAGCTGTTGAGTCATACATCGAGCACACAGTGAATAATTCCCCAGCAAACCCACATTCAGCTAAAACCCATCGTCCCCACCTATCTGACAATATCCTTTTAACTATTAGGTCTTTCCTACGAGTGAGGATAGCTACCCCTCTAGTTTTAGTGCCTTGCTTTGTAGCCACCAGCAGTCTAAAGCCTAGTTGTTCTAAAATCCCTGCTCTAGTGTGCTCTATGTGAGTCTCCTGTACGCATAATATGTCAGCGCGTAGAGCTTTCAATATTATTGCAGACCTTTGTCGCTTAACTTGATCATTGAGCCCACAGATATTAATAGATACGATCTTAAGGTTCATGAAAGCCATAAAATAATTTTAAGTGATTGCCCTCCTACATTGAATTTCATACTTATTTTACGCATCTTTCTCCAAGCTAGGTTCACCTCCATCCCTCCTTTTTACAAAAAACCAACTTCTGGATTTCCTAAAGCTTTTGCCTGAAAATTTCCTCATACGTAGCTGCTGTGCTATGCTGTGAAAAAACCCCTATCCCCCCAAACCCGACCGCCCCCCACCCCCACCCCCAACAACCCATACAGGCAAATAGGTCAAAGAGACCTATGTGTGGCAACCAATCTCACCTCTCGTGTTGCCGCACCTTCTTCTCCCCCACAAACCTCAAACCAAACCACCACCTCCCGTCCCCCACCCCCAAGTCAGCTTGGTAAAGATCAGCACTGATACATAAAGAAAAAATATACACAATCCTTAATCCATAATCCTGTTAGACAATCATCAAGCCCGATATAACTTAGCGGGCAGCCGCCCTTCCTTTGGCCTCCTTAAGCTCCGTCAGGAATTCTTGTGCCTTCACTTCAGAGGGAAACATTCGGACCCGCCCATTAGTTATAACTTTAAGGCGAGCAGGAAATAACAGGTACGCTTCACAGCCCACCCCTGAAATGCTGTTATCAGTTGCCGAAGTCTCCATCTACGCTCCACTGTAGCGTGACAGAAATCGGGCGTGCGAAGAAAGTGTGCCCATCAAAAGTCCGCTTGGCGTCAGGCCTGGCCTTGTCTATAATGGCTTGTCTCAACAGAAAGTTCCCAAAATTAATCAGGATTGCTCTCGGTACGTATCCGGCCTAGATGAAACATTCCTCCTCTGCACCATTGGGAAACGATGGGCCCGCTGGACCTCCATATCCCAATTCCATTGGGCAAGGTCCGGAAAGGCCCCTTTAGTAAGGACACCACAAAAGACACTATATTGGCCCCTTCCGCATTTTCGGCAACCCCCAATAAGCGAACATTATTCCTCCGTTGGCGATTCTCGAAATCTTCGAGTTTCCAGCAGACATCCACTGCTTGCTTTTCTTGCTGCACCTTAAATTCCTGTAGCTTATTGACTTCCTCTTCCAGAGCCACAGTTCTGTCCTCCACATGTGTGACCCGCTCGGCCATTTCTGTGCAGAGTTTATTTGCTTTGCGAATAGAAGCTTGCAGTTTTTTAGTAGCTTGTAGCGATCTCTTACTTTCCATTCTGGCCTCTCCCTGCATTTGTTTTAAAGTAGAATATACCAAGTCCAATGTAGGAGGGGCAGGAGGTCCAGAAGATACAGCCGAGCCATCTAGTTCTATTTGCCCATTATTCTCATAAACCATGCTAGTAGCTGAGTAATCCCATGCCAGTTTTCTTGCCATAGCCGTGTCAGTCTGAGCCAAACTACCTCTGGATCTATGCCGTCGCTTTTGGAGTGCAGCTTTACAGCGAGGGCCTTTTTGCACGGTAGAAGACTCTTCAGAATCAGTTTCTTCCGTGGTGTTAAATTCGGTAAGGGCAGGAGATTCAGAGTCATCATTAAGAGAGTAAAATTGGTCCCCTCTGGAGATCTGTGCGTCGTCTCACGATGCCGTGGAGCTTGGTCTACCAGTGTAGTGGCGGAGACCCCTCAGTTAAGACAGTGCTCAAGCAGGCATTATCATCGCCATTTATATTCTTAACCTCTATCCGATTTCTTGCCACCAGAACCGGTAACCCTGTGGGTTCAGATGTATTTTCATTTCTCTGCACAGGCTCAGCGCATTCACCCTGCTCAGCGCTGTCACCCCACTCATCACCCTGCACGGTGCTGTCGTCCTGCTCATCCAGTGCCACCATGTGAAAGGCTTCAGTAGTGGCGTGTTCTAAAAGTTCAGCATTCTCTGCAATTTGGTCTATGCAAGCCCTCTGAAGTTCTTGTACATGCTGAGGCTGAAGCTGGATACAGTCCACTGACAATCCCTGCTCCCGTCCAGATTTTACCTGCAGTTCGCTCTCAGAGATCTCAGAGCTCAGCTGTGTGAGCTGTGTCGACTCCCCAGCTCCCGTTGCTCCCGCTGTTCCATCCACTGAAAGACTTGCAGATACCCCCTGAAGACCTGCAGCAGGTGGCAAAGACATCGCAAAAGCCTCTGCCACCGTTGTCTGCCGCATTGTGGCCTCTGCAGCCGCAGCCGCTGCCCGGAGCCGAGTCCCGCCTGCAGCGCCGATATCTCTCCCAGTAGCTTCCATTCTCTTTGGCATCAGTACTCCTCCACGGCGTGTATGGCTCCCTCCTCGCACCAAGCCAGAGGCAGACTTAGAATTTACTGAAGCTGGGGGCACCAGCCCCTACGGTATCCGCAGAAGAGCTCAGAGCATCTTTACTCTTACTAAAGACTTTCACCGCTTTATCGGTTTTATCTGTTTTTGGAGCCATACTCTCTGCGAGGCACCAGCGGCTCCCTTGAAGCAAACCAGAGCAGCGCCGATGGCTTGGCGGCAGCAGGAACACAACTATGACAAAACACCTTGCTTTCAGCTGGACCCCGATGCCCAGCAGCCGCATGTCATCGTAAAGGTAAGTGCCCAGGCGGGGGGGATGTTCCCAGGTGGTTTTCAAATGGCTATCATAACAAATTCATATGAGCCCGGGGGGAGAGAAGCAGCAGCAACTCTCATTGAGGTCAGTCGGCAGCCATCTTGCCTCCGAACAATTCTGATCTTTGTTGTATTTCTGGCACTTGTTGCAGAACCGTTTTAAGGCATGGGCATAGTGCGAAATTGCCCACGACATCCGACATTCAACTGCTCCGCTGGTAAATGTGGTCAAGATAGCCAGGACTGCCATAAAAACATTGTGCATAAAACCAGATTCCTTTTTTTGTTAGTTTGGCATGCACACTTTGCAGAATCTTAAGAGTGCATACCTACCTGCCCAACCTTAACCCTCATGCTCTCATGCATTTTATGTCAATTAAATTAAAGAATAAACCTTCTGTCTCTTTCCATCGTCACCTCACCTCTTCTATCTCATCACTTTCTATTTACCTCTCTACCAGTCTCTACAACTTTACGTACGTGCCACAGTTCTCACACTATTTGAACTCTCCACATCACCTAGATTTACACAACCTCACTATCAATAGCATCAATACACCTCTGTCACCAATACGCCTGCCTATCTCGCTCTCATGACCTCACCTCTGTCTCTCTACCAAGCTCTATGCCTACCTCTAGATCTCTACCTCCTTACCCCTCTATCTTACTCAACTGCTATCTCGACTAGCTCTCTGTAGGTACTGTTCTTTGTCCAGCTCACATCCTGTGTCTCTCCTCCATTTGCTTGAAGTCTCCCTCAACCGCAACATTCTCTTTACCTAGCCTCTGTCACTCTATATATAAAAAAGATTTGACCTGACTTTTAACCAACTTACTTTCTTACCCCTCTGACTGCACCTCATTTCTGGCTCACATCTCTCACCATCTCATCTATCTCTATATAAATGCCCACTGTCTTTCACATCCAAACCTCACTGTTTGTTTGATACCCGCCTTCTTCACCTCTTCTCTTTCTTCCTAGTCATCTTACCTCTGTACTTAACTCTTTCTTGATACCTTACCTTCTCCATCTTTTTTTCCTATCAGCACCTCCTCTCTGCCTCATCTCTTGCGGCACCGTCTCTCTTTTTCAGTTCACCCTTCCTCCCTCACCTCACTCTCTCTACTGTGCTCTTTGTATATTTCTCTCTAACATACATCTCTGTCTCTGCCTCTTTCTTCATCACACAACACTCTCTATTTCTCACCCTCTGTAGGTCTCCCTCTCGCTATTGCTGTATAAACCTTACCTCACTTCTGTGCCTCACCTATGTCTCCCTACTTTACCTCTTTTAACTCAACAACTCATCTCTATTTCTACCCTTCAGGCCTTTCCTTTCTTCCATTCTCTCTCTCACTGCTCTCTTTACCTGACCTGTCTCTCCATATACCTCTTAACATTTTGCCCCTCTCTTTTTACTCACTGCTCTCTTTACCTTGATTCTCTTTATACATCTCTCACTACCTAATATATTATCTACCTTTATCTCTCTCTGCCTTTATGTAAAACTCATCTTTCTGTTTTCATTCAGTAACTCTCTGTCACCCCTTGATGTAAGCCACACCTCTGCTTCTCTCCAATTTTCCCATTCACTAGCTCTATCGTCTACTTCACTATAAAACCATGCCTATTGCTCCACTTCTTATTCTGTACATTCTGTAACCACCTCTTTTTAGGTCTCGCCTAGCGACGCAGCGCATGCGCTGCTCACTTGGTGAGATCTATTGTCGTCGATTTTTCTTCCGAAGGGGGACAGGAGATGTGCACGCGCCCGGATAGCAGATGTGCACGTGTATGGTGTGCGGGCACGGCGCGCTTACTTCAGCTGCTTCCATTTACCAGCTTGTGAACGGACAGCATTCCACTCGTCGCTGCTTGTTTTTACTCTAAAGCTCAGTGTGGTGCCCACTTCAGGGACACTGCGATTCATGTTTTCTTTTTTTTTTCTTTAAAGATAAGAGCTGCACCCGCTACAGGGACACCGCACTGTGTTTATGTTTTAGCTCTTTTGGCTTTGCCAAGGCTTTTTTATTCTGACGCCCTGCCAGCTTTGCTTTGCCTATGTACACACAGCCGGGCTATCAGTGAGTATTCCGGATAAACAACTAAGGCCGGGCAAAGGGGGGCGCTAGGTGGCGCGTGACTACAATGGCCGCGCTTCTGTAAGGCTCCTGCCGACCCGGGCGATAAAACATACAAAACCCCCATCCTGAGATGCTGTAACGGCTCAATATTCCTACTCCCAGAGAGCGGAAACTTTGCTGACTAATGCGGTGAGGTTACGAGGCTGCAGACGTCCATATCGCGCTACGGTGACCGCAGAAAGCCCCAGCGCTGTGAGCAGAGAGTGAAACCTGGTGCGGCCGGGCGGCGACGGATTCTACGCCAGTCCGGTGCGGCGCGTGGGAGCACAGGCCCGCCTGACGAGCAACAGCGGGGGCGGAGGCCACGGAGTGAGATCTACAGCAGAGAGAATAAAGAGAGTGGAAGCATCCACTGTGACTCCGAGGTGAGCCGATTCTGAAGGTGGGAGCGACGGATGGAGTGCTCCCCAGTGCGAGCTCACAGGCAAAATTAGGAGGTGGCGGCGGGAGCATCTGAGTGTGCGGACTGAGTGGCGGTGTTGCGGGGCCCTGCCTAATTACGCAAATACAGGTGTGCATTGAAGGAGACTCGCACTGGTGAAGACTGGGAAACCCCCCATACAAAAAATAAACGCACAGCGGATACGTGTGGCGCTGTGCTGCTTAGCTCCGACCTGACTGCTGAGGCGCGACGCTGCTTCCGGTAGTGCCGGCAAGGTAGACTGCCATCTTGGACATCTGAGGAGAACGCAGCCCTCTCACAAATACCGTGCCAAGAGCTGCAAATCACCGCACTGTCACTACCCTGATTCTCCTGAGGTTGGGCAAAAACGAGGTGTCCCGCAGAAGCTCCTGCGGGCGAGCCCTTTATTGAATGCTGTGCACTATAGACTGACCTGAACTGCGGGTGGCTGAGGTGGGCACGACACAGCGCAGGTAGGAGGACGGCGTGATCCTAACTACTCCCCCTAAAAAAAAAAAGAGCACTGCGAACTCGCATAACGCAATTCTTCCTAGTAACTACCTCATATAAACTGACGCTGCTTCCCGCACTGCTGGCAGGAGTGGTCGCCATTTTCGACACTAGACACAGACGCGAACTCCACACAAGAACTGAGCTAGACGCCTATAGTCACGGAATTGACACCTCCCCGGATCCCTAAGAGGGTGCATGTAAACTGTGAGAAATAGAGATCCATACAGGTGCGATACCTGACGGTAGAGACACATCAACTTCACCCTGGGCGAACTTGGCTGACCTGTGAGACGAGCAACTGCGGCAGACACCGCATAACGCACACCAGTGGAAGGCGAAAGACCGAACACATTGCCCGGTGTAGCGCTGCACGGAGAGATCATACAACATGGGGCGCACAGACACGAAACAAACGAAGATCCCGTTTGAGACGCGGAAAACGCCCAGAACAGGTGCAACGGAACAAACGGACACGGAAGCAGCGGAAAATCAAGAGGAAGATTGGAAAACTCTCTTACTTAGCATGAAGCACAGTCTGACGTCCATTGATGCCAAAATGGACACAATGAACACGAGACTGGACTCTGTTGTGCACAAACTAGACCAACATGACCAGAGACTCAAAGAGTCGGAAACCAGAATATCAGACCTTGAGGACATGACTAATGCTACTAAAGACCACGTTTCGCAAATGGATAAACTCCTTAAAATAATAGCAGATAAAAATGAGGATTTGGAAG
The DNA here is from genome assembly GCA_963921515.1 of Calotriton arnoldi. Lineage (NCBI taxonomy): Eukaryota > Metazoa > Chordata > Amphibia > Caudata > Salamandridae > Calotriton > Calotriton arnoldi. Next base: position 3,721,805 of record CAWUFW010000416.1, on the reverse strand, counting down.
CTCGTTCACGAAGGAACAATGTACGCATTCTTGGTCTGGCTGAAACAACCAACACAGGGCGAATGGAGGACTTCATTGAAAAACTCATCGTTGATCTATTTGGGAGAGATGCCTTTTCCGCTCATCTGACGGTGGAGAGAGCTCACAGATCCCTGACCACTCGGCCGCCTCCGGGAGCGCCTCCGCGCCCTGTGATTGTTCGCTTTCTAAACTACCGCGACCGAGATACTGTTCTGCGCCTTGCCTGAGAGAAAAAGCAGATCCCATAAGAGAACACCACGTTAGCATTTTATCCGGACTTCACACAAAATGTGCAGGAGGCGAGACGCAAGTTTGCAACAGTTAAAAAAAAACTACAGACACAAGAGATTCCGTATGCAATGCTGTACCCGGCAAAGTTGCGGATCACACACCAAGGGAAACAGCATTTCTTCCGGACTCCACAACAGGCCGAGGATTATCTCAGACACCATCGCCAAGCGGCCTCCAAAGAAGCGGAAGCCCGAAGGCGCTCCAGATCCCAATCGCCGATGTCAAACCCGGAATGAAGTCTGTACCATTTCTCACTGAAAATCAGTCTGTCCTTACCACGTTATCTATCATGAACTGATATTCTCTGGAAATGACTCTCATAAGGCATCACAGTATCTGCTGACTCGCCCGGACACTCACCTCCTTCCCACGGTAACTGATCGCCTACCTATGGTCAGGTGACAGGTGGGTGAAAAAGTGGAGGGGAGTGGGCGTGTCGTGGGCCCCTAGTGTCATTCCCGAGAGGGTGAACCCCCAGTTGTATTGCCTTTTTATATCACTGTGATTTGGTAATCGTTAGTTCCTCTACGATTTAGAAGTTAGGGGGGTTAATATGCTCGACAAGTTGGGGATGTCGAAGTGGGAGGGGGGTGGGGATCCAAGCCTGAACAAGTTGCTTCATACTCTGCGTGAGCTCGCTAGAAATTCAAATTCACTTTGCGTCCTACAAAATGAGGTGATATGGCAAACATAACCCAACAGAATAGTAAATTGAATATACTAACCTGGAATGTCCGTGGCTTGAACAACCCGAGGAAAAAAAGGCAGTTACTAGGGTATCTAAACAGGCACCAAATTACCATTGCCCTACTGCAAGAAACTCACCTACACCCTGGGTCGGTTCCCCCGTTCGCCATGAGATGGGCAGCACATCGCTATTTTTCGTCATACTCAGGATACTCAAGGGGAGTGGCCATCCTCATTAAACGAGGAGTGAGGTTTGAATTGGGAGGGTCGGAGACTGATTCAAGCGGAAGGTATTGCCTCATCTGGGGTAGGCTTGAAGCTAAGGACGTAACGATTGCTAACTATTATGGCCCCAACATTGATGACCCGCACACCCTACTCCTGCTCTGGGGCAAGATACAAGCAATAGGCTCCACTTACACTATCTGGGGAGGGGACTTCAATGCAGTAGTATGCCCTCAGGAAGATAGGTCTCATGCTTCCCCTCTTCACTACACGAACACACAGAGAACGCTAAAGGAATTGATAGACACACATTATCTACTAGATACTTGGCGATACAAACACCCTACGCTGAGAGAGGGCACACACTACTCTGCGGTCCACTCCACATGGTCCAGACTGGACTATCTACTTGTAGACTTGCACATTGGCTGGACACGGTTACCCATCTAGCCCGCACGCTCTCAGATCACTCCCCTGTGATGGTGACTATGCAGGTCCCGGTTGACCAACCACCTACGTCGGCTGGCGGCTGAATCCCCTACACTTGCATGACGCCGTTTTCAGAGATGAGGTAGGACAGGAGATACAGAGCTTTTTTGAGCGCAACATTAAATCAGTGTCTAGCCTGACCACAGTATGGGAGGCATTCAAAGTCACGGCGAGGGGGTGGTGCATTTCTAAGGGGGGTGGTATCCTTAGAGACATCAGACGAGAACTAAGTAACTTAGAGAAAGACATCAAGGCTTTAGAGAGGGAACTCAACGACGGGATGGGGGAAAACGCAACCAGAGCTAAACTGAGGGAAAAAGTGACAGATTATGAAAACGCTGCTTAACCCTTTTGCTGCGTGCGTCGGCCAACGGCCGTCGTGAGCACTACCTCGGTAGTGCTGCGCACGTCCGTTGGCCGACGCGGCCCCGCCCGCTTAATAGAACGTTCCGCACTGGCGCGGAATGTTCGAAGCAGCAAACGGGTTAACGAGAGTGTAATTTCCGTGGGAAGTATCACAGGGCTAGAGCATATGGGGAGGGAGACAGGCCGGGGAGGGTATTGGCGAACGCAGTGCGCCAGCCCAAATTCTCCAATTATATAGCGGAGATACAAGACTCCCATGGTAGGACACACAGAAACCTGCCGGACCAGCTGCAGACGTTCGTTGAGTACTACAGGTCCTTGTATACCTCCCAGAGAGGGCCCCCACTCGACCTACATCAATACTACGAGGACACGGCATTAGCCTGGCTAGGGGACACACAGCGCAAATTTTTAAGTTTAGACCTAGAAGTTGATGAAATCAAGGACGCCATCATGCAAATGAAGTCAGGTCATGCGCCGGGATCGATGGCCTGCCTATCGAATTTTATAAAACTTATATAACACACCTAGCCCCTATCCTGAAAGAGGTATTCTACGAAGCAGTGGAGGAGGAAAGTCTGCCTAGAACTATGAGAGAGGCCCAAATAGTCTCCCTACTAAAGCCGGATAAGTCCCCGCTACTCTGCAAATCCTACCGTCCTCTGTCATTATTAAACTGCGACACTAAAATACTTGCTAAAGTCCTATCCACCCGGCTTAGCCTCCTGATGGAACGTTTAGTGTTGCCTGATCAAGCGGGCTTTATTCCAAACAGGGCCACGACGCATAACTTAAGAACGCTCATGGCAGTCATGCAGGACATAGACCCGAACAGCTCAGCGGTGGCAGTTTTTCTAGACGCTACTAAAGCCTTTGACTAGGTTGAGTGGGACTTCCTCAAAAGCACTCTGGGATACATGGGAATGCCTCCTGTCTTTTTGAACTGGGTACAGCTGCTATATACGAAACCGATAGCTACGGTGCTGCTAAATGGCGCCCGATCCAACAGCTTTGAAATCTCAAGGGGCACTAGGCAGGGTTGCCCCCTGTCTCCCATACTATTCGCCTTAGCTATTGAACCTTTGGCGGCTAAGATACGGCAGCATCATAAAGAACGATCACTAGCATACCCATCCCGTCAGTTGCTTATTTCCCTCTATGCGGACGACATGACTTTATATATTAAAAGGCCTCAGGACAATCTCAATCCGGTCCTCCGTGAAATAACTAAATTTGGGGCCATCTCCGGGATTCAGATAAATTGGGCTAAGTCGGCAATTTTCCCATTAACGGAAAAAACCATTGTACACTCCTTGGACTACCCCCTGGTATGGAAGACGGACAAAATCAAATATTTAGGCATACACATATCCCGAGACAAAGACACTCTTATGCGCACGAATTATGGGATTGCTATAGATAAGATTACGGACAGCATAACTAGATGGGTACACCTACCACTCTCGATGGCTGGAAGAATATCCCTAATAAAAATGGTTATCTTGCCAAAACTGCTCTACCTTTTTATGAACATACCTTACCATCCCGGGAGTTTTTTTAAAACTCTGAACACGCAACTCACTAGGCTTATATGGGGAGGTAAACAAGCACGTTTAAAGCTGGCCACACTGATGCTACCATATTATCAGGGAGGGTTTGAAGTTCCTAATTTTGAATATTACTATCACTGTGCCCAGGCGCACTTTGCTTCCTACTGGTTTCACCCTCCCCCCTTCATGCCACACCTAGCAGTGGAGGATGGCTATATGACTCCTATACCCCCCACTGGCTATCTATTTGCAGCTGTGAAGGAGCGGTAGAGGGACCCATCAACAGTTGATTGTACTATCACTGCTTGGCGGAGAATTGCCTGCAAGTTGGAGGCCCCGATGATGTACTCCCCCAGACTCCCGCTGCTCCGTAACCCCTTATTGCAGGTCACTAATGAAGGGATATGTAGACGGTTGCTAGAAACTCTGCGTTATACCACATGGGGTGACCTCTATATTGAAGGGCACTTCCGCTCAAGGGAGCAATTCTTTGGGGCGCACCCCCCACCACCATGGACCTATTTATCAATCAATCAATCAATCATGTCACTTATAAAGCGCACTACATACCCGCGAGGGTCTCAAGGCGCTGGGGGAAGAGGGGGGTGGTGCTGCTACTGATCGAAGAGCCAGGTCTTGAGGAGTCTTCTGAAGGCCAGTAGGTCTTGGGTCTGCCGAAGGTTGGTGGGGAGGGTGTTCCAGGTCTTGGCGGCGAGGTGGGAGAAGGATCTGCCGCCGGCGGTCGTTTTCCGGATGCGGGGGACTGTGGCGAGGGCGAGGCTGGTGGAGCGGAGCTGGCGGGTGGGGGTGTAGAAGCTGAGTCGTCTGTTGAGGTAGGCTGGTCCGGAGTTGTGGAGTGCTTTGTGTGCGTGGGTGAAGAGCTTGAAGGTTATCCTCTCGTTGACAGGGAGCCAGTGCAGGTCTCTCAGGTGGGGTGTGATGTGGCTGCGTCGGGGGATGTCGAGGATAAGACGTGCAGAGGCGTTCTGGATGCGTTGCAGCCGTCTCAGGAGCTTAGCCGTCGTTCCTGCGTAGAGGGCGTTTCCGTAGTCCAGCCTGCTGGTGACGAGGGCCTGGGTGACTGTTTTTCTTGTTTCGGTGGGGATCCACTTGAAGATCCTGCGGAGCATTCGGAGGGTGTTGAAGCAGGATGAGGAAACGGCGTTGACCTGCTTAGTCATGGAGAGGGTGGGGTCGAGGATGACCCCTAGGTTGCGTGCGTGGTCGGTGGGTGTCGGGGCTGTTCCCAGTGATGTTGGCCACCAGGAGTCGTCCCATGCTGAAGGGTTGGAACCAAGGATGAGGACCTCCGTCTTGTCCGAGTTCAGCTTCAGGCGGCTGGTACTCATCCATTCGGCGACGGCCTTCATTCCTTCGTGGAGGTGGGCTTTGGCGGTGTGAGGGTCTTTGGTGAGGGAGAGGATCAGCTGGGTGTCGTCGGCGTAGGAGATGATGTTGAGGTTGTGCTGTCGGGCGACGTGGGCGAGGGGTGCCATGTAGATGTTGAACAGCGTTGGGCTGAGGGAGGAGCCTTGGGGTACGCCGCAGATGATCTTGGTGGCTTTGGATCGGAAGGGGCGAGGCGGACGCTTTGTGTTCTGCCGGAGAGGAAGGATGTGGTCCAGTCCAGGGCCTTCTCTTGGATCCCGGCGTCGTGAAGGCGTGTTCGTAGTGTGTGGTGGCAGACCGTGTCGAAGGCGGCTGATAGGTCCAGGAGGATGAGGGCTGCTGTTTCTCCGTTGTCTAGCAGGGTCCTGATGTCATCGGTGGCGGCGATGAGGGCGGTTTCGGTGCTGTGGTTGCTGCGGAAGCCGGACTGGGAAGGGTCCAGGATGTTGTTCTCCTCGAGGTAGCGGGTCAGTTATTTGTTGACGATTTTCTCAGTGACCTTCGCGGGGAACGGGAGCAGAGAGATGGGTCGGAAGTTCTTGAGGTCCTTGGGGTCTGCCTTGGGTTTCTTGAGTAAGGCGGTGATCTCGGCGTGCTTCCAGCTTTCCGGGAAGGTTGCTGTCTCGAAGGAGATGTTGATTATTTTCCGGAGATGGGGCGCGATGGCTGTACTGGCTTTGTTGAAGACGTGGTGAGGGCACGGGTCTAGCGGTGAGCCGGAGTGGATGGTGTTCATGATCTCGCTGGTGTCCTCGTCGTTGATGTTGGTCCAGGAGAGCAGGCGGTTGGTGGTTGTGGGGGCAGTGGTCTCGGTGGTTGCCGGGCGGTCGTGGTGTTGAAGCTGTCGTGGATGTCAGCGATTTTGCAGTGGAAGAAGGTGGCCAGTGAGTCGCATGGTCTCGCGACGGCGGGATGTCGTTGGTGTTGGAGCTGGGGTTGGAGAGTTCCTTCACGATGTTGAAGAGCTCTTTGCTGTTGTGTGCGTTGTTGTCTAGGCGGTCTTTGAGTGAGGCCCTTTTGGCGGATCTGATGAGGTGATGGTGACTGCGGGTGGCGCTCTTGTGGGCGGCGTAGCTGTCCGCTGTCCGTTCGTGGAGCCAGATCTTCTCCAGTTTTCGGCATGTTCGTTTGGAGGCCTGGAGGTCTTCGGTGAACCAGGTGGCTTTCTTGCTGGTGTGGCTGTTGGGCGGATTCTTGAGCGGGGTGAGGGTGTTGGCGCAGTCGTCGATCCACTGTCTGAGGTTGCGGGCGGCGGTGTCGGAGGGTTCGGCGGGTGGGCTCAGGGCGAGGGTTGTGGTTAGCTGGTCTTCGGTGACTCTGCTCCAGCAGCGGCGAGGCATTTGTTCGGTGGTGCGTGGTGGGCTTCCTGTAGGTGAAGTGGATGCAGTGGTGGTCAGTCCAGTGGGGTTCGGAGGTGTGGTTGAAGGAGACGTGTGGGCTTGCGGAAAAGATGGAGTCTAGCGTGTGGCCGGCGGCGTGGGTGGGTGTAGTCACGAGATGTCTGAGTCCGAGGGTGGCGAGGTTGTCGATCAGGGTGGTGGAGTTGGTGTCCTTGTTGTTCTCGAGGTGGAAGTTCAGGTCCCCGAGGAGGATGTAGTCCGTGGAGGCGATGGCGTGTGTGCTGGACGAAGTCAGCAATAGAATCGCTGAACTGTGGTCGGGGTCCGGGGGTCTGTAGATGAGGGTTCCTCTGAGGGTGGTGTTGGGATCGGTGTGGATCTGGAAGTGCATGTGTTCGGCGGTGCTGAGGGTGTCGTCGGTGTTGGTTGAGACTCTGAGGGTGTTCCTGTGGACGATGGCGATGCCTCCTCCGACTCCATTGGTGCGGTCCCGGCTGGTGATCTTGTAGCCGTCCGGGATGGCAATGGCGATGTCGGGGGCTGAAGCGGGATTCAGCCAGGTCTCCGTCAGGAATGCGACGTCTGGGGAGGTTGAGTCGAGAAGGTCCCAGAGTTCGATGGCGTGTTTGCGGGCGGAGCGGGTGTTGAGGAGGATGCATCTGAGGTAGTTGGGTTCTTTCCTGGGCGGTGGTTTGGCGGGGCGGGTGCTGGCGAAGCTGCAGTTCCGGCAGGTGAAGGGCCCTTGGGTGCGCTTCGGGGTGGCCAGGTAGCAGGCGTGATCTTTTCCGGGGTTGAGTGCGTGGAGGGTGCTGGCGTCGTATCGGCGTCTGTTGATGTGGCGGGCGTGGGGGATGCCCGGACCAGGGGTTCTGGCGCTGGGCGCGGTCCCGGCGCGGACGGGCGCAGACGGGCTTGCCTTAGGCGCGCCCGCTGCGCACGTCCGCTGCGCGGCCGCACAGCAGCCGCCATAAATGGGGAGGTGGGAGGGAGGAGCAGGGAATGGGGCAGCGAATGGGCAGTGAGGGGGCGGGGCCGCAGGGGCGCAGCGGCGGGAAACAGGCACAGAAAGGAAAAAAACTAGCACAATCAGGGCAGCAAGGGGGCACAGAAAGGAAAAAAAACGAGCACAATCAGGGCAGCAAGGGGGCACAGAAAGGAAAAAAACGAGCACAATCAGGGCAGCAAGGGGGCACAGAAAGGAAAAAACGAGCACAATCAGGGCAGCAAGGGGGCACAGAAAGGAAAAAACGAGCACAATCAGGGCAGCAAGGGGGCACAGAAAGGAAAAAAAACAAAAAAACGAGCACAATCAGGGCAGCAAGGGGGCACAGAAAGGAAAAAAACAGAGCACAATCAGGGCAGCAAGGGGGCACAGAAAGGAAGAAAAAAAACGAAGCACAATCAGGGCAGCAAGGGGGCACAGAAAGGAAAAAAAAACGAGCACAATCAGGGCAGCAAGGGGGCACAGAAAGGAAAAAAAATCGAGCACAATCAGGGCAGCAAGGGGGCACAGAAAGGAAAAAACGAGCACAATCAGGGCAGCAAGGGGGCACAGAAGGAAAAAAACGAGCACAATCAGGGGCAGCAGCAGGGCACACAGACGGAGCTGTGTGGTGGGGGAGCGACCTACCAGTCAAGGTCAGGGTTTATGTATATAAGACTCCGACAGAGTGTCAAGGCAGTGTCAAGGCAGCTACACCGGCATTCCCCACAGAGCCGACTGTCCTGCCTCCTCTGCATGCACTACTACAACCCGAAGCCCCCAGGCACGTCACTTCCCTATTGTACAGGAATATGCAGAATGCACCTCCTTCCCAACCTCCTCCTGCTCGTGTGGACTGGGATGGGGATATGGAGACTCCCCTGACGGATGAACAATGGGAATTCAGTTGTGGGCAGACGGAGAAAGCCACAGCTAATAGTCGACTAAAACTCATTCACTATAAATTCCTACACCGACTATATTACACTCCTGTTAAATTACATAAGTTCCATTTGAGGGCCGATGATAAATGCGATAGATGTGGGGGGGAGGGAGCGATTTCTTACACTTGGCGTGGCAGTGTCCGCAGGTGTGGGACTATTGGGTGCAGGTGTTTGCAGGCCTTTCACAAATGATAGGGACACAGATACAACCGTCCCCCCGGATAGCTCTGCTGGGCTGCATTCAGGAAGTTATCACAGCTCATAAAAAATTTCTAGCACTAAGCTTACTCCTGGCGAAACGCCGTGTGGCCTGTCGGTGGGGTAGAGGCCGTGCCCCTAAATTCAAAGAATGGATGTGTGATTTATCCACCTGGCAAGGTCAACTGAATAGTTACGCCGAACTCTTACCCCTGAAATCGAGACCAAAAGATATTTGGGGCCCCTTGACTACATACCTTATGGAGCAAGATTCGGGGGGTGGTCGAGACGCCGCGGAGGGAGAGACTGGGTTACAGGCAGCGGCAGAGACCACCAGAGCCCCTTTGCAGTCACAGGAGACAATCTAAGATCCAGAGTTTGGATGATGGAGGAAAGGATGGGGGGGGGGTGTGACCCGCGCGGGGTGTGCGCAAGCCCTGACACCCCTAAATGTAACATCGTGCCTGTATTTTGCCTGCCTTATCAGGTACATGGTTTCGCTAACGGATGATTTCAGGTTGTCAGAAATCCGAACTGGAATGATGCCATTATCCGCACCGCAAGATGTAAGGGTGGGCTTGACTGTACGAAAGATGTTGTTCTTCAGGCTGGTCAGGGGGGATGTTCATTGTTTGTTATTGGATTTACAGATATACTACGTGATGAAAAATGCTGTAACTAAACTTTGTTTTCAAGATGCATAAACTGCGTAAAGTAATCCTTCTGCTGTATCACAATTAAAACAATAAAGAATTTTGAAATTTAAAAAAAAATAAAAAATAAAAAAAACTAAGGCCGGGCAATGCCTGGTGCTCACCTAACCAAACAAAGGTGCCTCTCGTGGTGGCCAGTGACATCTTCAGCCTAAATATATAAGGCACGTCTATGGCATAAACAATGTTTTCCTTACATCGTTCCTCATTACTAACAGAATCTCTTGGTAGTTGAGGCGCCTTAAGCATGCGGCAAACTAAATCAATCGCGCCACGTTTTCTATTGATTCTTGGGCAGCCCGCAGTACAGGGTTGAAGACCGTCGCACATTTTTGAATGAAAACAAAATGAAAGTGTCTGAAACATTTCCTCCTCATGTCTACCTCTAGAGACAATGAAAGTCCTACCAGACACAAAATCAGGCCCAAAAATATCCAAGTTTATTCACAGCATGAAAATATTTAACGTCAGCCCCCGTTTCTTTCCTGTGTGCAGCTCCCCGATTTCTTCTGTACAATATAATTTTTATGCATTACTTTCTGAAATACGAAACTGTTGTGTATGACTGAAAGCTTGGAGAATTGGGGGGCATATTAGCAAGACCAACGATAAAATTATCGCCGTTTTAGCGGCAGGAAACTGCCGCTAAAGCTGCGATAAGGGGCTTGCTAATATGCGTTATAGAATTCCAATAGAAGCCCAGGTTAGATGTCCTGCACATCTAACCTGGGCTTCTATTGGAATTCTATAACGCATATTAGCAAGCCCATTATCGCCGTTTTAGCGGCAGTTTCCTGCCGCTAAAACGGCGATAATTTTATCGCCGGTCTTGCTAATATGCCCCTAAGTTTCCTACGCTGTATGTGCATGCATTGTTAGTTTTATTATACGGCACATGGATATACAAGAATCGTTGTTGATTGTTTTAAAAATATCGTTCATAGTGTATCTTTTGTATATTTAAAATGTAAATTCGTTTTCATCCAGTTTGGAGACTTTTGTAAAAAAGGTATTTCGTTTTCTATTTGTTTCTGCAACGATAGAAATGTGGGCACTAGATTCCAATTTCTATTGGCTTGAAGATGCAGGCATTACACCTGAGCATCGCATTCTACCAATGCACTTTACCCTCCCTAGTTCACCTTTTAAAGGGCAAAAGCACTAATCTGCTGGATGGCGTCTTATGGTGTTTTTTCAAGACGTGTGATGCATCATTTACATGCCGAATGTTTTCACGGCTCGGCTCTTACTTTGCCTTATGACTAGAGCTGCCGACTTTAGAGCTAGGTAACCAGTTACCAGCCTCTACGTAGGCTCAGCATCCTGTGATGCTGGGCAAACCACTTAATCTCCCCGTGCCTACCAAAAATGAATGTGCTCTTGTGTAACGTAAGTGGTGCTGGTGCTCATGTAAAGTGCTCCAGTACCTTCAGGTCGAGTTTCTGCTGAATTAATCTGAAAAAAAAAAGTCAGTCTCCTAACTTTGCTCTGCCTTGCTTCTTCCTAGAAATTCAACAGCCTGTCCCTCTCTATACCACCCTTTGTTGTTACTTTTTAACACAGTTTATTTATCAAAAATTTTAGAATGTTTTTACCAAAAATGATCACATACAGCTAGTCCATATAAACACACGACTGAAGAACTTCAGGGATTATTATGTGTGGTTTAAAAAATGTATAACGGTTTAGAATCATTAGTTATACTTAAACAAGCATTTGAAATGCAATAGGTCTCTCATTACTGAATGTTTGAGCTATTGGCGTTGCTAATAATAATGCAATGCCAATAACTTAAACTTTCAGTAATGCGAGACCTATTGCATTGCAAATGCTTGTTACCTGTATGTATCTCTCTGGCTACCCAGCCTTTCTCTATTTACCTCATATTTCTCTCTACCTCATCCATGTGATTATGTCATGCTTTTATGTCTTCTCCCTCTACTTTGCTCCTCTTCCTGAACCCTTCCTCTAACTCTATCTTTTTCCCCTCTCCCAACCCCCTTTTATTTCTCCTACTCGCCAGAGTCAGAGGTCACTGTCTAGCTAAACAAGCATTGGCATAGCCAATAGGTCTCGCTTTTGGGACCTTATAAGTGTTTAGCCATGCAACAGTTGATGTTGTTGCACCAAGGATATTGTGCTGGATAACTAAACACTTATAAGGTCCCATAGGAGAGACCTATTGGCTATGCCAATACTTGTTTGGTTTGCAGTGGAGTAATTATATGTACATAGCGCTATTGCCATAGGTATAAAAAGCAAAAGTAAAAAACATTGTCATTTTCAACGCCAACAGCTCTAACTTTAACAAATGCGAGACCTATTGCATTTGAAATGCAATAGGCCTCGCATTTGTTGGATTTGGAGTTATTGGCTTTGTAAATGCCAATGTTCTTTACCTAGCCATGTTGCAGGGTGCAATATAATATGTGCCCAAGGGACCTCTTTTGGCCAAGTAAATTTAACTACAGGGGCCCTGTAAGCGTGAGCCCGAGTCACAATGCCACCCCTCCCCGTCCCCATTGTCACAGCCATGATGAAAGGTTCGTGATGGTTCTGCTGATGTGGGAAGGCCAGTAGGGTGACTAACCTTGTCAATGATTTGTAATACTTATTTTGAGGAGTAAAACTAGCTTTTTATTAAATATGACTGCTTGGTAATGTTTTTGCTAAAGGGCAAATCATTTTCTATCTTCCGTGAATGAGGCTTTGTGCACATAGTTATTATTTTCAGATGGGAATGAAACACTGAAAAAGAAATATAGGAGTTGCATGTGCTTTTCATTTTCCCCTCCTGCTTTGAAAGTCGCCTCAGAAGCTAAGAAAACCTCAGCTGGTCAGAGGGCAAGGTGATGGGGGAAGATTTATGGAAAATGCTTATGCTGCATCTAGCTGGCACAGGAGATTTCAGGCGTTAGTTTTATTTTCCTTGTGATGAGTTTGATTATCTTGGCACGGCTGTACTGGACAGTGCCAGTTATGCACAGCTTCTTGGGGCATTTTAGTAATTGGCCTATTTAGGGGCAATTATGTGAAATTGCTACATGGACTTGGCCGTATAAGTATTTTATTTGTTACTTACTATGGTAAGCAACATCTGTAAATATCCCTTGAAGAGCACAAAATGACGGTGATGCAAAGCTTCTCTTAGGGGTGTGTATGGGCTGTTTTTCAAGGAACCTGGATGTATATGGAATACGCAGCCCATATGTCAGTAACTGTGCTCAGGCTACACAACGGGAGCGATTTTGGGGATTTTCGTATTCGTTTATTTCTTAGTTGAAACTGGGATTAGGCTGCATTGAGTCGGGTGAATACATTTCTATAACACAACACTGTGTTGTGCTATCATGCTGGCAGCAACAACAAAGGCTGTCTTTAGATGGAAATAAAAATAAGAAAAGTAAAAGGGAATACAACTGTATTCCTTTTCCAAAAGACCTTGTAGTTCCTCATTCGGTTCGAGAAATGTGTGATTACCAAGTGTTAATGGCAATGGCCTAAATGCCATTCCCCATCAGATGAAGTTGCACGGACACGCATACTTTCTGTAGTTACCACGCAACAAGCTCCCCCTTCTCCTGCCGAGAAATTCAGGGTTCCAGTAAGTTGGTATTGGCGGGATCCTTTACCACCAAATATAGCCACGGCTCTGCCTGACACGGGATTGTTATAATTTGTTCATTTTTATCTTTTTGCAGTTTTATATAGCGCGAACTCGACCCGAAGGTATTAGAGTGCTTTACATGAGCGCCGGCTCTATCACACAAGGTCGCATTATTATTTCTGTGACATGCCCGAGGAGATTAAGTGGTTTGGTTAGAATCACAAGATGGTGAGGGCACCCCGAGACTCGAATTTTGTTTCCCAAGACCAAAGTCGGCAGCTCTGGCCGTAACGCCACATCCTCTCTATGGAGACAGCGAACCCTCCTGTATCCATAGCACGCACTGTCGATAGGCTTCTCCTCCTCTGGTATCGCCTCCATACTCTCTTTAGATCTTTCTGACCTCTTTAAAGTGTCTGGCATTCTTGACTCCACCACAGGTACAATACCCCGAGGTTCATGAGTTTCTACTGTGTTGACTGTTGGGTGAGTTTGATGGGTGGCAAATGAGGAGTGGTTAGTAAAATGTGGGCTAGTGAGTTGTGACGTGCCGTGTTGAGTGATAGCTCAATGGAGTTGTGTTTTAGAAATGACAGCGCTAGTGAAACAACCATTTCCACACTAAACATGTTTTTCGCGATTGCGCCATTCCACACCAGGTGCTGATTGACTGTGTAGGCGCTGTGCTCTAACAACTGCGTGTGACTTCTGGCCTAGTCGCGCCAACGCTTGCGTTTGTGCGCGTTTGTTTGGAAGTTCCTCGAGGGTGGCGCGGGAGTAGACGCCTGTTAAGGTGTGGTTTTCCGCTGTTTGTCCCCTGGGTGTACACAAACGTTTCTTCCTTTATTCTGAAGAAAGTTAACCCATTCTTTTGGGAGAAGCCGCCTCCGATGCCATGTGTACCGAAAGCATTTCCAAGAACATTGAAAACAAACCAGAACCTAAAAGCATCTTTTCGGAACTGAAGCCGCATATGCACTGCTGCAAACTGTCAAGAAATGTTGGACGAGTCACTGTACAGAACTTGAGGTGTAGTTCGATCTGAGCCAGTCTAATGGCAGCCCAGCAGCCAATGGTTTACGTGGGCTCTTTTTATTGGATACAGTGCAGCGACTGACCTAAGCGTTTCCTGGACAGCATGAAATGGATGATTGTTCGGTATGTCTCATCATCAGCCGTGCTGCTCATTTTCCAGGAACGAGGTTTTGAGATGGATAGGTCCAACATCTGACCTTGGCTGGCTTACACATTCAGAGTGAAGAGCCAGAACCTCCACTGTCAAACTGGGCGGAGTAAATTGAGCCCTTTTAAAAGATCTACATTAATCTTCATAAAAAACATGAACTCTAGGACCCCGCACCCAAACGACTACTTCAGAGTTACCACAGCACTGTTGAGTAGGCGAGGCACCGTTTGATGAATTGAACCACTAGATACGTCTGTAGTGGACTGCTTTATATTTTTTTATGGTCAGATTATCACCAATACTGTTTACTTTCCCATAGATCTGATTATTATAAAATTGTGCTGGCCCAGCATGAACCGAGGCTGCGTTGTGAGCCTTTCTCCTCGGGGTACACTGAGTAGAAGTAAACTCTGCTGTTGTGTTTTCCATGTGAGTATGCGATATGAGGCTGGTGGTCTGTCCTCGGCTTCCATTGGATCAGCTGTGTCCTCATTGGCGTTAGTATGCTCCGGTTGCAAAAACTAGCCCATGGATTGGGCGCATCTGAATCTGGCCCGTGCCTCGGTCAGTGGGTCCTATAAACAACAGTAGAACTAGTGGAGACCGTCATTGCTCGCCCTTAGAAGGCCATCCCCTGCATTTCTTGCTCCACAGAATGAAGAAGAAAGTGAAACAGAAGTGGAGCAGTTGCCAGTGGCTCCAGCAACGTGGAAAAATGCCTAATGCCATTTGCGCCACACAACACTGGCCACTAGATGTCCCCAGAGCACTATCTTATTCCGTCAGTACCGTCCCAAGTCAAAGTCCGAGAACCACGGCCTGCACGAGGGGGGCGAGACACAGCGCAGGCACGCTAATTAACAAGCGCGACAAGCAGCGTTTACCTTATGGGAGCGAGCAGCGGCGGGCACGATGATTACAAACACATGGCGCCGCTGCTCGCTCCCGCAAGGGAATCGCCAAACGTGCACTCGTTGCAATAGAAAGCAATGCAACACGGCACGTTTTTGGCTCAAATGCTGCATCGATTCCAAAAGGTCCCTCCTATGCAGAGCATGCGCGCTGCGTAGGCGAGACCTAAAAAGGAACACAGAAAAAGAGGACGGGAAGAGATTTAAGGAGACAATTATCAGATTTCATTCAATGGAATGGGGAAAATACTCAGAGCAGTGCTCTGATATAATCTGTTGCTGCGAGTATGCCAACTGAGAAGGCGGATTTAATAGTGATTATGTATATCTAGCACATACATTTGTGCATGTCTTATTTTAACAGTGTTCACTCGTCCCCTAAATATCGCATCAACATTTAATGTGTGTTTCCTACAATGAGGGGAAGAGGTTGTTGGTTTAATAGTGAATTGTGAGACAAAAAAATCTAAATCCAAATGCAAAAAGAAATGCCTTTATCAATGCTTGTTAAAGCTTTGCTTTGGTAATATTTAGATGATGGGCTCCTGGCACCTTCATATTTTCGCTGTGTTTGCATACCTCCTGTCCTGGAAGTTAACATATCCTTCAGTATGTTTTGGTATCATCAGGCTTTGAGTTAGTTGAAATGGGTAAAAAATCGAAATTTCCCCCCAATATATATATATACATATCTGGATCACATAGGGATTATGTTTGGGAGACAGTACCTTTTTAGTGTTCTTTCAAATCTGAAAGAGGATCAGTGAGCTAAAATTACGGACACAATGCTCTGAAAGCATATAACTAATCAGTCTACATTGTGTGCCCATTTCAGTACAGGCTTTGCATCTGTCAGAGAGACAGCGACAGTGAGAGAGAGAGTGTGTGTGTGTGTAAACTTATAAGTTCTTACTTACTGATAAGGTACATTTCTTTCAGGCTTATAATTTCGGTCATTTGAACATGTTTTATGCAATATGCACACAGACTATCACAATGATTCCTTGTGAAGGACCCTCAATTGTCCTGTAAAATTGGCTTTAAGTCTTTTTCCGTTTTGTGTATGGTTGTTAGCTAATGTGTTTAAGTTGTAAGACTGGGCACAAATGTTTTCAGCAATCTTTCGGAATATCCCCAGCCCACTGTTCAAGTCTCTCTACATTATCTTCTGTTTTGAATAGTATGTTTTAAAATGTACAATTTGTCACCCATTTCCCCCAAACACTCTAGGAGATCATACTATAGCCAAATATACAAAATACAGATTTACTGCCTGTTTTCAAGTATCATCAAAATTAAAGACTTTTTTCAAACCGATTCTGTAGATAGAAACTATTAATTCCCATCTAGTCCACCACTTGTCATTATGTGGGCCAGGCCCCCTAAAATTGACACTTCTCGTTACGGGCCTGCAGTAAACAGGGGCAAAACGTCCGCTTGTGCCCCATTTAAAACGTCCATCTCTGAGACAATAAGGTGAAAACGCTAAGCCTGGTGGAGCCCTTGGAAAAGACGTCATCAATAAAACGCTTGTCTCACGCAGGCTTTAAATTGACTGATACACCGGTATCTTTGAGTCCCATATTTCAGCACAGAGGCATCCTCCCTTGGGCATGGAAGTCCACGTGGCCTTTGAGTATTATTAAAGCTGCGAGATGGGGCCCGGAGTTTTGCATGTGCATTGGTACTGGATACTTTGAATGTAAAAGTCAGTATCTTTCATCAGGTTGGCAGAAACCATCACTGTTGTTTTAGAAACACATCTAATGAGATTTGATTTGATATTGTATCTTATAACATAAAAGTCAAAGGAGGCGCAAAGCCTGTTAAGAGGCTGAGGATTCAGGGTTATAAATTAGGGCTCCCGGTTTTATGGTATTTATTTTTTTAGCATTTCCGTCTGTATTTATCCATATTTATTTTATGCCCACTTTATCTGTATTTATCCATATTTATTTTGTGATTTGCGGATAAATGAAGTTGTAAAACTGTACATTTCCATATTTATTAAACTGATAGAAGCGCACTCATACTTTGATGTCTGTCTGTTTTAGCTATTTCAGCTGCCAAATATTATATAACAAAACATCCACTGGTAAATACTAGCATTACACCATAAATGTATGTTGACACAATTAGTTAACTAATTTTATGTTATGTGGCTCTTCAGGCAGACAATTTATAATACTCAAATCTATGTTTTTGTCAGTTCTTGCCATAAATGTGTTGCAAACATGCCGTTTTAGGTACAATTCTCATGGTGAGCCCCACATATCACAATTTTTTCCAAGTATCTACATTTTTTATTTAGAGCTGTGATAGGGCATATTATTTGCTAGATTCTCAACTTAGTAGCCCGGTTCAGTCACCTCAGCATCTTAATCTTTAAAGGGGTCGTAACTATGGCCAGGATGTTTCATGCAAGTTAGTTCTACCAGTGGAAGTGATAATGATTTGGTTTCCAGGCTGGAAAATACATAGAATTATCTTTCTACCACTTGCCTTCCCTTGGCTAGTTAGTGGTTGTGCCTTGGAGGGTTGCATAATTGCAGCAGCACGTTACATATTCAGAGTTTGTTAGTCTTTCCCCAGTGTTGGTAAATCTGTGCAACGACTGCTGTGTCTGGGGTGTAGTTTTCCTTTAATCAGGAAAATTCTCTGTTGGGTGGGACATAGCACGAATCCTATTTTTGCCAAGGTCCTGTCTTCTTCTTTTGGTGACACTGTCCATGAACACCCTAGACTTGTAGACAAAAAAATATGACCTTGTGTAATAGAATCTCTCAGTACTCTAATGCCCTTGGGCCAAGTTCACACTTTATATAAAAAAATCACAGGGTGCATGTAGGGAGATTTGCGTTGCTCATGTGAAAGCAGTGGAGGCCTAGCATAGGAAGGGACGTTGTTGTGTGAGACTTAGACTGTTGGTGATGGAACTACCGCCATCTGTTTAGAAGCAAAACACCACCCAAAAGTTTTATTTATAGGTAGGAACATATGTACAACTTTAGCGATTTAAAGACAATTGGTTTTAGCAATTGATCAATATTTCAACACTACCTCATAGCACAGGGACAGCATGTCCATTAGTGCCAGCGGTGCTAATCTGCAGTTTTAAGAATGAAAAAAAAGCAGGAGCAATTGAAAGCCTCTAAATTTGAGGTAACATGAATATCGTGTGTGGTAGTGCAGTCAACAATTTCTGATGTTACTCTGCATTTCCTGGCCAGCTCTAAATGATGGCATGTGGAAGAACAGTGTGCTGACAAATACCGAAGGCGTCCCAGTTGGAAGGATGCCAAGTGCGTTTGAGTCTTGTTTGTTCTCATCACTAGTATGGCGCTTTAGAGCCTACTTTAAAAGAAGCCCAATTTTCTGTATTTATCCACTTTTAAAAATAAATGCAGACAGAAAACACATTGTTTTCTGTCTGTGTTTATCTGAAAAAATCCGTAAAAACGGAAAACCGGGAGCCTTAGTTATAATGTAAACAATAATTTCTTCAGTATCTTTCAGGAATTCTGCTGCTAGATACGAAATATTACTAATAATGGGGTGACCCATACTAGTCCACGGACCTGGGTAATGTTCGATATAGGAAACAATGGTCCTAGACTATTTTCCTTAGGAAGGCATTCATTAAGTCAAAATCTATAAACATGGTACAAATCAAATTGCATCATAAATGGATCCTCATTATTTCCAATTCAATTAAGTATAACCTCAAAAAGACACACAAGCACCATAAATAGCTCCAATAGTGACTGTTTAATTTCACAGTTATTATAACAGATCACTGTAGAGAATGCTTCAAAACAGAAAAGAGGGTTGCTCCAGGGGAGTGTGAAAAGGAATTGTGCTCGTGAGAGTAGAATTGATATATAGGGAGGGAAATCAGAGAGTAATATAAACAATCAGTTACATATAGTAAAGTCCTTAGTAGACTGGTCGTGGTTTACAATAGCACCAGTCTTACAATGGGGCCTGTCTCTCGTTGATTTGTGAGTAATTTTCCCTCCCTATATATCTATTCTACTCTCACGAGCACAATTCAATTTCACACTCCCCCTGGAGCAACCCTCTTTTCTGTTTTGAAGCATTATCTACAGTGATCTGTTATAATAACTGTGAAATTAAACAGTCACTATTGGAGCTATTTATGGTGCTTGTGTGTCTTTTGAGGTTATACTTAATTGAATTGGAAATAATGAGGATCCATTTATGATGCAATTTGATTTCTATATGTACCATGTTTATAGATTTTGACTTAATGAATGCCTTCCTAAGGAAAATAGTCTAGGACCATTGTTTCCTAAATCGCTAGATACGATTTGGTACATGGCGTGCACAGATAAAAATACATAAATAAATACACTGTAACACAAAAAAATCGACGTGGGTATCTTAAATATTTTACATTATATGCGTGTAAAACCGATATTGCCTATTTCAATTAAAAATACCTTTAAACAGGATTGGCAAAGACAATAGGTCTGGCT
Organism: Calotriton arnoldi; assembly: GCA_963921515.1. Lineage (NCBI taxonomy): Eukaryota > Metazoa > Chordata > Amphibia > Caudata > Salamandridae > Calotriton > Calotriton arnoldi. Next base: position 3,702,407 of record CAWUFW010000416.1, on the reverse strand, counting down.
TTAATGTGCCATTGTATGTTATAAATAAATAAGGCATTCACAAAAACTATTTGCATGCATTGCATGCACAAATATTGTTCATCACATTAAAGCCTGCCCTGTTGGCTTTTCTATTACGGGTGATAAAGTAGCATAAAAGGATTGCTTGTTGTATTGAATATAGGAGGCACAGATTTTAATGTGATAAACTGCGTGATTGACTGTACTTTACAGATGTCAAATAGTTCCTCATGCATGCCAATGGAAGCATTTAGTGAAAGGCAGAATAATACACAAAACAGTTAATAGTATGCAGGGCCGACTGTAGTGTTGGTGGCGCCCAGTGCGGCAGCTTTTGTTTGTGCTCCGCCATCTCAGACTTCTTTTTTATGTTTTCATGTTTTTGGGCCACATGTTAAAGATATACAGCATAAATTAGAGGGATATTAAGGGTTTTGAAGTCCATCCTTTAATGGACTAAATGTGTGCTCTAGGAACAGTCTGTGTTTTACTGGAAGATACATTTTGCAAGCACTTGTTTTATCTTAAAAATGTATTTCTTGTACATTGTGCAGTAGCCTATCTTATACAGTGTTTCATACAATTTTAAGATAATGACATATATTCACAGTGCTTTCACAGGCTGAGATCTCTTACCACTACAAATACACAAGTTGCTATTCCCCATCGCACCAACAAGGATTCAATTCTGTGACTTGCTGATTAAACACACCAACATCTGGGGTGTGGTCTGATGCCGAAAGAAGATGGTGGCTGGCTAGCGGTGCTCCGCGGCGGTTACCGAGGGATGACACTCTCCCACTCGGTCTCGGCATCCTACCACCGTCATATCGCAGGTTTCTTCATTTGGAAAATGCGCGGACACTTCCGTTGCTCCGCTGCATGCTCCGGTAAGCGGTTAACACCGCAGCTTCATTTTTCCTAACGGCGGCGCGTCTCCGTGACTGGATTCGCGCCCACCATTACACATAACACGCGCTTTCCATAATGCATGTCTGGCAGCGCTGTAGTCTTTTTGTCTGCCTAAATCCTTCTGGAATTTATTGCACAGTTACACACATATTTAATATATGCTACTCAGAGAGTCATTCCACAAACGTATTCATGCTGCCTAATGGACCACACAAAATTGGCTCTGTTCTATTTAGTCTACTGTAATGCTGCCTTTTGCATGTCCCAAAAAAGGTAATGGCAGAAGCAAGCAGTCAAACTGAATTTAACTAACTCCTATCATACAGCTTCATTTTTCCTATCGGTGGCGCGTCTCCCTGACTTAATTCGCGCCCACCATTATACATAACACGCGCTTTCCATAATGCCCGTCTGGCAGCGCTGCAGTCTTTTTGTCTGCCTAAATCTTTCCGGAATTGTTTTTTCACAGTCAATTTCAGTTTATTTGCCTACACATATTAGTCATTACTAATATATCATCCCTTTCACTATATTTTTAATTATGTTTGCCTATGGATGTCAAATATTGTGCTCCACTAATATACTATTGACTGTTTTTGACTGATTTTTTCCCTGTTCTCTACTTGTACCTAATGTTTGACTAACTGGTCATTTATGTATATGGGGAGAACCAGCCCAACCAGAGGGAGCATTTCCAATCCACTGTTATGTACTAAATCCCCCGTTTTATCAACTTCTAACCCATTTTCCATACTAGATTGCGATATGGAGGATTCGGATCATACTGCTTCACATTCAACCTCTGGGGTTTATGAACCAAATGCAACAAATGCTCCTCTTCTAATTACTAAGTCTTCCACTAAGCTGGTTCCTTCATCATCATCAGCATCAACCAAGAGAATTAAAAAAGACCCTCCCTCGCCTGCTAAATCTCCCCCCAAAATCTATGGAGCTGCTTTTGAAAGAAATACGAGCCCTTAAGCCTTATGTGGAAGAATCAAATAAACGCATTCAAAGCCTGGATGATAAATGGTCTGCCATTGACAATAAAGTAACTCTAACGGAACGGCAAGTGGAATCTTTACAAACTACTTCTCAACAAATTATTCCTATGCAGGTGGAAATCTCTCAACTTCAAAAACAGGTGGAGAACCTGGGAAACCGTAGTAGGCGCCTTTTTCCAAACTTTTCTTCCACAGATTCTTGACTTACCTGAAACTCCACAATTGAATATACAAAGGGCATATAGACTTGGTCATATTTTTCATTCTTCATCATCATCGCATAAACCTAGAGGTGTAATCATTTACTTTTTGGAATATATTGATTTGTTGAAAGTCCTCCAAGCAGTTAAATTCAAACGACGTATCTCTTGGTAAGGTTCTCCATAGTTTTTCTCTCAAGACAATTTTAAAGCTACGGCAGATAAGAGGAAATGTTTTCTGGCCATGCGTCCAGCGTTACGAAATCTTAATGCTAGATTTGGATTAATACATCCATGCCTCTTTAAGGTGACTTATAAAAACAAAACCACTACATATGAAGATCCTATTTTACTGCAGCAATTTGTAGACAATTGCAAAGAAGAAGAGATGGAAATTGCAAGACTGTCTTTTGCTTGACATATTTTGTTTTTGCTACTCACTGTTGTTGGCAATTGTTTGAACTAATGTTCTGAATAACATGTATGTTCTCTCTTTTTTATGTTTCCTTGCCAGGTGCTGTTTCTCCTGTTTTACCCATGGTCTTTTATAGTCCAGAGTCTTGGTCGGTTGTTCCATCTTCCCTTTGTGGCCTCAACACCCTCCACCCATGTTTGTGTTTTTGGTATGTTATTTTGTTTATCTTTATCTAGTATTTCCACTGTCTTTCTATCTTCCTTTCCCCTCTTTTCGATCAGCTTCCTTCTTATCAAAAATTTCCTCACTTCTTATTACTTTCTGTCTATGTTTGAGAGCGTAGTTTGCTATTATATCGCATGTTTATAATATTTATGCTTTAGCAATTCCTATTTCTTTTTTATCTTTGATAAATGACGTTACGTGTTATTTCTTGGAATGTTAAAGGTTTGGGCTCACCTATTAAAAGACAAAGAGTACTTTCCCATTTATCTCACCTCAAGTCAGATATAGTGTTCCTTCAAGAATCTCATATAATTGCATCAGAAGTTTTAAAGCTTAAACGACAATGGGTAGGAAATATTTTTTCCTCCCCTGGTACGGGCAAAAGAAATGGAGTTATTATTCTCTGTCATAAAAAACTCTGGGGCACATCCACAAGGGAAGTGGCGGAGTGAGGCGTTAGCCTTCCTGGCTTAACGCCTCACTCCGCCACTTCAGAAACGCAGGGCTGCACCATATTTACAAGAATATGGTGCAGCCCTGTGTTTCCCCCTGCGCTGACGCTACACTTAGCAGCCTAGCGCCAATGCAGGCACCCTTGCACCATAGTGCAAGGGTGTCTGCATGCATGGCAAGATTGTTTATGTGCAGGAAAGGGGACCTTCCTGCACATAAACAATCTTTAAATGCCGTTTTGTAACTTCTATGTGTGCTGCTCAATGCAGCACACATAGAAGTTTCAAAAACTCCATTTACATTTTTTTATTTTTTATGTGCAGGAAGGGGGACCTTTCTGTACATAAACAATCATTGGCCTTTTGCTGTTTTCATGTGTGCTGCACAACGGAGCACACATGAAAACAGCAAAAATGAGGAGAAATGAAACATTTCTCCTCGTTGAGCAAGGGTAACACCAGGTTTTCCCTGGTCTTAATTCTGGCACTGCCTCCTATTTACGCCTCCCTTGTAAATAGAGGGAAGCGTCAGAATCAATGGGTGTTGAGATGGTACGCCCACAGCAACACCCATTGCCCACCCCTTTCACGCAAAGCATAGCATGAAAGGGGGCCTTACTTACAAGGCAGCGTTAAGCCATATTAAGTGGCTTAACGCTGTCTTGTAAATAAGACGAAGCCCCTTTCGCCACAGGAACGTCATAAAAAGTGACGTTCCCGTGGCGATAGGGGCTTGTAAATATGCCCCTCAATGTTACCCTTCTTTCTCAAGATGCCGATGACGAAGGTCGTTGGTTATATGTACATCTCACAGTTAATAACATACCTTTATCTTTGTTTAATATTTATGCCCCTACCAAAATTGATAATGATTTTTGTCCTACTATATCTGTTAAGCTGATGTCTATTCCTACACAATATGTTATTTTTGGTGGTGATTGCAATTTAGTTGTGAATTTCATATATAGATCTTACCCATTAAGTAACTTTTGTTCCTTCCCCAATGCATCAACAGTTCACTACACTCCTTGACCAAAGATCCCTTGTTGATTCTTGGAGAATGTGTAATCCACAGCTACGAGAATATACGAGAATATACATTTTTTCTCTCCCACACACCTATCCCAGTCTCGCATGGATTACTTATTTGTGTCTAAGTCACAACACATTTATGCGGATATTGGTTCAATATTAATTTCTGGCCATGCTCCAGCAATTTTGGAATTAGAATTAATTCCTATTAATATAATCAGTAAAAGATGGCGGTTTATACTTCTTTATTATTTGACCCGGTTTTTACCTCTACATTTGAACCTTTTATTACTGAATTCTTTAACCGCAATATGCCCTCTAATCTCCCCTTTCCTGTTATATGGGATGCTTTTAAAGCTTCAGCCAGAGATTTTATTATATCTTACATTGCTAAAAAGAAAAAACTTACTTCTCAAAAAGCACTTTATATTCTTAAACGTGTCAAATTGTTAGAAAATCTCTATAACACTACTAACTCTAGATCAGGTTTTAACAATCTTGCTCTGGAAAAATTTAAATATAACAAATTATCTACAGAAATTGCTAATTCCTACCTACTTAGGCGAAGTGCCCGCTATTATGGAGGACAAAACAAGGCAGGGAAACTTCTTGCCACTTATCTTACAATCAAAAAAGAACATGTCAGAATTGATTATCTCTTACATCAGACTCTTCCCCAACTGTTAAAGATGCTGACATTTTAGAAGAATTTAAGAAATATTATACTAATCTTTATACACCTGATTCCATTCCTGATCTACTGCTCTACAGCATTACTTTTCCTCTGTTAAAAAACAATTTTCAAGGGATATTGACTTTACACCAATGGAGGATTATATTTCTTTGAAAGATATCTCTCAAGCGCTGAAACTAATTAAAACCGGTAAAGCCCCTGGACCAGATGGTTTTCCTGTAGAGTTTTATTCCATATTTTCGAAATCTCTTCTTCCATATCTCAATCTTTTATTTTCTCATTTTATCTCCTCTAAGGGTTCCAGTGGTACCTTTCAGGAAGCTCTCATTTGTCTAATTCCGAAATGTGGAAGATACCCCCATTTATGTAAGAATTATATCCCCATTTCGTTAGTCAATTCTGATTACAAAATATTTGCTAAAATTCTTGCTCTTCGATTGCTCTTCGATTGGATCCATTTTTACCCTTGCTTATTTGTGCAGAACAATCAGGTTTTATTTAAGGTAGATCTGTTTCTGACAATACTAGAATTTTCTTCAATATATTAAGTAAATCTAACAAATACCCTCATTCACTAGCGGCCATTTCCCTTGACACGGAAAAAGCTTTTGATCGTATGGATTGGTCTTTTATTTTTCATACACTTTCTTGGTTTGGTTTTGGTCCTAAATTTATTTCCTATATTTTTTTATTATATACTGCATCAACAGCTTTTATTTTTGCTAATGGTTCTATTTCCTCTTCTTTTTCTCTAAGACGAGGGGTACCTCAGAGATGTCCTCTTTCCCCACTTCTTTTTATTCATGCATTAGAACCTTTTCTTGTAAAACTTAGACAAAACCCTCACATTACTGGTTTTCAACATGGTAAAGTCCATATCAAGTTGAGTGTTTATGCTGATGACATTCTTCTATTTTTATCTAAACCAGACTCCTCCTTCCTACTTTCCTTGTGGAAGTTGATACCTTTTCTTCACTTTGTGGTTATAAGTTATAAGTTGAACCATGATAAATGTGAGATTCTCCCTCTCAATATTCTTTGTTTTAAACAAGATTTATCTCTTTCTAATTTTGCTCGGAATTTACAAATTAAAATATTTAGGTCTTTGGTTTGCTCCTTCTATTAAACAAACTTTAACTTTAAACATGAATCAAGTTCTTTCCTCATTATCCTCTTCTACTGCTAAATGGCACCCTCTTTATTTATCTTGGTGGGGTAGACTTGATACTATTAAAATGATGCTTGCTCCTATTGTGTTTTACACTATTTCTGCTATTCCTTTTACTATTCCCTTACATTTTTTCAGAAATATTTATTCTATTTTGTCGACCTTTTATGGAACTTTTTTCAGTTCTTTCACATAATGAACGGTTTCTTCAATCTTCAAATTGGTATAATAATCATAAAAATTAATAATAAACTTATTTTTTGGAAATGTTGGTGGGATAAAGGTCTACTTTGGGTTTATCAACTTTGCCCAAATGGTTCTTTTCTTACATTTTCGGCAGCATAATTACTATATAATCTTCCAAAATCATATTCTTCTCGATTTACTACACTGATCCAAATCGTATCCTTCTCCTTATCTTCATTATCTTCAACCATCTCCCAACCATTACCTCATACAAATATTCTTCCTATTTTAAGTGCTCATCCAAGTGCCTCTTCCATCTACAAATCACTTACTAAACCCCCAGACCACAGAAACAAGACTAGCATTGAATTACAGTGGGAACACGACTTTCAAACCTCTTGGTCCATCACATTTTGGGACAAACTGTGGTTAAAACTTTGTAAGACTTCAAGATCAGCCAGCACAACTCAGACCCTTTTCTTCTTATATAATAGACTCATGATCATGTCCACTATTTTGCATAAATTCAATCCAGATGTTTTACCCCATTGTTGGTCATGTAATGATACTAATGCTGATTTATTTCATATGCTTCTTTCATGCCCTTTCACACACTAATTTTGGTTGAAGGTATGGTCTCAAATAAATACTATTTTTTGCACACATTTCTCTTTTTCTCCTATAAATATTTTTCTAGGTACTCTCTCCGATCATTGGCACTCCCCTACTTGCACCACCACAATAGTAATTGCAGTTGCCTTTCAGCAAATCACTAAACATTGGAAACAATCCTCACAGCTTTCTTTTCAAGCTTGGTGGTATGGTGTATGTTATAATCATCGATTAGATAGTGCATATGTCTCCCCCTTATCCCTTCTTATTAAAAGAGAACATATATGGACACTGATAACTATCTTCTTGAACACTTCTGCTCATAATTTTGCTCATCAATAGCCATTACTGGAAGAAGTTCCCAAACCACCTTGAATTGTTTTATTTCTCTTACTTCTGCTTAAATACTAATTTTTATGATCTTTTATCACAGTTACTATGTATATAGCTTTATTTTATTTTAATATGCTCTATATTTGCTCTCCTTGCCTCTTCTAACCTTTTTCATATATGCAACGATTTGATTACATTGACAGATACTGTATGTTGATTATCCCTTTGTGATATGTACTCTTGAATTTTCGAAGCAAATGTATACAATTGTTGCAATTTTTCCTTAATAAATTTATTTTTCAATCTCAAAAAACACACAAACATCTACAGTGATTACATTAACCAGCTCGGGTTTCATAACGTAAGAGTGTATTTCCCACCAATTACTTTCTCTTTGGCTCACAGTTAAATTAACCCTTGCAGCCATCTGTCAAACAAAGGTTTCATCTTGGATTTCTATACTTGAAATATTTGCCATTTACCCATAACAAAGGTATACTGTAGCTGGTTACACCTTGGAATATTGCTGTCTTCACAGTGTGGAAAATGACCAGGTTTCAAGATAACTAAGGGTGAGGAGCCAATAGGCCCAATATCAACTGCACCACTGAAAGTACTTCAATCCAAAAAGATGCTTCGGATAACAGGTCTATTATATATGACTGAAAGAATCAGATTATTTGGCATATGCCCAGCATAGATTCAAATCTTATATGTTAAGTTTAACCATATTTACGGGAGCCCAATGGTGTCTAAACCATTGTTTTCCAAACTGTGGGTTGCGACCCACTGGTGGGTCCTGAGATGATTTTTTGGGGTGTCGAGAAAGTTCACGCAATAAATAAAGATGCCTTTACATTCTGTTTTTATCTTGTCACATTTGTTGTACTTCAAAGACAGAGGTCAAATGTCAGGCTATGTCTTCTGACAAATTGCGGCTTTTTTAACATGGGATTGGTGTTTGCAAACTCCTCTCACTTTGCTGTCAAATAATGAAAAGTAAAGTGAATTATGTGGCAATCTTGCTGGGGTACAGGAAGTGTGAAAGGAAAGGCTGTAGGATGTCATGTTTTTTGTTTCAACAAAATGTAAATACCTGTAAATGAACTGTACACATTCAACAGTTTGGAAAGCAAAAATTAAACATTTTTTTTTTGTAATAATGCAGTATGATGGAAACAAAGATTATAATTGGAAGCAAACAAATCAAGACTCTTTACTTGGTGGTGCACAAATGCTAAATATTCATAATATTTGCACAAATTAATGCTTAAGGGCATTATATTTTTATCAGTAAAACTGTACATCTGGGCAAATTTAGTGGCCAAGTTTTTGGAAAATTTGCTGTATGTAAATGACAGTGCGCTACCAAATAATGCTTTAGTTACAATAAGAAAATCGCCCGCCTCATGTCCATTAAAGCCAGGTGGGTTGCAAAAGTTTGTCTTTCTAAAAATTGGATCGTGATTCTAAAATGTTTTGGAACCACTGATCAAAATCAAACTGTTTGTTGAGTATATCTCATGCCTAATTCAAGGTCACTTGACATCACAATACATCACTCCCTCTCCCATTCGGTTCCAGACAAAGTTCTAGCTAGTTTCTCACTCAGTGTGCCTCTATGCACCATGAAATCAATGGAGTAAGAAGACACGACACCATCTAGTTTAGAAACTTTCTTTATTTAAACAACTCATAAAATGCTCAAGGGTTCAAGAAATCAACCTACCACAAAATAGTGAACGTATGGAATAATTGAGCCAAGCAATCATTTTGTTTTTGTTTATTACATGAAGATTATATAAGGGATAAAGTGCCCCTGCTGTATAATCTAAGGATACTACAAGTCACAGCTAAAGGCTGAGTTCTTTTATAAAGTTATGGAACTATAAGTTGACTTACAATAGCCTTATCATGTACGCCAGGGCGTACTTTATCCCATATAATACATGGTCACACCATCACCTTTCCCACAAACTACTTAAAATCTTGGTGCATAGCTATTTCATATGAAAGAGTGAGCATGTTTGCAAACATGAAGAATAAAAATAAAACCTCTAGTGCAAAATTAAACACATCAAAAACCTGTTAGGTATGTGTTGCAAACAGATATTAGAACATAGCAGGATTAACATCCAAACTGGAGAACCCCGATTGGGGTTCCTTTATTAATCAGCACGAAATCTGCATGTTCCAAGAAACATGGTCCAGAGACGACTTCAGTAGGCAGGGGTTCGCCGTCTTTAATATTCCAGCGACACACGCGGGGAGAGGAAGACCCTCAGGTGGACTGTCAACATGGGTTGGAGTCCATTTAGGTTGCAAGGCCAAACACATAGAGAGTTCCTCCTGTGATATTCTTTGTGTACTTATAACAACTCAGTCAAATCAAAGTATCCTGCTTATAAATCTTTACTCTCGCCCGACCCTTCGGGGCCTGGAGTCCACTACCCTAGAACAACTTAACACCTTACTTTTAACCCTTCCTTCGCACTGGGGTATAATCATTGGCGGTGATTTTAATTGTCAATTTGAGCCGCTTGTTGGTCTGTCCGGGGCCCAATTTGAGGAGGAGGACCAATATTGGTCAGTTCCCGAACCTAATATTCCGCCAGCAAGAGCATGGACCCCATTAGTGCTCCAGATCCAAGCCCTTACCCTGAACTTTTCTTTAAGAGCATGTATCGGTCGCACCAGATCAGATAGCCCGGGAAACCACACCTATAATAGACTAGGCCATACCTCAATCATTGACTACATGTTGTTAGACATGCAATCCTGGCATAAGGTGCTAGATTTTAAAATCACCCCGCGACATGACAGTGATCACAACGCTCTTATTCTAGAAATAGTATCACCATGCACTATTACGTCCCAGGTTGATCCCCAATTATCAGTGCAAAGCCTGATACAGACCAATGGTGGGAGAAGAGTTTGTTGGGTTGAGTTTTCCCAATCTCAAGATAAAATGGCCAAACTCTACCATCAAGTAGTCCCTTACCTTTTAGTCACTTCCCAAATAATAGAGGACCTTGGAACATCAAACTCTCTCCTTAAGATTTCACAAAATCATCATGATTTGGTTGGCATTTTGGCCACTTTTTTTTATCAAAATAAAACCCAGAGAGCCTTTAAAATCCCCAAACACAAATGGTTCAATGCCAGTTGCAGAGCAGCTAAAATACAATTAATAACTGCCATTAAAAGTAGCGACAATGTTAAAATCAAGAAAGCTAGAGCTGCATATAAAAGTGGATTACGGAAACGCCCTCTACGCAGGAGCCTCGGCGAAACTCCTCAAACGGCTCCAACGCATCCAGAACTCATCCGCACGTCTGATCCTCGACATCCCGCGCCGCAGCCACATCACACCCCACCTGAAAGACCTACACTGGCTCCCCGTCAACAAGAGGATAACCTTCAAGCTCCTCACCCACGCACACAAAGCACTCCACAACACTGGACCAACGTACCTCAACTGCCGCCTCAGCTTCTACACCCCCACCCGCCAGCTCCGCTCCGCCGACCACGCCCTCGCCACTGTCCCCCGCATCCGAAGAGCAACCACCGGCGGCAGATCCTTCTCCCACCTCGCCGCCAAGACATGGAACACCCTCCCCCTCCACCTACGGCGGACGCAGGACCTACTGACCTTCAGGAGACTCCTCAAGACCTGGCTATTCGAACAGTAGCAGCATCCACCCCTCCCCTCAGCGCCTTGAAACCCTCACGGGTAAGTAGCGCGCTTTACAAATAGATTGATTGATTGATTGAAAAGTGCTACTACTAAAGCTAAATATCATTGGGAAGCCCAAAAATGGGAAGACCTCAGAATTGCATTAAACACTCACGACCTGAGGTCCTTTTGGAATATCGTAAATAATGATACCAAGGCTGGTAAACCGGCTATTGAACCAAACATTGATGAAACTGTTTGGCGGGTACACTTTGAAACCCTCTATAGAAGGGACAAAGGAGGGGATGAAAGATATGCTAGGCCCCCGGGGTACACAGGCACAAACATGGAAGTTGCCCTCTTAATTTCGGTAAGAGAAACCACTGATGCACTAGGGAAGATCCTACCTGCAAAAGCGGCAGGTTTGGATAGGATCCCCGGAGATCTCTACCGATCAGAACCCACCATCTGGGCACCGTACTTGACTACGCTATTCAACGCTGTATTACAAGGCATGGCAATTCCCACCACTTGGGCGGGAGCAGAAATAATACCGATTTTTAAAAAGGGATCCCCACTCTTACCCGTTAATTACCGCCCGATTAGCCTCATCGACGTCGGGCAGAAAATCTTTGCCCGAGTCCTATTGGGGCGCCTACAAAGCTGGATGGAGGAACACAATATTCTAACCCCCTCCAAGCCGGGTTTCGGACCAGGACATCCATGATTGATCAACTTTTAGGTTGCAGTTGATATACTGGAAAACAGTCTCCATCGAGGGAGGCAGTCTCTACCTTATTTTCGTAGACTTAAAATCTGCCTTCGACCTGGTCCCGAGGGATAAACTTTGGGCAACCTTAAGAGATATGGGAGTCCCAGAATACTTGTGTCACCAGATAGAACGTCTCCATGAGGGCAATTATGCCCGTATTAGATATGGAAAGAACAGAGAACTCTCTGCCCCCTTGCCCGTGGAAAGAGGGGTTCGACAGGGCTGTGTCCTGGCTCCAACTCTTTTTTCCCTTTACATCAATGGGTTAATAGATTTCTTGAATAGAGGGAAGAATATTGATGCACCCAGGCTAGCGAAGCGAAAGATCGTGGCCCTGATGTTTGCAGACGATACGCTTCTCCTCGCAAAATCCCCAAAGGGAATGCAGAGGACTCTTGACAACTTTAGCGATTTCTGCAAGCATCGGGGCCTGGAAATCAACCTGCAAAAAACAAAGTATATGGCCTTTAACGTAGGCAGATCTTCCCGTCCCAATCCTTGCCTGGATGGCAGACCCCTCGAGAGAGTGACCATTTTTGATTATCTGGGTCTGACTCTTACCGAGAAAATGGACTGGGGCGCCCAAATAAAAAAAGCAGGGCTGAAATTTACCCAAACAACGGGGGGTATTTTAAAACTACACAGGAACTGTTCCAAAAAAATACTTAGTCCAGTGCTAGAAATTTACAAGGTTCAGGCTAGACCCGCTGCCCTTTATGGAGCAGAACTTTGGGGCCATTGTACAGTGTATCCGCTAACCAGAATAGAGAATACCCTCATTAGACAGCTTTTGAGGCTCCCCAATAGTACCCCATTAACACCTCTCCGTTTAGATCTTGGGGTTAGGCCGATATCGGAAGAGGTGGCCCTCCGGCCTCTCCTCTATTGGCGTCGCCTCTGGAGTACCCCGGAGCTAGCTGCCTACAGAGAAGAATTAACTGATGTCATGGGCATGCGAGGCTCTGGGAGGATAACCTGGTTGACCAATATTAGGAATATCTGTGGGGGCTTGGGGAGGGGCGACCTATGGAACAATGCGGAGGTCACATCTCTATCACTACCAAGAAAGACCCTGATGGAGAGCTATAGAGCGGACAAGCTCAATGAGCTTGAACAAAGAGCTACCGCCGGCCGTCTAACCGTGGAATTCTTGGCTATAAAAAATAGGTATAAACTTGAACCGGTACTGGATGTAATTCAGCCCTTACTCGCTAAGAAACTGTATGTCCAGTTCAGGCATGGAGTCCTCCCGCTACGCACCTTTACTCGAAACTGGGAGGGGACCTCAAACAGGGGTTGACTGGCCTGCAACTATCCCGATGAATCGGAGTTGCATGTGCTATTTTTTTGCAAGGGGTACAGAAAGGCCAGAGCACGCTGGTTACTCCAACTTTGCAGAAATCTGGGGACACGCCACTGTTCTGAAGCCTATAGGATACTCAAAACTAATATGCAAATGCCCATTGTTTACTCCATCTCACGCTTCTTATTTAATATGTGGTGCACCCGAAGGGCTATCCTTAAGGTTCTGTCCCAGCAAAATGATAGTCCAGGAACACCATGAGTGAGCTATATAGTGCATTGGTCTGGCTGTACCTAGGGATAATGGTGGGGCTTTACTATTGACTGTATTGTATCATTTGCCTTTTTAAGCTTTATTTAAAAAAAAATTGTACATATCCGATGAAATTATGTACTTTTAGTTCTTGTTTTTTATTGACGCTTTTATGGCATTTGATTGCCGAAATAAAGTTTTTATGATGATGATATTAGAAACAGGCCATTACAAGTCAGTTCAAAAACAAAAAGTTGCACTAACTCAGAATGTGTAGCAACAGACAGAAAGATTCTAGATTTTCCATATCTAAGGAGTACAAAAAAATAAACATGTTCTCTCTGCGTGTCATTGCAAGCTAAAAATAGAGCAGAAGAAAAAAAAGTAACCTACCGTTCTCTTGCTTTAAACCGCTGCTTCAATTATGCTCCATGACCTGACCTGCTATTCACTTCAGCTGCTGGCTCTGGCAGCAGGCATTGTGATGCCCAAACTTGACTGTAGTAACTTATAATTGTCGAGATCTGACGACTTTTCTTTATAATCAGCGACTGGGTGCATCACAAGTCGCCAATTAAAAAGAAATTAGAGACTGATGTTTGTACAGGAATTTCATAAGCCCATGTATTATAACATTAAAAGGTTTTAGTTATGTTTTTCATTTTCTAAGAAACAATCTGTTTATCCAGTTTATTAATAGAAATTGAAAACTAGCAAAAAAAAGAATAAGAAATCAGTCAGCAAATTTATTTTTACATTGCAATAATTAATCATTTGACAAGTAATGTAACTAAAAATAGCTATTTAAATTTTGAATAGAGTTAGGGAGCAACGGAGGGGGAATAACATGTTTACACTCTCTATAAAAGTAACATCAATAATATAATAATAAATATCAAAAAATAAATCAATGCAAACTCCTTAATTTCAATATTTGTAAATGAAATCTGGAAAATAACATGAAAGTTAAAAAAACTATATACAAGAATTGGTTTACAGAGATTTGAGAACTTCAATATCTTCAAAAATGTTACCTAAAGTAAGACTATTGAGAAATGATATCCAAAACTGAATGCACTGTAGTTCACATTGCCAGAGATCTGAAATCCTGCTTGTGGGTTGAGGTGACCCTTGTCTTGGCTAGTAACCATCGATCCACCACTTATACAATTTCAAAAGGTCCACAGTTCCACAATGTGGGTGTTATCTTTCATAGCGATTTCAGCTTTACCCTTCATGTGAATTCTGTCACTAAATATGTTTTTTGCCATCTACTCTTACTTCAGGGGATCCTCCCTTTCCCCCAATTCCCAAACAGATTGCAGTAGTTCCCTCTGTGTGGCTATCTCTCCTGGATTATTACAAAATAATCATTCTTCCAAAAAATATGCTGGACAATGAGCACCAAGGATCATTCCTTAATCAGAAAGCCCACATCACACTCATCCATATAGCTCTACATTAACATCCTATGAAAGCAAGATCACATTTTAAAATGCTGAACATTATACAAAAGTCGGTTCAAGTATCTAACAATTTGCTTTACACATGGTTATCTGTCCAAACTCTTTCTCTTAATATTTTGGCTGTGATATTAAGGTGTGTCATTATTGCCTGCTTGATACAACCGAACAGAATTAATACATTTAGGCAAAAATATTCTCCAGTGGTCTAATGGTAGAGACAATGCTTGAAATCTCATATTTTCTCAAAAGGATCTAAGCCAAGTATGGACATGACACACTACCTGCTCTGGTGGTCAGATGGTCTCTAGTTTTGTTCCAAGTGGCACCAAGTTTATCCACCAATCATGTAGTCAGGGAAAAGTTACAAAAGGTAGCAAAATCATTACTTTTTAAAAATAAAAGCCCTATTTAGACCCAGAGAATGTAAAAACTATCATCCTATTGCAAGCCTAACTTGGTTGTCCAAGATTTTGGAGAAAGTGGTGTTTTCCCAACTGCAGACATATTTAGACAACTACCAAGTTCTAGATAATCATAAATAAGTATTTTGCCCACAATGTAGCATGAAAATAGTGCTCTCTTATTTGTCAATGACACTTTTATAGTAGACACATTCAACACTGTTGCCTTTGATTCCTGTGTACTTGACTTCAAACCCCAACATGCCAAACTCAGTTCATGTCAATTAGCTGCAGCTGATATAAAGTGGTAAAATTGCAGGAAACACCAGTAGAAAAACAACTATCGAACTTCCATCCACATGGTTCAGTAATATATGCTCAACCTCTGGCAACGAGGCTTCCACTGAGGATGATGCATGCAGTCTGCTTTGCTCATGGCAGTTGATGAAATCAAGATCTTCATTTATAATGGAGATACTGCTGGGATAAACCTGATGGATATATTTGTCACTTTTAATGCGGTGACCCACAAGGAGTTCCAATAATGTCTATCTGAGATAGGCATACATAAAGAAGTTCTGAAATGGTTCCAGTCTTTTCTTGTATCATATTTTCAAACTGTAGCATTGCTAAACTGTATCCTGACCTCCTTTTACGTTATTAAAATTTGATATATTCTGTGACCCCCCCCCCCCCAGGCTTTTCTGTGTATTCTATACTGCTTAATATCAATGTCGGCAATCAGTTTCGTTATAGCTAAACTGATTGGATGTGGGGCATAGTCCTATACAGTCGACACACACCTTATCATCAGAGTAGATAGGCAAGTTTTAGACTCCACTGTAAAGTTGAGGGGCAGTGTGGCAGTGTCTAACAATGGTTGGGGCAGAATTTTGTGACACTAAATTTAAGTAAGATGAAGTGCCTGCTTATCAGTAACAAAACTCTTTACTGGGACTCTGCTATCTGGCTAGCTTGCCTGGAGCCAAGAGTATTTCTGGGGAAGTTTAGCAATCAGGAGATTTTACAAAGGAAGCAGACAGATTCCATGGCAAACACATTTCCATCTACTGAATCCTAAGCCCTGAGCACATACATATGAGTGTCCAAATAAAAAGGTCTTCACTTCTTGCTCCTGTTTTCAGCCAGACTTCATTTTATTCTGGTCGTCACAACAGCCTCACATCAGCCAACACGTGTTTCGTCTTCAGGTTTAAAGTCACCCTACGACTTCTTCAGGGCTGCCATCAATTCTGGTAGGCCTCGTATGTATAACAATCTTATCAGCTATGTCCTATCCAAGTCTCAGTCCGGGTAAAGTAGATACTCGTGTGTCTTAATAGTGACACTTCCCTAGTGCGGGAAGCAAAGTACACCTTCGTCCGCGTAATCCGTTGTGGCGTTCAAGTCATTTCCATCTACTGTGAATGCTTAGGAAAGTCCTTCCTTTCCTTCCAAATAAGGATAATGTCTTCCATGTTGTCACATGCAATCACTTTTGGATGGTTACTGCAGCTATCTCTACTTGAAGATACCTGGCTACTAATTGCAAATCCTGCAACAGGATCAAAACATGGTGGTCATAATCCTTTGATGCACATATCACCGTGGCTGACATTCAGATTGAATCTCTAGTCACTTCCCTGGCTTTTGTTGTGGAGCTATCAGATTAGCAGGGCAGATAAGTGCGTACTCATAAAGGAAGCAGACCCCCAACACAAACTTCAAACATTCAGACACTATATTAAATTTTGTGTCTGGAAATAGACTGTAAGAAGGGGAGGTCGAGGCCCCCAATATTGTATGTCGAGAAGTAGAGGGTCTGCAATATTTCTATCTGTAACCAGGAGTGGGGGCTATTTCTGCCAGTTTCCCAGCTGGGTGAGAGGACATCACCCAGGGAAATCCAAGACCACCTTCACTGGAGCCTGGAGCACCAGCACCTACCTACATGCTAAGACCAATGTGCCGGTGAGGTAGAGGAGAGCAATTGGAGGGAGCGAGGTCCAGTAGGGGATCCTGGTGAGTAGGCCCCTATCTTGAGGTGTGAGGAGGTGACTGGTGCATCGATCAGGCTGTCACCCATATGCAGATTAAAGTTGCGACCCCGTATGCCAGCAGGGGCCACCATGAAGCTAGCCATTGCTGCAATGATCAGGCATCGTCCATGTGCAGGGTAAAGTTGGTGACCCCATATGCCAAAGGGAGCCACCATGAAGATTACACTACTGCCATACCGATCGGGCCATTTCCTGTGTGTGGAGTGATTTCGGTGGCCTTTTATGACAGAGGGGGCCACTGTGAAGGTTGCATTATAGCTGTGCTGATCAGGCCATCGCCCTTGTGCGGAGTAAAGTCAGTGACTCCATATGCCACAGTTGACTGGCGTGAAGGTTGCATTAATGCCGTGCCTATCGGGCCGCTGCCCATGTGCAGAGTTAAGTCAGCTGTCCTGTATGCCAGAGAGAGCAGCTGTGAAGAACAAGGATCATTTCCTGGTTTCACCAATGTCAAGAGGAGAGGACACCATGGTGACCTGTGCGTGCCAGAATCCCGACAAAATTATCGCACCCCAAGCGATCATCTCCCTACCTGCAAGAATGATCAGAGGAACTTACCGTGGCATAGGAGGAAACGCTGTGGATAACCAGCCAGTGCCCGTGCAAAGCCGAGAGTGCTACTCACTGCCAGCAGTTGCTGCAGCCCTCCATGACATCAGAGTGCAGAAAGCTCCAGGAAACTCCGGTAGCCCTACCCCTGCAGGAGTCGGTAAGACTGATCACAGAGCCCAAGGGCCCAGAAGAATTTGTTCTGGCTCATAGTGCTTTAGGCCCTGGAAAACCTTTGACTTTGGAAGAGTCGGAGTGAGACTTTTGAGACTCGGACTACTAGTGGGGCCTAACCTGAATGTTGCCAATAGTGAATGGGGAATAAGCACTACCAATAAAGAGAGGGGACTCAGGGACCAGCCTATCGAACACTAAAGTACTGACCTAAGGGGACTGTGTGTATTATCTTTGTAAGCCTTATTTTACTTCGCGTTCGTATATAATATTCCTTTTTTCATAAAAGCACGTTTTTGAGTGGACAATAATTTATTGCTGTTATTGAACACATTTTGAGTTGTGAGAATGTTTTCACCCCCCTGCAGCTACTCCCCTCCCCGAGAATCCTTGAACTGCTTGACCAACGCTAATACTCAGAGTCAAGTGCTCAGTAGCGACTGGCATCTTCGGGAGGGGGGGGAGGTACGCGCACGCAAATAAACAAAAAACGTACTGGGTGAATGCGACGTCCTCCGCTGCGGACCTCCACAGGAACTGGAGCCTGGATCTCCCTTAACCAATCAGGGTGCTGCTCTCATGCTGTGAGAGCAGCACCCTGATTGGAGGGAGCGGCCCCAATCGGCGCTCCACTATGCCCTAGAGGCCTGCACTGACTTTAACCCAGCTGTCTTAAGAAAGCTGGGTTAGAGATGTTTAAAGTGTGCATGTGTGGTTGGCCGTCTCAAGACGGCTGGCCAAAAAGACATGTGCACTTTAAATATAAGTGCATAGACAGCCCACCCTCCTCCCTGCTGCTGTCACTCAGCCACGACCCGCCCCTGTCCTGACGCTTGGCTCGGACGGGGATGAAAAATAAAATGGCAATAAATTACCATTTTATTTTTCATGAGGTTTTGGGGGGATTTTAAGTGGGGCGACGCTCCTCCGCTCCAACTGAGAAACTGCCCATGCAAGTGCTGAAGGGGGACTTGGCTCTGTTGCTCAGGACTTATAGTAAGTCGGGACCTAAGACATTAGGATTAAAAGTCCTCAACCCCCATGGTTGGGTCCAGTAGCTCCTGCTTTCACTCTGGCCCTCTGAAAGGGGATCTAACACCAAGCACAGAACATATCAACTTCTCAATTAACATAATAAACCAACCCTCCTGTTATTTCATAGTGAGGAGACAGTTACACATATGGAACAAAACAGGACCAAATGTGCACAAGACATACATCAACTCTGTGTGAAACACAGCTATCCATCCTGCAAAAAATGTAACCGAAGACCCTCAAGGAGATCATATACTTGCATCACAAGGATGTACAAATACAGTTAAGTCCTAAAGTTCCCCGGCTGAGATATCCTTGCAATACTCGCATCTACTCAGCAATTGCACAGAGCTCACCTTGGGCAAGGCTCTCAGTGCTCTCTCTCAATGGATGTATTTCAAGTACACTCAAAAAACATAGGGCTTCCCCACAGTCTGTTTCGGTGGCCGAGCTTCGAAAGGAGGCTTGGAACACACCATGGTACACGCCAGGATACAAGACTTGCAACCCATATTTCCTTTGCTCTGGACATAAAAAATTGTTCGAAATGTATGTAGACCAGCCTTGACAGTGAGAAGTGAAATCATGATACAAATTCTCCAGGATACTCTGCGGCCTCCTGCTGGATAACACACAGGAAGCTACGTAAGCAGTGAAACCAGTGCCTGGAAAGCAGGAAAGTGTATGTCTTCACCCAGACTCCTCACTGTGGTTACTCCTTTCAACAAGAGATATGCCCCTTTTGCTGGCCACCCTTCCTGAAGGGGAGAGGATATGGCTAGACCAATGGCCTTAGTGGAGACCACCCCCAGGGAGCAGAGCCCAGGCTGGTAATGGAGTGACCTAAAGAAATCATGGAATGCACTTAATTTCACTAGCCAGACTCGTGGTCCGGTCCAATCACAAATTTGGAGAGTCATTTGGGCCTCTTGGGGGCGGTGAGGATATTTAACCCCTGGATGCACGCCAGAGCACCCTCTTTCCATGGGGATTCAGCAAAGGAATATCTGTCCACCCGCAACAAAGTGGTAAACCCCTTTCCTCTAAGCTCTTTAATTGAAATCCTGATAATACTTCACATTCTTCGAACTTTACTGTATATCACACGCCAAGAAATAATTCCACCTACACAAGTGAACTTACTTTACTTCCGTTTAGTTCCAAAGGCTTGTTATTTTGAGTACTTCCATATCAAGCTGAATAACCACTCAGACCCCTCTGTCCATTAACAAGTCTAATGCCTGCTAGCAAACAACTTAACACATCAGTGCACATAACCACCACTATGAACGTGTTTTCTTCAATCTAATAACCACCGATCGAAACCTGTTAAAACTATAAAAACCTGTAAAGGTTTATTGGGCCTAAAGCACCCTGTTCCACTGCTCCATATATAACCAATTCCTGGTTGCAACCACACAACAAAACAAGAATATACTTTGTCTTAATGTAATGACAACAGTCAGGCACAGTGGCCCACAGTCTGAGCACCTTGAGATCTTAGGGGCTCATTACGATGGCGGGCGGAAGCACAACCGCCGTGCTGGCGGATGCAAAAACCACCAGTTACCGCCGGCACGCAGCAGTCCACACGCCCGCCCAATTACGATGCGAAAAGCAGGCCAAACACCGCCGGCAAGCCAGCAACACCGTCCGCCATCAAAGTGCGCCCGCACACGTAGCGGCGCAGCACAACTGACACACACCGTCCGACGAAACACGTCCCGCCCGGCGCATAAATTACGATGCCGCAAACAAACGGCTCCCACGGCAAAGAGACACCGCACGTGAAAGAGAGGCGGAAACACGGACGCAGAGCACGGACAACGAAGAAGCGGCACCCCGGGCATGAATCCAGCACTGCAGGCCCTTCCCATGCTTCTGCTGATGCACCACCAAGGACGCAACGTACCGCGGAGACGCAGGTAGGCACACACACAACAAGTGCACGCAAACAGCGCACACAGTGCAAGGGCGGAAAAAGCGGACAACCCCCACCAGCGCGTGCACACTACACATCCACCATTGCATCCACATATGACACACAGGCCAAATCCTAACATCGCGGAACACATGTGTACACACCACCTGGGACTAGGAACCAACCACCCCGTCACGGCCACAAAGCGCCGATGACGCCGCCACACATGCGCACAACGCAGAGGCCAACCGCAGCGCCATGCATGCGTCGCACACAGACACAGGGACACAACCAAGCAGCACACACATCAGCCCCACCCCGAACGCACATGTCACGTGACAGGCCGGCCACAGACATGTCCCCAACGCCCAATTCACGGACAACACCCAACGCCACACAACCGACGCACACATGTCAGTGAAGTCACGCAACAGCAGGACACACCCCAGTGTAACAAACATGGCGAAGCACACAGCGGCGGCAACACCAACTAGGAGAAGCAGGGCCCCTTCGGGAAGAGGAACGCCAGTACCACACTGAAAAACCCATACCACCCTGCACATATGAACAAGACACATGAAACGGAACACCAAAGAGCCCGGGGACCGACAACAGGTGGCCCAAGAATAACATCCACACACAAGGCCCAACGCAGAGCGGAAAGGCAGCCTGCCGCCCACACAAGGGAGAGCAGACAGCACTGAATGACCTTCCATTCCAACACCGAAACCACAGCCCTACGACAGAAGCCGGTGAATACAGCCATTGTCCAAGAATAGACCAACACAGGCATGCCGAGGAGACCGACCACAGGGCAGATAGCGCATATCACAGAAGCACACAACGGACGGGGAAGAAAGAAGAAAACACTCCCCCATGTCGGCCACATGCAAGTTAATTGGAAGGAGTCACACAGCACTGACCTTGAACTGTCTGAGAAGCATGTGGGAAGAGGGCCCGTGTCCTCCAAACAAGCCAACAGAACACAAGTCCTGTCTCCCCACGACTACACAGAGCTCACAGCAACCCCGGAGCGTGCACATTGCAGACTGCACACACAGCCGGAGCACGCCACCTCTACGAACCGCTGCGAAATGGCAACCGCAACACACCTACCCAACTACGCCGAACAGCTCAAGCTGTACCAAACCAACACGATACATACATTGGGATGCGATCTCCTGTCCCTGCTGAACGTAAGTTACCGACTGACTTACCGCATCACATTGTTCAGCTGCGTCATGCCCGTCTTCTACTGTCGGAGGTGTCCCTACCAGCATCCCGTGGAGATATGCCTCTCCAACCCGGCATGTCTGAAGGCGGACCTGCTACCACTACTCCTCCCTCTGGACGCACACGACAGGGCCTGCTCTGCCTATGGGGGCATGGCGTATGTGGCCAACATCGCACGCGCACTGAAATGGAACCACTGTGCCTCCACACGACGGATCATCGAGAACAGCTACATCGAATGTCACCCAGCATGCCCCATCATGGTCCTCCAAGGGACAACCTACGAACAACACCTTGACAGCCACCATCCGCTTCATTGGCTGGCAAACATGTACACCACCAATGACATGGAAGCCCTGCTGGACGGCATCGCATACCTGACAACCTGTAAATACGTCGGACCACAACGCAGGTTCCCCGAGTGACCTATGAAGTCCAACCCCGCACCCATGCTCAGCTTCCGCACGGACTGGCCAGTCACCACCACAACAGCCATACCAAACGACCGGCAACTGTAACCACACCATCAACGACATCGCCATGACATCGGATATGACCGGGACATGCACACTGTTCCCCATCACATCCAGGAACACCGCATGCATCGTGGGAGGCAGTGGCATGGGCTCTGTGCATCGCACCCACATGGACGGAACTGCACGAACAACCAGGACACGACATGGATCCAGCGCACATGGACACACACACCGCTCAGTGGACATGAATAGGTCGCCTGGAGTCTGTGGGTGCTGCACCCCTCCCACCCCCGCCCCGGGAATCCCATACCAGGACCTTTGCATGGACGACAAGTGCATACAACAACAACACGACCCCAGTGACTGTGACATGTCCAGTAACCACCACAGTGCAACAACAAGTGGCACGCCGCTGCATGCACGCAAGCACATGCCCTGATGTCATCTCACATGCACGCGTGCATGAGGAACAACCGCAGCAAACCTGTCACATGGAACTGAGATGGACTGTGCCCATGATGCCGAGCGGTCTGGTAGGCTACATGTATACCGTCTGTGTCAAAGTCCGCAGCTCCGCAGCTATACGTAAATGTACATTAGCACAGCCTTGGCCAAGCAGATGTAACCCCACACCCTATCCCATTTGTAATCATGCTCAGTATATCCTCAACATGTATTCCGCTGCCAGTAGTGTCCACTATACTGCATCACAGAGGACAGAAGACTCAATATAATGTTTGAACCAGAACTGTCTCCGCTGACTCATTTCACAAGTACGAATGAGAGAGAATGAGAGTATGTGAAGTACACGGCAGTCGTGACATGACTATGTAGTCCACTGGTATTGGATGTCAACGCAAATGAGTAGCACTACTGTGGAAGACACACATGTGTCGTGTGAAGTCGTATGGACGCAGTGCTCAGGTGGGTGGGTGCGACGGGTAGATGCGCACATGCCAAGTTGGAGCACGCCGTGTTGGGAGGGGTCATGAACAGTACACCACCGCTTCCCTGGGCATTGTGAGAGGACACCTGTCGGGGGGGAGTGAACACGTGTGTGCACAGCAGCCGGGCACACGTACAAAGCGGTACCAGGCGCACCTCAGCCCACCCTCTGTGGACAAGCTGGATCCTGTTGTGCGCCCGCCATGCCCCTTGACAAGGCACACACAGCCCCAGTCGACCAGGTGTAACCCCAACATAGTCAATCCGCACAGGCGATACAGGGCACGGGATGGCAGTGGAGCATGGTGTGTGAGAGGTCTCCTCGCGCTCCTCCTGGTCATATCACGCAGGCAATAGAACCTCAACGTCTAGCATGGCACAAGTCAAATGGAAGTGTAGGGGGACGCACCACAGCACGAGCAGCACTGACGTCACGGGAGGTGGCTCGCACCATCCCATCCATTGCCCATCATACCAACCACGACACATGCCATTGCGACTAAGTGCAAGCGCGTGCGCCACCACCCCCGAGCCCTCCCCAGAGAGGCCAAAGAGTGAATGTGTGGGCCAACAGCCACAGACGGACGCGGCCTGGCCGCAAGGGCAGCCACAGCCACTGGGTGTCGCAGGTGGCGGATCCGGAAGGCGAAGACTGTGATGCATAGTCCATGCAGGCCGGGTCTCCATTTGGGGCACCACGCAGGTGGACGGCGTCCCGCCACACATCATACCCTGAGACAGCCCACTCGTGCAACTGGACCCACACATACACTCCTTGCCCTCTCTGGTGCGAGCTTGGGGCTGCCTGTGCAAGCGCTAGCCTCGCAGGTGAGCATGCATATTGGGGGGCGAGGGGAGGACATGAGGGCTGGGGCGAAGATGACTGTATCACTGTCAGTTAGTACAAGGGATGACCCAGATGTGGAAAGGAAGAGACGTGTCCCGTGTGTACTGCAACTAGTCGCCAATCCAACTACCCCCCCATGTCCGGAATGTAAGCCCGCACCTAGGCCCGCCCATCCGCCACATCGAACATACCACCAGCACGACAACCTTCCCATTCGAAACACTGACTGGGGGTGGCGACCAGTGAACAATCATGTGTAGCCTACCCACGCGTACATGTGGGCCCTCCATGATCCATGTCACCTGCGGCAAAGACATGACATGCGCAATGAGGGAAGTGAGGAGAGCTGCCCGCCCCACGCGCAGAAGGTGCATCAGCTCCACAGACCCAGCAGCGAGTCCAGCAGGGGTCACATGTGCAGGGGCAGCTGTGCCTGGTGTGAAGGCACATGCATATAGACAGCACATCGACCAATGTGTAGTCTGCCCACATCCACAGTCCATCATCATGCGGACATAGGAATTGAACACAGGGCAACACATCTTAGTTGGTGCACCCACCGTGACCAACAATGCGCAATCATCGACGTACCCGCCCTGTGCATGGCCCCCACCCAACGGAGGCACATCCAGTGCCACCATCCCACACACACAAGCCTTCCACGGAACATGCTGTGTCCAATGGTCAGTACAGAGTCAGCGCCCATCTGGTGGATCCTGAACAGGAGACACATGCACACACATGCCAGCTCCCACTATGTACGTCTGCCACCTGGCACGTGCAATGTAACCTCTCAACTGTGACGTGTGACTGCAAGCACACAGCCGTCTTGGCATGGGGCTGTCAATGTGGACACCAGTCAATCTTTCGGGAGCTGTGATCCGTACAGTGCTGTACATAGGGTGCAGTGCTGACACCTACTACTGTCTCATATCCCCTCGTGCCACAGGTCCCACTTGTATTGGCCGCTCAGCCCGTGCCCACATCGTCGTCGTCGTGTGCCATACTCATCCAGCCTCGGAAGCAGTTCCATGCTCAGCAGACACTCATGTTGCCGTGGCGTTGCCGCTTGACGAATATGCAGTCAGTCCCCATCAGCACGCCCCGCAAGTCATTGGGGCCTAGATCCCCATGTGCATGCACATGGCAGTGGTATGTCTCACTTGCCATTGCCATTGTTGGGAGACCTGTGTAAGTGTATTGTGGCCGTGCCGTCCCAGCTTGACAGCTGGGCTGTGGCTCATGTGCTTGCTCAGTCATGTCAGTGATGTGTATGCGAAATTGCTATGTGCCGTGTTGCTTTGACATGTGTCCTCTGCCATTTAACCCAGGCGGAGACCGAACATTGACCGCCCATACCAATTGCTGGCGGACATGGACGATACAGAGGTAATCAGGAAGTTTCGGCTGGACAGGCCAACTCTGCATCGACTGTGTGCCATGTTAGAGCCCCATCTCCGTCCCCGCAGGGTGTATCCGACTGCTGTCACCCCCACGGCTAAGGTGATGGCTGCCATGCATTTCTTCGCCACTGGGTCATTCCAGCACACAGTGGGCAGTGGAGGAGGGATGTCCCAGCCCATGTTCAGCAAGGTGCTGAGGGATGTACTGGCAGCCATGATGCTGTACCGGAACAGGTACATCCGCTTCCCCAGGGCTCGTGAATTGGCGGCAGTGAAGGGTGCATTCTATGCCCTTGGCAGAATCCCACACGTCGTGGGAGCCATTGACTGCACTCATGTTGGCCTTGTTCCACCACAGGCCACTGAGCACCTGTACCGCAACAGGAAGCACACGCACTCCCTGAATGTGCAAGTGGTGTGCCTTGCGGACATGGTGATCACCCACGTGTGTGCCAAGTTTCCAGGCTCGGCCCATGACGCACACATAATGCGCAACAGCATCTTGCCACGACTGATGGCCAATCTGCAACAGGATCGTGCCTGTATTGTCGGTGAGTATGTGGAGTGGTGTAGCGTGCTGGTTGTGCGATGCTGTCCCCTGTCCAGTTGGAATTGCAACGGTTCTCTGTGTCCCTCACACCCAGGTGACTCTGCGTATCCGAATGGGGCATGGCTGCTCAGTCCATTGAGGAATCCTCGCACCCCAGCAGACGATCGATACAATGAGGCACATGGGAGGACCAGACGTGTGGTCGAGCGTACCTTTGGCCTCCTCAAGTCCAGGTTCAGGTGCCTGGACCGCACCGGGGGTGCACTGGCGTACTCCCCACAGAAGGTGTGCCAGATAGTGGTGGCGTGCTGCATGCTGCACAATCTGGCCATTCGGAAGCAGATCCCCCTCATTGTGGATGACGGAGATCAACCAGGGCCCCAGCCCGCAGACCAGGACAGCTCGAGTGAGGTGGACAGCGGAGAGGAGGAAGCTGGGAATGTGCGCCAGCAGCTCATCGCCCGCTACTTCACTTGACGGTGAGTGTCCATGTACGACGGATGATGTGTCTGTATCTGTGCAGGTGTGTGTGTGCTGTGTCAGGGTGGCCGTATGTTCACTGAGTGCAGTGTGTCAACGCTCCATGGCCAGGGTAGTATGCCACTGTTGGTGACTGTGGCATTGTGCCCTATTGCTCTGTGCGATGTGTGTACATTGCTTGTAGTTGTTGACATGTACTGTGTGATGGGTGTGTGACACACTCATTGAATGTGCTCCTGTTCTGTCTCCCACCCCTAGGTCCCTACAGGCCCTCCGGATTCCATTGCCATGCCACGCATCAGGTGCCTTTCCGCCCAAGGTGGCCGTTGTATTCCGTACAAATAAAACACAGGGCACAAACAGCAGTTAGTGAAAAAGGTGCATTTATTACAAACTGTGACATGTGATTGTGTGTAAGGTGATGACAAAAGTGGTGCGTGCAGTGACAATGAGCTGTCGGTCATGGCTGCGTGATGATCAGGGTGTACCCACTGGTTCTATGTCCATAGTCCAACACACACATGCCATCCAGCTGGCTGTGTGGAGTGGGATCGTAGAGCAAGTCAATGCAGTGGCTGGTCAAGGAAGGCTGGCGGAAGGCTGGCTGGCTGCCTCACTTGCGACTGGAGCGTGCGAAGTCCTCCCGGGAGATCTGTTTCCTCTAAGGACGGCCCATTCCACGTTTGGGAGGGGGGGTGTGTGGTGGCGACCTGCTGGTGGTGGGTGAGGTGTGCTCACTGGCTGTGGACGCAGGGGAAGTGGACACTGCTGCCCGAGCCTGCGCCCTAGCAGGTGGTGGCGGAGGTGGTGTTGCTGGCCTTGCCTGTGACCCCACCGCCACCACCAGCTGGCCCATGAGGTCCACGAGTTGGTCCATACGGGACACGAATTGGCCCATATGGGCGTCCATGGACCTCAGCACCCCCAGCACCTCCCGCGTGTCAGTAGCAGACCTGGCCCATTGTCCTTGGGCCTCTTCATAGGCCCCAAGGACTCTGGCCATTTGAGGCAGGGCATGGCTCCCAAGGGGAGGCTGGCGTTTCCCTGACCCTGCTCCTCCTACCAGTCCTGCTGCCACCGGCCTGCCCACTAGCCACATTGCACACCACGGTCCTCGCTGTGGCTCCCAGGGTGGATCCAGTCGGCCGGGCCACCACCTGCGCTGGGGCTGGTGCCAGCAAAGACGTGGTGGTGGTGGAGGCGGTGGTGGTCGGTGCGGCGATGGTGGCGGTTGCGGCAGTGGTAGTGGCCGCAATGACCGTGGGTGTGGCCGCAACGACAGTGGCAGCAGGGGACTGGGACTGTTCAGCATCCCTGGATGATGGGTTGGTGGGTAGGAGGGGTCCTGGGGAGCGGCTGGGCCCTGCCACGCCAGATGGGCCAGCTTGGTGGTCCGTGTCCGAAGAGGAGGACAGATCCTCCAGATCCGTGTGTCCTCGTTGGGGGCTTGTGGGCTGGCTGTGCTGGCTGCTGTCTCCATCCCCAGCATCCGGCAGTTCGTCACCTGTGGAGAGAATGAGATTTGTTATTGTGTTGCACCTGGCGAAGTATGTATTAGTCGTCTGACATTGGCAGTTCGTGCAATCTCGTACATGGGTTTCCCGGAGGCGAGTGTGTGGCTGTGGCATCTGTAGTTGTGTGTGCTAGGCAATGGGACTGTGTGCTGTGCACATGTGGCATGGGACGGATTGGCCATGCCGATGGGTGTGTTGCTGTGCCCCTACTCATTGTGACTCTGGTGTATGCGGGCTCCTGGCCCATCCTGGGTCTGGTTTGTACTTTGCTTTTGGAGTTCATATGGAACGCTTAGGAACGCATATGGCAACATGGGGGCCATGCCCCAGATTCGCATTTGGGAGGGGATATGCTTTTGGGGTTCAAATGGAACGCTTAGGAACGCATATGGCAACATGGGGGCCATGCCCCAGATTCGCATTTGGGAGGGGATATGCTTTTGGGGTTCAAATGGAACGCTTAGGAACGCATATGGCAACATGGGGGCCATGCCCCAGATTCGCATTTGGGAGGGGATATGCTTTTGGGGTTCAAATGGAACGCTTAGGAACGCATATGGCAACATGGGGGCCATGCCCCAGATTCACGTTTGGGAGGGGATATGCTTTTGGGGTACATGCTGTGAGCCATGGGTGCCGAACGTGACATGTGTTGTGGCAGCATGACAGTGCATGGTCTGAGGTGTGTGCATGCCTGACATGCCCTGCATATTTGCTGTCTGTTGTGGTTACTGGACATGGCATTGGACGCATCGTTATGAGTGAGTGATAGTTGTGTGCCAGCCAACGTATTGCAGTTGTCCCATCTCCTTGGTGTGCGTGCTGCCCTGTGCCATGTGCATCACTGCAGTGCTCGGGGGGGTGGGGGGGTGGCCCATGTTGTGTGTTGTTGGTCACAGTGTGTCGTGCGCTTAATTGACTTCTGGCACATGGTTGGTCATGGGCATGTGTCTTAGCGTGACTGCTGTATGTGTGGCAGCTGTGCGGATGACATGCCTTTCATGAGACTGGGGCTGACGGATGGGATGGATGGTATGTTGTATGTGCATGGTGTGTCTGTGAGTTTGATGGGTTCAGTGGTGTTCGTGTGCATTTCTGTTGTTCCGCTCTGTTGCGTCTAGTGTTGTTTGTCTTACATAGGCGTAGTTGTGGGGTGTGGGGTTGACAGGCAGTGGGGGCTACATGGACAGGACTTCAATGGTGTTTCGGTTGTGTGTGATGAGTTGCACAGTGGCTGCCGTGTGGGACTATATTCAGTGTGGCTTGTGCATGCAGACGTGGCTCCTTGGGTGTTGCTATGTCTGTGATGGGTCATGTGGGGTGTGAGTCTGTTGTTCATGTCCGTGTGCACATTGTTCACTTGTTCGTGACGGTGGGCGGTGCTGCGTGTTCGTCTGCTACGTGACATGTCCCATGTGTTGGTGGTGTTATGGTCCTCATGCCTCCAGTAATCCAGCCCTGTCCAGTTTCCCACCTGCAAGTTGTTCGTGCGTGCACTGTACTGGATGCCACATGGCTCTAAGCGGGGGTGCTCCATGTTGCAGGTCTGTGGGGGTGGGGGGTGTAGTGGGTCGTGGGGGTGGCTGTACACCCACTGACACCGATTGCTGTGGACCGTGATGTCTGCCTTTCGGCTGTCGTTGTGCACTGCGGTGGCTGACACGTGGCTGTGGGGTGTGGGGGATGCTCCTCCTTGCTGTGCTGTGGGACTGGGGCCTGGTGTGTGTTGTACTTGGGCTGTCCACCGTCCCACCCACTGCACTTTGTGTTCCTGCCACTTACCTGTTACTTGTCGGTTAGTGCAGCTGTGGCGGACACATGGGTGTGGTGGGTGCTCGTTGTGGCGCTTCTGGCATATTTGGGGACCTGTTGGTGGTTACGTGGCTGGCTTAGTGTACACATGTCCCCACGCATCTTACAGTTGTTCGGTTTGGGCTGTGTGTGGTAGTGTCTGTTGCATGTGTGTGTGATGTGTTGTGTATTGTGTGCTGGACATGGGGGTGTTTGTCCCTGGGAGCTGTGGCATGGTAGTTGCGCATGTGAGTACATAGCGGTGTGCTGGTATACATTAGTTTGTACTTACCAGCCTCCACTCCCCCTGCTAATCCGGCGAGGATCTCCGGATGGATTACGACTCGCACCTTCTCCTCCCACGCTTTGAAGGTCTTAAAGAGCGCGGGATTCCCTCCGCCAGTGACGGCAGCCAGCTCTCTGTTTTTGCCCTCCTTCTTCTTGACCAGGCTCTTTACGTCATTCCAACGTTTGTTTATCTCGACTCTGTTCCTGGGCAGGGTCCCGACTGCATTGACCTGGTCTACAATCCGGTTCCACATTCTGTTTCTGGTGGCTAGTGGTGTGTGCTGGACCATGTTCCCATAGATTTGTGGGTACACCTTGATGATCTCGTCGACCATGACCGTCAGCTCCATGGGCGTGAACTTGGGCATCCTTTGTGGTGCCATGGTGTTTGTGGTGCTGGTGCGGTGTGTGTTGTGTAATGTGCAGGGGGTTTGTGGTGCCGGTGTTTGGTGGTGGTGGTGGTGGTTGTGATGTGTGCGTTTCTGTGGTGTGCTGCTGTCCTTGCTGTGTCACTGTGTCCTCTCCTCTCCTCTCTGGTTTGCAATGTAGCAAGGGGTTGTGGTCTGTGGGAGTGCTGCTTTTGTACTCACCTATGTGGGTGTGTCCTCATGGTCTGTTGTTTTCAGGTGTGTTGTGTCTGGGGTTCTGGCCTTTGTATTTTTTGTTTGTCCGGGGGGTGTTTTCGGGATGTGTACTGTGCTTGTGTATTTGTGTGTGCCTTGCTGTGTGGACTTGTTGGCCATGTTGTGTGCTATTGGTTTTGTGTGCGGATGGTTTCTGTGCAGGTACGTTGGCGCCATGGCTTCTGCCGTGTCGATTCTCATCGGCGTTGTTTGCGCTGGCGGGCGGTATATTTGTTGTTTTCCGCGCTCATGGCGGTGCGATCGTAATTTCACGTGCGGTGTGTCGGCCGTGTGGGCGGGCGGTTTTGTGTTGTCGTGCGTGTTTCCGTCCGTGGCGGGCGGTTTGACTCCGACTCGGACGATGGCGGGCGGTATTTTGTGTGATTTTTCCGCCGATGGCGGTTTTCGGTTTGTGTACTCATAATGGCGTGGTCGGTGTTCAGGCGGTGTGTGCGGGCGGATTTTTGCCGCTTCCATGCCTGGCGGATTTATTTACGCCGGGTATCGTAATGGGCCCCTTAGCATCTTGATGAATGTAATGGGCTTCTAATGTGCCCTAAAGTGTCTAGGTAGATTCCGCTCATGTACCTCTAATGCTTTCAAACAAGTTTCCAAGGGGCCCTGATAAATAGCTGCCAATCCACCCATGCACAATTGTAATGATTTTGCATTTGGTGTTCTTGAACGCTGCTTTGTGATCTGATGTGATGGCAAATCTGTAAAGCAACATACCTGTGCCCTCGCAAAGTTATTGCACATTTATTGCCAACATGTCTAGAAGTTGCATTACTTTAGACAGAGAAGAAGTCACGTGATCAAGCCAAACTGCAGATAACATGTTCTAAGACAGGTGCCCCTGGTTCTGTTGAGAAAAACGGTTTAAATGACAGTGAATAAGAGATACACAGAAGAGACTTCTCTGCTGAGGAATCACTGACAGAATATCGACGTCAAAAATATCGACGTCAAAAATATCGGAGGCGAAATATCTATGGCAAGAATATCGAAGTCCTATCTACATTATGGTAAGTACAAAAATATCGGAAAAAAAAATATCGTCAAAAATATCGTTGTTAAAAATATCGGTTTTCTTTAATGTTAAAAAATAATGTAAAATAAAGTAAATGATACATATATTTAAAATAAACATAGTTAAAAATATGTTTAAAATTATAAGTAATACATATAATGTAAAAAAAAATTAAACATATACATATAAAATATAATATATATACTTACTTAATAATATTTACAATTAATTATTGTAATAACTTATAAATTGTTAAAAAACATTTTATAAATTATAAATACATACATACACATACATACACATACAACAATAATATAAATAAAAATATAAAAAATATATATAACAAATTAAAAAAAAAATTGTTAAATAAATTATACACTAAATTAACTAAAACAGTAAATATTGGATAGCGTTGGGGTAAAAATTACTATTCCCACTCCAGAGAGTGCAAAAATAGGGAAAGTGTTGGATAGCGTAGGGGAAAAAATTACTATTCCAACTCCAGAGAGTGCAACAGTAGGGAAAGTGTTGGATAGCGTAGGGGTAAAAATTACTATTCCAACTCCAGAGAGTGCAACAGTAGGGAAAGTGTTGGATAGCGTAGAGGTGAAAATTACTATTCCAACTCCAGAGAGTGCAACAGTAGGGAAAGTGTTGGAGAGCGTAGGGGTAAAAATTACTATTCCAACTGCAGAGAGTGCAACAGTAGGGAAAGTGTTGGATAGCGTAGGGGTAAAAATTACTATTCCAACTCCAGAGAGTGCAACAGTAGGGAAAGTGTTGGATAGCGTAGGGGTTAACATTACTATTCCAACTCCAGAGAGTGCAACAGTAGGGAAAGTGTTGGATAGCGTAGGGGTTAAAATTACTATTCCAACTCCAGAGAGTGCAACAGTAGGGAAAGTGTTGGATAGCGGAGGGGTAAAAATTATTATTCCAACTCCAGAGAGTGCACCAGTAGGGAAAGTGTTGGATAGCGTAGGTGTAAAAATAACTGACTAATAATTAAAAATTATTTTTAAAATAAATAATAATTTAATTATTAAATAACAATAAATTAATTAACAATACCAATAAATAAGTACTTAAAAATAATTACCAATTAATAATTAATTAACAATTAAATAGATGATAAATACAATTAAATAATAATTATTAACAATTAATTACCAAATAATAATAACAAAAAATAATTAATTTTCAATACCAAAGTTTTAGCAATTAATAATTAATTAACAATAAAGTATTGATAAATACCAATAAATAATAATTGACAATTAATTACCAATTATTAATTGATGAACAAATTAATTTCCAAAACATAAAAATATCTATTATTAAAAAGTTATTACCAATTAATAATTAATTAACAATACATTAATTATCAATACTCAACAATAAAATAAATAATCACTTAATTACAATTAAATTACTTCCCACCTTATTGCCCTATAAACTCACAACACACTTCAATAATAAATTAATACACTTAATATAATTACCAAATAATCAATTAATAAAAATTAATTACCAATGAATAAAAATTAATTGCCAATTAATAATTATTTAACATAAAATTAATTATCAATACCAATAAATAAAAATAAATAATTACTTAATTACAATTAAATTACTTCCCACCCTATTGCCCTATATACTCACAACACACTTCAATAATAAATTAATACACTTAATATAATTACCAATTAATAAAAATTAATGACCAATTAATAAAAATTAATTACCAATTAATAATTAATTAACATAAAATTATTTATCAATACCAATAAATAAAAATAAATAATTACTTAATTACAATTAAATTACTTCCCACCCTATTCCCCTATAAACCCACAACCCGCTACAGAACTAAAACGCAAAATTTACTTTAAAAAAATTACTAACTTCTAAAAATGTTATACATATATTCTAAAACTAGTACAATAATTAACAAAAAATATAAACACAAACATTTAAAATACATAATAAAATACATAACACTAATATAAATATCGATATTAGTAACATCGATATTTTTGCTATCGATATTACTAACTTCGATATTGACAAAAACAATATTTCTTACCTTCAGGTCGATATTCTGGTTGTCGATATTCTTGACTTCGATATTGTGTCCCTACGATATTTCAAACTCGATATTATTGTAGGTCGAAATTAAAAACTCGATATTTAGACTGTTTACCCTGCTGAGCTAATAGGATTCTAAGTGGAAACCAAGCTTCAGTTCTCATAGATCAGAAAGCCTGAACATCTTGGTATAACATAAGAGTACAAATGCGGTTTCAAAACAACATGGCTGATATAACAAGCATTCAAAATGCAATAGGTCTCGCCTTTGATTAAGTTAAAGTCATTTCCTTTGCTAATGGTATTGTATAGCAAAGCAAATGGCTTTAACTTAATGAAAGGCGAGACCTATTGCATTTGTAATGCTTTTTTTTTTTTTGCGAGTTGTTCCGACTGCATGCATGGTACCTGCCAAACCCAGCCATATTCCTCAGAGAGTTGGTGAAACGGCTGCCGTCATTCCTTCTCATGAGGACGAAAGTGGCTTGCTGGTGACTACAGTGCACCGACAGGAGAATGGTAGTAAGAAGGGGAAAATAATCTGTCAAATTATGTGCCCTGTTGTGAAAGATTTTTACCCCAGAGATGTTTTTTTTACAAGAATGCCATTACAGTGCAGCGCCAAGCACTGATGGAACGCACACAGGTACAGCGCCAAGCACTCATGGTAATAACACACCTTCGTGTTAATTTCAAATTGATGCAAAGTTTTATATTTACCAGTTTTCAGTCAATCCTTATCTTGGATATTTTGCAATAATGAAACGCCGAGCTTAGCAGTTCCATGGCCTGCATCTGAGTTACTCAAGATAAAACGTATAGAAGGCAGGCTTTGAAAACAGTTTATCTTTCCATATGTACTCTCGAGAAGAGCCGCAATCTCTCCAACTTTTATCTCTTCAATACAGAACTAATGCTGTAGTCTGATTGTACCAAGCTTCAATGTGCTCATGCATGTAAACGCCGTCGTGCACAAAGGTGCGCTAGCTATATGTGTAGTGTGAATGCGTAACCTGCTGTATTGCACTGCAAGCATGGGGAATAAATGAGGGCTTATATCTAGGCAGTAGAAGAAACCTACAAAGAGAACTTAGGGGCCGATCACAATGGCGGGCGGATTGCCCCCGCCGGGCCGGCGGTGGTCACCGCCGGCCCGGCGGGTGCGATCCGCCCGCTATCCCGACAGCAAAGACCCCCCGCCACATCATGATGGCTGGGGGGTCCGCGGCAGACGGAAAGACCGTCTGCTGCTTTTCCGCCTGTCGACGAGTGCTAAATATGGTGGCGGTGTCTGGAAGACACCGCCATCCATATTACGATGCAGGCTGAGAGCAGCCTTTCCATGGCAGCATTGCCGCTATGGAAAGGCTGGCAGTTCCTGCTGTTGGGGGCCCGTTGCGGACCCCCAGGGTGTTGGAGGGGTGGGGGGTGCACATGGGGGGTACCTATGGTACCCCCCTGCATTTGCATGTGCAATGTGGCAGGTACCGCGCGGTGCCTGTCACGTTGTGCATGTAAAGGCACGACATGTATATTTTACAGTGCGGCGGGCGCATCACAATACGTATGGCGGGACCGCCGCACCTATGGCGGGCCATCCTTTTTGCAGCTGCGATGGCGGGCGGACTTTGTCCGCCCGCCATCGTGATCGACCCCAAAGATATTGGATCACTGTGCATGAGCACCGGTTAAATTACACAAGATCACATTCATGTTTTGAGGCACGGGGAGAAGTGATGTGCCCAGAATCACAGGATTTTGAGCACGCCGAGATTCAATCATGGTTCTCAAATTCCAAATTGTGCAGTTCTGGTTGTAACGCCACAGTCAACCCTGCAGCTGGACAGACATGGAGATTAAGACGCACAGCGCCATTAAACGGAGCCTTGCTGGTGGTCTTGTACGACTGAAGCGCCAGGGACAGGCCGGCATACCCACCATAGACCTGAAACACGACACGTGCTCAAGTACACAAAGACAACAAAAAGAGCGCTTTGAGGGGAGGGATAACAAGCATCGATCTCTTAGCTTTATGGGGCCATGTGTTTCACATGGCCCCATAAAGATAAGAAAGTGCTTTGCGACAGCAGCAAAGCAGGCGACCCAGTCTGGATGGGAAGCCAAAGGGAGGCAACCCAAACAGCTAATTTCCAATGGCAGCCCACCGTTTACCATAAACGGTGACGCCAGCCAATGGAAATAAGGGGCGGGACTTCAAGCCCTCTTCTCAAACTCCTCGTTAACAATAAATCTCGCCGAGCGAGCAGCGCATGCGCTGCAACGCTAGGCGAGACCTAAAAATGTGTTGTCTAATAGATGTAAAGCCAGGCGTACATTCACAACCTCACAAAAAAGTATAATCACTTATGATGAAAATCAATGTCTAAGGAGAGCGCTTGGTTTGCTTTACTGTCTTCTAGGATTTAGGTCATTTCATTTTTTATTCAAAAATTATTTACAACATAGCAGGGTGTGGTAATTAAATCAGTGCCCTAAACTAAAAAGTATGGTCATTGAGGAAAACAATGTGCTTTTCTCAGCTCAGTAGTTCAATTTCTAGATTGTGGTCACGTTTTAAACTGATCTACAAGGGTATAATCATCTCCTACTTAACACAGCAAATGTATTGTGCACCAATAGTGTCTATACTGCTTTTGTATGAAATAGTACCTGTCAGGGAGAGTGCAGTGCTCCTGTCTCTCCTCCCTTAAAGATAGCCGCGGCCCGTGCAGGCAAGAGCGGTGGGGCGGTGGGGCCTGGTGAGGGGGGATTTCGACAGACAATGATGAGGGAAAATGAAATAAATAAATAATTTTCCCTCATCATCGTCCGTCAAGATCTTCCTCCCCCCCACCCGTCCCCACTGCTCTTACCTGCACGGGCCGCGGCTGCTTAAATATGAGAGAATTTATAAAACATTGACAAAGAATAATTCAGCTCCAGGCTTTTAGGAAGGGTAATGTATCGGAGTAGTAAGGAGTATTTAGGTTTCAAAGATGGGCGGTAAGCGTTTTTAGGGTACAGGGATGGGTTGTGTATAGGGGTAAAAAGGGTTTTTAGGATTCGGGGATGGTTAGTGTATAGGAGTTGTAATTGGTTTTAAGGTTCAGAGATAGGAATTGCATAGTTGCCGTGAGGGGATTAGAAAGAATAGGTATTGGTGTTTTAAAATTGATATAAATATATTTAAAAAGTAAATTTCAATATTTACAATATTTAAACATTTTAAAATTAATTATTCAATTTCATAATAATTTAAAAAAATAAAATACAATTTAACAATACATTTAAATACTCAATACCCATTACTGAAGCAGCAAAGAAAAATCTGCATGTGTGCCTGGAACATCAAAGGCCTGGCCAGCAAGGCAATGGACCACGAGGTATTAAACTATTTGAAAACATTCGACCTTATATTACTACAGGATACTTGGGAGGACCAAGCAATAGAAATACAAGGGTTTACGCCACAACTGGTTCCTGCAATAAAGGGTCTAAATATGGTCATCGGTCAGGTGGCCTGATAATATATGCCTCAATATCCACAATAGGAGCTATCCTTCCAGTAAAGGCGCTCATAGCGGGCCCCAAGTGCCATACAAGCGGTAACAACAACAATTAACTTTAACGAAGAAGAATTGCCAATCACAATAATCAACACATACTTACACCCGAAGCACAAGTTAAAAGCTGGTAAAGAACTAATTAAAGAATTGTTAAGAATTTCAGAAGAGGGCAACACAGAGAACATCATACTAGCAGGCAACTTTAATCTCTACCTCCTTGGCACTGCAAGTAAAAACGAGCTATTATGGGACCTGTCCACAGAGTGGGAAATCCCGAACCAGGGGCCAGCACATTCAAACAAGCAAACGAGAACATCAACTTATTTACTCCAAGAACTCGAACATCTAAATCTGAGGGCTTTAAATGGCTGATTTACTGAGGATTATCCATCGGCCCCAACTTTTTATTCAACAACCTCCACCTCTCATCTTGACTATACCTTTGTCACACTCCCCTTGTTTCATACCATTCTTTGTTACCAGCTAGGAGATAGCGAGCTAAGTGATCACTTACCGCAAGAGGTGCAATTAAAAGCAAACGTCAAATATCTAATGGAGGCGAGCAAATGTATTGGCACAGAATACACTACTGATTTCAAACTGTTAAAGTGCAGCCCGCTTCGATTGAGGAGCTATCCAAATCTGCAAAGAGCCTCTTTCGCCAAAGAAAATGATATGACGACTCATTCCCTTACTGCATGGGAGAACTTTACAAAGGCTCTTAGGGATAAATTTGCCACCAGAATTGGAACGAAAACAGGAGCAACAGTGATTTCCCTATCTGTAAACATAACCACCCCTCAGATCAGAAGACTCAAACACTCAATAAACCAAACTTTAAGGCAGCTACGCAGGGACGCTCAAAATCTAGCCCTACAAAGCAACCTCCGGAAATTGAAGGCAACACTAAAAAGAACAAAATGGGACAAAAAAGGCAAGGAAACGAATCATTTTGGGCAAGGATATTGCACGATTCAAAACTTAAGAACAGTGCCCGGTTTTGGTGGACAATTAACAGCCTTTGGCGGCCAGCCAATCAAGGAATAAATGCACATATCACAGAGAAAGACTGGGCAAAATTCTTATATTATCACTTTAATAATATGAAACAAGAGGTGAAATAGACTGGGGAAGAAACCCATGTTAAACAAAGGGACAGAGGTAATACATCCAGGGAGGACACACGTTTCGGCGCCGTTCAGAATAGACAGATACACCTCAGGGCTGAGGTGGCAGCAGGTCTAGAAGCATCACAAAACAGCGATGAAGAATGCGACGGAATAACAGCGCTACAAATCGAGACACAAATAGCCAAAGGAAGGCTGGAAGGTGCCCCAGGCCCTAATGGAATATCACCAATTCTGTACAAACATGACTCAGAGTATTGGAGCAAAGCACTTGTACTAGTCTTTAATGAGATATAGGAAACACAAACCATCCTGGAATCATGGAAGGGATCCACGATCAGCCCCATCTATAGCAGGGAGATAAGACCAACATAAACAACTACCGGTTCGTCGCCTTAATCGACATAGAAGCTAAGTATTACGCAGGAGTGATCCCGGAAGAATCAACAACTTGGGCCTCGTCAAAATCCATCATCCCCATAAATCAGACTGGGTTCTGCAGACAAATGGGAACCACCACTAACACTGTGGCTCTGGCATTGCTGACTGATGCCGCCAAAGTGGCAAAGCAACCACTATTCCTATGTTTTATAGATTATAGCGCAGCATTCGATCATGTAGACCTCGCTAGATTATGGCAGAAAGTGAAAAAATGGGGGATACCAATGGCCCTCCTAAACCAGCTGATCTTATTACAGACGGAAACCTGGGTTAAAATCAAGCTGGGAGCCGGGACACACCTCTCTAGGTGAATCAACACCTCTAAAGGGCTAAAACAAGGGTGTGTCTTAGCACCCTTGCTCTTTAATCTCTTCATGGCAGACCTCCCCGGGGAGTTGGACACATGTTTATCACATGCCCCGAAACTAGGAAAAATGCCCCTTTCCAACCTTTTATATGCGGATGACCAGGTCTTAATACGCAGAACTCCAATCGGATTGCAGCACCTCCTGGACACCACTAACAACTTTTCGCAAGACAACGCACTATGCATTAACCTAAACAAAACAAAAACCATGGCAGTAAATTATTCCAGGAAGAAAAAGCTGAATTGGTATTTGGATGGGCATAGCCTAGATTTGGCTACAGAATATAAATATCTAGGAGTCTTACTGGATAGCAGAGGTTCGTATAAACCTCAGCTGGAGGCCCTGCGCCGGAAAAGGCAACACAACTGCCTTAGCAATGAGACCTCTAAAGAAAGCCCTACCAGATTTAACCCTAGACCCTCTTCTACAGGTCATCCGGGCGAAGCTACAACCAATGCTAACAAATGGAAGCAAACCAATGCGAGGTAGAGATGCAATCGCCTTGGACAAAAGTATCACCAGCCCTTATAGAACGAACTTTCATCTCCCGACCTACGTGTCTCCAGCCAAAATTCGCCTAGAATTTGGCTTACAGAAACAGTCAGTGGAAAGGAGGGAGGCATACATAAAAAGCTGGCATAAGATTAGAGGAGCTGAGCCAGGATCATTAAATTCACACATCTGGACCGAATTGACAGGTCATGGAAACTCACTCGCTAGAGAGAACCTCTTCGACTCATTATCAAAACTAGGGCTAACTAGCCTGTGGGCCACCTCTACAACCCATCAGAGCTTCAAGAAGGAAGTGACAAATGCAATAAAAATTGTATACGTAATTGAAGACAAAGAAACCCTGGCAAAAATGGCACATGACTGGTCTGTGCTCAATGACTACAAAGTCCTTAAACCACAAACTTATTTAAGTACAGGCTTCAAAATGAAGACATAAGAAAAAATGTTAAGACTACGCCTCGGCATCTTACCGATCCTCCTACACCTACCCCCCTGGAAAAGGATATTAGGAGAGCAAACCTGTCGCCTCTGTGGAACGGGAAATGAGGACCTTGTGCATGTTATCTGTATTTACCCAAGCCTAATAGACATTAGACGCACTCTACTTCGTCCAACCTTCAAACAGTACGGCATTAGGACCTGCAGGCAGGCAGTGAAGCTATGCTTCAACCCTAATGCCACCCAATTAAACTGCCGCCTCACAAAGTTCTTCGTCATAGCGGAAAAGAGACTTACTCAAACACTGCCCCTTCACGAAGGCACGAGGGCAAAGAAACAATCTACACAGGAGGCTACTGATTGCTAAGTAGTAAAAATCAGGAAACTACAATAACACATAGTGGATGAACTCTGTACCATTTTTAGATAAATAGAAATTTGGGAAAATCCAAACACACGGAACTTCGAATATCCCTTTCCTCAAAGGAAAGCATGACACATGAGATCTCGTCAGAACAGGACTAGCTTAATTGAAATTCCACCTCAGAAAGGAAGGAATTTGCATGTGTGGACAGGCTACAAGAACTCCTACTCACACAAAATTTCTTGAAATTTATAAGACTGGCAGAAAGAAATTTGACTATGCACAAAACTGCAGTAACAGGACACAATCTTTACGCATTTTGTTCCCCCATTGAGCACTTTAACTTTCTGTGCTAGTTAGCCTATAGTTCAATTGGTTATCTAGCACAGCGTCTGTTTTTACTCCTGAAGCTTGACACTAGACTCAAGATAACATCACAATAGAACAGCTCGAGTGGTTCACTGGGAATCGGATATGGGCACGTTTAATATTGATTCGCCCTACTCCGTGGCCATAACCGATGAGGGGATACAGTTGTTCAGCACTTTAATTGAGCAAATTATAAAGTGTGTACTAATTTGGCTAATTTGCACCAGTCATGTTTACGCCTAAGCGCTTTAATTAAGCAAGCCTTGAAGTGTATATTGATTTGGCTAATTTGTACTGGTCATGTTTACATCTTGATGCACCGGCACTTTAACTTGCCAAGCTATGGTAACCCAGGCATGGTCTCCTTCTCACGCCGCATTACCAGTGATCTCCCTGTTAGCGAACTGCACATTATGGTACATCTGCACATGGTGCAAAAATCAAAAAAAGGATGGATTTTATGTGGTTGTAATGTAATGTTCTTATTTTTAATTGTGAGTTTTAATTAACTGAAAAATAAACTTACTTAGTTACTTACTTTTGGCCGATAACTGTGTCACTTTTAATAAGTTTCCAATATCTGTTCAAAATACTCCTCAGTCTCTGATGGTAAGCCTGTGATAAGACGAATCTGGTTGGTGTCACCTGCTTGTGCCTTATTTTTGCGTGTGCTGAATAGTAACTCTACTCTCTTTTTTGCATTTGCCTTCTCCTTAGCTGTGTCTAGGACTGCCTCACTGTACCCTTTCATCCAGAGTATTTTATTTAAATCCTCCTGCACCCCTTTCAGGGTTTCCTCATTGCTACAATTCACTTCATATGAAGATTTTCTATGTAGGGAATGCTGTTTTTTAATTTGGTTGGGTGGAAGCTGCTGGTATGTAGTATGGAGTTACCCATGGCCGTCCCCCTAATCTGTCTGTATGTCTGCTGTTCAAAAATAAAGAAGTTACTCTTGAGACACCACTCCGTCATTTCAATGAGCCTACGTGTATGTTGGTGAAGGTGTATAGGTCTAGTGTCAAGATAGTATTTAAGAGCTCTGATACCATCAGAATGTCTGATGCTCGTAAACAGTGCCATAGCATCCATCATCATAAGGACATTGGCGTCATCCCACGTTATATCGTATATCCTACGGAGAAAGTCGCCTGTGCCCATTATAAAAGAGGGTAAGTTCCGAACATGGTCTTGAAGGAAATGGTCTATATATCATGAGGTGTTCTCAAATAGTCCCCCTATAGCCGAAATGATGGGTCACCCAGGTGGATTCTGGACATTTTTGTGGACCTTTGGGATCAAGTATAGAATGGGGGTGACCGGATGTTCTACCCTTAGATATCAGAATTCTTCCTGTGATATCAGACCAAGACCTCTCCATTTATATAAGTCCCTATGACATTTTTCTTTTGTTTCTTTTAGTCTCGATGGGCTACCTTTGCAGTAACACTCTTTGTCTTGAAGTTGTTTATTTGCCTCATTTGTATACATCTCGAGGGGCCATAAAACTATATAGCCTCCTTTATCTGACCATCTTACTACTACATCTTTTCTATCTTTCATTTTTGTGACATGTGAATACCTACGTGTTCGATTGGAATCAGTGTCCCTGAAATCATGACTAGATTCAATAGCTTAAGATTTGAAATTACTGATTCCGCAAAAATATCTAAGGAGTCTCTAGGCATCACAGGTATAAAGATAGACTTGGGTTTGAAAGGCGTCAGTACACTCCCATAAATATCCAACCCCATAGCAGTGGCTAGTTCAATGGTCGATTTGGTAGTGTTCTCATATTCTGTCCCACTTTTCAATTGGTCAAGTTCATGGAGTAGTTGCATATCTCCTACTACTAAATTGCTCATTTCTTGATGCCCTTGAGTGTGATACACTGACTGGTTAGGTCTGCTAGCAAAATACTTGTGTAGTTTTAATTTCCTCACACATTTGAAGAAGTCTATTCTGGTCTGTCCGTAGTCAAAATCAGTCGGTGAACAATACGAAAGTCCCAAAGATAAAATCCTTTCTTCATCCTTACTTAACTCCATGTCTGTAAGATTTATTACTGTGTTGGTGTTGTCTATATCTATCATTGTTTGTTCCGTGTCTGTTTCAGCTTGTCCTTTTGATTGTGGACCTTTGCGTCAGTTATTTCTTTTGCTTTTGCTTTTCCTCTTCCTTTTCCCTTTTTGTCCTTTCGTTGTGGTCGGGGTCTGAGATTGAGTGTCCGATCTAACCGTAAAAAACGTATGACTTCTACTACAGTAGGGATGTCTCTACTAGAATTTGCTCCTCCTGTTGCACTACTTTCATCTGGATCCGTTTCCACCTCCGAGCT
Organism: Calotriton arnoldi; assembly: GCA_963921515.1. Taxonomy (NCBI): domain Eukaryota; kingdom Metazoa; phylum Chordata; class Amphibia; order Caudata; family Salamandridae; genus Calotriton; species Calotriton arnoldi. The sequence continues at coordinate 3,658,773 of CAWUFW010000416.1, read as the reverse complement.
GAGTTCAGAGCTCGTTTCTCTATTCTGAAATTGCGGGGTTGTCAGCACCTTATCAGACAGTTGTTGTCTGCTCATGTTATCAAATAGCCATGAGAAAGTATATATCCGGCCCTTCTGGTAGTCTACTTTGTCCCGCAGAAATTTAGTGGCTTTATGGTAATAATCTGCTCATACTTCTGTAGTTTTGTATTCATTTCAGTTTCATATTTGAGCAGTTCAGCTTTATTTAGATGTTGACTAATTTCACTTTGGAGTGTTTTTATTTTTGACAGAATGGTTTCTCTATCACTCGTGGCATATTTAAATAATATTTTCATCATGCGCTGTGACGATTCTGCACTGTTGTCAGCCCAATCCATCAACATGCTGGGATCTGGATTTCGTAGGTGGGAGCTATGAGGATTCGTAGTACCTCTGGATTCGTCCTACGTCCAAATACTTCTGGAGCGATTTGCACTCCGGCCACTTTGATATTTCATCTTTCTAAGATTTTCTAATGCCTTTAATTGAACACTTAGGGGCCGATTCCGATCTCGGCTGGTAGGGCACCGAATCAAATTCGGCTTAACCGGATCCGATTCGGAGCCCTCTTTCCCGACCGATTCGTACGTGCGTCCGGGCGAGCGAGTACGATGCGAGCGCTCGCGAAATCGCCGACCGACTCGTACGCGGGTCCGACCCGCTCCGACCGACTCACACGGACACGGTTCGCACCGCGCAATGGAGACGTTCCCCGGCCGGGCAAGTACGATGCACGCCTCGAGCAGTCCGACCGACTCGCGCCGTCCGGCTCGAAAGAGCAGTCGGAGCCGGACTTTGGGGGTCCGTGTCGGACCCCCCTGTACGCGTAGCCGTGCGAGTCGCACACAGGGGGGACCCATGGGTCCCCCCTACCTGTGCATGTACGGCGCGATTCGCATCGACGCGTACCCGCTGTAGGGGGCGCCCTTGTTCGCCTCGCACCCATTGAGTCAATGGGAGCCCGCGTACGCGTTGTACGACCGGCTCCCATTGACTTCAATGGGAGTCCGACCAAATCGAGTCCGATAGCATGCGTACGCATCGTACTCGTTCGGTCGGGCTGCTAGGGTCCGATTCGGTCGGAAATCTCTCCGGGTCCGGCTCGGTCGGAGTGATTTCCGGCCTGAATCGGAATTGGCCCCTTAGTGTCACTTCTTGTGAGTTTACCACCGCATCACCTCTTGCCCCCTCTGAGACTGTAACTCGGTCATCATTGAACATCAATTCCGCTGCTTGCTCCTGTTCACACAGCCATTCTTCAGCCATCCTGTAGGATTCGAAATGTCAGCTCACACCAGCATAACGTTGCGATAATCACAACAAAACTACCTTTCCCATCAGCCACTTCTGAAGGCATACGCACACACGGACCCCGGAGAAAGTGTACCTGTCTGTTTGCTTTTCTGGCTGCGGGGAGCTCCGCGCTATAATTGCCAATATTCAATCCACTGTTGCCGGTCAGCACAGTGCTACTGATCGAGGCAGTGTCAGTGTAGACGATACCAGCTTACTCGTCAATATATCCGCTCCACTCCTGTGCCACAGCATCCAAGAAACAGGCACCAACACGCTGGGTGAGATTACTGAATTTATTTCACAGAAGGCTCCTGACGCGTTACAGTGGAGAGACCACCTTGCTCACATAGCTCAGCGCCATTTAGAATATATATATATATATATATATATATATATCTCCAAAGCAGTATTCCACCTGGGGCCAGCCGAACTCGCGGCGGGTGCAACCGGGAAGCGGTGGTGGAAACCGCTTATAAAGCAGCAAAAAACAAGGAGTTCATAATACTCCCAAGGTCCGGTGCACTCACGGGGTGTGTATCGTCTATAAACCATCCGCAGACGCGTTTCTGGCTCTTGCCGTCATCAGTGCGGAAAAGCCGTCAATAAAACAAACACAGTCATTTAAAACGGTCCTGCCATATGGTTGGTGGATCCTTGGCCAATGAAGGACCAGCCATGGGGCGTCACCGTCTTCATTATTTATTGCCTAATGCAATTTCTATGGCGCTCCCATCGCTAAAAAAATCAATTGGCAGCCGTGATAACTGTGCCTGTACATCCCCTCGCCTGCCGCTATATATATATATAATTTAGGTATATGTACTTTTTAGATTAATATTGATATGTTTACATTAAATAAATAAAAAAACATTAAAAGTAATGCATACCTATTAACCAGTGAAGTAAAGAACTGCAGATGTAAAGGCAGGTCATGTAAATGTACTGCTGATGTAGTGAAATGCGATGTAAAGGCACTCCTGATGAAAAAAATGCAATGTAATGATTCCCAATGTAAATGACTGCGAGTTAATAACTGACATTTCAGCCACTGTTGTGTGACACATGGTGGCACTGTGTGAGTGGCAGGTCTGCATGTTGTTTTTAGGTCATAGCAGTGAGGTAGAGAGGCCCGAGAGCCTGCTGTTTTCAGACAATGCAAATTCATTAGCTGCAGCTGCATAGTCTTGTACTGCGCTCTCCAGCATTTTACCTGCAACATAGCACCGAATTAATAGTGGGTGATGGCAGACACATAAAATGTATTATTAAATCTGCATGGTTTCATGAGAAAACTCAGAAATTTTTTAATTGTCTGATCTTTTATTCTACACTCTCTGCTGGCCACTGCGACAACCTGATTTTTCTTTTCCTTGATTTATAAGCTTCCATTCATAGATTGCTTTACACTTTTGTAATCTGATCATGCTTTCATCATCATCTCAATCCCTGGCAAACCCAACATTATGGGCCTGATTCACAGAACTAACTTACGTCAAAAATGTAAAGTTAGTACTTTTTGGTATTCACAGAATACACTTACTCATTTTGGTATTCACAGAATACACTTACTCATTTTGGTATTCACAGAATGAACTTACTCATTTCGGTATTCACAGAAGTTAGTAGTCCTAACTTTAGGACTCCTAAATGCCTTCTGTGAATACCGAAAGTCTTAAAGTTAGGATTTTTCTCAGTTTAGGAGTAGTAAAGTTAGGACTCCTAACTTTAGGACTTCCTAAATGCCTTCTGTGAATACCGAAAGTCTTAAAGTTCTAACTTTACTACTCCTAAACTGAGAAAAATCCTAACTTTAAGACTTTCGGTATTCACAGAAGGCATTTAGGTGTCCTAAAGTTAGGAGTCCTAACTTTATTACTCCTAAACTGAGAAAAAGCCTAACTTTAAGACTTTCGGTATTCACAGAAGGCATTTAGGAGTCCTAAAGTTAGGACTACTAACTTCTGTGAATACCGAAATGAGTAAGTTCATTCTGTGAATACCAAAATGAGTAAGTGTATTCTGTGAATACCAAAAAGTACTAACTTTACGTTTTTGACATAAGTTAGTTCTGTGAATCAGGCCCACAGAGACCCCACAACAACGTCAAACTGGCCAGGTCACTCTCCACAAACCACTATAACATCAGTGCCGACTACCTTATCCAAGCTTTACTGGTCATGGATCACCATAGGGTGACACTTTGTCAAGAGCATTTGTCAGGCTATCTTTGAGAAGTGCTAGGATGGCACCTCACCCATGTACGGGTGTGAGCTGACATCCAGACACTTCTCGAAGATAGCATGACAAATGCCGTTGACAATGTGACACGCTACCCCAATAAATAGCAAGCCAAACTCTGGAAATGTGCTGTAGGAAACCTAACCTCCCCTCAATTCACTCAGCTTATCCCAATAATCTTAGGGGGTATGGGCGTGTACCGGCAAAAGCCAAAGAGCATACTTTCAAAACTGTATTGGTGACACTGTCAACATTACCAAAGATTTATTTAAGGCTCACAAAGAATTTACATAGTCTCCCTCGGCTCCTACTCAGTGGCTCCATCTCAGCTACTATGAAATAATCTCATGCTGCACTCTTATGGCAAAATAGTCTTCCTTCCTCAGAACAAATAATATTTCCTTCTTCACTTCTGCTTATTTAAATATTCAAGGAGATTCTTATGTATTACAATCAATTGGAACGGGTAGTGATGGAAATTATATCGCACCTCTCTTGTAATGTGCAGCTGTGTCTGTAATCAATACTATCCAACAAAATTTTCTTTTAATATGGTGCTGTTTGGTACATATGCATCATACTACCCAGAATGCTTAACACACTTTAGCCCAGGGTCTCCGTGTCAACATGAAAGACAAGTACCATAGCACTCATTACAACAATCCACATAGAGTGTTTCAACTTTTCTTTAGTAATTAGTACATTCAATAATTTGAGGGCCGGAGCCAGGTGTTGTTTTTCATAGAAGCTTGTATTTTCAATTGGTGGAAAACAGCCAGTCAGGAAAGTACAGTCGACACGTGTTTCGTCACGCCAGTGACTTTTTCAAGGCTGTAATCATGTACATATCAATCGATCGACACATCATAAAAACATGTTAATCTCAAATTTACTTAACAGATGCGTGTTAAAAAATTATATCCATATACTGTAGACTTAGGCTAGGAAGGAAAGATCGTGGAACCTCAGTCCACATGCCAGTTTTAGTGATTCCTAGTTAACCGTTGTGAACATCATGCAAAAAATGATAGGAATGATTGGAGAGTTGGTCCCGTGTAATCTCATTATACATGCACGTCGTCAATCCAACAAAAATTTGTGATAAAAAGTGATGCTGTATAGATGAAAGGAAAGTTGAGAGATACCATTAACCCTGTGAGTATGAACTTGTGAGGCATTAATCCGTCACAAGGTCAAGTAACATGCAACTCTGTGAGTAGAATAGTGTAGACCGACAGATGACCAGAAATCGAATTTATGAAACTGACCTAAAGCAGCAGTGCAAAATCGCTGATCCTATATGGTGATCAGGTTGAGTAGTCTAGATGAAGTAATGGCTGCTAAGAAAAGATTTATATATAAGATTGCGAACATTCAATACAGGCCAAAAATGAAAACTGTACATGTGCTCAAGAGTAAGAATTTACATATGATAAAGATTCCCGAAGAGACCTTTGCAATATAAATGTGATGAAGTTGCCTCTTTTGTAGTAATATTCTGAGTAAAGGCTTATAGGCGTAGTATCGCGTAATTGCCACGTATGGTCCTAAAGATAAATCATGGTGTTAAAAGTAAATCTTCAAGTCACTTTGTCTGTAGACATCTAGACACAAACCAACCATCAGAGCATCCACTCACCCTGAAAGTGGAGGACGTCTGTACCGTCCTACTGTAATTAGTCTCTTCTGAAAGTGGTGACTGTAGAGACGAGCCCTGACGCCATTAACGTCCTCCTATTGCCCGTCCTTAGAAAGCCGTGAGGTTACAAGCAAGCCATGATAAGCCCCCTATGTTTGGATAATGAGTCCTCAGTTACTTGTGGTGTATGAACCACATAACAATAGACAAATGATTTGCCCCACAAAATCGTCAGAGAATGAACAAGTACCTCCTATAGGCCTATCTAAATGTGAGTATCTTAACCGAACCTCTTATATCTATTGTACCGTTCAGTGGTTAATATTAGGGAGGACCTGGTAAGTCACCAATGAGCATTTACAAGTCATCCCTTCTTGTGGTTATGACTAACAAATATATTTTATTGTTTGTTTCTATCAAAATGACATATTGTACATATATAACATGTTTACGACTAGCATGTATCGTTGTTAATAAATATTGAAATCAACTCGATATCTTTAACATTTGCTACAATAGTACTCTCTGAACCAGTGTTCTTCTCTTTTAAAGATATAAAGAGATCTTAAAGTGGTTTCCGCGTAAGTTCTATATATCCAACTTAGCAGGGTATATTTAAGTATTTACAAAAAAGTGTCCGCAAGTAACACGTCATTCCACTCGTGACGGACAGTCCCAAAGCTTTTATATACTTTACGCTAAATGCTACTGATGGAGCAGGGAAAATAATTTTTTTAACCCCTAACAAATTTTATAAATAATTAATAAAATGTTCGTTTAAATGTATTAATCAACACTGTATGTGTGGGAAAGGTAACATGCCAATGTGTGTGCTAAATAATCTATTAATGGATGTCCGTGTGTCTAATTATAACGTAAAAATAAATGCGTACTAATTAAAAGTAAATGCATGTTTTTGTGCTTCATAGAAATAAAACGTGTCGTTGCAAAAACAATAGTGATGGTAAGTAAGGAACAGCTTAAATGTTGCTTTCTGCTAGGTAATAACTAATTGGGGTACGTAGATGACGGGAGGGAAACGAAAAGGCTATTTTTCTCTATTTTAATTATGTTTTGTTTGCCTCAAATTAGTGCTTCTAAAGTATAACCGAGTGGCGATATAAAATGGCCGCCAGTGGGAAGATGTGCGCAGGCGCAAGGGGACATGTGACACGGGATGAAGTCGGAGAAAAACTAAACCTCGTGATGTTGCTGAGAGGCTAGGATGCGAGAAATGGTCAAGGCTGATGTGACCTAATTGAACTGATAGTGTGCCGTGATGATCAGCAGAAGACCCGTGGGAAACCAGTTTAAGAGAAAGGACAATGACTGCGGAGTTCTCGAATGTATCGAAAGAAGTTACAAATGTACTGATCGAAGCGGATGGAAACATGTCTTGAGCGTATGGGAAAGGAAATGATCCAAGGACCATTGGATCCAAGAGAACTTGATTAAAAGAATGAATAAGATGACATGCATGGACCAATGAAAGAAAAGCGTGTTATTAATGTTGCAACAATTAGTTAGCAAAGTTAGAATTAGGGTATAAGAGGGCCTACTCTTAGTGGGAGGGGGTCAGTCGCAGTCACAGTTAGGAGCGGAGTTGGAGAGTCGTGTTGGTGTTGGTGGCTTCCAGTGCTGGGTGGTCCTGATCGATCCCTTACTGAGCGGGAGATGCTGAAAGACTGTTAGATGAGACGGGTTGCAGGTAGCTGATGCTGACGAGCTGAAGTTGCTGTTGCTGTCTTAATTTTCCAGTTGAGTATGAGATTCAGGTTATTTCTAATTCATAAACTTAGGTTAGAAATCATTAGGCTAAATTAGAAAGGTAGGCAGGTAATTAGGGTTTTGGCTTCATGACAAAAATTTCCTTTCTGCAATAAATTGATTATGCTTAATAAATATTTGAATTTATGAATGAATAATTGAATAAAGTTTAAATTCTTTCTCATGCTTTTAAAAATTATATAAAATTTAAGATTCTTTAAACCAAAATGACTCAGTGGTTATTTTCCTAAATGATTGTGACATCAGTAATTGGTTATTGTGATTCAGCTGGTCTTAATCACTATGAACTAATTTCTTACATGAATGATTCATCGACAAAACAATGAGCAGGAATATCTTAAGAAATAACTAAAAGGAAGCGACAAGTTAAGGTAATAAGATATCCCGGCTCCTTCCAGCGGTACATAAATGGTGTTCTCCATTTAGTTCTCATGCTTCTCCTAGGAGTACAGAATTTCATAAAGGTGTAAAGGAAATCCAGGTGTGTGCGTGTGTGTTAGGCGATGTTTATGGGCCCCATCGTCATGTGGATGTGAGAAAATATAGTTTGCCCCTGGATGACCTATAAGTGACCTGGGAGGAGAATAGTTTTAATGTACGCGCTGCATCAGATTTCTTGGTAGCAGAGTTATGGTTTTCTATAGATTAGTTTAGTGATTATTGTTTATTGATTATTGATTATTTTTTGATGACTAACACTATATGTTGAGTCGCGTTATGTTATATGTGAGTTTTCACGCTTCTGGGATGTAGGAAGTGGAACACGTGTGGCAAGAGAAGTCACATGGAATTTGGTACATGGTCTGAATTCATTTTGGTAATAACGCAGGTTCTGTTATGTTAGGGATTTTCTGTACGAAAAGTGTGTAATTGAAATAGCAAATCACGTTTACTTGTGAAACTTTGGCCTTAATTCTCAGGAGCCTAGTCACCACATGTGTCTTATCCCCAGAGAAACGAGTAAATTGTTTGTTTGAAAGAAGGGTAAGGTAGAGGGAAGTGCTACTTTATCGGCGAGAGTAAATAATTCTGTGGTAGGGTAGAGGTAAGCGCTGCCTACTGGAAATACAGGATTCTTGTGTAAAAGGACAAAGCTGTCACTTTTGTTTAGCGAATCAGACTATGGAATTGTTTTAATTGTTGTAACTAACGAAGAAAACAGCGAAAAGAAAAAAATTGACGATAAATTTTGTAAAGGAGGGGTAAAAGAGCAGAAGTGACGTAGAACAGTGCCGCGCTAGGATTGGATAGTGCGCTAGTCACGTGAACACAGAGCAGGAGTGACGTAGAAAAGTGCCGCGCTAGGATTGGTTGGTTCGCGGACGGAGGGAATTGTTCTGATTGGTAGGTTAGTGTGAGTCGCGCTGTAATTGGTCGAAGTTCCGTACACAGAACAGCGTTAGCGTAAAGAGAAAAACAAATAGAAAACATGCCGTATTACCAGTATGAAAGGGAGAGAACGTCATGGACAACAAAATTAAAGAATTTCTTTAAGAAAGACAAAAAGGTTGTGACTAGAGAGGGACAAGTAATTCCTCCGCCGAAATCAGCAGCTTCACATATGATGCTGAAATATGGATATCATACGTGAATATGGTTGGAAAATTGGGCAAAATATACGAAGAATGATGGTGCTTTAGCTTTCCCTGAGAATGGTTCATTTAGTGTAGCGGTTTTGCGAAATTTGCGAGAAAAAATGTGTAAATTGGAACCCAGACCTAGACCAACACAGTTTGAGGCTTTGACGGAATGGGAAGATGAGATGTATGAACGAGAGAGATTCAGAGGAATGAGAGATCATGAGTTTATGCCTGGAAGATTGTGGGGAGTAAATCATGAGGACAGAATAAAACGATGGAGATGTGCTAACATGACAGGAGGTTTGTTTCCAGCTTTTACAGTTGAGGAAGGGACTAAGAAAAAGCGGACTGAGAAAAAGAAACATATAGAGAGAGAAAAGTATATGCATGAGAGCGAAACGGATGACGAGTTGCTGGAAGATATTTTAAATAGAAATCCACCTCCGTATCAGCAGAGTTCTACAGTGGTGACACCAAATGCGCCGCTAATAGAGACTATGCGAAATAAAAGCCTGGAAAAGAGAATTGAAGTAAATAGGTCACAAGAACAAATGAGAACTTCTCAAAATGAAGGAATAGAAAGCGACAATGCAAGCGAATTAGCAAGGACCACAAAAGAACTAACTGAGAAGATTAGAGAATTAACGAAAAATATGGAAGCAGTTACTGTGCCTGTAACAATAGGTCCAGTAATACCCGTTTTTGAGAATCAGAAAATTGATGAACGATCTTTGGTAATTCCCATGAGTTCACAATTTCAGAGAGAAAAGGAAAGGATGGAACAAAGTGCAAGTACAAGTAATTTGGCTAGTACTTACAGACCAAGTCCACCTACAAATTTGACGGTAAATGAGTGCAATGGTAGGAAAATGCATATGGTAACAGAATCTGCAACAGAAACCCCTGAAAAGAGTGGTAATTGGATAGAACTAAATAATACACCCATAGGTCCGACTCCTGATGAGTTAAATGAGTGGATGAAGGCATTTAAAATAAAAGAACCAGAAGAAAAACCATTAGATGTAATTAGGTTAAAAATCGATATGGAAGAATTAATTCTAGGAACAATTGGTACCGAAAAGATAAAAAATTACCAGGATGATGAAATAATGTTTCTGTGCAAAAGTATTACATGGAGGGCAAAGAATTTACATGACAAACTAGAAGAAGTAGCCAGTGAGATTGGAATAGACTTTGCGAAAGTGAAAACGTTGCAGAAACCATACAGAGTAGACTTTTGTGAAAAGGATATTGAAAATTTGAACACGGCAGGAAGGCTGACACAGATAAAGGAGTTAATTGTGTTGTTGCGAAAATGGGGTGATGTGGACAGATGGAAGGTTAGATGGACAAAGAAGAATGAGAAAACTACAGACAAAGGTTCATTGGCCTTTATGATAACTGAAAAGGAATCTGTTGCCAAAGAATACCCCATGAGAGAAACTCCAGGTGGTAGTTACGTGCATGTTCCCTGGACTAGGCAGGACATACTGTCATTTACCAATGACTTTCCAAAGTTAAGAGAGAAGCCAGTTGAGTGGTACCGACAAGTAGAGAGGTTTGTAAAAGTCTCAAAAGTGTTGTGGATAGATTTAGATGGATTGTTTGACATAGTGGTACCAACAGATTTGTGGTCAGAATGTAAGATTACAGTTGACTGGCCAACTACAGAATATCCAAGAGATCCTAAGACAGGAGCTCCAGGTCCTGATGTGATGAAGAAGTACGATAAGGTGATTACCTTTTTGAAGAATAAGATTCCTCCTAAAGAGACAGATTGGGTAAAAATCGATAGAACTACACAGGAAAGTAAGGAGTCTGTACATGCATATTATGAGCGATTGTTATTGGTTTTCAAGCAGTATAGTGGTTATGAAGAATTGAGTGAAAAAGACATGAGTCATTTTGTATACCGATTTGTGTTTGGCCTGAAACAAGAAATAAGTGATATGATTAAGCAACACATGATAAACTGGCAGAATGGAAGTGTAGATGAGGTGCTGAGGTATGCTAAGTATTGTAGTGATGAAATAGAGAGTAAACAGCGTAAGTTGAAAGAGAAGGCAATGTGGGCACAGGTGAAGGTGGCAGAAAAACAAGAAGCTCAATTGGACAATAATAATGGAAATGAGACAGGACAGAATAAAATGCGACCGAACATAGGTAAAGGAAAGGGTCAAGTGAGTCTAGAAGAGGCAAAGAAGAAATGGCATGTCATAATTGCGGAAAATTAGGGCATTGGAGAAACGAGTGTAAGTTCCCACCTAAACCTAATCCGGAACATCAATCATTAACTCCACAGGTGCAGAATGAGGTAGTTGTTCAACAAAGTCAGGTGCCGCAACCACCACTTCCCAACACTGTTAACCAACAAAGATACAGTACAGAAACAGGATTCTACGGAGGAGAGCAGGTAACACAGTTGCCGCGAGCAGCTAACATTTCTCAGTATTGGTTGCGTCAGAGTGAGGATGACCCGGATGAAAGATTCTGACTGTGCCCAGGAGAGGGGAAAGAGTGCGTGCTTGGCGCAACTCTAGAGGTAGATCAGTCTGGTCCCTTTGTGGATGGAGAAGTGAATGGTGCAAATGTAACATTCCTTGTCGATACTGGAGCTACCCGTTCTACTGTTAGATCAGTGGAAATTCCAAACCTTCCTCTCTCAGGTGAATACATCCAAGTAGTAGGAGTAGCCAATCAGCAGATTAAAACCCCACTTACTGAATTGGTGGAAGTAAAAATTGGTTCTTTTAGTAAAATGCATAAATTTGTAGTGTGCGATTGTAGTCCTGTAAATCTTTTGGGTCGTGACCTCTTGTGCAAGATGAACTGCACAATTTATTGTACGCCAGATGGAATTGGATTTCAGACTTCAGATGAAGATGTTTTGTATAAAGTAACTTTGATGAATCAGGAACCTGAAACGAATGGTTTGTTTCCTGCATTTGATGCAGAAAAACTTCCAGAAGAACTAAAAAGTGCAGTAAAAGAAAGTGTGTGGGATTTTACAGGAGAAGACATTGGATTAATGAAAGAAGTTGATCCCGTAAAAGTGACAGTAAAAGAAGGGACAACTTACCCGAATACGCCACAGTACAAATTAACTCCAGAAATAATTGAAGGAATAACTCCTGTGATAAATAAAATGATTGAACAGGGAATTCTAAAAGAAATCATGAGCAGTCCATGTAATTCACCTATTATGGGACTGAAAAAGCCAAATGGAACATATAGAATAGTACAGGATTTGAGAAAGATCAACAAAATAGTTGTGCCTTGTTGTCCAATAGTGCCAAACCCTGCAGTAATTCTATATCAAATTCCACATGAAGCTGAGTGGTACACTGTGATAGATTTGTGTCACGCATTTTTCTCTATTCCTTTGCATCCAGATAGCCAGCCATTATTTGCGTTCCGGTTTGGAGAGCGTATTTTGGCATGGTGCCGAATTCCTCAGGGGTATACAGAAAGCACCTTAATCTTTAATCAGATTCTAAAGAATTCTCTGGAAGATTTGAAAATGCCAGAAAAATCAGTGATGGTGCAGTATATCGATGACCTGTTGGTGGCATCGAAAACCAAAGAAGCATGTGTAAGTGATACAATTGCTTTACTGAACCATCTAGAGAAAAGAGGACATAAAGTGTCTCCTTCAAAATGACAGTTTTGTCAGAAAGAAGTCCAGTATTTAGGGCATAAAATTGAGAAAGGAGTGCGAAAGATAGCGACAGAAAGAGTAAGAATGATTCAAGGAATGAGAGCACCAATGACTCAAAGAGAGGTAAGAATGTTTTTGGGAATGGTTGGATATTGTCGACAGTGGATAAGTGGTTTCTCTTTGATTGCAAAACCATTACAAAAATTGACCAAGAAAGATGTAAAAGACCCTTTTGAGTTAAACAAAGAAGAAATGAAATCTTTCAAAGAATTGAAAAAGAAACTGTGTGAGGCACCTGCATTAGGCATGCCTGATTATGAGAAGGATTTTGAGTTGTACTGCAGTGAAAGAGATGGATGTGCGTTTTCAGTACTGGTACAAAAACATGGAACGACAAAAAGACCAATTGCTTATTTTTCAGCTGTTTTAGATCCTATAGCAAAAGCATTGCCTGGATGTCTGAAAGCAGTTGCTGCTACTTGTGTAAGTCTGGAACAAAGTGAAGGTATAGTGATGGGGTATCCACTGAGAGTATATGTTCCCCACTCAGTAGAAATTCTTTTGACAAGAACAAAAACACAGTACATGACACATAGTCGGCTGACTAAGTATGAAAAAGTCATCTTGAGTGCTGAAAATGTGACCATAGATAGATGCATGAATGTAAATCCTTCAACATCCTTGCCAGATGAGGAGAATATAATTGAACAGGACGAAGTAGATCATGATTGTCTGAACGTGCTGGAATATTGCACGAAACCAAGAGCTGACATAAAAGATGAACCGTTAAAGGAATCTGATTATGTCATGTTTGTGGATGGCTCATGCTTGAGAACAAAAGAAGGAGTTTTAAGCGCAGCTTACGCAGTGTGCACAGTGGCAACTGTGATGGAAGCGTCTTGTCTGAAAGGAATAAGGTCTGCACAAGTTGCGGAACTGATTGCTTTGATTCAAGCATGTAAATTAGGAAGAAATGTACGAGTCACGATTGTGACCGATAGCCAATATGGTTTCGGCATCGTACATGACTTCGGTCAGATTTGGTCACAAAGAGGATTTTTGACATCTGCAGGAACACCTATCAGAAATGGAGATTTTGTTAAAAAGCTGCTTGAGGCGATACAGTTGCCTAAACAAATAACTGTAGTGAAGTGCAAAGCGCATAAGAAAAACGAAGATTACATAGCCGTTGGCAATAATTATGCTGATGAGATCGCTAAATATTGTGCAGAGAACATGGTGTCCATGAACAAAAATAGAGAAAGGGAGCATGTCTCTTGTCCTTTGCTTTTTACTAATACTGTCGAGACATGGGATGAAGTAAGGCAGTTACAAGAAACTGCAAGAGATGAGGAAAAAGATTACTGGATAAAAGCAGGATGTAGAAGACAGGAAAATAATGGTGTGTGGGTATACAGAGATGAAAGACCAGTTATGCCTGATAGCATGATTGCAGACATGGCACGGATGTACCATGGACAAGCTCATATTGGGAGAGATGCAATGATCAGACTTTTTAGACAAACCAGGTATAACCCAAAATTCAGAGTCTTTGTCAAAGATGTCTTATTTGTCAGCAGTTTAACCCAGGAAGAAAAACAGTAGTGAGTCTAGGAACAATAGGACGAGAAGGAGGTCCATTCACTAGGATGCAGTTGGACTTTATAGAGATGCCCCCTAGTAACAGACTAAGATATGTTCTAGTGGTCGTCTGTTTGTTCTCTCGTTGGGTGGAGGCATACCCCACGAGAAGGAATGATGGAACAACAGTGGCAAAACTTATGCTGCGAGAGTTCATTCCAAGGTATGGTTTTCCAGTCACGGTTGAGACAGATAGAGGAACACATTTTCAAAATGAGTTGATCCAATTGATTTGTGAAGCATTGAGTATTAAACAAAAACTACATTGTGCTTACAGACCAGAGGCTTCTGGGGTAGTAGAGCAGATTAATGGAACAATTAAAAACAGATTAGGAAAAATGTGTCAAGCTACAGGACTCAAATGGCCAGATGCACTGCCTCTTGTTCTGATGACCATCAGAAGCATCCCTGAAAAGAAAACTGGACTCAGTCCTCATGAGATGATCATGGGACGAGCAATGAGACAAGCACACGTACCTGTCAACAAGTTATTAACTATAACTGATGATCTAGTACTGGATTATTGCAAGGGACTGGCTGATGTGGTGCGTTCTGTGTTTCATCAGGTTGGACCGGATGCGACCACTCTTGAAAGAAAACCAGCCCATGACTTGAATCCAGGAGACTGGGTCCGTATAAAAATCCACAGGAGAAGAAACTGTCTAGTTCCTCGCTGGGACGAACCACGACAGGTAATCCTAGTAACAACGACTGCAGTCAAGTGTGCAGGAGTGAAGAACTGGGTCCATGCCAGCCACACAATCAGAGTTCAAGAACCTACTGATCGACATGTGAGTCGACGTCTGGAAGTGTGGGATAAAAGTTTAACGGCTGGGACAACAAGGATAAGAGAAAGGGTGCCAGAACTTGAAGATCGACCTGAAAATCGACATCTGGAAACCCCAACGGCAAACACCTCTAGAGAAGAAGAGGAAGAAGAAGAAGAAGAAAGAAATTCAGAAATTCCAGAACTTGAAGATCGACCTGTAAGTCGACATCTGGAAATATCTGACACAAATTCAGAATCTGACGATTCAGTTGAAAACCGTGAAGAATTCCAAAGGAGAACTTGGGGTTATAAACCAATTAGAGAAGAAACTGAGCAAGAAATTGAGTTAGATGAACAACCAAGTACAAGTTATGGTGGAAATCCTCCAGAAATAATATTAATAGATGAAGTAGGGAAAGAAGTACACAAAAAGTTAGAAAATCGAGAAGAACCCCGAGGAGCAATAGGGACAGATAGAGAAACAGAAGAACAGGGAAATTTAGAAGCAGAAAGGGAGGAAAACACCAAATCGGAAGAACACCGAGGAGGGACAGTAATAAGGGAAAACAAGAAGAAGAAGACAGATCCACCAGTAGGAGATGACGAGATCATAAGTTTCAAAATAAGAGACAATAGTGAAACAGTTGAAACAGAAACTGAAGAAAGTGGAGAAGAGGAAAAGGCAAAAACTGAATCAAGAAAAAGAAATTGGAAATCAGAAAGAGAAGAAAGAGAAGGTGAAGCCAAAAGGCCAAGAAAAGGAGATAATTGGTCCAACAGCTATATAAGAAAATTGAGATATAGAATAATAAGAGCGGGAGACGAAAGTGCTGAACAAGTGAATGAAGTAACAAGTCAAAAGGGACAAGAAAAACCCAGTGGAAAAAGATTACAAAAGTCCAAAAGGACAAAAAAAGTGAATGCAAAGTATAAGTCACCTGAGTGGCTGTATATTGCACTGACAGATTACAAAGAAGAAGAAAACACTCACGAGAACCAGAGACTGAGAAGTCGAATGGGAAAAGGTGAGATGCAACAAACTTGAAGTGAAGACTTATAGTGCTTCTGCCGGACATGACAATTTTACTGGATGTGACAAATCACCGGATGTGACAACGAAAGAATTCTGGAGAGAATTAAAAGAAAGTACCAAGCAAAGACTTTTTGAAAGCAGAGTGGCATCTAAGTCATTTCTGAGGTGTAGTGACACAATTTTCTGAAACTTAACAAATAGAAAAAAGAAAAATGGAAAATACTAGGGATAGAAGAGATAAATGTGAGTTTATAAAAAGATGGTGCAAAATGTGCTGCTTTTGTACAGGGTTATTAATGACCATATGGATAGTTTTAGCAATCACAATTCCTATTAGTTTAGCTGTGATAGAAGCAAAGAATGATACTAAACCAGAAAAAGAAACTAATATTAAAGAACCAGTTATTTTAAGAAGTAGTGCAGAGTTACATAAGGATAAGTCAGTAACAGACTTTTCTAAAAATGTTTTTACAAAATTGTTGTACGAATATGTAGAGACAATGGATGTGAGAGATTGTTATGTTTGTATGCAGTTGCCTGCATCAGTGTCAGAAGGTGTGACTTATCATCACCTACCTCTAACTTATGGAATAACATGTAGTGTAATAGCAAGTTTATTTTATAAAACAGGTAGATTAGAATCTTATTATACTGACATAGATAACATTTTTGCAAACATTCCAGTAGTACCAGAACTTAACAAAGTAAAACCAGCAAAGGTTTTAGGAGAATTCTTTCTAGAACATAGAAAATTAACCTTAGAAGAAATAGTTAGTAACAACCTTACCTGTGAGTTAAAGAAAGAAGAAAAGGTATTTTTAGAAATGGTTGAAGAAAGAAGAATGAAATTTCAAAAGGAAGCAATAAAAGAGGAAGGAACACATCTATGGACGTTTGAGGAAGGAAATCATGAAGGGAAAAAGATAAATGCAGCAATGACATTAGATTGGCCGCAAACAGGAAAGTTGTGTATTAGGAGAAATAAGACAGTCTATGACAATTACTTTGTAGGTTCCAGTATCTGCCATGACAATTATCAAATTTTGGGAGGTTGGGGATTCAAAGGTGGAAAAGATCCAATATTTCCAGGTATCTATTATATTTGTGGGAATAGAGCTTATTACAGGTTACCGGACCATTGGTATGGAACTTGCTATGTAGGCCTGGTCTTTCCAAAAATCTTTCACATGGACAGAGAAGAAAAGGGAACATACAAAATGATTAATAGCTTTACACGTAGAAAGAGGGAAAGT
The DNA here is from genome assembly GCA_963921515.1 of Calotriton arnoldi. NCBI lineage: Eukaryota > Metazoa > Chordata > Amphibia > Caudata > Salamandridae > Calotriton > Calotriton arnoldi. The sequence goes on along the minus strand of CAWUFW010000416.1, from coordinate 3,641,857 downwards.
TTTTCAGAAATTGTAGGTGATATTTTTGGAGCATTGATACCAGCAGTGGGAATATCTTTGAATGCATTTAAAATTCGAAATTATCCACAGTAGTAGATCGTTTGTCTACAGATACTGCGGGAGGGTTCTTAATGGTAAATACCGAAATGGTTGCCATGAGAGCTATGGTGATGCAAAATCGGCTTGCCCTTGATATTCTTTTGGCAAAAGAGGGTGGAGTCTGTGGAATGTTGAAAGTCCAACATTGTTGTACTTACATTCCTGATAAAAAGTGAAAATATACAGAAGTATATTACAAATATTACAAATTTGCACAAAGAACTAGTTCCACTGGAGGTTGAAAGTGTTTTGGGAAAACTTGGTAGAGGGTTTTCTTCAGTAGCAAATTGGTTGACCAGAATGAGTAGACTAATGATAGGGAAAGTTATAATAATAGCAACTGTAGTAATATTATTAGCCATGGTGTTAAAAATAGTAATAACGTGTATAAAAAGAAAAGTAAGACAAAATAAGATGAAAAGAAATAACAGAATAATGAAAGAAAGAGAGAGAGAAATGGGTGAAATTGAGTTGGAGAAAATGAAAGAAAACATGTATAAGGAGACAAAAAGACAAGATGAAGAAGAAACAGATGTGTAAATAACAGAAGGCAAAGGATAAAAGACATGCTGCCTGAAAAGAAGTATAACTTGGGTTTTATGTGGTGATTTAAAAATCACCAAAGGGGGGAGTTGATGGAGCAGGGAAAATAATTTTTTTTTAACCCCTAACAAATTTTATAAATAATTAATAAAATGTACGTTTAAATGTATTAATCAACACTGTATGTGTGGGAAAGGTAACATGCCAATGTGTGTGCTAAATAATCTATTAATGGATGTCCGTGTGTCTAATTATAACGTAAAAATAAATGCGTACTAATTAAAAGTAAATGCATGTTTTTGTGCTTCATAGAAATAAAACGTGTCGTTGCAAAAACAATAGTGATGGTAAGTAAGGAACAGCTTAAATGTTGCTTTCTGCTAGGTAATAACTAATTGGGGTACGTAGATGACGGGAGGGAAACGAAAAGGCTATTTTTCTCTATTTTAATTATGTTTTGTTTGCCTCAAATTAGTGCTTCTAAAGTATAACCGAGTGGCGATATAAAATGGCCGCCAGTGGGAAGATGTGCGCAGGCGCAAGGGGACATGTGACACGGGATGAAGTCGGAGAAAAACTAAACCTCGTGATGTTGCTGAGAGGCTAGGATGCGAGAAATGGTCAAGGCTGATGTGACCTAATTGAACTGATAGTGTGCCGTGATGATCAGCAGAAGACCCGTGGGAAACCAGTTTAAGAGAAAGGACAATGACTGCGGAGTTCTCGAATGTATCGAAAGAAGTTACAAATGTACTGATCGAAGCGGATGGAAACATGTCTTGAGCGTATGGGAAAGGAAATGATCCAAGGACCATTGGATCCAAGAGAACTTGATTAAAAGAATGAATAAGATGACATGCATGGACCAATGAAAGAAAAGCGTGTTATTAATGTTGCAACAATTAGTTAGCAAAGTTAGAATTAGGGTATAAGAGGGCCTACTCTTAGTGGGAGGGGGTCAGTCGCAGTCACAGTCAGGAGCGGAGTTGGAGAGTCGTGTTGGTGTTGGTGGCTTCCAGTGCTGGGTGGTCCTGATCGATCCCTTACTGAGCGGGAGATGCTGAAAGACTGTTAGATGAGACGGGTTGCAGGTAGCTGATGCTGACGAGCTGAAGTTGCTGTTGCTGTCTTAATTTTCCAGTTGAGTATGAGAATCAGGTTATTTCTAATTCTTAAACTTAGGTTAGAAATCATTAGGCTAAATTAGAAAGGTAGGCAGGTAATTAGGGTTTTGGCTTCATGACAAAAATTTCCTTTCTGCAATAAATTGATTATGCTTAATAAATATTTGAATTTATGAATGAATAATTGAATAAAGTTTAAATTCTTTCTCATGCTTTTAAAAATTATATAAAATGTAAGATTCTTTAAACCAAAATGACTCAGTGGTTATTTTCCTAAATGATTGTGACATCAGTAATTGGTTATTGTGATTCAGCTGGTCTTAATCACTATGAACTAATTTCTTACATGAATGATTCATCGACAAAACAATGAGCAGGAATATCTTAAGAAATAACTAAAAGGAAGCGACAAGTTAAGGTAATAAGATATCCCGGCTCCTTCCAGCGGTACATAAATGGTGTTCTCCATTTAGTTCTCATGCTTCTCCTAGGAGTACAGAATTTCATAAAGGTGTAAAGGAAATCCAGGTGTGTGCGTGTGTGTTAGGCGATGTTTATGGGCCCCATCGTCATGTGGATGTGAGAAAATATAGTTTGCCCCTGGATGACCTATAAGTGACCTGGGAGGAGAATAGTTTTATTGTACGCGCTGCATCACTACACAAAGGCCACTAGTGTTGCAGAACAGTATCGATGGTCTTCTCTTACTTAAAAAATATATCCATTAAACCAGGCCTCACGTAAAGCTTTTCCCGTAAAGTCGTTTTAAAATAAAGGAGCAATAGTCCACAAACAACCAGTCAAACTCTTACCCGTATGTGATTGCCATGTTCCTGTTGAAAGTCTTGAACGTCCGGAAGTGAAGTGCACTCTCCGAATAAGAAGGGTCCGCAATATATGACGTGCACCGCTGATCATAGCTATCAAAAGAGGACTGTAGAGAGCTCGAAGGCGACGTTCAAAAAACGGCGCCATCTTTGTTGTGTAATGTACTCAATGTAACCATATGACATATGAAAAGGTACACCGAAAAAAATCCTGCATTGGATCTGGGCGAGCCTTAGAGTAAACTAATCAAAGGGGTTGTCTAATGTGGTGATGTAGTAAAACAAGGTTTGTCCAAAAGATCTGGACAAACGCTAGTTATTTTTTGTCGATAATGGTGAAATTCATTTGAATAAAAGTATTCAAAACCCACCATATATTGGGTTGGTTAGACCCTTTATGTCCAATTTGTCACAGGTAAGAGGATAATAGAGGACCAATGGTCCGGAGCGGAGATGGTGAAGGATACGAGTTGGTGTATTGTGAGGGTGAGTGGTAAAGGATGGTTTTTCGATTTTAAAGAGTAATACTTCAAAGCCATATATACACACTCATATTACTGGGACATAGCAGCATAATCCAACACAATTCAGCAAAAACAATTTCAATACGCTGGTTGTTAAGTTTCTTCAACATAGCATTTCATATCATATAACACAATTCAGGAGTCATATTTGCTGGTCTTAACAGTAACATGTTGCCCATGTGTAAAAAACCTCTATATTTGATGGACATGTAATCGTTTGATCCCAAACATAGAGACGTTCACTATGTAAATTGCATGTATCTATGAGATACATTTTGCCCCGGAACATTAACAGATCCCATTTCATTTGGAAGAGACCATTCAGTTCTAAATAAATCAGTCTCTCAGGAACACATGTAGCTCCCTGTCAGTGTTGAGCCCCAATTCCACCGCCCTTAATTTTGTTATCCATTTAGTTTCCTCCCTTCTTAGGGTTAGTGTCCTATTGCCCCCCCCTTGGGTTGTCAGCAATGTGTGCTAATCCATGAAATTTGATATCTATCAGTTCCGAACCTGCATGTGCAGTGTTATAGTGTGTTGCTAATGGATAGTTCCAGTTATTGTTCCTGTTTGCCCTGATATGTTCTTGTATGCGTTCCTTCAACGGTCTTATAGTGCTCCCCACATATATAAATTGACATTTGCAAATTATACAGTATATCACAAACGTAGTGTTGCAATTCATGAATTGTTGTATTCGATAGGTGATTTTAGTGTTATATTGGAAGCACCTGGTCGTGTCCAAGGCATATTGGCATATATTGCATCTTGTACATCGAAAAAAGCCATTGGGTGTCCTCAAAAGCCAAGAACCCTCAGTAGTGCTGGTTGTTGGTGTTATTTAGCTCGGGGAAAGGAGGTTTCTCAGTGTTTTGCCCCTACTGTAAGTTATCAGAGGTTTCTTTGATATGTGTTTTCTTAAGGAACTGTCTAGTCCCAATATGTGCCAGTGTTTCCTCATTATATTGTAAATGTTCTGGCTTTGGTCACAGTATCTGGTTACGAGTGCCAAACGTTGCTTTGTTTTGTGTTTCTTAAGGTGGGTCTTGAGAAGTGTCTCTCTCTTGGTGTTCATGATCCTCCTGCGTGCCTTTGTCAGAGTATAGTCCGGGTAGCCCCTACTTTTGAATCTGTCTTCCAAATGGTCTAATTCTGCCCTGAAAACCCGGTCATCACTGCAGTTTCTACGTATGCGTGTCATTTCACCCATTGGTATAGCATTAATCTGAGATGATGGATGCACACTTTCTGCATGCAAAATAGAATTACAAGCTGTTGGTTTTCTATAGAGCTTGCTTGCTATTTTAGAACTTTCTGCATATAGGGTAACATCCAGAAATTCTATCTGTCTGGGGTTCACATTATGTGTAAAGGAAAGGTTATATGTGTTGTCATTTTTTTTTTTTTTAAATTTATTTATTATTATGCAAGTTCTTTTTTGACATACATAGCAGTACACCTACAACCCTAGGGCCGGCTGTGCTAGTACATGACGTTACTGTTCAGCTCAACGCTTCCCACATCCCGGGGGCCGGTCAGCGCTTTGCTTACCCTTAACGTTATCACTCTGGTAACGGAGCCTTTTCGCCATGCGTCAAATTTGTTGTATACAATTCCAAAACACTTTTAATATACAAATATATAAATTTAAACCAAAAGAAAAACAAACAAACAGTGAGGTGTCACATCAGCCATTTGCGCCTGGACATCAGGGCTTGTGTTCTAGCCCGACTGTGAGGTGCTAACACTATAACCCTTTCCCTCAAGGGCCCTCCTGTTTTCCTCTTTAATCTCCACCTACGTACACTATCCGCTCCGGTCACCCAGCATGATCTGGACATAGCGGCTTCCTCCGCCCGTGAGGCCCACCCTGCCCCTCTGGGCCTGCTTTCACCTCTTATCGAACTAAGGTGCTAGCTTCCGCCTCTGCGCCTGTCTCTGCTTCTACTGTCGCTCCCCCGTTCCCGCCCTTCAGATAAGTGGTATATAGACCCCAAAAATTCTTAGGTCTGCTCTGCGGCGGCAGCAGGTCGCTATAAGTTTCTGATTGTGTGCAGCAGTAAAGGACGTCTCGCGACCATTGCGGGATCGTGGGTAAAGGTCCCCGCATCCAGCACATCGCTACTCTACGCTTCACCATCAACAGTCCCATATCTGCCAGTCTGCGAGCAGCTTTCGGCAACTTCCTGGAATAGCCCAGAAGCGCAACCGTCGGGTCTGGGGGGATCTCCAGCTCCAGTATGGTACTTATCTCTCGGAATATGTTCTCCCAAAATTTAAAAACACCAGGGCAGTCCCACGCTAGATGCATAAAGTCCGCCTTAGGGTAGCGACATCTTTCGCATGCTGCCTCTTCTCGTAGGCCATACCTATGTAATCTCTCCGGTGTGTAATACACTCTGTTAATGTATTTAAAATGTATCAGTCTATGTTTGCCATGCAGAGAGATGCGCTTCGTGTTGGCGCAGCAATATGCCCACATGTCGTCATCAATAGCCATGTCCAAGTCTCTCTGCCAGTCTAATCTTGCTTTGGTGTATTGGTTGGCTCTCTGGGACATAGCCATCTTATATAAATTGGATACTAACTTACGTGGGGATTTCGTTTTGATTAGATACGATAGTTCCCGGATCTCAGGTGGTTCGTCCATGTCATCCCCTAGTTGCTGTCGCAGTGCGCTATACACTCTGTGATATTGAAAACGCTGAAGTGGGGTAGTAGTTACCGCAGTATCTGCGACTGCATTCCACGGTTTAGCAACTCCTTCCGAGAAGAGATCTCCTATTTTGTGGATGCCCAACGCACGAAGCGCCTGTACCACCCCTCTGTCCCTGCAGGGTGCCAACCAAACCGCCCACTCCGTGGGCGTTTCCGGGGAGTACAGTAGTGCCCCAGTCGTTTGCTGCAATATGTAGTGCCATGCGTGCCTTGTCGAGTTAAGGGAATCTAAAATGCCGGTCCTACGGTCAGCGGTTTCAAAGATGACTGCCGGTAGAGGGAGAGGATCTGCGAACAGCTTCTCCAGCTTAAGATGTGGTATATTATCCGCACCATGTATCCAGCTGTGTGCCTGCGCCCCCTGTGCCACCCTATAATATAGTTCTAGATCGGGTGCTCCCAGCCCCCCCAGATGGTAAGGTAGCATGAGTGTCCGCCATTGAACACAGGCCTGCTTGCCCGCCCACGCCAGCTTCACCAGCGCTTTTTTAAGTCTGACGAAAAAGGAGCGCGGAAGCACTATCGGTATGTTTGCGAACAGGAACAGGAATATAGGCAACACTACCATCTTCATTATAGATACCCTGCCTATTAGTGATAATGGGAGCCCGATTCATGTTTCGACATCGTCTTCCAGTTTGTCTACAGCCTTCCCATAGTTTTCTCTGAGAACTATTTCCGGGTCTGTGTGCAACCTGATGCCAAGGTATCTGACCGAGTCTTCTGACCATTGCAGCAGAAACTCCATCGTAAATGGGGAAGTGGACTGAGTAAGGGGGAAAGCAATGGACTTAGCCCAATTAACCTTTAACCCTGAAAGTGCCCCAAAATGTACCACCTCTCGCAAGACCGGGGCTAGATTGTTCTCAGGGTCTCTCACGTATATCAGGGTGTCGTCTGCGTACGTGGAGACAATAATTTCGCAGGTAGAAAATCTGACTCCTCTGTTGCTGTGATATTCCCTGAGTGCGCACGCCAATGGTTCTGCGATCAATGCGTATAGCGTCGGCGATAGAGGGCAGCCCCGGCGTGTCCCCCTTGTGATGGGGATGGAGTCTGTAACCAGATTCCCGAGCCGAATTCGCGCGTTAGGAGCATTATATAACACCCCTATCATTTGCAAAAAGTCAGGGCCCAGTCCCATTCTGGTCAACACCTGTCGCATAAAGGGCCACTCCACCGAGTCAAAAGCTTTCTCCATGTCCAGGAAGATTGCTTTCGTGTCCTGCCTGACATGTTGCATTGTGCCAAAAATCGTGCGCAAGTTATACGTGAGGTTTCTATCTGGGACAAACCCGGTTTGTTCCGGGGCTACTAATTCAGGGGTCAGAAGGGCCAGCCGCGTAGCTAATATTTTCGCAAACAGTTTATTGTCCACGTTCAACAAGGAAAGCGGGCGGTACGATCCACATTCCTCCGGGTCCTTACCTGGCTTGGGGACAGCCACCAATATGGCTTCTCTCATTGTTTGTGGCATTTGTCCGGTGACACACATATCTTCAAACAGTTCCTTTATATACGGGAGCAAGAGGTCGATGAAAGTCTTATAAAAATTCACTGTTAGTCCATCGGTCCCTGGGGCACTGTTTACCTTCATTCCTGCTAGGGCCTCTAGTATCTCGTCTTTTTCTATGGGTAGTGAAAGAAATTCTCTAAGCGTATCCGATAAAAAGGGTAACTTAATGTGCTCCAGGTATGTTAGTATTTCCTCCTCCATACCTGTCGAGCGCGAGGCGTAGAGGCCCGAGTAATATTGTTTAAACCTATTGGCTATGTCCGCCTCCTCAGTTAGCAAGTCACCCTCTTCTGAGCGGATCGCGGTCACAGCCTTCCTACCTCGTCTGGCTTTCAGTATGTTAGCTAGCACTGCTCCCGGTCTGTCTCCCTCCCCATACGCACGCGCTGTGGCATATTTTCCCAAGTGCTACACCTCGTTATCCGCTGCCTCATGATATTCCTCTAGCAAAGTCCTCATTGCCTCTGTGGGTTCCCCATCTGCACCTACTTGCTGTCTGTTCTCCAGGTCACCCAGTTTTTGCTCCAAAGTCGATAGTCTCTGTCTGATGTCCTGGAGTACCCCGGAGTGCTTAGACATGGCCACCCCCCTAATGTACACCTTAAACGCCTCCCATACAATCTGAAAGTCGTCCACTGACCCTATATTTGTATCGAAAAATGTTTCTATCGCCTCTGCGATCGCTCCTTTAAACAATGGGTCCAACAGAGAGTAGGGGGGAAGCGCCATGTGAACGGGGGAATAGTCTTCCTCAGGGTGGGCAAGATCAACAAGATCGGGGAGTGGTCCGACAGCATGCGCGGTAGGACCTGACAAGTGGATATCTGTGACATGAGGGGGGATGATACCAACCAATAATCGATATGTGTGTGTAGGTTGTAATAAGCGGAGTAGTGTGTAAAACCACCCTCCACAGGGTGAAGTTCTCTCCATGCGTCTAAAAGGTCCTCGCTGATCATTGCCCTTTCTACTGCTCTTGCAGCCGCTGCCGGCTTCCTTGGCGGCCCTCCCGACCTATCTAAACTCGGGTTCCTGACCAGGTTGAGGTCACCACCCCATATCATACGTGCCGCCCCGTGTCTGTGCACTGTGTTGGCTAGTGTGCTGAAGAACTCGGGGCAGTCATAGTTGGGGCCATATACATTGACCAGTAACAGCTCTAGTCCCCTACCCTGACAGCGGGAGATCACAAACCTACCGCCTGTGTCTGCCGTTAGTAGTTGCAACTTATAGTCGGATCTGGGGTTAGCCCATGTCATAACTCCCCGTGCATGAGTCGTGAAACCTGCTACGTTGACGTTCCCCACAAGGCCTCTGGAGCGCAACATTGGGCTCTGTATTGGGAGGTGCGTCTCCTGGAGGAAGGCGATGTCTACTTTGTGTCTGGTGAGGTAGTTCAACACCTTGCGCAGCTTGCGGTGGTCATTTAGGCCCCTCACATTCCACATTAATGCCCTGAGGGATTCCTGTGGTCCCCGTATCGCCTCCTCCCTAGTCGTTAATATACTGTCTGTCGTGTGCGACATAGCGTTGAATATCCTGCATGTGTATTATATGCAATGCAATGTCCGACTTTAATGTTGACCTCACTAACTCCCAACAACTACAAAAAAAGGAAGAAAAACCTGTTCCGTCCCATCCCCCCCTCCCCCCTCCCACTGCGAACCACCCCCAACTCGGTCGCGTTGCATCCCGTATAGGGACTTCCCACACCTCCCGCCACCCACCCCCAACTTAGTTATCTGTAGCGGTGGTTATCACTTGCGGGCGGAGGTCGCTCTGTGCACTACTTCCAATTCTATGCAAGTTTTTCCCCTTCCTCAACCTCCCAGCCCAACTCCCCAGCATCTCCCCCAACACCGAATCACCGTCCCCCACAGCGCGTGTCAGCGTACGATTCCGCAGCACAGTTATGCCTATCTGCCGCTCCCAAGCCGTCCGGCAGGCGCTCCCCGCGCCCTTTGCTTTCGCTATGTGCTAAGCTTCCGCATACATTCTGACCACAGTTTACCCCTTAACAGGGTGCTGTTTACAATAAGACCTGCATAATGATTAACTGTGATTGTCCGCTTCCGCACAGCCTTATTTCCTCATTTCCAGCAGGCTACCCGTCTCCTTCCCGTCCCCCCTGGCACCCAGAGTACTTATCTAGTGTACGCCTCTGTGTCGGTCTCAGTCCTGTTGCTCCAGCGATCCCCCAGTTGCCTCATCTTGAAGCTGCCGCTCCGGGCTTTGTCTCTGCTCCCTATTCCAGTCCTTGAGCGCCTTCTGTAGAGCCTTCGGGTCTATGAAGATATGTGATCTTCCTTGTCTGTTCACCCGTAGCTTGGCAGGGTATAGCATTGCATAGTCTAACCCCAACTCTCGCAACTGCCTCTTCATTGGGACAAATTGTCTACGTGCCTCCTGCACTCTAGCTGTGAAATCCGGGTAGATTGAAATGGACGATCCCTCGTACTGCAGCGATTGTTTTTCCCCCGCCACTCGGAGTGCTGCGTCTCTGTCCCGGTAGTTCAATAGTTTTGCGATGATTGGGCGTGGTGGTGCGCCCGGCTGAGGTCGGGGACCTAAGGAGCGGTGGGCCCTTTCTACCACGAACATATTCGAAAACACCTCCGCCCCTAGCAGGTCGGTCAGCAGCTTCTCCACAAACCGTTCCATGTTTCCGGTTTGGGTCGTCTCCGGCAGGCCCGTGATGCGTAAGTTGCAGCGTCGTGAACGGGCTTCGAGGTCCTCCGTTTTATCCTGCAGCACTTGCATGATCCTGCCAAGTTTTTTGTGGTCTGTGTCCAACGTCGTCTGCGCTTCTTCTACTTCCGTAAGCCGTCGGTCGGACATGTCGAGCCTCTCCGCATGCTTGTCCAGCCGCTCCCCCATTCTATCCATCCTGTACGATAGGGCATCAATTTTCGCCCCTAGTGATGAGATACCGCTCTGCAGCCCCTTTTCCATTGCTAGTAGCAAACTTCGGATATCTTGACCGTCTTCCGTCGGGGGTGTAGTTCTGGTTTCCTCCTCCAGAGTGGGGTCATGGGACTTGGAGCGTTTCTGCTCAAAGGTCAGCTTGGTCTGCGACCTATCCGTTTTGCCCATCGTTGTTTCTGTTGTAACGCAGGTATGCAGCGGTCGTTTCTCTGGTTCCCCTCCGTGACGTGCCGGCTAGTGTCGCGCCCCAGGGACCCACTTGTGCAGTCTAATCTTGGAGTCCCCTGCCCAGAGGCCTTGTGCTGGTGGGGTACTGCCTATCTACTCAGCAGTTTTGATCCCATGGCCACCCCTTGTGCTTGCTTGTACCAGTCTTTGCCGTGCAATTTTTTTTATTTTCGAGAATCAGTCTTGTCAGGTCCAGAATCATCATAGTATGTTCGTACAGTATTGCGTCCCTTGTTGAAAGAGTAGATGCCAGTGTCATTAAACCGTTATCTAATGGAATGCTTGTTTATAGGGAGTTAACATCAATTATTACAAAGTAAAAGGTCTCTAACCATTCGATGCCCACCGTTATCTAATGGAATGCTTGTTTATAGGGAGTTAACATCAATTATTACAAAGTAAAAGGTCTCTAACCATTCGATGCCCTCCAATTTACTCAATAGATCTCCAGTATCCCGTATATAGGATGGGAGTCTAAGCACAAAGGGCTGTAGAAAAACACCTATGAATTCTGAAATTCTTTCTGTTGGTGATCCAATCTCTGAAATGATGGGTCTACCCGGTGGAGAGTTACCATCCTTGTGAATTTTTGGTAGAGTGTAAATACACGGTGCACGTGGATATGTATTGTACATGTATTTATACTCTAAGTCATTAATAAGACAATGATCCCGCCAATGATTCAGCTGAGGCTCTATCTTTCTCGTAGTTTCCTTAACTGGGTTTGTGGTTAGTTTTAAATACGCAGTGGTGTCAGAAAGCTTAAAAAGTTTATGAGTGTTAAATATATACACCAAAGTGTATTGTGAATCAGTGGGTGTATGAGTGCCTGTATGTATGATTGAGTGGGTACATGACTGACTATATAAGTGAGTGATTAGGTGTCTCAGTGAATGTATGGGTGAGTGAATAGGTTGTGTGAATGTCTCTATAATTCTGTCAGTTGTTGTCTAAGAGGATGTATGGGTTGGTGAGTGGGTACGTGAGTGGCTGTATGGGTAATTGATTGGTTGTCTGAGTACCTATATGTGTGTATGAGTGTCTGTGTGTGTGGATTAGGGTTTGTGTGACTGCCTGCATGGATGAATGAGTGGGTAAGTAAGTGGCTGTATGGGTTAGTGAGTCCATGTGTGAGGGGCTGTATGGGTGACTGAGTGTGTGTCGGTGAGTGAAAGGATGTGTCAGTGGTGTATAGCTACATATGTGAAAGGCAGTATAGGTGAGTGTTGGAGTATATAAGTGACTGATTGTGTGAGTGAGTGATTGTGAGAGTGGCTGTGTGGGTGTGTGTGCTTGTGTCAGAGGCTGTATAAGTGAGTGAGTATGTGTTATTAGTATCTGTATGAATAAGTGAGTGGGTGTGTGTATAACTGTATAGGTGAGTAGGTGGCTGTGTGATTGACTCTATGGGTGAGTGAGTAAGTGTGTGAGTAGCTCTATGAGTGACTGACAGTGTGTGAGTGGCTTTATGGGTTTATGTGTGGCTATATCAGTGGCTGTATTAGTGAATGAGTTGGTGTATGAGTGGCTGTATGGGTGACTGAATAGATGTATGTGTAGACCCATGATTCAGTGAGTGGGTGTGTAAGTACTGGTATGGGTGTGTCAATGTTTTTGAGAATGGTAGTGTGGATGTTGGAGTGAGTGTATGAAAGCTTATATTGGGGTGTGAGACTTACTGGAGGTAACAGATGGGGTAGTTGACCCCCAAGGACCCTCAGCAGCCAAGGGGACTTCATCCCCCAACCATTTGTGCGCCAGGAGGTGCATTTGCAGAATGCTCCTGAAAGGAGGCGGGGCTTCTGGCGACTTGCCAGTCAGACTTTTTTAAAAATGTACTTTAATTCATTTGTTTAGAGGGGGGCTGCATGACCTCCCTTCCCTGAGCAGATTTTGGCCCTGGGGACCCCATCCCCCGGGGCAGGCCTTTTTTTAAAGCAGCCCCCCTGCTTTATTTCATTTTGCCCTGGGGAGGTGGCGAACCCCCGCATTTTTTCAGGTGAAGCCCCGGGGAGATGGTTATCTCCAAGCTGGGTAGGAGGATCCAAGAGGCCCCTCCATTTAAAAAGAAAATAAGCACTTTTTTTTTTTTGCGTGATTTGCGGATCACACCAAAAGTAATTTTAAAAAAATGCTTTTTTGGCCCTGTAGGGTCCTTGTGGGACTTCCCCTGGAGGCCTAGAGGTCAGGGTATTTGGCCAAATTTTCTTTATTTTTAACCTTTTCTCTGTGACTGCACTCAAGTCTAGTACCATGATGGCTGCCAACACTTCCTGGTTTGAAGTGTTGGCAACCAATTAGATCTCAGCACAAGATCAGGAGGGGTTGCAAATCCTACACGTCCCTATATATACACATGGAAATTTCTTTAAATAACTCTGCAAATACTGAACGGATTTACACCAAATCACAAAAGGCACTTCCCTGAACCAACATCTACCTTTCTGCCTAATTTGGTGTAATGCCGTTCAGCAGGTCAGACTGTAGCTGTGTCTAAAGGTCCTATGGGAATTCACATGGGAAATGCATGTTTTTTTACCCTCCCTTTTTCTCGGCCCCTGCTTAACGGATCACCCAGAAACTTTCCAAGCGCAACAAGAATCACCGGGGCACGTTTTTGAAATTTTCATGAAGATTCGTCAAACGATGCCAAAGATATAGGAAAGTCAAAAAACACTTTTCCTATGGAAAATGCATCCTAACTAAAACTACCTACTGGTGACCGGCAGAAGGTAGTATATATATATATATATATACTACCTACTGCCGGTAGATATATATGTATAAATATAATATATATATATCTTTTTCATAGAGACATACAATGTCATTCCAACAATAAACAGTACAACAATAAGAACCATAACACCAACAGCTCAGTGTCCACTTATTTACCAAACCAATCGTCAGTGTTGGTTTAGAGTCCTCCTCCCTCCCTACCAAGTGTGTACCACATTCTTCATTATCTCCCTGTATTCAGGGATATACCAGGGTTCCCCGCCAGAGCCACATGCTCCATTAGCCGCCTTGACAATCCCTGCCCCGCCGTCCCAGTTTACCCACTCACTCAATCCATCCCCTAACCCCTCCTCATGGTGTAGCCTAGGTGTGCTACCAGGGAATCCAAGTGATCGTGTGTTTGCACTCTGTGGGCGCCCCTCTCCATTTGTATCTTGAAACACCATCAGTAGCAATGCCCGTGCTTCAATATCATCCTGCAGCTTGTCATTACGCGTACTGTCTCTCATGTGTACCTCTTCTGCAAGCTCAAACTCTGTCATGTCCTTATACCACAGTGCAACCTAAGGGGCCCTGTCGCCCAACCACCCTATTGCCTCTCACCTTTTAGCCAGTACCAAGGCCAACTGCAAACATTTTCGATGCATTTTCCTCCCTCTAGGCTTTTTTATCACCCCAGGGGGCAGTGTAACAGTCCCTCGTCTATGGTAATACTGGTTACCACGCTCAGCGGTTGGACCATTACTGTCTAATAAGTGCGCACCCTGGGACAAGTCCAGGTCAGATGCAAGAAGGAGGCACTATCCATCCCGCACCCTGGACAATTGGCGCTCCTGCCCCTGTACAACCTGTTGTGCTTGGCAGGAGTTAAGTACGTAAGGTGGACATAGATAAAATGCGTCAGTTTGAAACTGGCATTGCATGAGACCTTTTTCACTAGTGTACAAGCCATTCGACACTCTCCATCCGACAGGGGGGTTTCAAGGTCCTCCACTCAGGCCCGTCGGCCTTTTGGGTCGACCCTCACTCTGTCACACTCAAGGGTCTTCTAGAATAGGGACATCAGGTGCTGCGCCATCCCAGCCATCAGCATTACCTGCAGTGTCTCTCTCCGTCCGGGTGTGTCTGGGAATCCTGTCCAAACCTTCCGTCCCATATGAGCTATTGTAGGAACTGGCCACCACCTATATAAAGAAAACTAACGAGCCTCTGCTAATGTGAGGAACTGCTCCCCGGGGTATAGGTCTCCCAATGTTTCACTTCCCCCCTTTCTCCACTGCGCAATGGACATATCTGCACTGATACGACTAAATGGCAACAGTGTCCACACGACCAGCTCCCAAGCAAAGGTTTTTTTTCCCAACACTCTGCTGATCACCCGCTTCCAGATCTCTGTGACCTCATGAGCCATATACGGGAGGTGATTTTATAGAGTTTGCGTCTGCTCGGTTGCCCCCGCTGTACAGTTCCCTCAAGTGCTCCCTGAGAGTTTCATTAATAGATAGCTGTGACATTAAGACAACCCCATCTGGGTGCCTCAATGCCATAATTGGGGCCCTGTCAGTTTCATGTTTAAGCTACCAGGCAAGGAGTTTACCAGACTTATTGCCTTTTAGGTGTAAATGCTGTCTATAGTCCCGGTGAGTGAGTATGTCCAGTCTGTCCCAAGAGTCTCCCTGCTGGCGCCTGAGTTCCACCAGGGTCACCCTCGCCTCCAGTGAGTCCGTCTCCTGCCTCTGCATCTCTGCAATTGTTCCTTAAAGGACTCCCAGCTCACCCTGCAATTGTTTTTGGAGGCCAAATATCTTACTCATACACTCCCCCCTCATGACACCTTTCATTGCCTCCCACTCCATACCTCTGCTACCCGTGGAGACCCAGTTACCTGCTATGTATCCTGTCAAAGCGTCAGCCAGCATTTGAAGGGCATCTGCCGGCAACCTCCAACAGAGGGGCCCTCTGAGAATGTTTGCACAGCCCAACACTAACAGTAAAGGCATGTATTGTCCCAAATATGTGGCAGATTGCACATCCGCACTCAACTCCGACGTCCCCAATGCATGGTCTAATCTACTGTATGTGTCATGTGTGACAGAGATTCTTCCGTGTGTGAAAGCCAGGACGAAATCAGGAGGCGGCGTGAAGCTATAGAAACCCTAATTATAAAAGGGAATTTGGAATTCGTTATCAAGGAGGCAGAATTCGAATTTGCAACCACGGCTCCTAATGAGAAGAACTGCAAATATTAACCAGGCAAGAGAATAATCTGCCCCTGGCTTAAATCAAGTACCGCCTAAACTTTATACATTTATCAAGGGTGTCACGAAGATACACTAGAGACCACCCGCCTGGAAATCCAGTAGGAAGAAGGAGGCAACTGCCCCATACACTCATTAATTATATTTTTCGAAATTAGAGTGGCCTTCCATTTCAAACATGAGGTGCTTTTAACAGATCCAGTACAAATCTATTCACAGTGAGAGTTACAATTGTTGTCTTGATAAAGATGGAGTTATAATATATCCATCGAAACACGTCGACGCTCTTTTTGAAAACAACACAATCTGTGAAGGGGCTAAAGCCTATGAGTACCTAGCAAATAGAAAAATACTGGGTTTCAGCCTGAGAAACTGCTTATCACGGATGTGTGCCACCTAAATGACAGATTGTTTTTGTCTATTATTTGTACTCTCTTTTTTTAATGCAATTGTTGTTTATAAATTTGCAAGTAACATGTGTGACATTTGAATTGATGTTAATTTTGAGGTGATTGACAATGTTATGGATTATATCTACCCTTTTTTAAAATTGTGTACCCTATGAGTTTTTAATCAATAAATAGATTTGTACTTTCTCATAAATTAAGTTGTCTAGATTATCTATCTGGGATATATGGTCATACTTCCTGTGTATGTATGGTGCCCAACTGAATGAGTGTGATTGGGATTGTATGTGGATGATAGATTTTATGGTTTTTATTTGTTATAATATTGTCCAAAGGATATCCTTTTTTTGTGACATAACTGCATAGTACCCTATTCCTTTGGATTTAAGGGGTTCTTCTTATTTCCTTATAATGTGTGACAGAGTGACAGGAGTATTCTCTGTTGGTCGGGCTCATTTCTCTCCAGACGTCCTTACACCACAAATTTGGGATTTCTTGGATTCAGGCGGAAGGGCTGCCCTGATTCTGCTTGACCTCTCAGCAGCATTCAATACAGTTCCCCACTCTCTGCTGCTTGCTCGACTTGCTGACATAGGTATCTCAGGCACCGCCTGGAGCTGATTGAAATCATTCTTGGAGGGTCGCACGCAACAGGTATGGCTTCCCCCGTTTGCTTCCCCGCCGCAGAGGGTGTCTACTGGGGTGCCGCAGGGGTCCTCTTTGAGTCCCCTTCTTTTTAACATTTATGTTACTCCCTTGGTTCAGTTGGCGGAGGATCTTGGAGCCAAAATTATTGCATATGCAGACGACACTCAACTTCTGTTTACTTGGGGAAAATCTGAGTGTTCCACCTCTTCTGTAAAAAAATGTCTGACAGCAGTTTTTCATTGGCTGTCCTCTGCACAACTAAAATGCAATGAGGACAAATCAGAAATCCTCCTTTATGGAAGCTTCCCCCCCCCCCAGTTTAGGGAAGCACTCTGGCCGGCTGATTATCCCTTGCCGGCCTCAACGGGGCAACCCGCTAAGAACCTCGGGATTTGGTTAGAAGAGAACCTCTCTTTCTCCACCCAGATTAAGAAGCTCGCTGGGAACTGTTTCGGAATACTCAAATCCCTTAGAAAATTTCTACCGCTCCTCCCTAGGGCAGCCAAAGAAACGGTTACTCGAGCCTTGATACTTTCACGTATCGATTATGCCAACGCCTTATACGTCGGCCTATCGGGCTACTTGCGTAACAGACTTCAGGTAGTCCAGAATTCTGCGGCCAGGCTTCTTTGCAACATCCCAATAAGAAGCAGTGTAAGACAGCATCTGCGTATACTCCACTGGTTGCCTGTTGCCGAACGAGTGAAGTTTAAAGCTCTGGTCCTGGTGCACCGTGCCCTGCATGCTTCCGGTCCAATCTATTTGCGGAAACGTTTTATGTTCTACACTCCAGCTAGACATCTACGCTCAGCCTCTCAGCTCCTAGCCCATATCCCTCGCTTTCGTCTGCAAAGGATGGGTGGCAGCTCTCTTGCTTTCAGGGCTGCTTCGGCCTGTAATTCGCTTCCATTCGCTCTTCGCAGCATCCAGGACCCCACTCTTTTAAAAAAAAAACTGAAAACATTTCTTTTCAATTAACCATCCTTCTTTCACTCCTTAAGGCTCACACCGGGACACTCCTTGGAGTATCCGTGCGCGTTACAAGCTACAATAACATAACATAATTGAGCATTGCGGAACGCAACTCGCCCATCATACCGGGTTTGGTGGACAACCTATCCATATCCTCACCCAAAACAGAATTGAAGTCTCCTGCCCACAGCAGCTGCACAGCCATGCAATCTGTCAAAAGTGTTAGCATACACACATAAAAATCTCTGTCATCCACATTAGGAGCGTACACATTTAGAATACAAATCTCCGTGCCATCTAGTGTCTGTTGCACAGGATATGCTGCCTACTGGGGTCAGCTTCTGAGTATGTTAGCTTAAAAGAGACTCCCGGTGCCACCCATATTACCCTGCCTCATTCATAATTGGAATACGTAGATGAGAATAACAGTCCTCTCCATTTCTTTTTCAATTTGTGTGAATACCCAACCACTATGTGTGTTTCCTGCAAGCAGGTGATACTAATCCCATGGCCCCTCAGATAGGACAGCACTCTATGTCCTTTCACGTACCCTTCCAGGCCCCTGACATTCCACGTGATCCCTCTGTAGATCCACACGCCTGTAATGTGTAAAAAAAAAAACACATCAGGCTCCACCACCCTACCACAGGGGAAGGGTCTCCCTCCTCCCCAGTCTTACCAAAATTTGCAACTTACTAGGCTGCCTAAAATCACAAGAAATAAACAGCAAAACATTGTATTTGTCCATCACTGAGCGTCAGAACTAATGCCCCAACCCACCCACTTCCTTCAGCGGTGTTCCTGACATTTCCCAGAATGGGGAGCCCAAGAACCACACAAAGCACAAAACTAATCCCCCCAATGTGCAGGAACGAGGTATACTGGCACAGTCCCTAGCCCCGTTGGGGCAGAGCACCACACCAGGCCTCCCTCCAGCTGCCCTAATAAGCCCTACGTTCTACTCCTGTTGAACAATATATTCTAAGTCAGGCCACACCATAAATTATGAGCACCCTGAGCTCCCCCTACATAGCCATCGCCGTTGTGTTACCCCCAACCCGCCCTTCAGAATGTACTTACAGGGTGGCTCTCCAAGCACCACCAGGTGGCAACTCAAACTATGTGTCATTCAGGTGGAGTCTCAATGTCCTCCGATGGGGGAGGATGGTCTTGCACAGTTTCCCCATCCATGGAACGGCCTGGATCAATATATTTCATCTGTTTATCAGTCAGCGTGCTGTCATCCTGTACCACAACTCTCGGCGTGAGCTGGCTTCCAGATGTCTACGATTCCTAAGACAGCCCACCACTGGCACTCCCGTCCCTTGTGCGTCTCCCCACCCGTCCAGGCCTCAGTGCCCCCTGTCATGTCCAGCAAACTTGTCCCACTGTTCCAGCCATGCCCACATGGCTTCTGGCGTCTCAAAGAAATTCACTTTACCATTGGCTATCACATGGAGCCGCGCAGGAGCCATAAACATGTAAGGTAAGTTCATGGCTGTCATGAACCTGACCTCCTTGTGTTCTTACTCCTTCTGTACATTGTGTGTAGGAGACTTGCAGGATCGAGAGCACGTCTCAGTGCTTCCCTGGCTGATCATGGACTCATTGCCCCGTAGGCTTGAAAACATTCTTGGCATGGTAATTATCCCCCGGGGCCATAGGCCACCAAGTCATGAACATAAAAGTACATATAGTAACATCCCCCAGGAACTTCAGGTCGACTTATCATGACTATAGTGACATTTGGACTGACTCATCATGTCTATGACTGAGAGGATATTTGGGCTGACTCATAGGCACATGACTATGGGTATATTTGGGCTGACTCATCAGGATTTCAGAATGGTATTCATACCGTACTCAAACCAGGAGGCAGTTTTTGACTTACCCACTGGTTGAAGAGGACAGATTCTCTTCAGTGATCCCACTCACCTGAACGTCTCCATGACCTGGTTGAGCTTCTTCTGTATTGCGGCTCTCCTGTGAATCTCCTATTCTGGGAACATCTTCTCCCCTGCAAATCCAGCGACGCAGCGAACTCCATCCCTGCAACGCCGCACTTAAGAGCTGAAAACATGGTTAAATACCATCATTAAGGTTAAGTGCACTAACGGAAAGCGTATCAACCCAAGACGTGTTCTTATGATGCTGAAAATCAGAAAAAAGGAGAACTCTTGAACATTGAGACATGGTGGGTATTATTTAATGCGCATACCGAGGCCTTTGTATTAGTGCCCACTGACATTCTTATGTGCCATCCTTTATTGTGCTGTCGTCTGTGAATCCAAAAGGACACTCTTGCGCACCTTGTGCCCAGTGTTGAACAAACAAGGTGTACCTTAGTGTGTGATGAGAAAACAAAATATAACTTCTGCCAGGAGTGCTGCATTTCCAAGGGTAACGGTTAATTATTGGAAGTCTGTGCAGCAATAGATTCATTATCGTGTAAGTGACTGTTATTACACATATCAAAGGCAGGAGGGAATATTTCACAACTACTCATTAGCTGAATAACCTTTCTACTTGTATTTTCAGTACAGCCCACCGTGCACTACATTATGCACATATCACAACAACGCTCTCCAGGACTGTGAAGAGACTTACGTATGACTCCAAGAAGACGGTGGCTGAGCTCAAAGGCATGCAAGTCTCTCTGTTTGTAATTTTGTCCCAATCCCCCTTACCTTCTGCAGTGGAAGTTGATTCACGGATACAATTCCCTGATCAGACACCACCCTAGGAGAGATAAGAGGTCCAGCCCCATCTCTGCGGACAAGAGCCAGGTGAGTGGCATGACAATGGCCCTGAGTTTTTGCTTAACTTCCAGGAAAGATTTTCTTTGTGATTGCACTTTGTGGGTATAGTCTGGGAAGATGGCAATATTGTGTTTCTCATAACATATTTCAACCACTTCACGGACAGCTCTGAGGATACAGTTCCTGTCTCTGTAATTAAGGATCCTTGCAATCAGTACTCTCGGGTGGGCCCCCTGGTGGTGGCCTTATGGTCAGGCCCCGGTGCACCTTTTCAACGGCGAACATGTGCGATAGTTCCTTTGGTTACAAAGTGCGTGTGAACCATTCCTCCAAAAAGCGTTCGGCCAAGTTTCCTTTTGCTCTTTCAGGGAAACCCACATTACACAGGTTGTTTCGGTGCGACCCGCCCTCAGTATCCTCTGCCCTGTTCTCCAGGATTTTAGTAGTTGCCATGAGGTAGGACACGTGCTCTTTAAGTGTCACCACCTCCTTGCACATATAATCGAGGCAACATTCTGCAGAAGTAACCCTGTCTGCCACTTTACGAAGAACCGGGCGCAGGAGACCGACCTTGATCGTGACAGAATCAATCTTCCCCTCCAGTGCAAAAACCCTGTATGGCCTCAAGGGTGGCCATACGCTGACAACCAAATAAAAATAGAGGCGAATCAGAGCACAATATTGTCACTGATCTAAGGAGAAGGATAGAATTTATTTAATTTTAATTAAGGTTGTTTTAGTTCTTTGGCAGAGGCTCAACCCAAACTGTAAGCCATTCTGGAGGCTGTACTGTTCAGGATGGACTTAAAGATGTGTTTTGACCACAGATGCCAGAGTTTTAGCTAGGTAGGAAAGATCAGAGATTGGGGGGTATTTGGCCACTAGGTCAGTGTTGAGGCTGGAATATACCCTGCTATAGTGTGCAGTTGTGCTCCCTGCCTTGGGTGCCCAACTGAGAGCATTTGGTATCTTGGGTTCTGGATTTTTTACCCCAGCCACATGCTAACCAAGTAGGGCGAAGGCTCAGATCTACTTTTGACATGAGACTGGTCCTGGATCTGAAGTGGTGCACAAAGCAAGCCCTTAGAAGTGACAGTGGACTACTGTAACTGTCACAGATTCATACATGCATCGTTTTGGGGCAGGAAAGTGTGTTTTGAAGTGATCCTAGGGTTACCAGACTTTTTTACTTGATTCACAAGAGAGTACTGCCCCCTTGTATACATTTCTGCTGCTGATGGTAAACCCGGAATCCTAATAATGAGATCCCAAAGGCATGGATGAATGCATGCCGTGTGTGAGATGCAGTGAGTGGGGATAAGGGAGGCAGGCATCATTCAGAAATGTGATCAGATCATGATGATACAGAGTGATGCCTGATTAGTCTTCCTGTAACTGCAATTTTGTGGATGGGGCAAAGGGTGGGACTGCAGTTCCTCTTATTAGAGTGTGAAGGGTCCTTTTCAAAGAGAGTTAGCCCGTGTCTGTCTTTCCTGATTACTATCATGTGTGACTATTGCTAGTCAGGTGCAGAGTGCTCACGCCCCTTTTGTTCTCAGATGTGGGTACTCCAGACCGGAGTCTTTCCTGCTGTGAGAAGCATCACTCAAGACAAAGGCTGATTATGGAAGGCAATCTTAAAAGGACAATGAAAAGAGAACCGACTCAATCTGGTTATGAAACAGCAGACAGGGAATCCACATCCCTTGTCTGACATCCCTGTATATGGGTGGGACCTGTTGACTCACTTGTTGTTCCAGTTCCAAGTTCTCCCTGACCAAGGAGGGAATGTTCCACAGAGTGCCCAGAGAATTACTGCATAACCAGAGCTGTGGTCTGCCTGACAGCCAGCTTCCCACAGCATAGGTGAGGGGACATCACCTGGAGCCTGAACTGGAGGAAGAACTTCGTGTCTTGCCCTGGAACCCTGGAGAGTCCTGCCTGTGCAAGAAGGAAGGAGCGAGCCTACCTTAGAGAAGGAGCTGACTGTTGATGTGCACAGAAGCTGTTGACCCTGGTGCTGTGGTCTGTCTATCAGAGCCTAACAACCGATGTGACTGGTACTCTAGCCGAGACACCAGTCGCTGAACTCTTTGGAGGAACTGCAGCACTCCCAAAGCATGCAAGAGTGGTCTCTGCTCTCATTTGTTGTCACAGCTATGGTAGTTCCCTAAGTGTGCCTGATCGATCTGCCCAACTGAAGAAGGGATCAATGTTGACCTGCAGCACCTCAGTGTGCCTGTGACTGTGGTGGCATGGCTGTGGCATTCAGTGACCCATGCCTGAATCGTCCTTGCCACCCAAGAAGACGAATCCTGTCTAAGTGACTAGCCCAGAGTGTGCAGACAGATTATGCTGCTCCATAGAAAAAAGCTGCTGCCTTGAGGCACTGGGTGCTGAAGCACCAATGGGTTGCGATGACACTATTTATCTGTGAGCCCGATTTCACTTGCAGTTAAGTCACTGCCAGAGTCCCACACCTGGAAAAAGGACGGCATCATAGGCCAAGCACAACTGCCACTGAGTGTCACAAAAGTGGAGGAACCAAACCAACCAGGAACACAAGGCTCATTTGCTGCTAACATTGCCAGAGCCTAGACACCAGCTGCCCCCAACGCAATCTTCAAGATTTTGCTGAGCAGCCTGCGCCCATCCGGCCTGCGCGGTACTGCAGTGTGATTCCTACGCCGATGACACCCAGCTGATCCTCTCCCTCACCAAAGACCCTCACACCGCCAAAGCCCACCTCCACGAAGGAATGAAGGCCGTCGCCGAATGGATGAGGACCAGCCGCCTGAAGCTGAACTCGGACAAGACGGAGGTCCTCATCCTTGGTTCCAACCCTTCAGCCTGGGACGACTCCTGGTGGCCAACATCACTGGGAACAGCCCCGCCACCCACCGACCACGTACGCAACCTAGGGGTCATCCTCGACCCCACCCTCTCCATGACTAAGCAGGTCAACGCCGTTTCCTCATCCTGCTTCAACATCCTCCGAATGCTCCGCAGGATCTTCAAGTGGATCCCCACCGAAACAAGAAAAACAGTCACCCAGGCCCTCGTCACCAGCAGGCTGGACTACGGAAACGCCCTCTACGCAGGAACGCCGGCTAAGCTCCTGAGACGGCTGCAACGCATCCAGAACGCCTCTGCACGTCTTATCCTCGACATCCCCCGACGCAGCCACATCACACCCCACCTGAGAGACCTGCACTGGTTCCCTGTCAACAAGAGGATAACCTTCAAGCTCCTCGCCCACGCACCCAAAGCACTCCACAACTCCGGACCAGCCTACCTCAACAGACGACTCAGCTTCTACACCCCCACCCGCCCGCTCCGCTCGACCATCCTCGCCCTCGCCACAGTCCCCCGCATCCGGAAAACGACCGCCGGCGGCAGATCCTTCTCCCACCTCGCCGCCAAGACCTGGAACACCCTCCCCACCAACCTCCGACAGACCCAAGACCTACTGGCCTTCAGAAGACTCCTCAAGACCTGGCTCTTCGATCAGTAGCAGCACCACCCTCCTCTTCCCCCAGCGCCTTGAGACCCTCGCGGGTATGTAGTGCGCTTTATAAGTGACATGATTGATTGATTGATTGATTGATTGATTCGACTGCAGCGCAGCACATCTCTGGTGAGCAAGTCTGTGATCAGAAGGCCCAACTCGACCCACCACAACACACATCGGGTGAGTGACAATTTGTAGTTGTCTTGGACTGCCCCAGCCTATTTCTTTCATCTTCCCAGTTCAGACGTGTGTTCAGTTACTGCTGCTACACAACATGGCCACAAGACGGGTGGGGGTTGCAGGTGGTGCGATGGAAGACATAGTGCTTACTAGGGTGGGAGGTATAGCTATCACTTTGGTGGGCAGTGGCATAACAAAACTTGAGGGCGCCCCCTGCACAGTACATGCAGGGGGCCCCCCATGCTCCAAACCTAGTCTGGAGCTCTCAGGCCATGGACCTGCCAGTGCCGAAGGGGGCCCCTGGAGCTCACCCCCCCCCACCGCAGGGGCCGCAGGGGCTTTTGTTACACCACTGGTGGTGGGCAGTAACGTTTTTAGCAAAATCTGTGTGTGAATGTTTGCCCATTAGCATTGGAATTCTAACAACTGCACACAAATACAATAATTGCCTTTGCAACATTTCACTAGTAAACCTTTGATTGCTTCCAAGAATTAAGGCCAAAAATCACAATCTGCAAACGGATTTTTTCAACTTTTTGCTTAGTTGCCACGTGGCCCATTGGTTGTGTGACTACTTTATCCAGTCGTGTTAGGCACTATAATGCTGCATTTGGGCAGTTATAGATTTTTAAACATTGAATTAAATACAAAAATGCAAAATGTTACGGGTTAGAAGTCAGGTTTGCCTAAGGTAGTCACCCCTGGCAAAGTACAAAGTTGGCTTGCCCATTTCTAATAGTGTTACTGCTTTACCCGCAAGAAACACCAAATATAGATCCTGTTCACCTTTTCATCATTTTTTCATGTGTGAAAACAAGCATTGAGAAAGCCATTTGTTTTCCCTTTTGAATAGTATATGAAGTGAATTATTTTACCAAGCAGGGTAAGATAGGCCTGACAGGGGCAGCTGCAGTCCAACCTTTAATAACAAAGCGTAAGCAGCTTGGAAAAAATAGGAGCGTGAATGACAGTTTGTGTGATTGACAATGTGTAAGTGTAAGTTACTGTTTGTCTCTGTGTGAGGGAGAATGTGTGGAAAAGTGAGATTTTTTGTGCTCATATTTTTGT
The DNA here is from genome assembly GCA_963921515.1 of Calotriton arnoldi. Lineage (NCBI taxonomy): Eukaryota > Metazoa > Chordata > Amphibia > Caudata > Salamandridae > Calotriton > Calotriton arnoldi. The sequence continues at coordinate 3,616,811 of CAWUFW010000416.1, read as the reverse complement.
GTATCATTAGCAATGTGCAGAATGCAATTTCACACTTGATTTCACATGAATACACTAATATATTATTGTTGATTTTGGAACTAATATGATGTGTAGAAGTGTGTTTTCTTGATATATGTTAACCAGGCCACAAATTAATTGCAAATTCAATTTTTTCCTCGATGGAAGTCATCCCTGTCACTCACGCTTTCCTTGCAAACTCTGCAACACACAGACAAGCTGAGATGTGCTGGCTGATTTCCACCGTTATATTTATACTGCTCTGAATTAACTTTCAGTCATAACTCAAATCATTTCCCAAGGTCCTTCCGCTTGTTTCCTGTGTCTTATTCATTCACATAATGTGTTATTGTTAATGTATCATGTTTTGTTCTTTTTTTTTTTTTTTTTCCTCATCTCACCAATAGACATCTGCAGATTTAACAAGACGTCATATCTTACATTTAGGCGCCCCACGGCTAACTGCATTTGCCTAGGTCAGCCCGACCTGCCCCAGGTAGTAGGGGCTTGGTGTAATCATAGGACCCGGAGGGGGGGTACAAAAACAATTTTTTTTTTTTTAAAACCATCACTCTTCTGCTTTCAGATGTCAAGAAGAAACTAATCTCAAGTCCCGGCCCCATCTTAACAAAGGTTGCCAGATGTCAGTCTGTGACTCCTTATTCCCCTCTTGCTCTAATCGTGCCATTGCAAATGAGGCTTTAAGCCAGACTTCTCTATTCGGGGGGATAGAGTCTTTCCACTTTATACAGATCTCCCTCCGGGCGAGCAATATGAGGTATAGCAGCAGTCCCCTATGGATCTGCGATAGAGCCAAGTTGATCGCATCATTACCCCCAAAGAACACCAACTGGCAGTTGATCTCAATGTTAACTTCAAAGATATTGGATAAAGAGTCTCCCACATCCTTCCAGTACGATCTTAACTCCGGACATTCAAAAAGATGTGGATATCATCCGCATTTGCTGATTTACATCTAGGACATTTAGGCGGGGGAGCGGAGCAATCTTGGCTATCTTGGCTGGGGTATATTAAAGTCTGTTAAGAACAAAAAAATGATTCTTTTTTAAGCTGGCTGGTTTAATATATTTGTAAAGTAGTTTAAAGGATGGCTCAAAAAAATCTTCAATATTTAGCTCAAGTGGAGATTGGTTCCAGACCGATGATTGTGGAGGAAGATCTGTATCGTCTGCTTCAAAAAGCCTTGTATACCACATGGATATCTCTTTTTTTTTTGGCTGGACATTTTGCAATGGCCGCTCTAGCTCCCAATTGCCTCTTATTTCAGCCCCTTCTGCCTCATACCATGATTTAAGTTGGAGATACTTAAACTTAGAGAGTGCTGGGCCTATCTTGGCTCTTAGAACCTCCCATGGAAGAATTCCATCTGCATCCAACAAATCAGACCACTTAGCCACACCTGCTCTCTTGATTGGTAACGCCAGGCTATCTCTAAGGCAGAGTGGGGTCCCAGGAGAATGCCATATGAGAGCGAAGTCAGAGAAATATCCAATACCCCATCGGCGTCTCACTTTAAGCCATGTCTCCAAAGCGGCCTTAAGGACCTTGAGACGCACACGTTTAAAAAATCTTGGAGCCCCGAACTTATATAGAAAACCTTCTCCTCCACTTCCCCCCTCAACCATTGCCATTTCACCAAGGAGCCTACCCCATGCTGTATCATCTGGGATTGAAGCAACATCCTAATACCTTTAAATTGAAAAGCAATTAAGTACCATCTAATATCGGGGAGGGCTAAACCACCTTTCGAGAGCCTCCTCCTCAGCTTTTTCCAGGACATCATAGCGCTTTTATCCCCCCCAGATAAAACTCCCAATTTTCCCCTGGATCTTACTAATACTTTTACTGGGGAAGGCTAAAGGGACTGCATTAAACAGATAGGTCAACTTAGGGAGAATACTCATCTTCACCAGATTGACCCTCCCATAGATCGTCAAGGGAAGATTCCTCCATCTGGCGAAGAGGTGATCGATTTCCTTAGTAACTTTCTCCAAGTTGATCATGGGGATTTTATTAAGATCTTTGACAATTTTAATGCCCAGGTACTTAAATTCGTTGCTGATGGGGCCTCCCCTATAGTCGATGTTCCAACACATCACTTCCGTTTTAGAGGCATTGGCAAGATAGCCAGAAATGGAGCCAAATTCCTCCAACAGGTTATCAAGCCGTGAAATAGTTGTCTCCGGATCGCTAGTATATATAATGACATCATCAGCATACAGTGCTATTTTACAATGATAGTTTCGTGATTTAAAAGGACGAATTAAATCGTCTGACCTAACAGCTTGTGCCAAGGGCTCAATATAAATATCAAATAAGAGAGGGGATAAAGGGCATCCCTGCCTAGTCCCTCTCTGGATGTCAAAACTAGGAGTCAGGGTGCCATTCAACAGGATTTTTGCGGAGGCTCCCCGGTAACAATTCCTCAAGGTCTGGACAAAGACAGGGCCCATGCCCAGGCCCTCGAGAACCCCCCAAAGATACCTCCAACAAACCCTGTCGAAGGCTTTGGCGGCATCCAAAGCCACCACTGCCAAAGGATCAGATCTCACCACAGCCAAATCAATATTCCCAATCAACAGTTGGGTCTGTTCCTGAATGAACCTCCCTGCAATAAAGCCCTTCTGGTCAATATTAATCAGACTAGGAACCAGTTTAGCCATCCTCCCTGCCAAAATGCCCATAAAGATCTTATAATCAGCATTTAGCAGGGAGATCGGGCGGTAGGAATCAGTCTTTAGTGGGTCTTTCCCTGGCTTCAATATTAAAACGATGGTAGCTTCCTTCCAGGATCTAGGGACCACACCTATTGTATTATAAACTGAGTTAAAAAGAATATACAGTACCGGGATCAACTCATCCGAAAGAAGTTTATAAACCTCATTCGGAAGAGCATCTAGACCGGAAGCTTTTCTGTTTTTAGACCTCTTTATTTGGTCCTTAATCTCTTCTATGGTAATAGGGGCATCAAGAAAGACCCGACTAGCTTCAGTTAGAGTGGGCAGGGATTTACTTTTTATCCAGGAATGTATTGTGTCCTGGGAAGGAGCCAAATTTTCCTTATACAGGTCTGAAAAGAGAGAAAGAAGACACTTTTGCAAGTCTTCCACCTTGCTAGATTTATCTCCATTACTATTGATTATGAGTTCATTGATGTTATTTTTTGAACGATCGGTCCTGGCTTTCCATGCTAAGAGAGCACCTGCTTTTTCACCATATTCAAAATTTTCCATATTTTTCACAAGCCATTGTGCCCTACATTTCTGGTCTAACAGACTCCTAAGCTCCTGCCTAGCCCCCTCCAGATCATCCTGAACCTGTGCTAGTCTATCTAAGCTTTCCTGATTGAGAGAATTCCTCTCAGCTTCTAAATCTTTTATCTTCCCCTCAATAGAATGTAATTCCAAGGTCCTGGCTCGATTTTTGGAGCTTGTTAGACCATGCAGCATGCCTCTCAGATTAGCTTTATAAGCATCCCATACATAGTCTATAGTCGTGGAACCCAAGTTTCATAAAAAATATTCTAAAGAGGATGTTCTGATGGACTGAACAATTCCAAGATCTGACAACATTGATCTATTCAACGTCCATCTGGTTTGTAAAATGTTGCCTTCCTTGGAGTACGAAAATAAAATGGGAGCATGATCCGAGAGGTGACTAGATAGAACAGATATCTCACATAGATTATCTGACACTTCCCTGTTGACTAAGATATAATGTATTCTAGACGCATGATGATATTTTTTACTATAGAATGTGAACCCCTGGAGATCTCCCTTCTTGGCCCTCCAGACATCTACCAGGCCTATGTCATGTAATAGATTTTTCATGGCCCTGCGAGATCGCGGGGCCCCTATTGCACGGCTCAAATTAGACCTGTCTTTAAATGGATCGAGGAGGACATTAAAGTCGCCTCCTATTATTAAGGGGGGGTCGCCTGCATCAATTTATCTTGCAGTTTACTAAGATGAGAAGGATCATCAACATTGGGACCATAATAGGAAGAACAAGCTAACTCTAGGCCCCCAAAATCCATCTGAGCCAATATCCATTTTCCTGTTTGATCTGTCTGTACAGATTTGACTACACATGGGGTCCCTCTCTTCACCAAAATTGCAACACCTCTACTATTAATTAATTACTGCGAAGAGCAAAAACAATTTATCCAGGAGATTTTTGAGAAAATGGAACGTAATTCTATAAAAGTCAGATGAGTCTCTTGTAAAAGAAAGACCTGAGCCGAGGAGAGTTCTAGGTACTTAAATATCAACCTCTGCCTACGTGGGCATCTTAAGCCATTCACATTCCATGAAATAAAACAGATTTTATTATCCCTTTTAGTATTACCTGCCATCAGCTAATACGCCCCTTCCTTGAATTAAACAGCATTTCTTAAAATACAAATGAGATGAGAAATATTTTTTTATTTTTTCTCCCACTGCTCCCCACCCAGTGAACCCCACCAACCTCCCCCCTCCCCCCCCTGTGACCCCCTACACCCTGAGGAACCCTCCCTTCCAATAGGCAAAGCCTATTCGGTCGCCTCTCCCTCGGGTAACATTTTTAACTAATTAGAAACTTGGGACCTTACAGCCGAGCCCTCCTTATACTTGGATCTCTCCTTCATTTCCCTCCTTCTTTTTCTTTTTGAATCTTGACAATAAGGGCGTCTACCTCATGAGTTGTGCGGATTATTTGCATATGATTATTCCACATCACACGTAGTGTGGCAGGAAACCTCAGTTGAGCCTTTGCCCCCAAACTATTTAACTCTGCTAACCTCTTCCCCAACTCCCACTGTCTCGTAGCAGTTATGTGGGAGATATCAGATCTAATGGAGAAGGAAAAAGGGGACATATCTGAAAGTGGAGAAGAAATCACTCCTTCCTTAAGTGCGGCCGTCAAAATCATCTCCTTGACTGAATAGGACAAGAAATTCACCAGAATCTTCCTGGGTTTCTGTCTTCCTGGGTTTCTCTTAAAGGGATCCCGATGCACTCTTTGAATTTCATGTGCCAGATCAATATTTGGAAAAATTTTCAGAACTGAGCCTTTAAGTAGGGAAATCACGAACCTCTTAATGTCGTCCCCTCAAGAGCTTCCGGGATATTTAAAAACTTCAAGTTGTTTTTCCTAGAGTGATTTTCAAGTCTCTCGAGATCGTCCTTCAGTTCCTTATTCTGAGTTGATAACTTTGCCAAGTCAGCAGAGGTCATTTGGATCGCTTCTTTAATTTGGGAATCTCAGACTCAATTGCGTCGGTCCTCAGAGTGACTTCCTCCAATTTCTGAGCCAGTACCTCGCATGACGAGCGAATCGCAGCTTGATTTGCTTCAGATACAGAGAACCTGCTGGCTAACTCTGCTTGGTCTCGTCTCCGAGACTATGAACCTGCTGGTCATCTCTTCTTTCATAGCCAGAAGTAAATCAGCTAATGAGTGCGTGCTGGAAGCTGGAACTGTATGCTCCTCGGAGGCAGGAATATCAAGACTTCTGTTAATGCTCTTGTGGGCCAATTCCAGCCCCTGTGCCTGTACCTACTCCTGCTCGTCTTGTGAACCCAAGACTGAATATCTATTAGAGAGGTTCACCATGGGGTGGACCACAGAATCTGTTACAGTTTCGGGCACTGCTCCGGAGGCAGCAGCAGGAGGATCCTGAGATTCAACTCCCACTAGGCTGGGCTGCGTAATACTGCTCGTAGTTATAATTTCACTACTGATTAAAATTGGTGCCTTCATGGTTGGACACACCGGGACCATGGACGTGAGTGTGGACGTGGGTGTAAATGTGGACTGAGACATAACTTGATAATAAGTTTTTAGAGATGGAGTAATTTTTGGATTCACAGTAAGATTTTTCTTGACTCTGCCTCTTCCTCTGCCCCTGTTAGCCACTTTCCCTTTAACTGGGGTCCCACTATCGATAGTATTTCCACCCTGCTTACGTTGTTTAATTAGAATTCTAACCTCAGAAATGGGAGGGGAAACCCGAGAAGGCAAAGTCGACTGAGTAATGGCAGTATTTGCAGATAGATGGGCAGCTCTAGCTCGTAAGGTGTACCTGCTTATTTTGGGCGGAGAAATACCCACTTTATTCCCATCACATTTCTCCATGCAATAAAGAGGTATCTTCCCCTTCTGAGTCAATGAGGCATCTACTTGACAATGCTCGGGGAAACCACCAGTGCCAGTAAAGCTCTCTCTCCCAAAAACACCTTCTAATTCTGGCTTACCGTTAAGTGGGTAGATTAAACCAAACCTACTGTCCTTGGCACTTTCCTGGAGAGCCGGTCGCTGTGGCCCCTCCACCCGCTTGCTGTCCACCTCGAAAGAATTCCCAAGCTGGAGGCCCGGGTATACACCAAAACTGGTGCTGACCCTGCCTCCAATGAACCGGAGCAGCAGACAGGCGATATCCCGGCGTCTCCGCTCATGCGTGGCTTCTCCCCATCTCCAGCGCCAACCCCCTGCCTCAACACCACAAACGCCGCAGACGCCTGAGGCCGTTTCACCGTTTTGGCTGGGGAGAAAAGGGAGCCCCCGCATATCATCCAGCCGGTAAGAGAAACTCCGGAGGGGGATTTAAATTAAATAGATCAGGGCTACAGCGTTGGTCCCGACAAGAGACCCGAGGGAGTGTGACCGCGGCCGTTAGCTAGCGGCCGCCATGTTCCTCGCCTGTACTTTTACCCCACATCATGTTTTGTTCTAGCAGCTCCGGCACAGAGGTTGATGTTTTGAGAAGAGCTTTAATGCGGGGACACATTACCTCATGAAACTGAGGTTTAACACCGTGTCTGATCCAGTGAAATGTGGAAACTTTGAGGTAAATTTTGGGATACCTTTGTCTGCTCCCACAAAAGTGAGTGAGCGAGACTGTGAGCATTTATGATAGTGTGTAACATGAGTAGTGTGAGAGTGTGTATGAGAAAGAGTGTGGGAGATATGGCAATGTGTGTTTGACAGAGTGTGTGAGTGCTTGTGGGAGAGTGCTTGTGGGAGAGTGTGTGCATGTAAGAGTGTGTATGCATTAGTATGTATGAGAGCCAAAGACAATGTGAAAGCAAGTGAGAGTGAGGTAGATTATGTGAGTGAGTCTAAGAGTGTGTATGAGAGTGTGTAACACTGTAAGTGTGAGAGTGTATGAGGGCATGTGAGGATGTATGTGGGAGTGTGTGCATGTGAGATTATGTGTCAGCGCATGTGTGAGTTGTTTTTGTGAGTGGTATTCTGCCTCTGGCATACTGGAGATAATCCCTGGTTTATGAGGGAGAGCATCCATTACGCATTGGTGGGAGTGTTACCTATGCCAAGATACAGACACTGGCATACCTTTTTTTAACATAAAGTTTATTGAATTTTTTCATAATGCCATAGACGATGTTACAGGATAATGACGTCCAAGCATAGTAGAGCATGTGAATGTATGTTATACTCAATAAATCTACGTATTAGGTACTGACATTTATAATTGAAAACGTGTCAAATAGTGCAACAATAATAATCATGGACAACAGATCAATTATTAGTATGTCAAATCCCACCCCCTGGATCCGTACCCAAAACGTATAACTGCAATGTGTCACTTAAGAGCCAAACATATAAAGTAAAGGGAAGCGGGAGAGGGGGGTAATGGGAGTATTTTTATAAGTGTTGTCTGTTACGTTTAAAATGCTAGCGATGTATGATGATAACGGGAGCCATATGTTAATTTAAAGCAGGTGAAGGTGATTACTAAACCAATGGCTATCTACTCATTGGGAACCTTGTGCCTGCCCAGGATCCAAGGCCAGTGCTTTAAAACTCTCTTAATAACAGATTCCATTTCATGGTGTAAGGCAGAGCTGTGTCCTTGCCCCAACACACTTCGCTCTGTATATCAATGATCTGGTCACCCGATTGAACATGTGTGATAATGACGCTCCTAGGTTAGCTAATTTGAAGGTGCCTGCGCTAATGTTCTCAGACGACACACTCCTCTTATCTAAGTCGACCATGGACACCCAGAAGATTCTGGACGAATTTTGTATCTTTTGCACACAGAGTCACCTGGAAATAAATGTCGGAAAAACAAAATATATGATATTCAATCTGTGCCTCACATCATGAAACAATCCCACCCTGAATGGGACATATTTTTGAGTATCTTTAAATCACCTTCAATGAGTGGCTGTATTGGGCAGCACATATTTGCAAGCGAAGGCTCAAACTGGAGCAACATATTGGTGGGCTGCTGAAGATCCATTGGGGGTTCTTCTTTAAACCAGTTACCCAGGTAACACAGATTTATACTTACTTACCAAGCACTGAGCTCTACTCTCAATGGTGCGGTGCTCCGGGGACATAAGGCTGCCAATACCCTAGAAGCAGTTGAGAATCGGTTCTTGGGGCAGTTGTTGAGTCTCCTGGTCAGCACCCCGTTGATCCCTCTAAGGCTGGATGTGGGGTTAAGGCCAATTTCTGAAGTGATTGCCATTCAACCACTATGGTATTGGAGAAGGATCTGGGCAAATCCTGCTTTGTTTTTCTATCACTGAGGGCTAGAAGAGATACCTAGTCTCCCAGGGGCTGGCGATCTCCCCTGGATTAAATATGTAAGAGATACCTTGATAAGCATGGGGAAAGAAAGCCTGGGGGAAGATCCCAGGGGGATAGTGTACTAATCACTAAATTGGAGCTTAAAAGAAGCTTTAAGAATTTTAAATTCAGTACCCTTATGACAAGTCCAGCCCTGGGTATGCTGACAAACTCTTTCCTAGGGGTAAAAGATTGCTACAAAGTGAACAGTTTCTTGATGAAATTGAACTCATCCTGGCTAAAAAGCTCTACGCACAATTCAGATGTGGGTCTTTGCCACTGTGTACATTTACTCGCAAATGGGCATGCTCTCATAGTCTGGCAGAGCAGGATTGCCCGTTTTGTGAACTCGATACTGAAACTGTGGTGCATACCCTCTTTTTTTGTCCAGAGTATAGAAAGGCCAGAGCTAAATGGTTAATCCCAATCTGCAGGAACCTTGGAACCACAGCACTTGGAGACCGAGAGAATTTTACAATCAAATACCAGCAAATGCATAGTATTCGCTGTATCAAGGTATCTACTTGCAATGTGGCGAATTAGGGAAAGAAAACATTTTGCTACCAGCCATTGGAAGGGATGTAGGGGCTGAGCCGCTGCAAGGTTAAAATTACTCAGCACGAATGACTCTCAGTATATTGCTTTGATAGGCACTTATCATACTCTTGCCTCTTTTTAGCATTATGCTGCTTTTATATGATTGCAGTTGTTTGCTGAGCTTAACAGAGCCTATTGACAATCTATCTGACTTATTGTGAGGTTACGGAATATAGAATTTTGCTCATTTTAAGTCTTTGTTTTTATACGGCGGCTGCCCTCTTCTTTTTATTCTTTCCCGCATCAATTCTTATGAATGACTACAACTATTTATTATTTGTATTGACCTTCTGTTTTCAATCTTTTCATTTGTTTGTTCTTTTATGGCGATCGCCAAAATAAAAAGTATTGAAATGAAGTGGAGGGGATTTTAAATTACAACCCATTTGAGTGTAAACAGCATATCTCTATATGGTCCCAACCTGAAGTTATCACTTATTAAGTGTAATAAGGTAACCCACTGTTAGTCTCTGGGAGAGATAGCTTTATAGCAATGAAAACCTACTTTAGGAGTTTTTCACTGACAGCATATATAAAACTTAAGTAAACATGTTCCATTTTTTAAACACCATGCTCCCTCCCCTATGAGTGGTTAAGGCCTACCTTTGAGGTGCCTTATAAGTATTAAAAAGGAAGGTTTAGGCCTGAATAAAGATTTATTTGGCAGGTTGAAATGGCAGTTTTAAACTGTGCTACAGGCTGCAGTAGCAGACCTGAGACATTTTAAAAGGCACAATAATTGATGCAGCCCATTAGTAGCATTAAATTTCCAAGCCATGGGTAAAGATAGTACCATATACTAGGGACTTACAAGTAGATTAAATTGCAGGCCAAGTGTACCATATTTTCAAGGGAGAGATTAAAGATTTTACCCTGGTCAGCAGGACTAAAGTGCACAGAGTCTTAAATGCCAACAAAAACGGGAACAGCAAAGGAAGGTAGAGGAAGGCAAAACGCTGGGGCAACCATGCTGAGAGGGCCAGGTCCAACAATAACCAACCCCACCAGCTGTATACTGACATCTTTGAAATTCAGGCTTGCTTTCTAATGGACTCTGGCTATCCAATGCTACACCTTTAAGGAATAATCACAAGCCTTGTCAGTGAGAACTCTCAAATTCACTAAATTAACCTGAGCTCAACCCTCTGCTAGCTATGGCACAGAGAAGACAGGCTTACATTTGTTTCAAACTTTTTCTCTTTCAGGGGCAGGGTTGCTGCTCCTGCCTTCCTCTCCTCAGCAGCTATAGACAATGTTGTTAGCTGCAACTTTAGGGCTCCCTCCGCCTGTCTGTCCTCCAACTCAAATTGCGTCAAACTGCAGAAGGACACGCCGGGCCTGATTCACAGAACTAACTTACGTCAAAAACGTAAACGTAAACGTAAAGTTAGTACTATTCTGTGAATACCAAAATGAGTAAGTGTATTCTGTGAATACCTAAAAAGTACTAACTTTACGTTTACGTTTACGTTTTTGACGTAAGTTAGTTCTGTGAATCAGGCCCACTGCTCCCTGCTCTGAACAATGCAGGGGTCCTGACTCTTATAGGCACTGGGCCTCTGCAATGTAATTTTCATGATACTCCTCCACCTCCTTCTCTTCCTCTTCATTTACTTCCTCATGTGGGGTGGATTGAAGAAGACATAATTCCTCCCGGGCTCTGAGGGCAATCTGTTAGTCCTTCTTCTTGGATGCCTGCACCAGCTTTAGCCCCCTTTCTTTGTACATGCTCCTAAGATCTGCCATGCTGAGGCTCTCCATGCGACTCAGATCCACTTCTACTCTTTTGCAAATGCAAAACGTCAGTGATTTTTTATGCCACTATAAAAAGGGGTTTTGGTTTTAACTTAAATCACTAGGTGGTACTGCACACAAGTCCTGGATCCCATAACTGAACACAATGTAGAAAATTGCATTATTAATTGGGGCGGGTGACTACCCACCTCGAGGAACAATTACAACCCTTGTCAAGGTGAACCCTTAAAGTCACTAAATTAACCTGAGTTCAACCCATAGGTAGCTACAGTACAGAGCAAGCTTGCTTAACTTAGCTAAAGTATTTAAGGAGTACCAAAACAGTAATAAAATGGAAAAGCAACACAATAAAAATCCCAGACTGAATTAGAAAAATAGGGTATAATTTAATAAACAAAATGACAACAAAATGACAAAAATCCAATAAGGTGAACCAGAGATATGATTTTTTTAATTTTTAAGTAGAAATAATGGCAAGAAGCACAAAGTGACTATGGAAGTCAGTAGTCACTGTAGGACACGCCCTAGGCAAGATTTGATGCTGACCGCGATAGAGTTCTGGTCAGATACACCAACTAGGTTCGTCCTGGGCAAAGATTGTACCTTCTGATTTTAGTCCTTTGATTCCCAATCTACCACAGAAGTCTACTTCTAAAGGCCCCAGAACCCAGTACCTCAGGGGAGACACTAGAGACTCACAGCCAGGCAGAGTGGCAGGGCCAGTTGCCACTGATCAATGAGGCAGTTGCAGGAAAGGCCTCCTGTGCTTGTTTTATTCTTGTAGCTTGAACAGGAGGTCAGCCTTATGACCCTTGGTGTCCATATCTTTGACCTGGGTACAAGATAGAGAGTAGGTCCAGTCCTCCAGCACTCTTCTCAGGTTGCAGACAGTAGGTTCAGTCATCTTCTGATCTTCCTCAGGTCCAGATGTGTTCTGAAGTCGGTGCCTGGAGATGCTACGTATATGCCTGGCACAAGCTAGTGGGTGGAATGACCCCCTGGACATGCCCTAACCAATGGCGTAAAGGCTCCTGAGGCTAATCCTACCACTCTGGGCATTTTCAAGATGATGACAGTCTTCAACCACACTAAATTGGGCTCTGACAGCTGGTGTGTGTGGAGTGTACTATAGTAACCCTAGTGTCATCCCACATCTAACACCAAATTCCAGCTTGAGGCAATCCCTGTACACACAAAAAACTCAGAGACAGAAGTCTGGTAGAATAAAGCTGAGTTGTCCAGCAACCAGACTGTGATACACAAGAATTGTTCTGGCATCTTGTCCTCAACCTGTGAAGTGAGCCCCATGTGTTGTATGTAAACCCCAGTAGACCTGTCAAGCGGGTTTTGACACTCCAGCAGGATTTGACACTAATGTCAAAAAGAGGCCCACTGCCATTGGAGCCTGTCTGGCTGTGGTTACAAAAGAAGAGTGCAAGCCTGGGTGGTAGCTACATCTGCTTGTGATAGGGTAGGCCTCTTTGAAATTGATCAAGTTCCTTGGCCCAACTCACATGCCATCCTGTCAATGAAGCACAACACCTCCCCACACACAACGCCTTTTGCCCCTGTCTAGGAGCCACTCCACTCCTCATCAATGGGGCTATTCAGCAGGGGTGGGTAGAACTCGCAGAGTTTCACTCCACGGAATTCCGCTGAGTTATATAAAAACTCAGCGAGATTCTGTGGAGTTCAGCCAACAGGTGCAAAATATACACATTGGGCTACTTTGTACTGTAATTTAACACCGGTAGTGTGAGCAGCACTGAGAAATCAGCTTGAAAGGCACCATGCGGTGCGCAAGAGTGCACAGCCATTCGAGTTGATTTTGCTGCCACTCAAGTGGAAAATCTACTTGAGCAACAGCAAATCTACTCGAAAAGCAGTCCTCTGACGGAGGACCACTGTTGACCAGATGCGACCGCCCGCATTAGAAAATCACACATGGGGATGCCAAATCTCGCACGCCAGCTCGAATTTCTAGAGGCAGGAAAAAATATTCTGCCACACGGCGATTGGCGGAATTTGGCCAGAACTCTGTGTTGCAATGGTAACACAGAGTCTCCAAATTCCACCAATTCCGTGGGCGGAATGAAACATTCCACCCACCCCTACTATTCAGCGGCCAAATGACAGTTGGAGTTCACACAAATGGGCCTCTAGAAGCTATAGGCAGTGAAAAAGGAACTTTCTACAAAGTACCTTTTTCTTAATATTTATACAAAATGTGATTTGAAAATTGAATTGGATTTCAAATAACTATTAAAAAAGTCTTTGAAATATGATTCTATCTACTTTCAAACAGAAATTGACTTTCTTAAATATAATACTGTAACCCAGTATTTTCCAGTGGAACAATCAGCCATGCTACAGTCAAATTAGTATTTAGGGGTGTTTTCACTCTCAGGACATGTTTATCAGTAAATTCCTACATGTCCTACTTGTACATGCCATGCACCCTGCTTTATGAGCAATAAGGCCTACTTAGGAGTGATTAGGGGTAAATATTTAAAGGGAGGTTTTGGCCTGTCAAAAGGACAGGTTGAATTTACACTGTTGAAACTGAAACAGCTAGGCCACACGTGGTAGGCCTGCAGTCATGTTTCCATTGCCACTGGAGTGGATGGGACAATAGGTGCTACACTTCTTAAGTGACATTTAACTTACTGCCCCTAGTACACTTTGCACCATATATTAGGCAAATAGAGGTAACTCAGATATGCCAGTTAGGGTTATACCAATTTCATCATGTTGAAAGGGGGAGCACAGGCACTTTACCACTGGTTAGCTGGGGTAAAGTGCACATAATTCTACACCCAGCAAAAATAGGGTTCCGCAAAAAGACAAGAAATCTGGGGTGACCCTGTAGAATGGGCACATTTCCAAAAGTGGGGAGTATTTTGATGTTGAGCTTGAGTGCCAGAGAGTTATGATCTGTTGGACTTGACCCTATTTGCAGGGTCATCCCTGAACTTTTTGCCTTCCTCCTAGCCTTTTTTCTGACATGGTGTTGGTGGTTCCAGGACTCTGGGCACTTTAGCACTGCTGTCCAGTGTAAAGTGCGTGTGCTCTCTGTGGTAAACATGGTAAGATTGGTCTACACCTGTTTGGCGTATTTAATTTACCTGTCAGTCCCTTGTTAAGTGGTATCTCAGGTACCCGGGGCCAGTAAATTAAATGCTACTGGTGGGCTTGCAGCGCTGATTGCGCCACTCACCAAAGTAGCCTTTCAAACCTGTCCCAGGGCTCTGCCATTGCAGGGTCTGTGCGCGCAGTGTTACTGCCGCTGTGACGTGACACCTAAAGTGTGTGCCACGTCTGTGACCCCCTTTACTGCATGTCAGTCACCCCTAAGGTAGGGCCTAGCTAGCCCTATGGGCAGGGTGCATTGTAGGTAAATGGTAGGACATGTACCTTAAGTGTGTGACATGTCCTGGTAGTGACAAACAGCCATTTTGGTTTCTCACTGCTGTGAGGCTGCCCTCTCATAGGAATGCATTGGGGATTCCCTGATAAGTGTTTCAGTGGTAATTCCTGATATGAGAGGAGCAGCGTGGTCAAGTTTGGTATGTTTGGAATAGTAATAATAAATGCTGCATAATGGTGTGCGTAGATTTATTATCACTATTTTATAAAGGCCACTTTTAGAAGTTGGTATTTCTGTGTGCTATGTCTGCCTGCCTGATGTGTATTGCATGTCTGGCTCTGGAGTGACAGGGGCTGGTGAGGTGTGTGTGGCTCCAGGGAGCGCAGGGTGAGTCAGCGCTAGGCTGAATAGGGACCTGCATTTGGAGTAGTGGGAGGAGTAGTCCCCTGACCCTGAATAGGTCTGTGCCTGCCTGAGTGAATGCTGGCTCCGCCCCCTGTGGTGGACTGATGACCGAGCCCCCACCTGACAAAGGGGAAGAGGAGCCCTGTAAACAAAGTGCTCCAATACCCCCCAGAACCAGTTGGGACTGGTTCCCCCAGCCCTGTGCCAGGGCAGAACAAAGGAAAATGTGGTATAAGTACTGGGGCTCTGACCCCATGTTTTTGGTGCTTGTGCTACTTGGGGACTTACTGCTGCTGGGCCCCAGGAGGAACCACCACGAGGGACTGTCTCCCTGCTGGAGAGCCCTGTGTGCTGGCCTGCCTGGGCCCAGCCTTGCCCCTATGAAGCTTTTGGGCTCCAGCGCTTCGTGAAGCGCTACATCTCTACTGTTGGAGCCCAAGGGAGGGGGACTCCAGTCCTGCCAGGAGACGAGGAGCGTGCGTGCTCAGCATCGCTGGGCTGCAACTTGCCCGGAGGGAATCCCGACGTGGGGATTCCCCCGCATTTGTGGGTATTTCAAGGCGGGAGCCTACCCCGCATTGTGAGGGAAGCGGGAGCCCACCCCGCATTTACAAGTCTTGAGGAGCAGGAGCCCACCCCGCGTCTGTGCTCCTGTTGGCGGGAGCCCACCCCGTGGTGTGTATTTTAAGGCGGAAGCCTACCCCGCACTTCTGCCAGGAGAAGAGGAGCGCCGAGAAACGGAAGTCAGGCACCCGCGCCTGACTGTGGGCGGGACCTGCTGCTCTGCAGAGTGCTGTGCGCGGCCACTCCCGTGGGAAGGTCGCCGGAAGACAGGCAGAGGTACTGCCTGGTTGGAGCCTGGGCTCCCGATGCCGAGGAGAGCCCCGCGTGTGCCGGAGGAGTGAGAGGAGGCCTGCAGGGCACATGGTGGTGCCTGGCTCCAGCCTGAAGAGAGGTGACCGGAGCCTCGCGGGCGCCCTGGGGGAAATCTGGCGCGTTGCTGAGACCGGAGCAGCCAAAGGGAATCCCAGGAGAGGGGGCGGTCGAGGCACGTTGTCGGTGCCTGCCCCGCCTACGGAGGACTGGAGGTGTCTACAAGGAGCCCCCGGTGAGTGGGGCTGCACTTGAGCCTTTCTTTTCCTTCATTGTGCCGAGAGCGGCACCAGAAGTGCCCCGGTGAGGGGGGTGCTCGTTAGGCACAGGTGGTGCCGGTTTTTGGGAAGAGTGCGGCAGCTACAACCAAAGGGGGGGCATTTCCTTGTGACCCCAGGAGGAGCCCGGTGATCGGGGCTCCTCCCAGGCATGGTTGGTGCCAAGGCTGTATTTCCCCAGCTGCACCCCAAGAGCACGGGCAGCTGCAACGTGAGGGACAGTTATTTTTCATATCAAGAAAGGAGTGAGATACACTCCCACGCCCCCCCAGCGCATTGCGCACAGTGTTTCGCTGCTTTGGCAGCCAGAGGGCTACTTGAGAGGCCCTACAATTACGCCCTGACATTCTGGACAGAGGGCATTTGAGCCCCAGTGGAAGGCCAGTTGGCCTGGGGTCACGTTTGGTACCTGTGTGTACCAGGAGGGTGCAAGGCCCTAAAGGAAGGTGATGTATGCACCTGGGAGTGTCACTAAGGTGCACTCCTAATTGTGATTTACGCATAATGTGTTCAATGCCTAAAGTGATGCAGACATAATGTGTTTATGTTGCAGGTGATGATGCTAAGTACATTATTGTACCAGTAGTTACTGGTTGTGTTTTATTTTTACTACTTGTGCTTTGTGATGGTTCTGACAATGGCCCGATTGGCCTTGTCATGTATATAATCCCCTGCGAATATTTCCTAGTGCCACTTGGCACAGTGTATATTATGTGATTATGATTCTAATGTGTTTATGATAATACAAAGGCTATTTTTGATATAACCTTGTGTGGAGTTTCTTTTGTAGTGTGCCTAGTGTGTTGCTGCTGTGTGTGTGTGTTGCGCAAACGCTTTACACATTGCCTCTGGGATAAGCCTGACTGCTCGTGCCAAGCTACCAAGGGGGTGAGCAGGGGTTATCTTCAGCGTGTAACTCCCTTGCCCTGACTAGAG